>OY294021.1:16161917-16761917 GCA_958510785.1 Exephanes ischioxanthus
GAATCTAACGCAGTAAAAAAGCATTTCGTCAGACGTTCCGTAAAAATAATTTTTATAGATAAGCGATAAATTTGTTTGCGCAGGTTTTAATATACAAACGTGTATTTTTAGTTCGCGTGTCATTAACAATTTTAGGTAGTACTTTTGTTTGCAAAACTAGAGCCAGATCGTGCGATCGGGAAATTGAGAAATACAAATTTTTTGGCGCTCGTCGATGACAAGTTGTTGTAAAAAGTACAAACTTTTTTTACTGTGTAGTTGAATGGGAGATAAAAAAATTCATCAGCAAATGTCCATGAATCCCAGAAGGTTGAAACAGGTCTGAAGCGATTCGATCTACTGGCGCCAGAAACGCCCCACCGGTAAAAAAAATGCAATTAAATAAATAAAATTAAATAAATAAAAAAAATTACGACAATTCTTGCCCCCCGCTTCCAGCGTAAAATTTCCCATACCGCTGGAGGCTTTTCCGGAGGATGAGTTTCAGTTCCAGAGAGTCTGCACGCCGAGGGCGGTGCGGAGGATGAGTTGGTGAAGCAGAAGCACGATGGAACGTAAGACAGAGATGATTGCAGAAGCTTCAACCCGTACACCCCGTGGTACCAGGCGGGGTCGGGCGGGGGGGTTGAATCTCGCTCTCGGTGTCTTAAGTCTCGCAGGGTTGGAAGGCTGGCTTCCCGAAGACCCATCCCAACGATGCCATCGTATCTCGCAAAGCTCTACGTACTCCTGACAAGCGACGTTAATGTATGTATGAGATCGGCGAGGAGGGTTGCAGGCGGGGTGGGGGGGGGGGGGCGGCGGGGGCGAGGGAGTAGTTGAGAGACACCTCGAGCCACCCCCAAGACGGGTTTCCTCCCCGGTCCCACGATCTCGTTCGTGCTCCACCGGCAGTCACGACTCTCGGCGTCTTACACACTCACTCATCCCCCTCGACAACTTGGATACCCCGAGCCATCCCGGAGCACCCTGGCTGTCTTATATTCCGGAGCGAAAGCGCGGATGGGAAGGGCGGATGCTGCGGTGCTTTCTCGCGCATACAGAGTGTTCCGCGAGGCGACGTTCGAAACCGCCTATATACGGCGCTACATAGGCACGTCGTGGATTTCCGCGAAGAGTGGTTGATGGCGATGCTTCGAGGGTACGGCGGGAGAGGGAGGGAGAGGCAGGGAGGGACGGAGAAGGACCAAGATACCGGGGTGGAACCACCATCGGCATCAACGAAGCCGAGCGGAACTACCGGGACGAAATGAGAAACATGAGAGACCACACCAACCAGCCAACGTCATTCGAGCCCAAATGCCACCCCCAACCTTCGCCAGGCATTTCCCTTTATCTAGCCTTGATGTATCCTCCTTGCATGTCTTATATTCCTGCCGTGAGGCTCGTAATGTATTGGCCGAATAATGGCTGAAGTGAAGTCGGACGGTGGAGGCGGTTTTTATTGAAAGGACGAGGGAAACGCGGGTCGAAGAGGTCGAGTAGTCTGGAAGATGACGCATGATGCGTTGATGGGACTTATCGATCAAACCGACGGAAAGATTTCACGGAAGTTGAGAAGTAGGAAGGACTTTGAAGGATAAGTCGAAGTGCCCGTTGTAGATCGGTGGAATTGTGCGAAGTTACCATTTTTTACTTGCCAGTTCCGCCGAGTTCACATCCGCATTCGTACCCAGCAGCACAGTTTACTGCTCTCAGTTTGCTCGGTAAACTTCGGCAGCTTTTCGCGAAGGAAGCTTCGCTCCGGGGGTGATATGGCAAGCATGATAGACCGGGCAAAACCTCGCTGTATCCTACATGTCTGTCTTATATTACTAGCGTGAAGCTCCGTAATGTATTCGATGAAGTTAGTTCCGGAGACAACGGCTGAACGGAAGTTGGACGGTTGAAGCGGTGTTAATTGAAGGGGCGAAGGAAATGGCGGGTCAAAGAGGTTGGGTCGTCTCGTGGATGACGCACAATGCGTTGATGAGAGTCATCGATCAAACTGGTGGCAAGATTTTCTGGATATCAAGAATTAGGAAGTATTTTGAAGGATTATGCCGTACCAGTTATGGATCAGCGGAGTGGAAAGGAGAGGGCACTTTTGGCTTGCCAGGTCAGCCGAGGTCACGTCTGATTTCGTATTAAACAGCGCAGTCTCCGGCTCTGAGTGTACTCGGTAAACTTCGACCTGCTTTTCGAGAAGGAAGCGCCGCTCCGGAGATGATATGAGAAGCATGATAGACCGGGCAAAGCCTTACCTGGCTCATTCAGCCCTGTGCATCCTCCGCAACCTTAGAGACGGAAGGAAGCCGCTGCTCCAGGGATTTGCTTCTTAGAGGCTGTAATATCAGGGACGCGCGCAAACACGCATACACAGTCCCAGGGTGAGAGCTTCTCATCTGAAACGCGTTGGCTCTCTTCGAAATGGAAAGGCAAAAGAACCGAAAGAACTGCCCTAGCTGAATTTTAGAACTCTGGCGTTTGCAGGCCGGAACAAAAAACCCAGTTCAACTTTGTTGCGTGTCCCAAAACTGCGCAAAGAAAAGAGTTGATGTGTACCCATTTATTAAAATTCTGCCAGTTAAGAACTTCGCTAGCAGAACAACAAAACTGAAGGCCCTGAACGCCTTCTGACGTTTATACGCTAGAACAAAAAACCTAGTTGAGTTTTTTCGGGTGTCCGAAAATGCGCACCGAGAAAAGTTTGCGCGTACCATTTATCGGTGAGCTGAGGGAAAAAGAAAGGAACCCACCGCGCCTGGCATCGAGGTCTCCGGCTTGGCCAGCTTCTTCCGTCCGCGCACTTTTTTCGCCCTCATTATATCCATGCTACAACAATGGCGAACTGTTTGGTCAGTGCCCGATTAAAGATCACATGAACCGCGAAGCTGGGAGCATTTTTTTCATGCGACAGTCGTTGATTCCTTGAGTCGCCTTTTCACGTAGCGGTCTTAGAACGGCGGGGTTTTCCGATCCCGGGCTAAGATGGAGGAAAATCGTTACTCACTAGAGTCCCGCGGGGTGGGTACGGTAAGATGAGGGTAAGCGAGAAAGAGGGCGCGGAGAGAGGGGGACCGAAAGCCTGGAAACGACGGGGTGTGCTCCGCTAACATTCTCGGCTAGGAAAGGAGGGAAGAGGATAGGAAGAGAACACGCGAGCGAGGGGCGGAAGAGGTGATGTCGAGAGGGTGGTTGCTCTAAAACACAGTGAGCGAGCGAGAGAGTCGTCCCCAGCCGGGTATAGCCGAGATTCGCTCGGAGCACATACTTGCACACTTACATAGGAGAGCTCCGAGGCTCTAGCTCCTCGTTTCCAAAGGTTGGGAAGTGGTGGTGGCAAGACGATCCCTGGGAAAATGGCTAAAATACGTCGATATTAGGCGGAGAACTCTCGAGGGCCTGGAGGTAGGCTTTCGCTCCGAGGCATCGCGAACTGCACCGAGTGCGCCACTATAATTAATCGTACGTCTCAGCGGTCTATGCGTGAGACGCATCGGTGTTGGCGCAATCGCAGGCGGGACGGTAAATGCCTTCGAGAGTAAATGTATCCGGATGCCCATCGTTGGGGTTTCAGGCATTTTTTTTTTTTTTTTTTTTGCGACAAAAAGACCACAAGAAATTGACGGGTTTGCACTAATAGCATCGCTGGTGGGATCGCGACTCTGGGCCGGTATCGGCGGAACGTCGGCCAGTCAATTTTGCTCGTATGGACTGAATCCGTCTTTACCTTTGCTACTGTATTTAGGATCTCGTAAACCAATGTCTGAGACACTTGCGTGACCTAATCTCTGTGGGCTTTTTGGCACTTCACAACACGCCGATCCATCATAACGGCGTCGCTCCTATTCGGCAGTGTGGAAAGTTCATCGCGCAATAATTCTGTCGGAGCCGTCAATTCCGTCGCGGCAACTCTGCGGAAACGGCGTTCGTCGTCGTTGTCTCCGCATAGCTGCACCTCTATTCAGCATACCATCGAGGAAATGCATACGCAAATACGCTTTGTCGCGTTAACTTCGTCGGGTAGTTGCGCGGGAACGGAAACAGGCAGATAGAGTGAGAGACCCGGGTACGTTAGGGGGGTAGGTGGATGGAGTTTGTTCGATTCGATATTCATCTCGAGATTAAATTCAATTTCTCGCTGCTGCTGCTGGTAGCTGTGGCTGTAAGGAGGATTTAGCTACGGGCAAAATGGGAAGGCGCCCTTTCCTCTCCGGGGAAACACGGAGAATCCCGAGACCGGCAGCACCTCCAAGACTCCACCTTGGCATTTCGTTCATCCGGACTAAGTGAACTTTTCTCCATTTGGGGTTGAAGTGGGCAATATGGCCCGATCGATGTATCATAGGCTTACGTGCGAAGAGGGCTGGGCCATATTCACCACCTTTACCCTATAAAACAAAGATGCTTGTTCTAGGTTTGTCCACTTAGAGTTAAGGTGGGCAATATGGCCCGATCCATGTATAATCGATTTACGTGCTAACAGCGGTGGGCCATATTCGCCACCTCAAAGCTATAATACAAAGATGCTGGTTCCAAGTCTGGTGTCACGATTTTGTCATCAGGCGAATCCCTGGAGGAACCTCCAGGATTCTTGAATTTTTTCTTCATTTTTCTATCAAGAAAAATGTTGAGAGGGTTTATCAAATGAGCAACGAAGACAAATCGAAGACTCCACCTTAACATTTTGTTCATCCGGATTAAGTAAACTTTTGTTCATTTAGGGTGAAAGTGGGCAATATGGCCCGATTCATATCTCATCGATTTACGTGCTGACAGGGTTGGACCATATTCACCACCTATAATACAAAGATGCTCGTTCCGAGTCTGGTGTCACGATTTTGCCATCATGCGAATCCCCGGAGAAAGCTCCTGGCGAAGATGGTTTCGCGTAACCCGATCTTGTGCAACAACCGACTGCCTTTGTCGAAGGTGGAGTCGAAGGCTTGATAGAAAGATGTTAAGGGGGTTTATGAAAGGAGCGACGAAGACGCGCTGCGGAGCGTCTCCCTGGAGACCCAGCAGGGGCGGGGGGTTGTGGGGGATGATGGAGAGAGTTACTGCACTGTTTCTCATACCCAACCTCCTCCTTCCTGTTCGCCTTCTCAGGAAACCTTCATCCTTCCTTCCACCAGAGAGACCCTCTCCCACGTCCCATATCATTAATTATCTAAATTGAAGCGCCATGGCGAACGTTGCCTATCATATAGTTCACTCCGCACCCCCCAGCCCTACCTCTCCGCCCCTCCTCGCCCCCTCTGCGAGAGCCCGGAGCATCGTCGTCGACGTCTCTTAGGTCGAAATTGTCAAAGGAGACGACGGCAAGAGAGACCAAGATACCCAAAGTCTGATAGACGAAGATGCCGAGCCATTGCAGAACTCGCCGAGAGATGTCGAGAATTCGGTGGAGAACGAGAGAACCGGTGAGAGTTTCCGTTGGGCGGTAGTTCGGAGATACCTAGTGTAAACCCGTCCTGCTCTCACGGGGATGATAATGCCGGGTAGCAAGCTTTGCCCACATTAATTCACGAAACTTCAGACACGAAGTTCCTTCAACTACCTCGAAGACTCAATTTTCTTGTTTTATGATATTTATTTTTTCTTACCATAGAATGACGACTGCCATTAAATTTTTGTTTTTTTTTTGTTTTTTTGAGAAATAGTTCGTAAGACACTGCAATGAATTTTGTGCCCTTGTCATCTCCCATTTTGGTTATCAAAGACACAAATGAAAATCGAGCCGCGAAAAATCATGTAAGAAAAATAAAATCATTGATTTGTAATTCTACCCAGTAAAGACCTAAAAATTTCAATCAGTAGAGATTCGAACAATTAGGATCACGAGTGACACGGACAAAACGTTGTATTTCACAGGACCAGATTGAGGTGTGTAGTTGTAAATAATTGATTTGTAATTCTACCTAGTAAAGACCTAAAAATTTCAATCAGTAGAGATTCGAACAATTAGGATCACGAGTGACACGGACAAAACGTTGTATTTCACGGGGCCTGATTCAGGTGTGTAATTGTTTCTCCTCTCGTCCCTTGGCGAGCCGCTCTACCGGACAGTTGGGAAACAATTAAACAGGCGTTTAAGTCCATTATCGTGAGGAAAACTTGGACGGCGCAGCGTCCGAGCGAGAGCCAAATGAAAGGATTGAAAAGGAGAGGGGTCCCTATGGTCGAGAAATTGTTGAACGCTCTCTGAAGCAAGTTCCTGGGACGAAAGGCGCGGAAACGTCCAACAACTTAATTGTACACCCGTCTTGTGCTCATTGTCCGGGTTCTGTCGTCGACGAGCCTAAGCCGACGTCCGACAGGCCCTCTCGGCGACACGTCGTCGTGCGGCAACAATGCGTCATTGTTTTACGGCCTTTGTAAGAGCGACGAGGCGCTACGAATGGCATCAAGAAACGGCGAGGATCGTCGGATCGAGACAGGTTGTGTATTTTTAAGATAATAAAAAATTTGAAAATTAAAAAAAAATTGAGACTTTCGGTGAAAATTATACGAAAGGGTTCGGAAAATTTTCATGCCACGTACCTTCGAATCGGGAGAACATCGAGAACTCCGCAGGCACATTCAACCGCGATGGCTGGCGCTTGCCGTCGGCAAACGCTTCGACGTTCCATGTGGTGACAATCTGGGAAAAAAAGAAAATAAATTGAATTAGGCATCTAAAATGCATCTCGTGAAAAGTAATTCAAGGTTTTAATAATCCTAATGATTCTGACTATCAATTATCGACATTATTCTATCTGTGATCTGAGCCATAATTTAATGCGAAAGAAATATTCCCAACCGCTAAAAAAACACATACAAAAAAAAACGACAGTGAAAAATGATTAATCTGCAAAAAAATTAAAGAATTTAACAAACCACGAGACTGTCTTTGCGTTTCAGGTGGCGGAATTCAGTATGTAAAATGGTACATTTTTTAAATTATTTGCAAATTAAAAAAAAATCCGGCGAAAAGTATTTCTGTATTTATTTTCTTATAAATGTTTTTTTCTCCACGGCTTTCGAGGTAGGATTAAAAAGATTAAAACCGGGAATTGAATTCCGTAAATAAGAAAAAAAGAAACGGCCCGCGTGTCGATGAGTTCACACATCGTGTTAATGACGAGCCGAGCGAAAAGACTTCCGTACGTCGGGAGGTGCCGAGGCAAGGGATATGTTCGCGTTTGAGGAAACTGGTCCTTCCTCTCACCGGGGTCCTTTGGTCAGTTCAATGCACCCGATGTACACAAGACGGGTGTCCCCGTAGTGGTCACTGTGACGCGCTACCCCTGTATGTCCCGTGGTTAAGTGCGCGAAGACGGTCTCAGGTGGGGGAATCCAGTGTGTAAAATGGTTAAATTTAAAAATTACTTCCTCATAAAAAATGTTCCGTCGTCTTTTTTTCTTTAATTAAATTCTTAAATTTATTTTCTTACATTTTTTTCCCTTCGTCTTCCGCTTTAGTTTACACATAGAAAAATAATTTATTTGACTTCTGACTCGCAAATAATTTATCTGATGGAAATAAATATTTATTTTTATTAAGTAAATATGTATTTTCATTGAATAAATATTTACGTTCATTAAATAAATATTTATTTGCGGGTGGCCCGTCAAATGAATAATTTTTCTGGCTCCAGTATTAAAACGATTAAATCCCTGCCTAAATTCCTTAAAAAAAAAAGAGTCTCCGATATCTCGACATCTTCACACACAGTGTGTCCGACGATCGAAGCGAAAAGACTTTCGTACGTCAGGAATAGCCGCGGCGAATGATATGTTCGAGTTTGAGGAAACTGGTCCTTCCTCTCGCCGGGTAGCTTCGGTCAGTCCGATGTGCCCGATGTACGCAAAACGGGTCTCGGCGTAGTGGTGACCGTGACGCGCTACCCTTGTATGCCGCGTCTCAGCGTGTGTGCGGGGTGCGGATGGCTCGAAGCGCCGTATAATTTACCGGTCACCGGCGACCGGGCAACGTCCATTCGATTGCTCGTCGACTGGAGGTGGTCAGCCGAGGCCGGCCAGGCAGACAGGTTGCTGCTCTCGTGCACGGCGAGTCTGGCCTCACTCCGGCCAGGCTCGGCCCGCTCTCGCTCGTTCCCGCCACCGAACGCGAACGCCTCTCTCTGTACCAGTCCTGTGGGAATCCCCGAGTGTCCTACATTCCGCAATACGCGCCGGAAAGCGAATCTGTTTTCGCCTATGACCCTCTCTCGGCACTCCCTCTCGCCCCTCCGTCCCGGCGACGCTTTCCTGTGTATACATCGTCAATCTGGTTTCACTGCCAAGCGAAACACTTGCACGGTGCGACGATCGTTCATGCGACGGTCGATAAAGAATCCCCACCTCCTCTCAACGACGACTCTGCGAAACGTTGCCGAATAGTCGTAAGGGCGTTTTTAAAGATATCCGAGATAAGTGGGGATGGAGGGAAACGGCTCGAAAAAATTTTGTCAGTGACCGAGGAAGTCTGCTCCGGAGAGCAGGGCTGCTTCGTATCGGGTGTTTAGTCGCGACTCGCGGTTCTGAGGTCGAGGTGTAGATTTAGTAATGCAGAAGTTTGTTGATCTACGAATCTAATAATGGAAAAATTTTTAAATGGGAAAATTTAATGATGGAGACATTTTTTAATGGGAGAATTTTGCAATGGGGATTTTTTGGCCCTGGCAATATATCGAAGTTTCAATTGCCGAAGCCTGTAACAACCAGGGCATCTTACTCGAAATCCGGGACATTCTTTTTGCGACAGTTAGACCCGTAGCGTTTAAATCCTCGCGAAAGAACTCGGCCAATCGTCGCGGGCGTAAAAAATCGCTCGTCAAACTTCAAAAAAATAATAATAATAATCATAAAATAAAAAAAAATACATTGTCCCAGGCAATATATCAAAGTTTCAATTGCCGAACGCTTTAACAACCAGCACATCTTACTCGAAATCCGAGACATTATTTTTGGGCCAGTTACATCCGTCGCGGTCGTGAAAACTCGGTCGTCAAACTTCCCAAAAAAAAAATTAATAATAATAATCACAAAATAAAAATAATAATACATTGTCCCAGGCAATATCTCAAAGTTTCAATTGCCGAAGCCTTTAACAACCAGGACATCTTACTCGAAATCCGGGACATTCTTTTTGCGCCAGTTACACCCGTCGCGTTTAAATCCCCGCGAAAGAACTCGGCTAATCGTCGCGGTCGTGAAAACACGCGATCCACCCCCGGAGATTTTACTTCGAGTACGGGGGAAGGGGGGGAGTTCGGGTGGGCCAATTAACGTCGGGCGAGGTGGTTGAATTCAGTGACGGGGGCGTAAACGAGAGCCTGTGCGAGGGATGGGAGTCAATTTCGAGGCGGGTGCCACCGGTGTTTGGGGCTTTTTACGGGAAATTCAACCCTCGGACAGGCAAAGTTTTGTATCCTCTCTATCACTTTTTGCCCCTTTTACTAAGGGGTAGCTTCCACACGGCGGGCCGCGCTGTAGCCTATCTCTCTGCACGGCGCAGCAACAGCTCGACCTGGCTCTTGAGACTCACACCAGCCAACACCCGGGAGAACCGCGCGGTAGGCCGACAACGCTTTAAGCGCTTTTTAAACGCTTCACGTATTTATATCCCTCGCCGGGCCCGATCCGCGTCTCGCTCGGCTTACGTGAGCGTGAAACAATTAAAAGCTCGAGGTACAGAAAATGGGCATTTTTTTTTTTTTTTTGTTCTTGTTTTTGATCCTTTCATGGAGATCGTAAAATCTAGCGTTCGATTTTCGATTCGTAGGTTGAAAGAAATCGAATTAGTGTTTTTAACGTCTGGGAGAAAATTTCGTACTGCTACGGGGTTGAGTTAGAAAAATCTGAAAAAAATTCGCAGAGATTCCCCAACTTTGGGACACATTGTCAAATTTTTTCAGATTTTTTCAGATCGCGTGAAAAGGTTTCGCCATGATTCGAGCGAAATTCGAAGGCCCGATTTAATGAAAAACGTACATTTAAAAAAAAAAAATTATATTTGAAAAAAGCTGAAAAAAAAGTTCTCATCTCTAAAAATTTGATAGAAAATTACAGTAAAAAAAAATGGTTAAAAATCATTACGGATCCGTTCGGATCGTAGTACTGAATAAAAAATTCGAATAGCCCAATTTTAAAAAACCATCATATATATATTTTATAAATTTTATTTCAAAGCAGAGTTACCGAGTTCCCGTGCTCGAGCCAATTTTGTCATCGAAATATATTAATTTATCTAATTCGCTCGCATATCTTCATTATGAGGTTTCCTAAGGTCGAATTTCCTAGCGCAGGGTACTTAGTTTCGTAGCGTTGGGTTGCTTGGGCTTCGAACACGGAGAGAGTCTTGGCTCCGGCAAGGCAAGTTACCAAAGAGAGAGGGGGGGGGGGGGGGGGGGGGGGTGTAGGGACCGGGTGTTCTCGGGCCCAGCGGAGTTCCTCCAAGTTTGTTGTGTGTGAAAACAGGGTCTGATTTGAATTTATATTACTTGGCTGGCGCGGCACCGCCATTGCCTTGCGATCCTTGCCATCCGCGCCCTCCGCGCCCCCGCCCAACCCATTACGTCCTTCCAACGGCTCGGTGCGGAACTCTCTCCCACCTTCGCCGACGACTACCAAATTTCCATATATCTGAGAAAGCCTCCGACGGAACGACCCAGGGGGTGTGCGGAGACGAAGGGCGGAGAACGAAATGAATCAACCTCGGGCTTACCGTGATTTCCAATATGTGAATTCCAAACTGAATTCCATTTCCTTCGTTCGAATGAATTGAGACGTCGGCGATGGAAACATTTTTTTTGAGAGAGCGTAAATGTGGTAAACGTAAATGTGGTCGTTAAAAAAAATCAGTTAGCAAAAGGATTGTAAATTCGATGATATAAATTAGTCAAGAAATGGGGAAAAACATTGGTGACGATGAAAGGATTCGAGTCTTGCTGTTGGGCTGAAATAATTTGTTCATCGAAGTTGAGGGACATTAGGAACATTTTTAACGAGGGACTTTTTTTAACGAGGGGAATTTTTATCCGGAAGTGCGTGACCGATATGTTTGGAAAAATATACATTTTATAGCGTTTTTATATCTTGTACATTATAAATTACCTAAGAAAGAAAATTGGAAAAAATTGGGGTATCCAAAAAAACGGTATTTTTTATGGAAACAACAAAAGGGCGAATTTCTGAAAGATAAAAATGGCTCGACTCATAACGTAATGAATTAATGTCGAGCTTACCGTGATTTCCAACATGTGAATTCCAAACTGAGTTCCGTTTCCTACGTTCCAACGAATTGAAACATCGGGGATGGGAACATTTTTTGAGAAAGTGTCCGAGGAGCGTAAGTGTTGTAATAAAAAAAAATCGCAAAAAAAAGTTATAACTTCGATGGTAAAATTTAACCAAGAAATGGGGCGAAAAAGATTGGTGTCGGTGAAAGAATTCGAATCTTGTCCTTCAACCGAAACGATTCGTACATCGAACATCCTAAAAATTAGGAAAATGGATTTTTTTAAACGAGAGAATTTTTCACTCAAGGTACCTGATCTTATATTCAGAAAAATATTAATTTTATCGCCTTTTTATATATTCTACATATAAACAACAACAACAAAAATTAGCTAAAATTCTGGTAACCAAAAAATAGTTTTTTTGATGTTAACGACAAAAGAGCGAATTTTCAAATGATAAAAAAGGTTCGACCTAGACGAGGTAAACATTGGATTCCGTTCGGACGACGTTATAATCTTCTCCCGCGATTTCCATAATCTTGGAAGGTGCTTAGAACCTTGGTAGCCCGGGGGGGTCGTCGCACCCTTATAATATAATAATATAGGCCGGTGGAAGGTAACGTTTACACGGTGGTCTTGATGCAACAAGACCCTCCGAAGGAGGACGAGTCCTCGGGCTGGCGGGGATGAGGTTCCTACCAGTATCGGAGCTGCGTATATCCTTGGTCGCAAAATGGCCGACCACGTTAATGCCCTCTTAATATTTAGGGATCTTGTGCGCCGGGCCCGAGGTGGAGGAGAAAGCGTCGGTATATACGCCACGGCGAACGACGTCGAGCGCCGCGGCCTCCGCTAGCTACAAACCCTCCTAAAATCCACTTTACTGCGCCATTAAGGTGAAATATTCGGAGAGAACCGAGCGGCCCGTGCCTCTGGGTGAAACTTCAAAACCTACCCCGCCCCCTCCCCCGCCCCCACCGAAGAATAGGACATCTTCAAAAAAATATGGATAACCTAAAGCGTGGTTTTTCGGACACTGTCCGAAAAGACATTCTCGAAGATAAAAAGAGAATTTTTTAATTTTGAAGAAGATTAGAAATTAAATGTTTAATAAGCTCAAAAAAAAAGTATCAACTATCGATTGAGAATATTAAAGAAAAAAATAACTTAATAGCGAACGTAACCAGGGTAAAAAAGAAACAATCAAATTTGAAAATCTGCGCACTGTTGAGAAAAATCTTATTGAAAGGACAAAGTATTCTGGCGCACAAAATCTGATGGTGCAAAGACTGCCGGAGCCGATTTAAAAGAAAAACGTGTCAACCCTCGATTGAAAATATTTTTTTTTTAAAGTACATTAAAAAAATCGTAAACACCGTTTAAAAAAATAAAAAGCCAAACGCTTTTGTCGTAAAAAATCTGCTTGAGCAAAGTTCTCCTGAGCCTATCTAAAAAAAACCATTCGGACTTAGAAATCCACCCTCGATATAAAAAACAATCCCACCAGAAATTCCCACTCTTGAGTCGGTCAAAAAGAAAAAAGTCATCATTCCACCCTCAAAAAAAAAAAAAAATTGACTCCAGTCGCTCGAGAACTTGATAGCAGAAAATGCCACTCGACAAAAACCAAGCTCTTCTTACGTAAAAAATCCCATTGAACAAAGTTGGCCAATGAAAAAAACCATCGAACTCCTCCCGCGATCTAAAAAACCATCGCATCCAAAATTCCGACTTTTCCATCACCCAAAAAAAAAAAAACCATCACCTCACCCTAAAAAAAAAATCGACTCCAGTGTCCCGAGAACTTGATAGCAGACAATGCCACTCGAGATTGGAATAGAAGACGGAGAAGTAGAAGCTATTGCCGTAGTTCTCGCGCAGTCTCGAATCTCAGGGGGGGGGGGGGGGGGGTTCGGGGCTTCGGGAAAAGTGGGTGGCGGTAGTCGGATGGAAAAGGGGAATAGCGTTGTGCGGATATATATGTGAAGTAGCGGTTGCCGAGAATATGGAGAAGGTACAGGAGTTAGAAACGCGAGGGGAGAGGAGGGGGGGGGGGGTGGTTAGGGTAGAAACGAGATGCTTTCGCGGTGGGTCGCGTCGGTTCTCCAACCCTCTCGACTCGGCGAACCACCCCTTTACGCCGTAGGGCGGGTGGGTGGCATTCTCGAGAGTCTAAGGTAGATTATATTATTTCTCGGGAGCCGAGAGTGTACGAAGGGGGATGAGGGTGGAGGGGGCGGGGGTGGGTTCGGGGGACGCGGGAAGGGGGGTCGGTTTGAGGCGAAGGGAGGAAGACTCCGTCCCGCAGCCTCCCGAAGAGCTCAGGGGGTGGCTCGCAGCCGACGTCGGCAGCCGCGGTGGCAACCCGCCATTTTGTGAATGTTAAATCATTTATTGATCCAAGAAGGTGGCGGCGGTGGTCCCAACGCTCGGAGCCACCCTCTCTCAAAGCCCGCACTACCACCCCCTCGCTTCCATCCAACGACGCCGCACTACCGATACGACCACCAGCACGGAAAACCCCTCACGGAAACGCGGAGACGTTTGAAAAGGGACGCCCAAACCTGCGACTATTGCGGAAAGATAATTTCGTACGTTTCGGTAAACCATCGCGTATGGGCGGTTATTGTGGGGGAGCAAAATTTTTAGGGTCGAATTACACTGTTTAAGATTTCACGAGGATGATAAGGAAAGTTTCGTCGGAAGTAAGAAAACATTATAACAATTTCTGTCTAAAGACGATGAAAAAAAAAATAGCGTTGAACATTTTTTCTTTTTTCAACTTTCAGAACGGTGATACTCTCTAAAGGAAGACAATGTGGTGTCAATTTCAATTTTGTCATATCTTTTCATCGTAAGAAAAGTTTCGTCAGAAGTAAGAAAAAATTGTAACAATTTTTCTCTAAAGACGAGGGGAAAAAAAAATAGAGTTGGACATTTTATTTTTTCAACGTCCAGAACTCATTTACGCTCTAAAGGAAGACAGTATGGTGTCAATTTCAATTTAGTCATAAAATCATAATAATTCATAATTCAATCATTTTTTAATGATTTATCAATCAAAATTCAGCTATTGGTTTAAAATATGACTATAACAAAATTTATAATTTCTAAAAGAAGCGCAGACATTTTTTTTTTTTAGATAAAATTTCGAATAAATTGTGACACGGAATAGTTGTTCGAAATTTGCGACCACGTGCAAAATCGTCCCAAAATCCGTGAATCTTTGCCCACTAAATTGCATCGTTTGATCATCGCTTAATTTTCGAGCAATTTCAAACTGTTTCGCGCAGCTCCCGTCGGTTTCACGATGAAGCTATAACGACATGCCCCGGAACTCGGAGAACCGCCATGGGACAATCCTTATTGCAATGTCTGAATTAATGTGTTCAAGGGAGTTCATAATAGCAGCGATCGGAGGAAGTGTAGTCGGGTGGGGGGTGAAGGAGGAGGGGGGAGGGGGGGGTGGTTCGCAGAGAATACGAACCTCCATGGAAACCATGGACGACGGAAAGCCGAGACGTTTGAAAGGGACTCTGGTACGATCCTTATTCCGTACCGTCGAATTTATACACGCTATACGTACGAGCGATTCGTGTATGAAAAGGGCCGGCGAAGGGGTGCGCAAGTAAAGCAAATCGACCCTCGCCAGCGCAACCCTCCGAGAGGTTCGGCGGTCTCGCTTCCTCCGCTCGCGCGTCCCGGGCTAGCTCGGGACGGAACGTCGAAGATATTCGAACGTTTCCAACGAGAAACGAAGAGGGAATTTATGGCCCCGCGAGGCCCGGTTCACTCCCGACAGGACCGCACGTTCTCTAGGATTCTACCAGGCGTTTCTCCCTTTTAGCCTTCGCTCTCCATCTTCCTTCGGCGCCCTCGGAGCTTGCGCCTTTCCACCCGCTATTTAATTCCTCTTCGTCCTCTTCGTCCCTCCGGAAGATAATACGGAGAGGCGAAGTGTGCGAGGTCCGCAACCCTTTTCGAGTCAAAGGCGGTCCGCCCTCTTGGATCTAATATCGGCTCCTTGTGTAAGGCTATTCGCGGACCCGCATGGCCTTACCGATAAGTCTGCGTCGCTCGTCTGCGAACGGCAACATGGTTGGTTAGTTTTTTTTTTTACATTATTTCGGGACTTTATTGAGGAAGCTATGTAGAGGAATCCTACTCAGGACTCACGCTACTTACTCCCACCTCGTCCATTTGCAACATAGTACGGAGAGTCGAAGTGTGCGAGATTTGCACAGTAAAAAAAGGTACCAACGTTTCTTGTCCACAAATGTCCGCAATACTTTTCTTGTTAATTTTACAAAAAAAAAATCTGGTCCATTTCACCGCTGTTTGCATAGCTAGTTTGCATAGCTAGTAACTAACCGACGAGTTTGCATTGCGCTTTTGCGAATGGCTGCGGGGTTTGTTAGTTTTTTTTTACATTATTTTGGGATTTTGGGATCTTATTGAGGAAGCTATGTAGAAGAGTCCGATCCGGGACTGGCGCTGGCCTGCGAGAATACGAACGCTTCCAGTGCGTATCCTGTTGGTTGGGAAGATATGGACGTCCAAACGTCTATTCTGAGTGCGGTCCTGTCGGTTCACTCTGGATAGGATCGGACGTTCACTCTCGCGCTATTCAATTCCTCTTTGTCCTCTTCGTCCCTCTGGACGATAATACGGAGATGCCAAGTGTGCGAGGTCCGCGACCGTTTTCGAGGCAAAAGGGACAAAGGCTCTCCATCCTCTTGGATCGCCTCTTTGAACAGGCTATTACCGAAACTGCACGCTCTTGCCGACGAGTCTGCATCGGTCATCTGCGAACCGCTGCATGGTGGGTTAATTTGTATTTACTTTTTTTGTATTTTATTGAGGAAGTTCCTCAGACGAGTCCGACTCAGGATTCGCGCCGGCGCGCGATTATACGAACTGCTGCACGCTTCGTGCAATCTGCGGGTCAACCGGACCCCATATTTATGACCCTTTTTATTGCGAAGACAACGCAAACTACCCTATAATTGCCGGCCTTAAATTCCTTCGGGTTATCGAGCTAATATGGATGTAACCGATCTTCGGACATTTTTTTAATTGCGTACTTAAGACAAATGGTGTCTGTTTTTTCATTTGTCGCAAATTACATTTTTATTCTCGTTTGTGTCTCACATCCTCGTGAGATTGTACCCTTTCGCTCCGGTATGTTCTTTCGTCCCTTGCCGGACGGGATACAGCGACGCGTCGTTATAACCCGTTCCGAGGGAAAAGGGTTGGTCCTCAAACCCTCCCGGATCTTTCCACAGCGTACGCGTGTTGCAGGCATGTGTTACTACTGCTGGGAATTCTCTATCAGTGCTTTCTCCGCGAAGGCAAGGGTCGCGAACACGAGTATGGAAGTACCTCGGGGGTAGTTTGTCTTGAAACGACTTTGGTCTTTCACAGCGGTAAAGTGGAAACGCTCGAGAAATTAGTACGGGCCTGCGTGCCCGTAGGTGAGATTTGACCATCCGCAGGGCTGCGGGACCGCACCAGTTGCCGAGGGCGGGTGTACTGGCCCGGCGCTCAAGCCGGTATCGGTCCGACTGCGGTATTCCGCCGGAGGCAAAATATCGGCGCGACTAATAATGTTATCGCTGCGGCTGTACGGGGCACAGTATCGGAGCATGGATTCATGGTCTGTGAATATTATTCGAAGACCACGAACCGGAAGTGACGTCGAACGAGACAATGTCACTTCCGGTTTCGAAATGTCAGTGCTTGAAAAGAAGTGACGTCATACGAGAAAAATGGCACTTCCGGTTTCAAAATCTTAGTTCTTGGCAAGAAGTGACGTCATACGGGAAAAATGGCACTTCCGGTTTCAAAATTTCAGCGCTTGCCAAGAAGTGACGTCATACGAGAAAAATGGCACTTCCGATTGCAAATTTTCAGTTCTTGATAAGAAGTGACGTCATACGGGAAAAATGGTACTACCGGTTTCAAAATCTCAGTTCTTAACAAGAAGTGGTGTCATACGGGGAAAATGGCACTTCGACTTTCCAAATATTAATTTTCGCAGGGAAGTGACTTCATACCGGAAATGCGTCACTTCGAGATTAAAAATCTCATTTTTCGACCGGAAGTGACATCATACCAGAAATGCGTCACTGCCGGTTTGAAAACCTCATTTTTCGACCGGAAGTGACATCACAGAATTTTTGTTTTATTGTCTCTGCCAAGCAGCGGCAGATATATATCTCTGCGCATTGGCCAGATAAGAGTTGTTTCACCGTTCGCAAATTCTTCTTTCGCCAGAATCAAACCCGCCAGCATAGCGCCAAATCGTCCATAAACCGGTGAATTTCTCAACGTATCCGTCAACTCCCGATTACAATTGAACATTGTGAAGCGTTTTAATAACTCAATTTAGTTCCAATTGTGCCGAAATTTTGTTCTCTTCGGCCCCCTGGAGAGTCAATGAATGCGCCTCGTATTACAATGATATCGAAGATTTCGCAATAATTGGTTATCGCGTTCGTCCAGACGGGTTACCCGAGTTCGCCCCCATGGACAGAGGGAGGGGGTTGGAAGGGGGTTGAAAGCTGGACCGCTCGCCACAGCACGCACACTGGAAGGCTCGGGCGACCACCGGCGAATATACCCCGTTCGCGTAAACGAGTGTGCGCTAATCCTATTACGACTTCCAACGTCCACCACCGCTACGGCTCGGACCGACCGACTTTTGCAGCCCCCTTCCTCTAATAGCGCACTAATCGAGTTCCAGTCGCTCGGGAGAGAGCATCGACGATTTTGCAGGTGAAAGGAACCTAATGGAACAGTTCGGCAGTGTTTCCAACGTCCACAAAAGAAATCCGAGAATTCCCGGAGGAAGGAAACAAAAAAAAAGCGAGAAAAACATTCCGGAGGGGTCGAGGAAGACTTGGACGAACGCGCAGGCTCGCAAAGGGTGGAAAAGGCGCGTTTTTTTTGCGCGCAGAATCGTTAAAATCCCCACGATGAAGACCGGGAATTTTGGTGGTGGTAAAAATCCCAACCAGCCGAACAGGACGGAAAAATCCGCGGGTCAGTATCGCGCGGAACGCCGTGAAAAATCGAGGCGCTCCTTCCCGGCGAGGAAGGCGAGCGCGATCGATTCGATTTTAATTTTTGTTGTTTTTTGTTCTTTTTTTTTTAATTTTTGTTTTTGCAGGCTTGTTTGAGCCAACTATTCGGAACAGTGAGGGATTTAAACGTTTCGTCAAACTGCCGATGTAAACATCGCGGAACGAGGGCTCAACTATTTTCGATGGAATTCGGAGGGTCCCTTGGTCAACGCTGCCCAGGAAATCTCGGCGAAATTTCCGACACGGAAGGGATATGCGCGCCGTGGCTTTGTGCAGATAAACGACTTGTGCCGGTTGAAATTTAATCAGATTTAAAAATAACCCAAAGGGCAATGTTTTTTGTTGGTAAAAGAATTAAGAATTTAGTAAAAGAATTAGCGCGAAAGGAAATACATCTGTATCCTTAAAAACTACCCCCGAATGAACGAGCTTGATTTGGAAAAAAGGACCAAAAAAACTACCCTCATATTTCAGGGTAATCAGCCTATTATCTGATATTACCCAAGATCATAACCAAAACTGAGAAAACCATATGGCAAAAAAAAAAAAAAAATTTTGTTAAAAGAATTATGTTTAAAACTGAGAAAACCATACGGAAAAAAAAAGGTTTCTTTTCATTTAAGTATTACGTTTATTGCTGTAACTCGGAACAAAAAATATGAATCTGTGTGCTCGAAAACGACGCCCGAATAAATTAACTTGATGTATAAAAAAAAGAACAAATAAACTACCCTCATATTTTAAGCTAATCAATGTAAACAAAAACTGATAAAAACATGGAAAAATAATGTTTGTTTTTTCTTTCTTAAACGAATTACATTTATCGCTGTAACACGGAACAAAAGATATCAATCTGTATCCTCAAAAACAACCCCCGAACAAATGAGCTTGATTTAGAAATAAAAGAACAAAGAAACTACCCTCATATTATAAGCTAATAAATCCGCAACCCAATGTTCCTCGAGACCGTGGTAAAAAAACTGCTAAAACCATATGGCCAATAAAAATGTTCGTACGGTACCCGAGTAACTGGAGTTTACGTGAAACTCGAGGGCGAAAATCGTCGTCGTAGCTGCCCGGGTCGGTCGTATTCGTATTCCAACGTCGGCGCTCCTACTCGAGGCCAAAATGTAGGATTTCAATTTAGAAGTTCTGAGATGAAGGGAGAGAGCCCGGAGAGCCCGCCATACTTCGTTGGCCCCACCCCTATTCCGGGGTTTTCTATAGAGTCTGACGGAGAGCCGCTGCTGGCGGGCTTTGTAGGGGTTGAGAGAATGATATAGGGGCGGTGCCCGCCATTTTGAATTAGCCGTGCTTAGAGTAGCGAGGGTTGAAATTTTTATGAGAGTCCTCCTCGTCGAGTCTCTCGACTGGGCTTTTCATTTCAGAAATGGTTGCCAAGCGGAAGGTTCTCGCTCGCGGCTCGACGTTTTACCGTTCGCCTGACTTTTGTCCAACTTTTCGATGGTAATTCGTCGCCGAGTCGACAAACCGCGAAAGGTTAACGACCGAACGCCTGCCGAGCACCGGTAGGTTTATTTCGAACGTTTCAAAATAATGCAACAGCCGCTTCATTTCGGATCGTCTGACATCCAAAACGATAAACCTTTCACGGATATTGTACGAACGTATATCTCGGTTATTCTGCGAGCCACTTAAAATCGCTTGACGAGATCTGAGTGGCGTGAGACGGCTCGTCGTTCAATTTAAATGATTCTCGAAACGAGTTAGCGTTATTATTATCTGGGCCGGGTTAACACACCCGTTAGATAATCTCGGATTTTAGTTATTATTGGGTTAAATGTACAACGTCGGAGAATAAATCGTGGCCGGCCGAGAGCGCCCCCTAACGATCGAACTGGACAAGTTTGTTTGCGATGGATCGAACATCAATGAAAAATAATAATCCTCGAGGATTATAATTTTTTCTGTAATCGTCGACGATTCTTGTCGCTGCGATCGTGTCCGTTTTATCAACTGTATACATTATACATTTTTAATTATTAAAAGTCTGTATTATCAACAACAAAAAAAAAAGATTTCGTCACTTGAAAAATCGTAATGTCTGTTTAAGGTTTTTTTTATTAATGTTTTATGGTTTTCTAGCGTTGATTGTTTGGTAACGATTTTCGAGGTCGGTGCTGCCATCGTATCTACTTAACGAACTTGGTGCATATTTACCCCCAAAGGGCCTGGCGCTGGTTAACAACCCTCGGATAAGAGCTCCAGTCGATTCATGGATGTAGATATTTCCATGCCCTGAGAGATGACGTGAGGTGCAACGTCGAAGGGTCGGCGAGCAAGAATGTTCCCACCCCAACAATACCGACCGAGCTCATATGTTATACTTCTTATTAGGTCTGGTCATTTTCAGAGTACGCTGGAGCAAAGCGCTCTACTTTACGTGAAAAGTATATCTATATTTATTGGATATATAGATATACCGTCCACGGTAAACAGAGCGCTCTGCTCCAGCTTACTCTGAAAACGAACAAACCTCTTAACGTGTCTTCAATTCATGCAATAATACTATGGAATCTAATAAAGGAACGAATAAACCGAATCGAACCGAACTAACAAAGAAACTCTCATTGAAATAGAAAAATGATTTTTCTTACCTTCGTATGGATTAAGAAAAGCCCGCATCTTAATTCGCAGAGCGTCGAAAACACCGCTACGAGCAATATACAGAACGCCCCTCAACCTTTCGACCGGAAAATATGTATTCAAGTCGTTGCACCTCAACGTTGAAGGATCGGCGAACCGGAATGTTCTCATTCCTGTAATATCAACCGAGCTCATCTGTTACTCATTCTTATTAACTTGTATTTCTACTAAATCTAATCTAATAAAGGAATCTAATTAAGGAACAAACTAATAAAGGAACTCTTGAAAAGAAAAAAAAATGCTTTTCCTTACCTTCGTACGAATGAAGAAAAACCCGAATCTTAATTCGCAACAGACCGAAAATCCCGCCACAAGCAGTTCGCAGCACGCCCCTCGACGGTCCTTCGTGCAGACACTCGGATTCCTCTCCGGAAACTGTGCACAGTCGGTAGACACGATGACATTTGAAACTGTAGCTGAAACAAACATGTCGTACCTCAGCAAGAACGACGCTTATTCTCCGGCACCTTTCTGGCAAAATGGACCGGCACCCGGTGCGATATACAATTTTCCGGGACCGAGTGCTGGACTCGGTACGGGAGGATTTCAAAGATCCCAGTAAGCAATCCTACTATCTTCTGTAAAATCATAACCTAACTCGTAATCGACAAAAAAAATGCTCGTCATGATATTTTACCTTTCGACTCGAACAATTTACTTAACTCTATCGGCTTGTCAACTGTTCGCGGCTTCTTGCGTCTTTGATTACAAAATTTCACACCTTACCATCCAACGCTGTGACAAATTTCGACCCTTGCCAAACTTAAGAAAATTTGTCGAGAAAACATAACCTAAAAATGTTAATATTTCCTCCTCTCGTTCTTTACTGGATGGGAAATAGCTCGAAGCAATAAACTTTTCTTTTCTTTTAGGTCTCCGATGACCACAGGAACATCCGTAGTTGGTGTGCAGTTCAAAGATGGAGTCGTCATAGCCGCTGACATACTGGCGTCTTATGGCTCGCTAGCCAGATACAGAAACTGCGAGCGTATAATGAAAGTGAACAACAACATCATCCTTGGAGCTGGTGGCGACTACGCCGACTTTCAGTATATAAAAAATATCATCGAGCAGAAGACGTAAGTTTCAATGTGGCTCGACAAATTGATATCCTATATATATATATATATATATATATCAGAGATCGACAGTACTTGAAGTACAAGTACTATTTTATGCTTTCAAGTACCAAGTTCACGTACTTTTTGAGTACACGGTCGCATTATGAATATCCGATGAGTAAACATGACATCAAGTACTCAAGTAACATGAGATTCTGTTTCTTTTATAATGCTTAACACTTCGAACCAAATTGCGCAAAGTACTTGAGAAATACTTCAAGTACTTATAACAATTATTTTACTCCCAACCCAATATTTTCCATTTAAATCCCGAAAATACGATTATTCGTGCATAAAATCGAGATTTTCAATGGCTCACTGTACTTTAGGCCCAAAAAAGGCCACTACTTGTTATACTTTGTACTTTGTCCTTACAGTATTTTTCGGTACTTTGCCCACCTCTGATATATATATATATATATTAAATTAAAAAATATCCCTTGGCTCCAAACATTTCTGGGAGCAAGAATTTTGTTGTAATCATGCAATGGGTATCGATAATATATCATGTGTTTTCTCACAGTCTGGAAGAGCAATGCCTCGACGACGGTTTCAAGCTCAAGCCGAAGTCCCTTTACTGCTGGCTGACGAGAGTTCTGTACAATCAGCGTTCCAAGTTCAATCCGTTCTGGAACAACTTTATCATAGCCGGTCTGGAGAACGGCGAGCCTTTCATGGGCACGGTCGACAAGCTCGGCACGGCTTACAGAGACCCGGTAATCGCGACCGGCTATGGAGGATACATGGCGACGCCTCTGCTTCGCAAAGCGTACGAGAACAACAAGGAAATGACCAAGGAGGAGGCTCTCGACGTTCTCTACAAAGCCATGCAAGTCTTGTACTACAGAGACGCCCGATCTTTTCCCAAGGTAGGGAAATAAATATTTAACTGTAACAGATAATTCATTATATTTTTGCGCGACTGTAACGATTTTTTTGCGTCTGCAGTACCACGTGGGAATAATAACGAAGGAGCACGGAGTGGAGATCAAAGGTCCGATTCCACTCGACAGCAACTGGGAGACTGCTATACTTCAGAAATAAATTTTACCGGCTTTTATTTTTCACTAATTAAAATAAGAAAAGATAAATAAATAAAAATGTGGCTATACCATTGAGTCTTAATTTACGTCAATAAAAAAATCATTTCTCTCGTAACAAATCGAGTCGTTTCGTTAAGCGAACAATAATCATTGACTAGTCAAGTTTTTTTCTTTTTTTATGTTCTTTTTTTTTGTTTAACAAGTAAGAACGTCGCATCCGTGATCAGTTATTAATACCGTGTGCTCGATCTGCGCGGTTCTCGCGCCGTCCAGCGTAACGGCGGTCCATCCGTCCTCGAGAATCGCGACTTCCGGTTTGCCCTGCGTGATGAGCGGCTCGATCGTAAAGGTCATACCTGGTAGCATTACTCCCTCAAAGTTGTTGGCTGTGTGAAAAAAAAAAAAATCGATTAGCAAAAAAAAATATAACAAATATATCGAATTCAACATCATCTTACCGAAATTGAGGACGTCCGGTAAACCGTGAAAGTAACTTCCGATTCCGTGCCCGGCGAACACCGGAATCACCGCGAAACCGTTCTTCGTCGCTGTTTCCTCGATGACGTTGCCGATGTTGCAGAATCTCTCGTTCGGCCTGCATATACCAATAGCCGAGTTGAGACAACGTTCCGTTACGTAGATCAGTCGATCGGCTTCATCGTCGACGGAACCGACTCTGTACATTTCCGAGCAATCGCCGTGATAGCCGTTCAAATAAACCTGCGGGAAGATCGTGACTTAAGAAATCTACAAAATCGAATGTGCCTCTTGATCCCGTTTTTTCGTCATTGACAAAGTTACCATAGTAGTATAATATTTTTCTTTTTTTTTGCGTACTAAAACGAAGATTAATTTGAATACGCAAATATCTTGGAAAACATTTTTTTTTTTTTACAAAAATAAAGATGCGATTGCGATGTGAAAAATAACGGTCAATTACTGTGACGTCGACGTTGAGAGTGTCGCCCTCTCGCAGCGGTCGGCTGTCGGGAATTCCGTGGCAAGCGACGTTGTTTACACTGGTGCAAATCGATTTTGGAAATCCCCGATAATTGAGAGGACTCGGATAAGCTCCGTTGTTCACAATGATCTCGTGAACTTGCCGATCCAGCCAGTCGGTCGTCACTCCTGGCTATGCTTGAATAACAATCAGTATTCATAATTTTATTTAAAAAAACGAGATTTTTTTTTGTTCTTTTTTTAATGTTTATTACTTGTGTAAGTTTCACCTTGATCATCGGACGAATTTCGCCGAGTACCCGTTTCGCCAGGATGCAGCTGTGACCCATGCACTCAATCTGATTGGCATTTTTAATCTCGATCTCGTCGGGAGGCGCGTCGGGTATGCCGGTAACGCTGTACAACGGCGACGGGATGTACGTGGGTACCTGCAGCTTTTCTGATACTTGCCAAGGCTCCACGATCTCGTACTTGCCGAAGACATTGTCGACGAGTGTTCTCTCCGAATCTGGTGTACTCTTGAAAGAATCAATTATTTAAGTAGAACGATAGATTAAATGCACAACCGTTGGGCAGTATGTATCGACCGATTTTTTTTTCCACACAATAACATTAACGGGCTGTACCTGTGTTTTGCTACGATCCTTGAAGAGTTTTTTAAAGAAACTCCTCACGGGCGCTGGTCTTCCGGTCATTATATTTCGGATTAACATATTTTCGGGGTTGCCAGTGTTTTTCAATTTAATATTGTATACACGCGAAAAGAAACAATTTTTCCTCTTTTAGGTTACGCTCGAATCCGAACTTTACGTCTAGCAACGATAAAAGAGGGTAACTACCTTATCGGCCTGTCAGATACTTAGTCAAAAGCAAATAAAAAAAAGAATAAGTGCCCAAATTCAAAGCGTATTGTCATGGACAATGAAACTATTTTATACTTATAATGCACAGCGGTGACTCGACTATATACGTATATTCTGCATTCCTGCATACGTATAATAATCGTCACGTGACAAAATCTCTACTCTACTTTTAATTATCAAATTTCAAATGACCTTCAAAGGCGGGATAAAATTTCGCTCTCGCGACATAGAGAAATCAGCATATTTTACCGGCTTGAGAATACTCGGATGCCCGGATCGGTAAATTCATACTGGCCGAATTCCAAGCTTTCCGACATGCGATTGTGTCCAATCGTGTCTGTGTACAGTCGGTTGTAACAGATTGTGCCGCAGGAAACACGATCCCGTGATGAGTTCCGTTTTTGCCGTCTCCTTGCATACAAAACAGTGCTGACACACAAGACCTCCCCGGCAGACCTTCGGCCTTACGGAATCGCCGATTCCTAACATCCGTTCATTTTATTATTATTTTTTTTTTATTTCGAAAACTGCGAGGCGATTGAAAGGCGCGCTTTCCGTTGTCGAAGGCGTATTGTTTCGGTATCGCGGCACAATGACACTGGAACGCTGCTATCGAATTCTAAGCGCCTCGACGAGTCTTCGTGGGGAAGCACAGACACTTGACGCCCCGCGAGATAAACACAACACTTCGGAACGAAGTCGCCGCCGCATCGCTCGTCGAGATTTTAATAACAATAAATTCGCGAAAAACGATCGTTGGTTTTCATTGTTGCATTGCACTCGAGAAATGTGACACCATGTCGACGCAGAAGCGAATAGATCAGTACTTTAAGTCTACGTTGGGGAACAGAGGGCCGAACTACGGACTGAAACTTGCCAAAGGATCGAACCGGTCGAGACCCTCGCTCAGTCTCAACCTGAAAAATCGCAAGGAAAATGGCGCGAAAACTCCCGTCGGAACGTCGGCGGCAAAGGTGAGTCATTAGTCCATAAAAGTGAGATAAAGTATCGAGTGCTTGTACGAAAATATATTTTTCAATTCGAATTAAATTCGATTTTTTTTTCTACCAAACTCAATCTGATCTAATCGAATGCTGGAACCTGGAACTAATCTCGAGGTTCAAAAAAACGAACGCTTAACAAATCGCTAAGAAATGTTTTAAGACATTTTCTGATGATTTTTTTTATTCTTCGTAGCAATTTTTTTTTCATCCGCTTGAAGTGCGTCTATAAAATGGTGTCAACTGAGGATCGTCGAAAAATGATGCATTGGCCAATTTTAACAAATTTTTTTGTCACTTATGTAACTTGTCATTTAACTTACCACCCATTTTTTAATTACATATTTTTTTGTTTCAGAAAAAAACTTGGCGACGGAGCAGCTTTGGGATGCAGGGTGAATCGTACAGAGAATTCAGAACACCTGAAAGATCGGTGCAATCGTCGATTCCTGCGTTGTCTGCGAACAGCCAATCGTGGGACGATAAATCTGTTGCAACCATCGAATCGTCAGGTGTAGAGATCATTAACGTAGGCGAAGTTACGCCACCGAAAAAGACCATCAAATCTTTTGCCCAAGCATGCAACTCGCCGACCTCGAATCCCTCACCAGGCAGAATGAGTCTGAAGAGAAGAAAGAACAGTCTTCCGGAGCTGCAGAGTCCTCCAAAAAGAAAGCTAACTTACGACGACATCATCACTGTAGATTCGCAGCCGGAAGTGATAGAAATTCCGGATGTGACAGAAATTCCGATTGTCTCTTCGAGTTTTCAAGCGGGACAATCGTCGGTTGGTCGAGACGATTTTATCGCATTGCCGACCGTTGCGATAAATGCGCAAACTCGGAACGACAATGTCGGTGCAAATTCGTCGAGCAATCCAACGACTAAATCTTCAACATCTGAATGTGATTTTCTCGACGACTTTGACCCCGATATCGTAGAACTGAGCATGGAAGATAGTCACGAAATTTCGGCAATTGACTTGTCCAAAAAGTCGGTCGGCGATAGTTCGAACAACGTAAATGGGAGCGAAGCTCCGGGAACAATAGAGAAGAACGTTACAGCGAAAAATGGAAGGAATGGTGATTTGTCGAAGTGCGGTAATTCTCCATCGACTTCACGCTGGAAGTTGGCCGCTACTATACAATCTCCAGACAGATTGATGACGGCGTTGTCGAGCAATTGGCAAAATATACTGGACGCGACGAAAAAAAAGCCTGAGCCATCGAACGATTGCAAAGACAAAATAAAAAATGATAACTCTGGATCTCCGACTATCAATAGAAAAGGAAACGATGAGGATTTAGCGTATCACGACGCGATACGCGCGTCGATTAATTCGTCGATCAAAAGTACACCCCGACGAGCTCTTTTTTCACCGCCGAAAACAGCAGAGAACTCGAGTTCCGAGGTAAAACATTGCGGTTCAAGTTTGCCGCCGACAAGAATAAACGGATCTTCAAATTCGCCGATGAAAATTAACGCATCTTCACATTCGCCGACAAAAACAAATGGATCTTCAAATTCGCCGACAAAAATTAACGGATCTTCACATTCGCCTACAAAAATAAACGGATCTTCACATTCGCCGTCAAAAATAAATGGATCTTCAAATTCGCCGACAAAAATAAACGGATCTTTATACACACCGAGAAAACCGGACGGACCTCCGAACTCAACGCCACAGCAAACTCCGTCGAGCAGCCGTAAAGCGTCCTTTAGTCCGAGAGTGAAGAACAGCCCGCAGAAAGTGTGGAAAGAACGCGTGGACACGGATCTTGCTACCCGGGCGGTGGAGAATTTAAATCAAGCGAAGCAAGGAATAATTCCGTTAAACGATTTTGATCTGGAAGCTGTTTACGCAAAGAAATCGTTCGAGCTCGAGTACGGCAGCTTGAACACCCGCGCAGCGATAAAGTACGAGGCCAAGGACGTTCAGGTTCCCGAGGACAAGCATGCCGATCACTTTTTCATGGTCCTCGTTAATGTCTTTTCGGAACCGATGAATTGCGGGTATTTCGACGACGACGAACTCGACAAGGTTTTTTCGATATTGACCCTAAGTCCCGAGGCCCAGTCGCTGCTCGTTAGAATGCTCAAGAGGAAACGACGCTGGCACCGGGTCAGCTCGATTCAGTATCCACAAATCGCTCCAGATTTGAAGCCGTACTTTAGAGAACTCATCCAGCATGGATTTTTGGACGATGGTAAGCATTTTTTAAATGTCTATTTCTCGTTGGACTATCTTATGACGGAATCTCGCTACGGGTGCGTTGGTCTAGCGGTTAGCGTGCTCGTCTCTAAACCGGAAGGTCGAAGGTTCGAACAACCGGTCGAGAAATAAAAATATGAGCATAGCTCCAGACATAAGTTGAGCCGCACGCGTACTTGTACGTGCGTGTCACAAGTATATAGCTTTTCTATGTTCTGTTGTTCATTTCTGTTTTCGTCTACACGAAAACAGAAATAGAGGAAAAATAAGTGATGACTAATAATTATGCATCGACCGAGGTGACCCGCTATAAAGCACTCATAAGTAGCTTTGAGAAGGGAGGGACAATAGAGATAAATAAAATTTAAAAAATAATGCAATTTTGTAAGTTGACTCCTCGAGGTCTATGAGATAGCCGAGGCCTCTAAATTTTTGGTAGAAAATTCTGAATATTTTGCAGCATGCGAGAAAATTAAACTGTTTACTAATCTTTAAAATTGCAGATTTCCGGAACGAAGAAATGTCGATATTGCTGGAGCTTCTTCAGGCCGACGAGGTCAAAACTGTATGTCGGGCGATGATCATCAATTGCAAGGGCCCGAAGCCGAAGCTTATCGAGGGACTGGTTAACTTCTCAACTAATAAGAAACGTGCTTTGTTTCCCGGCATGAAAACTCCGAGCGCTACTCTGAGGGACAAAGTTACGTCCATGTTGGAGTCCTGCATACGTTTTCCTCAAACAGTTGAAGATCTTCTCAACCGAATATTCATTCTGTTGATACCGGATCAAGATCCCGAGGAAACTATGGTCGAAGCTTTTAACATGCTCGTGCTGGTTCACATAGGCCAGAAAATCTTTCCACCAATGCCGAAGAAACGATTCCCAATATTTCGCGACCGTTTGCATCTTATTCGGTAGGCAAAATATTATTTTCATTATTTTGAAAAATCGATAATTAAATATTGTTTGGTCTCATTATTCAAAGAATTATGCCTCTCTAACAGCTTATTAATTGCAGTTACGCCGAAGCGAGATCAGCCTGGAACCATATAATTAACGCGAGCAAGAACAAGGATTGGAACGAAGTTCGGGCTTTGGGACAATTGGCTTATGATCGTCTGCAGCCTTACTTCGCGAGCAACGATAACGAGTGAGAAAATATTCCAATTCAACAACAACAATAATAATAATCCATCCAAGTTATTCAATTCACAATTGAAGCCTCGATCGCTATCAAGTGTTTGGAAGAAATGAAAATTGAGGTCTCGATGACGCTCTACGATAATGATTGAAGAAGTCGACTCAGGATGGAAATCCTGAGTCGACTCAGGACGATTGCATGCACCGTCGTAACAATATAGTGCACAAGTTTGATCTTGCGTGTAAATAAAATGGTCATCGGTTGTTTCTAGGCAACGTCCGATATATTTTTATCTCAGGTCTGATCGCCAACTGAACACTTATTGTACTATCAATTTATTAATTTGTTTTTTTATCGCAGGGACGAAAGTGAGCTGTCGACGCTTCCCACGCACGTGAAACGGTTCGATGCCAATTACGCTTGGACCAAAGTTCTGTTGAAGAGTGTCGAAGCGTACAAGAAGACCGAAGAGGGTATTGACACAGCTGCGACATTTCTACAGGCGCTGATAAGCCGGCGAAACAAAATTCCGGGCAACAGAATCCGATGGTACAGCGAGCTGGCGCTTATCGAGATGCGTCATCGCAAGGATCTCGAGGCGAGCGCGAATATAACGATCGAGGCGCTCACACGGGACAGAATGACCGAGATTGACGCTGCCGAGATTTTGGACAGAGCGAAGAAAATTCTGAAACGAAAACAAGGAATCAGCGCGAGGACTAAAGAACGTGTCAGCGAGGCTATTAAACAGAGACCCGAAATATTTATTTCTCCATCCGAACCGGTGGTTAACGAGATTGAAGCTAGGATGGTTGAAGGGTCAGTTAAAAATTCGTTAACATTTTTATCGAACAACTTTTTACCGTAATTGTCCTGAATCTCGACAATCTGACGATGAACCTGCACAAAACCTTGTTTGTAGAGCAGACTTCTTTGCCACAAAGGCCGAAGAGTTTTTCTTAAAAAGAATAGTTCTTTTAAAAAAAGCTTAAACAAATTACTTGAAGTAACTGGAATGCTTGTATTAATCATTTTTATTTCGTTTCTCTCATAAAACAGGAACGTTACCGGCTCGAAGAGTATCTGGTCGATCGACCTCGGTACCGATGTGGGTTACATGACCGTCGAAGAAGTGGCATTGCACCACTATCGTCAGAAAGGCTTTAAAGGGGGTTTGCACTGCGAAGGAGCTCTGCCGATCACTCTCTTCGCGACTCTCTTCTGGTCCGAGATTTACGAAGTCTCCGTGCCCGGGGCTTTCGTTTCGCTTTATCAATACGCCCCTCTTGATCTCTACAGCTCGTGCTTCTTCGACAATAGACGAGAGCGCATCGAAGGGAAACTCAAGATGTTCAGGGCATTGGATTCCGAGAGCCTCGGCCAACTGATGCACGAGGATTTCATTAAATATCGGCACTACCAGTCCGTCATGCAGGGAGGTCGTTTCCCCAACGCTGACGATTTCAAGGTCCCTAATTTATTATTACTCACTAATCAACACCGATTCGTTAACATTAGTGTTGTAAAAATCTCTTCAAGGTAAAAAAAAAATTGTAACGTATTTTTCTTTTTTTTCAGGATCTTGTCGGGTGCCTTGGAAAAAACGGAGTGATCCAAATTTGCGAGCGCCTGATAGGCAATTACAATCAGTGGAAGTCCGGCTTTCCGGACCTGGTCGTTTGGAATTCGGCTACTAAAATGGTAATTTTTTCGTTTGATCGTTTATCCTCGAAGATCGAGTTGAGAACTTAATTTCTTGCAACTGTTAATAAAAAAAACTTTTTTTCCTTTTCGCAACAGTGCAAAATCGTCGAAGTCAAAGGTCCCGGTGACTCGTTGTCGACGAAGCAGAAACTGTGGATTCACTTCTTGGAGAACCTCGGTATACCGGTCGAAGTATGCGTTGTCAAGAAAACGTCGGTGAAATTTCGAACATAAAGCATACAGTGAGTAAAACAAACCATTGACGACCCAATTTATTATTTTATTTAGAAAAAATCCTTTAACGTTCCGACAGCGACGGAAAACGCTAAACAGACTTCATAAAAAAAGTAGCTCGAAAAATAATGAACTCAGCGCTATCCACCGTGATTTTTTGATTCGATACACACACTTCTTGCGTGAAAAAAATATGCCCCATATCGTTGTCACACAGATGTCCCGAAGCTGCCTTGAGAACGAGGCATCGATATTTTTCTTATGGATCGAGTGCTTCCGGTACCGTCGTCGTGCAAGGGCCGCGGAAGTGGTACCTTTAACATAGAAATTTAATGCATGAATACATAATTTTTTTACTGATATGAAATTATAGAAAATTGCACTTTTACACACGTTTCGCATACGTAAAACCCCCATTTGCACACATTGCGAAGTATAATTTGGTACGATACACGTGCGAAAATCTTTTATTTTATTTTACTTTTTTCCTCGCACTACTAAAACGAAAATTGTGATTTTCGTGAATTTCTTAGGAAAAATGATGTGCCTTTTTAGGAAAAATTCTACGCCTTTGCCATACAAATAACTATTTTTCTTACGGATCCGAGTGCTTCCGGTACCGTCGTCGTGCAAAGGAAATTTCAATGCATTAATCTATTGTTATTCTTTATTTTACAGCGAAAAGAGAAGACCATAAGCTTGCACTCAACGATACAGGATACGGACTAATAGTTCACGAACTGTACGTGACCATATTTTTTTATCTTCCTTTTTCTTTTTGTACAAAATCGTTTTTTATTTTTTTACGCATCGCGTGGATAACAGCATCTCCCAAATATTTTTTGTCGATCGTCCATTGCGATAGCTCGAATTTCGACAATAGTGATTACGGCTCGTAGGTTTATGAGAGCCGAATCGTAAAGCTCAAAATTGCTGGAAGTGAGACGAGACATTTTTTCCCACCTACGATCGCATCTAACAAATAACTAAAAAGATTTTGCATTACAACGAAAATATTTTTGACAAGTTGAAAAAATCTAAATTAAATGTTCAGTTGTTATTAGTCGTAACTCTAGTTATAAAGGCGAATACGAAAAATGCTAGTTGTTTCGTATTTTTGTACACGAATGGCATTGGCCTTTTGGGTTGCGCATGGATATGGATACATTCGAAGCTGTGATTCAGTCCAAAATATTTATTTTTTTTCTCATAAAATATGAGAGTTACTCACTCAAACTGTCTCGTAGCCGGCGTCTCCTCGATGTTAAATTCCGCAACGGGTATGCCCCGCTCGGCGACGCGGGGCGCAAACATTGCCGCCGGATAGACGATCGACGATGTGCCGATTACGAGACACGCGTCGCAGGCCTCGACCGCTTTGTCTGAAAATGAAAAGAAACAAAATACGCTATCAGCTAAAAAATGGCAGGGATAATAATTTTCATTTTTGTGAAAGCTTTCGTTGATTAGTTGTGTTACTAGCCGTTAAGGGGAAGTGAAACGCTGTGCGTGCGAGAGAGATAGTTGCACTTTTCAAATTAACTTGATTCAATGATGCTAATTTTTTTGAGAAAAAAATTAATTCGCGCCGAATGCGAAATTATCGTGCGCGTCCGGCTCGAATTTACTTGTTCCTCGAAAAAATTAGCACTCTCGAGAAAAGTTCATTACAGTTTTCATTACCGACCACGAAATTTCACTTCCCCTTAAAGAGAAGACTACTACTGTATGGATTGTTTTTAAGACAAATCCGACGAGACTTGTTGGTGATCCTTCTCCACTTTATCGTCGATCTTAACGACGATAAAGTGGATAAAATTTTAAAGGTTTCAAATTTTAGTTGCCATCTTTACAAACATTCACACCATCCATCACATCCGTTTATTATTATTGTTTAAGAAAAATAGGAATTGATCAAATGAAAAAAATATATTATTGTTAGTGAACAGAGATTATAAGAGTGAAAGTACGTGTTAATGAGAGAAAAAATAAATGATTTTTATATTCATGTTCGAAACTATAAATTAATAATTTATAGTTTCAAACCCGAGAGGATTTTTTTCTCGGGTGTCGATAACTTATAGTTATAGTAACGTGATCTTACGAGCTTCTTCTAGCACGACGTCGTTGAGATTTTCGCCGAACCACACGATATCCGGCCGCAGCAGACCGGAGCATCCTTTGTTGCTGCATTTCGGCAGTTCCGAGACGGGAATTTTCGACGATGCAGCTTTTGGATCCGGTGAACTGTCGATAAAAAAAATACATTATCCGATGATCCGTTTTCGCTGTGAGGGCAAGAATCGTACCATTTTCCCTCCAACGCTGGACAAATCGGTATCGCGTCGTTGAACTCGACGTTCTTGCATTTAATACAACGAGTTTTGTACAACGAGCCGTGAAGCTCGAGAACGTCCTTCGTGCCGGACTTTTGATGAAGTCCGTCGATGTTTTGCGTCACAATCGTCACGACTTTTCCTTCGCTGACGAGACGCTTTTGAAAATTCGAAATTGCCTCGTGTGCCTGCGCAGAAAAGAAAACATTAATTACAATAACTACTTATATAGCACGCAATATTTTGAAATCATTTTTGAAATATTTTCGATCTTTCAAATCTTACAAAATATTTCTGAAATATATGACAATGTTATTTTGAAATATTCTATCAAAATATTCCAATCGAACGTTTCTCAAATATTTCAGAAACATACTTAATCTTTCAACACTTCTGAACTGTAGTGATAAAAATGTTGAAGTATTTTTAATCTCATGTTTCACCAAAATACTTCCGCGATTGTTTCCGTGTATATGCAAATTGGACTGATGATGTAATCTTTGACATTTCGCGAAAATGTTTTTAAAACATTTCGGAAACATTTCAATGTAAGATTTATGAGGGGACAAAGAAATATTTTTAAAATGTTTTAAAAACATTTTCCGAACATTTTTAATATTGGTAAAGTATTTTTAATATTTGAAAAAAATATTGTGGAAATCTTTGAAAGACATTTCCGTGCTATTGGGTACTTTTATTTTCTTCGCCAATTTTACAAACGGAATCTGATCGATGTAAGAATATGCGAAACAGTCTCTTTTCCGCCCAAGCCGTGCTCGGTCGGTAAGAAAAACCGCATTGTTATTTTTTTTTCAATAGAAACTATCGACGGAGTTCGAAACGTTCTTGAGTCGCCAAACGTAATTTACGATGTATATTTTACCTTGTTAGGTAAAACTTTGCTAACGAGCTGTCGCCTGTACTCGTAAAATTCCCAAACGAGCGAAGGATCGGCTCTGAATGCCTGAGGAGTGGCGAGATTTTGGGCCTGAAAAGTTCGCCAAAAACCTCCGGCACCGCGAAAAGTTGGCACACCGGATTCCGCCGATATTCCACTGCCCGTCAAAATGAGAACGTGCTTTGCGTTCGATAGACTTTCCCGAAACGACTTCATCACGTTGTTCATAGCAGTTATTCTTTTTCTTTTTAATTCTCGCAACGCGATTGCTGTCTGACAAAACTCGTCGGAGGGACTTCCATAAAAAACAACTGTTCGAACGTCGCCATTGGCTCTCGAATCGTTGTATCATTGCATATATCCTATATATTTTTATTATTGAGATTTTATTTACCGACCGGTGAAGCAGGTTCGCCGGTTATGCAGTCCGCCTGGCAATCCTCAGTCAACACACAAGATTTATTTAATTTTGCGTCGTCGCAAGTTTTTTTGTAGCATCCAACCAATTCAATCGAACCGTTGAGATACATCAATACCTGATAAATTGACAATTCATCAGAGTACTATAATCTGTGCCCTACTCTTATCTGTACTCTAGACGGAAAGGTCTGGCGAATTCTCACAGCTCTCCGTCTTTCATTATTGGAAGTTTATTTACCGACCGAGTCGGTAGTTTCGCCGGTGATGAAATCCGCCTGACAATCCTCAGTTAACATCCAAGATTCATTCGATGATTCTCGAACCCTCTCGAATTTTTTGTACCATCCAGCCAATTGAATCGTGCCCTTGATATACGTCAATTCACTCTGATAAATTGATAATTTATCGGAGTACTATAACCGCTACGCGACTCTTATCTTTAACTCCAGACGGAAAGGTGTGTCGAACTCTCCCCCCTCCACCTCGTCCCCCCCCCCCCCCCCCCTCTCGCCGCTCTCCGTCGCCGCCACATCGCGCAGATATCCCTCGCAGCTCTCCGGCTAACTACGTCCTCGCACCAAAGGAATTTTTATTCCGTCATGTAAGTACAAGGCACTAAACACGTTAAAGTGAAATGACTCAACTTCCGACGACTCATCTCTTTTCCTTGTTTTTTTTCCGTTCGTCCAATATTCACGCGCTCGATCGCGCAATAGTTGTTTCCTGCTCGGCTCATGAGTAACACACTTATCAGTAACTCAGTAAATCACAGAGTCAATCTGACAAGTCTGATTCGCGAGCGTAGAGAAAAAAAAATTGAATCCTCGCAAAAACCGCGAGTTTCAGTGCAGGATCGTAGTGCGGAATCGGGAACGATTGTTCGACGAATTGTTCGACGTCGCGCGAATCGACAATCGAGCGCAAGTTGATTTCTTTTTTTTTTTTGGCAACTGCCGAAACCCGTTTGCTCGTTCGCGAAAAGTCACGGAACTGCCTCGTCGAACTGAGTGTAAGGAGATGTAAGATAATAATGGAATTCTAACCTAGAGTCTTTGTCCGAAATTTTTGCACTTTGTCGACGATTTTTCGGACCTTTGATTGGTTTTCGAGAAAAAAGTATTCGCGCTATTTCGCACTACAGCATTTTTTTTTTTCCTTTTGTTCTGGAATTTGTTGCTTTTATTTTCAGTGAGATGGCAAATTCCGGGAATTTGGAGCAACAAATCGCGGGCCTGCAGATAAGTCATGTGGGAGAAGTTTCCAACAATATTGTAAAATCGGGCAAGAAAATCGGACCGGCTGTCCCACCAAAGCCAAAAAAATCTCAGCCCCAGGTCTGTCGATCATAAATAATAATGATAATATTAATACTAATAATGATAATAATAGTTTCACAATACGCCGACCGATGAACTATCACTATAACTTAGTATTTTACGTATTTCGCACTCCTCGGAACGGGGATAAACGAATGGTAAATTTTTTAACCACTGAACTTTTCCCATTTTGTTTTCCACTTGCCATGTTTCGCAATGTTAACAGCTGCGTATAGTTGGATTGACATTTAATGGCTGATTTGGGAAGATACACAAATTTACATACAGCTTTGGACTTGGCTTGTATACAATTAACATTTTTTTTATAAACTCCCCTAGGGCTTTCATAAATAGGATAGAATTTGTTATAGAAGGTGATAAGGTGATAAGAAATTTCTTTGGTTCTATCAGACAAAGATATTTCTAAATATTAAAACATATTGGAATTGATTTTGAGCTTGAAAAAATTGAGCAAATCTTATCTGTGACAAAATTTCCACCAAAAATGAAGATAACAAGCATATTTGCGGATAACATTGATAAACTTTTTGCATTTTATTTTTTACTCACCTTTTTTCGCAATGTAACAGCTGCGTAACATTGACACGCAATTTAGTGGCCAATTTAGGAAATTTATGTACAGCTTAGGACTTGGCTTGTATACAATTAACATTTTTTTTATAAACTCCCCTAAACTAGAATAGATTCTTGTTATGAAAGGTAGTGAGAAATTTCTTTGATTCTATCATACAAACCTGTTTATAAATATTAAAACATATTGGCTCTTATTCCGCGTTAAAAACAACAACAAAAAATAAACTAACTTTATCTTTGACAAAATTTCCAACAAAAACAAAGATTATCGCCCAAATTTGATAAACAAATCATCATCAACAGATTTGATCAAGAATTTTCTCTTGGACCTCCAAAAAACCTTAAATTTACAACCTTTCGATGTGTTAATTTATAAGTAATCCTAACTAACAACTTATAGTTAACTTTGACTAATAATCCGACGAAATTTCAGGTGCCGCAAAGTTACACGATAAAGGCGCCGCCGATGCCGTCGTACAGCACTCTGCTGAACAACAGCGGATCGAACGAGAAACCCTCGAATCTGTACATGAATTCGCCGTCCCCGTACGTCGGTTCCAATATCGAGAAAAACGATTTTTCGCGTTCCGCCGGAGCGCCACCGACCAACGGCAACGAGAACGCCAAGTTTTATCACAACAATGAGAACTTTTATACGAATCAACGGGAGGAAAAATTCGAGCCCAAGTACGGCTACGATGAGAAGAATTTTTATTCGAACGTTCAGCAGCAACAGCAACAGCAGCAACAACAGCAGCAGCAACAGTCTGGAAGTATATCAGCGCAGCAGCAAGTCTCGCACGAGGACAGATCGAGCAGAGCAACGAGAAACGCTGTTTACAGTAACGTCGAGCCACCGGTGCCGATTCCCGTACCCGCCACTGTCACCAAAGGCAAGGAATTGATTTACAGCAACATACAGTGGAATCCGAAGCCTGAAAACACTTACAGCAACATTCCATCTGGCCACGGCAATGGTTAGTTCACGATTATCCCGAAGCCTCGGCTTCGTTGAGCTCGAGACGTTTTTTCGTAGAAAATTTAATCAACTTTAAGATAGCTACAGCACGGAACACTAGTAAAACGAGGACTACTTTCGCAATTCTTTATCCAAAAATGTTATGCATTTATTAACAGTAACCGAAGTCGAATCAAGGAAAACTATTCATAACGATCTTTTTGCAAATACATAAACTGATAAATGTAAATTTCCATGATACATTTTCGTTGAGTTTTTTCAAAGAAAGCTCCTCACTTTCGAACTAATTTTAATGTACCGCAGCCCATTTTATTACTTTTATTACAAGACTTTAAAAAAATCTAACATAAACGTTCTATCATGTAAATGCGCATTTATCAGTCGCCGTTCGTGCGAGACCATCGTGAAAAAAATGTCTCTCAGTCAAGGACACACGCAGTAATACCAATCAACCTCTTTTACCATCAATAAATGCATACAATTTTGTATAAACAATTGTACAAATGTAGCATTTCTCTAGTGTACGACGCAGTAGCGACCTCAAAAAATAGAGAATTTTCGCTTGAACCGCTCACTCGCTTTTTTCCAGAAGATTTACCACCGCCTCCGGAGCCGACCGAGTACGTTCCATGCGTGCCCGGAAATTCGTTTCCGCCACCGCCGGAGGAGCTTCCGCCACCTCCGAGTCCAGTGTCGTCGAGTTACAGCGAATTGCGACGAGCAACTTATCAAACCGACTATCCATCGGACAATTATCCGAACGATATTTACGGGCCGAGCTCACAGTCGAGCTCGACCTACGAGTCAATCTACGAGCCGATCAATCCACGTCCGCCCTCGCAGTTGTCCTGCAATTATTCCATGTATTCGGGCTACGGATCGGCCACGTCGACCCAGCCGCAGAGCAAAGTCTCGCCGGTCAAGGAAGTCGACGCGCTGACGGACCTTCTCGTTCAGGGAATGGAGGATCCTCAGGAGGACAGCGACATATACGGCATCTGCGCGCAATGCGGCGAGAAGGTCGAGGGCGAGGGAACCGGATGCTCGGCGATGGACAAAGTCTTTCACATAAATTGCTTCAGCTGCTTCGTCTGCAGAGTCAATTTGCAGGGCAAGCCTTTTTACTCCCTCGAGGGCAAACCCTACTGCGAGGAGGACTATCTGAACACCTTGGAGAAATGTTGCGTCTGCACTCGACCGATTCTCGACAGGATACTGCGAGCCACCGGCAAACCGTACCATCCGTCGTGCTTCACCTGCGTCGTCTGCGGACAGAGTCTCGACGGCATTCCTTTTACCGTCGACGCCACCAATCAGATACACTGCATTCAGTGCTTTCACAAGTAAATAATACGATAATTTATTTTTAACGATTTTCGGGTCAATTTCTTTTTAACGATTTTACGATTAAGTTGTTTTCAACGATTTTACGATTAATTTTCTTTTTTACGATTTTGCGATTAATTTTTTTTCATGATTGGGCACGATGTGTTTCGGTATCAATTCACATTTTTTTTAATTATGTGAATGTATAGAAAAAAAAATTTCTTTGCAGGAAATTTGCGCCTCGATGCTGCGTCTGCAAGCTGCCGATAATGCCGGAGCCGGGCCAGGACGAGACCGTGCGAGTGGTCGCCCTGGATCGAAGTTTTCACATTCAATGCTACAAGTGCGAAGACTGCGGCCTCGTGCTGTCGTCCGACAGCGAGGGACGTGGCTGTTATCCCCTGGACGATCACGTCCTCTGCAAAAGCTGCAACGCGACCAGGGTCCAAGCTCTGACATCGCACATGACTACAGAATTGTAGGCTGTCCGAGCGAGATCGACTTTCTAAAAAAAGAAAAAATGCATTTGACCAATCGTCTTTTTCCGCCGAACGCTCAATCTGGCGTTTTCGATATTAGGTACGAAAAATTTGACCACTTCGGGTAAATTTGATCGATTTTTTACATAGTATAATGTACGAAACACAAACATTCCGGGTCACTGCCAATTTATCACTTTTCTACAGATCGACGAAAGATTTCGTCGATAAGAACTTTTTTTATCCACGAAAGAATCGAATTTTTATTCATATTCTATTGCAATTCGCAGGAATAAGAAAAAGAATTGCGTGAAACTATTCGGTATTGCATGCAGTATACGAGAGAGGAGCATCGACTGCAGGTCGGAGCTCCGAATAGAGCGTCGTAGTGTCGAAAGCACAATTGTGATTTCTGTTAAGTAATTTCCTCGATTACCACCCCCCCCCCCCCCCCCCCCCCCCCCCCTATACATTTACTGGTCAAAGTGTTTCGAGTAGACGTATTCGAGTCTACAAATTATGTTTCCGAGAATCGGATAATTGGATGATTAACTATCGGTCGACGTGTCGCGGAATCATGAAAAAAAAACACCGAACAAAAGTTCAACCATTGCAAAGCGGACCATCAAGAGGTTTCACGGTATCCGATTTAATCGATTAATTGACAGGTTAATCGGTTTACAGCCTTTCATCGGCCGTTCTTATCTCTCCGCCCCAACGAAACGGTCTACAATCGAAGGGTTTATAAATTATGAATATGACGATAAAAGGGGAATAAATGAGAAGAGGAATTATAGATAAAGAACGTAAAAAAAATTATATATGAGAAAGCGGCACATTATCGTTAGTCCTAGGTGACGCGTGCCATTCACAAAGCTTGTCGATCTTTTAGTGAGTAAGAAGGATACGTCTTGTATCCTAAATAATTGTGATGCTTTTTAGTTATCGATTTTTGTATTATTAATTATTATATACATACATACTTACGTTAAAGAAACGGTTGTCTTCATGATATATATATAGTGCCCGTGTCATTATTATCAGGGACAATATACTTCCATTTTTATTCCGGATCCTATAATTAAAGACATTTTTATTTATGAGAAAATATACGATATTATTGTTATTATTCTTAGAACCGGAACTATTGGATTTCAAGGCAACTTTTCGCGAGATTTTGCCGTTTCGTTCGTAAGAAAAAAAGTTAAGTTTGGAACTTCTTTTTTTCTCCAAAGTTTGAATGGTCAGTGTCCGCGGTTATTTTACCGGCTCTTTAACGCCTCGCATCAGCTGTTGCTGTCGGTTTTCATACCTGAAGATGTTGCATTGAGTCGTGTCGTGCCGTCTTGCTCGGAATTTGTTTGATACACAGTGCAAAAACACTCCCCTGTATTTTCATTACAAAAACGAAACTGAAAAATGCAATTCTTTCGGTGACAATAGTAAAAGCATCGAAAAGTAATGTCGGAATTTGATGAATTGGAGCGTGCGGTAGCGTCGCTCAGCAAGAGCATCGCCGATTTTCCCGTCGGAGCAATTTCCCTCAACGATCTCAAGCCCACGGAAGAGAAGATTCAAGATCTCAGAGAATCCCTGAAGGGCTTGAATACGAGGATACTGATGCTGAGAGCTAAGGCCGAAGCACGTAAGTTTTCTGTCAAAAACAATGCTTTCAGGCGCCGAGCGGATGAATTAAGGTTATGTACGCTTTCAGAGAAATCGTTGAGCGTACCTGAGGAGAGTGAACAAGAGTCGTACGACGAGCTGACAGATGCGATAGCGCACTGGACGATAAACAACAAAGTTGTAGAGACCTGCCTTCAGAATGCGGGGGCGGTGGAGATCCTTGAGAGTTTGCAAGATACGGAGATAAACAGGTGAATACACTTTTTTCACTTCCGGTGAGGAAATCAAATTTTTCGACCGGAAGTGACGTACTTCCGGTCGAAATGTTAGATTTTCAAATGGGAAGTAACTTATTTTCGGTGTGACGTCTCTTCCGGTCGAAATATTAATATTTAACTAATATTTATAGTATTAGTAATATTAATTTTCAAACTGGAAGTGACGTATTTTCGGTTTGACGTCACTTCCGGTCGAAAAATGAGATGCACAACGTTGTTGTGACGTTTTGAATTAACAACAATCTTTTCTTTTCCAGGACGCTGAAAGCCATAATGCGGAAGCTGTACACTCTGAACGACATGATGATTGGGCTGGACCAGTCAAGAACCCCAGATATGACCAAGGAAACAGAATTGAAATGGCAATTGCAAAAGTCCTTGTTCGAGTTCAGTGACTTTCTGAAGGAGCAAGAGGGTGTCAGGAAGAAAAAATTCGAGGAGACGAATCCGGAGATCGCTCGGTACGTTCGGCGATGCGATCCGCGACGAACAACCCACTGACTCGACGTTCTTTCTTTGCAGACAGAAGGAATCCATGCAGACCAAGTTGCAGAAGATAAATATAATGAAGCGACTGATAATGAATTTTATCGGCGCTTCGAACGACATTGTCAAGGAGAATCCCATGCTGAAAACGATGATGGAGAACCACAGGGAACTCGTCGACCTGGAGGCGGTCGTGAAGATGGCACAGGAAACGAGAGCCGAAGACTCTTGACGCTAAAATTAATCTAACTTAATCAAGTTCATCTGACTAAAATAATTTATTTTTTTACATAAAAAAAAATACAATTACATTCATTTCAAGCGCTTCGGCTGTGATCTTTGCGAATAAAAGTCGTCACTGATCACGATTCGAAAATTGACGGAGCATACAAATATATTCAGCATCGTAATTGGTAAAAGCTGTTAAGTAACATTATTCTCGTAATTTACAAACTTACAATAGCACTTCTATCGTTCATTCTAGCCACGATTATTGAGAGTCAGACGCGTTCTGATTGAAGCACAAATTAAATAATTCACAGGGTAATAAAATAAATTAGGCGACGATATCGTTGACATTAAAAGACCCTTATCGGGATCGAACAGTGTAATGGGGAGAGAAATTCAGTCCGTCTGCGTGGATTGATGGGCTCTCGAAGGGAGCGGCAAAATCGTGTCGCCGACAGAAAGCGAGCCTTGCTGGAAGCATTGAGTCTCGGAGGAGACTCCTCTAGGCGAGGTCGCGAGATTGTTGTCGCCTCTCATTCGAGCTATCGGCTCGCGAGCCCGAATCTTGTACCAACCGCGGGGTCTCTTCGGGAGCGGACTTCGTACATCGTTCTGCGAATCCGCCGAGTCGGAATATTGGTTCGGCTGCAGTTCGTCGGCGTCTCTGGAGCGTTTCGCCGAACGAGACACGAGGGCTGTCGCAAGGCTGGACGATACATCCGAAGTTGCGCCGCCGGATTCTGTGATCGAGGATGGCAAGGCCAGAGTTTTCTTCTGGGACAAGTGCTCGTGCGGTACGTTGCTCGACGAAGTCGTTCCTGAAAAAAATTAATTTAAAACGTATAAAAGAGGATTGTTTAATACAAAATATTAATCAAGTGTGAATTTCGAATCAATAGCTAAAAAAATCTGTTTCAGGCCTCGAATTTAAGAAAAAAAGACAAGACTCGCCGGACAAATTTCTGGAAGCCACTTTCATAACGCGAGTCATTGCCGAAAATATGAATTAAAAACGTATCAAAAGAATTATTTTATAAAAAATATTACGTATTACGTATGAATTTAGAATTTAGCTTCTGTCCGTCTATAGCTAAAAAAAATTCTGTTTCAGGCCTTCAATGTAATTCATGTAAGAGAAACTGGTAAAACTTACCGGACAAGTTTCTGAAAGCCGCTTTCATGGCGTGAGCCATAGCCGAAAATATTCCTCCACTTCCGCTGGCGGTGTTGCCGGTCTTCGGTGATTCTCGAGGCCTCTGAGGAAGGTCGATGGTCGAATCGGGAGTTTCATAACACTCCACGGTGGAAACGCTCATGTAGCTATCCACGGACACGACAGTGGTTCCCGGTCTTCCACTCTGGAGATTCCGAGGCGAAATCTCCATCGCACTTTCCTTCGGCCTCGCACCGGAAGCCACGACCTCGAGTTTCTTCAGGCTCGAGTCTATGAGCGGAGCGAGATCCGCAGCATTGACGCTCCCCGATTTCTCGACAACAACCATCATAACGACCCTGGACGAGGAGGCGGTCGAGACGCTTCCCTCCCTCGCCTCTCCCATTTCCGTAACGATTTTCTTCTTCTCTTTTTCAGAATTGTCCTCGTTCTCCCGAGCGATCAACGCCGACGAGGTCGACAGTTTTTCGAGCACGGCCATCGAGGTCTCCGATATGCTCTGCCGAGCCTCGAAGAATTCCTCGCTCTCCGTGGAATTCAAACCCTCGGCCGAAGTCGCCTCGAAATCCGCCTCGGACTTCGCCTCGAACTGATCGGAAAATCTCACTCTCTTCACGGAATCTCCGTGCTCCTTCGTGCGTCGCTGGCTCACGTTTTCGTAAGCCAAGACTCGACTGCGAGATTCCTCGGAGAGCAAAAGTCCACCCTGAGAGTCCGTGAGCTCCATTTCGGACGCGACCTCCCCCACCCCAGGATCTTCGTTGACCTCCTCCATGGCTCCGAGTTTCCTTCCGGTAGTTCTGGAGAATTCCTGACAAGAACTATCGCTCGTCGACGATTTGCCCGAGAGAATCGACCGCAGCGGCGTTCGATCGATGATCGACGACTTCGAGAACGAGGACAAGCTCGCGTAGTTCGACTCGCAGCTCGGCGATTCGGCGTCCTTGAAGCTGGTCGTGTCCAAGACGCTGTTCTCCTTCGTTCCGGAGCGCTCCTTCCTCCTCGCCTTTATCGCCGAGACTCGACTGCGCGATTCCTCACAGAGAAGAAGTCCACCCTCAGCGGCCGTGAGCTCCATTTCAGACGCGACTTCCTCGACCACAGGATCTTCGTTGACCTCCTCCATGGCTCCGAGTTTCCTGCCGGTAGTTCTGGAGAATTCCTGACAAGAACTATCGCTCGTGGACGATCTGCCCGAGAGAATCGACCGCAGAGGCGTTCGATCGATGATCGAGGACTTCGAGAACGAGGACAAGCTCGCGTAGTTCGACTCGGAGCTCGGCGATTCGGCCTCCTTGAAGCTGGTAGCGTCCTTGAAGCTCGTCGAGTCCGAGACGTTCTCCTTCGTTCCGGAGCGCTCGTTCCTCCTCGCGTTTGTCGCGATATTCGGCGTCTTCAGGCTGAAGTTCGGACGCGGTGTCTTGAATTGGAAATTTTCGTTGCCGATCAAATTTCCGTGCATGGGAGTGCTCGTGTTCCTCGAGAGCTCCGGCGGCGAGGTGAAGTTTCCGAAGTTGCCGTTGTAGTCGCCGTCGATCGAGTACTCTTTTCTCTTCGCGCCGAGCTGCCCGCTGGGTGTTTTGTTCAAGGACGAGGGCGTTTCCGGCGAGAGCAGCGACTGGCTCGGGTCTTCCTGGATGACCGGCGCTGCACGGAGCACCGCGCGACGGTTGCACACTCCGATGGCCTTCAGGTCGTCAGAACTCCTGAATCTCTCGTCGCAGTAGCGGCAACGCAGCGGCAAGTGGTTGAAGACGACGTGACAGAGAAACTCCTGGTTCGCGAAATCCTTCACCATCAATCCTTCCGTGCGGCAGAGAGGACACTTGGACTCCCGGCCAGGATGCTTCTTCCTTATGTGCTCGGTGCAGCAGTCGGCGCAGCAGAATATCTTGTTGCAGGAGTAGCAGCGGTTGCTCTGTCGAAAATGAAACGATTTTTTTTTTTCAAAGATTTAAGAGCAAACTGTGAACTGTGGAAACTGTACGATTTTTTTTTTTCTATACTTGTTTCGTACCTTGAGCGTCGGCATGCTTGCGCGGCTTCGCTGCTTATTGCGACGACGCTTGCCTCTGCTGAGTGGCTCGAGCGATTTGTTTTGATGGACTCATGGGAATCGAGGGAACACAATAGAGGCCGAGCGATCGACTCGTGACTTTCGGGAATTAACGTTGTTTTGGTAAATCGATAGCGCGAAATATGATTCTAGTAACTCTTACGAGGGAGATGCCTGGAAATCGAGATATTGTAATTCATTGGTTGAGTTAATTAATTTTTTTTTCCATGTTATTATTTTGGGTGTTTATAAATGCATTCTTTTGCGATTTTTTTCATTCATTCTTATAGCTGATCAGTTATAGAAGTTATTAAAGAATTGGTTTCGTTAATTAAATTTTTTATGCTATTATTAAGGGTGTTTGTAAATGCACTTTTTTACGATTTTTTAAAAATGTATAGTGATAGTTGATCAGTCATAGAAGTTATGTGATCGATAAGTTTGCATTCCGACAGAGACGCGGACGACGCCTCGCACAGTACGACTTGAATTTCGAGAATTAGCGTTATTGTTTTGATTGAAATAGATCGATTTGATTTGATTTGATTTGATTTAAAATAGATCGGTTGTGCGAAATATGATTCTAGTAATTCGTATAGGAAGTGCGATGCCTGGAAATCGAGATATTGTAATTCATTGGTTTCGTTAATTAATAATTATTTTTTAATGTCATTTTCCAGGGTGTTTGTAAATGCATTTTTGTACGGTTTTTCATTTTTATCTTTTTGCATTTATATTGATAATTGATCAGCCATAGAAGTTACGTGGTCGATCGGATCATTCGGGGCTTCGTCCTTTTCCGGCAGCTCCTTGCGCGTGGATTTTCTTTTCACGGCTTGCAGTTTGAATTCCGACAAAGACGCGGACGACCCCTCGCGCAGTACGACGCTGGCGTTTGGCTTTCTGAGATCGATCGTTCCCTTCTCGAGGAGATCTATGGCTTCTTGATAAGGCGGTGCTATGGGCGCTTGATTCGGCTCGTGATACTCGTACTCCTTTCCATCGATCTGCGAAAGTTCCCCGTAGATAAGATATCGACTTAACGAGCAAACGAGATACAGAAAACGAGATCGCGCTCGTGAACAATGTTTGTGAGAAGAATTTTATTTGCTTCGTTCGATAAACTCACGTTGAGAGGGTAACAGGAATCCGAGTCCGGCTGGCTCAGATCTCCGCACACGACGAACGGCACGATGTATCTGTTTAAAAATTAGAAAATGTTATCGTTTTATATTTAAATCTATTTTAATCGTTAATCTATTAAAATTCTATCAAAAATCTATGTAATGTTTGCACGCACGGAAATTATTCCGCGTTATTATAGCATATCGAAAATTCATATCTTCAATTAAATTATCACCTGTTAACGCCGCTCAATTCGTCAAAATTCAGAGGCTCGTGAGTCAAAAGCGGATTGAGCATGTGCGGTTTGTAGCCCTCAGGCGGTTTGTAATCCTGACAAACGATGAACGCCTCTATACTCGAGTTCCTCGAGCTACTCGGCTTGGCGCACGTGACCCGCGAGAAGAATAACTTTATCTGCGAATAAAGCAGGGACACGTCCTTGGCGCGGAATATCTTCGCCACGAAAGTACCGCCTGGCCTCAGTATATGAGTAGTTATGTTCAAGGCTGCCAGAAGCAGCTGGGATTGAATGTAAATGTCCATGTCGTGAAGTCCCGTTACTGTAATGAATATAAATTACTAAACTAATTAACATTTCAATTCTTTTTATTTAATTAATGTATTTAAATATCTAATTTATTGACTTGAGTATATTTATTACTTAAAAAAAGCTAAAAAATTGATTTTTTCTTGCAGCTGTAAGTAAAGTCAGTAATGCTCTGCAATATAATTTTGCCAAGCCTTAAAATGCATTCTCGTGGTGTTACCATCGGGTGCTCCGTCGCAGACCACGAGATCAGCCTGCGTATTCCCAAAATGCGCAATTATCTGTTCAGCAGTCGAGACACTCGTGATGTCTCCTTGGATCTGTACGACGCCTTCCAGTGGTGCCATCGCCTGTAAGTCCACGGCCACTATTTGAGGAGCCGGTGAGTCTTCATCCTTGCGATTTTCTCTAAAAAAAAAAAAAAAAATGAGCCTTAACGATTGGGCCCAACAGCAAATCGGACGTATTTGCGGTCCGACTTACTTGAGTTTGCGAGACAGGACTTGACTCCAGCTCCCCGGCGCCGCGCAAAGATCCACCGCTTTGGTGACTCCTGAAAAAAATAATGAATTAATTCCGCGATCTTTTGCGCAAACCTTCGAACCATCGGCGATCGCGTACTTACCATCGAATATGTGAAATTCATTGTCAATCTGCAAAAGTTTGAAGGCGCTCCGGGCTCGCCATCCTTCCTCCTTGGCTCGTCTGTAGTAAATGTCGCGCTTGTCCTTCGAGGTCTTGCCCATCGTCAGTCACGCAAACTTTATATCGTTTAAAATTGTTTACAGTATCGTTGATCGCCCGAGACCGCGCTAAGCAGGTTAGGTTCGGCACAGCGATGGCGAATGCACTTTCGACTCAATATTTCATTCGACGAAACATATTTAATTGTATTCGTTAAACAATGAGCGAGGAAATAAGAAGACGAAGAAGATTGCGAAGGAATTGTTTCGCGTTATCAGCACGTGCGTCAGTTGACAGCTCGGTCAGTGACCCGGCAGGACAACCGGACTCTGGGTAGGATTACAAACAGCTGTTGCGCGCTGTACACAGCCATCCGATATAGGTATAGCATAAAAGCTGAATAGTTTCTTAAAAAAAAATGTTTCTAATTTTTTTTTTTATAAAAATGCGCGATATGCAAGCGATCGGGTTAAATCGACCACATGTGCGCTTGATGATTACGATTAACAATGATCCGCAAAAGATCAAAGTATAGTATATGAAGCAGAAAGGTTTTTTTCTAAAAAAAACAATGCTTCTATTTTTTTATTTTTTTTTAAATAAAAAATGGATAACACCTAAGCGTTCGGAGTTAAATCGAGCACATGTGCACTTAATGATTACGATTAGCAACGATGCGTACAGTAAGCGTTATCTTCGATTTACGATAATTGAGCGTAATTTAAACAACAACGACCGACAAGCGTGTGTGACGCAATGTCTGCAATGACTTCAAAGATTGGACAGAAGTTTTCGTATATAAACCTCCGTCGAAATATATAAAGGTGAATATATTTTCTAAAAAACAAACATTGCTAATTTTTTTTTAAATAAAAATGTACAACAAATAAGCTTTCGAAGTTAAGTCGAACACATGTGCGCTTAATGATTAGCAGCGAAGCGCACACTCAGGCTTATTCTGGGATTAAATCGATAAGCGTATTTGTCGCAATCTCTGCGATAATTTAAAAGATTCGACGATAGTTTAGCAACATATTGTTGCGTGACAGCGGCAACGTGTTTACATCGATATTTCTGCAGAGTTTACTCTATAATGTTCGCTATATTGCTGAATCGTAATCTATTTCCATCCGCTCAACGAGTTATTGTAGCATTGAAATCGTGTATAGATCATCCCAAGATTCGCCTCTCAAGCGGGAAGATCGTAACCACGCTTGAGTGTTTTTTTTTCCTTACTCAGCTTAGTTGGGGATCTGCGGGGGTATTTCATTAACGTTGCGATGGGAATGAGGCATTCGCATGCATTTGCCTTCGTGCCGTAGCGATAACGACACAGTGTGTCTGTCTCTACCGATACGGTCGGATGTGCGCGGCTATACGTAGTCGCGACTCTCAGGTATCTCATGGATACGAAATAGAGTGTCTTCGCTCGTGTTTCCTCAACTTTGTTTTAAAGTAAACAAATAAAATAAAATAAAATAAAATAAAATAAAATAAAATAAAATAAAATAAAATAAAATAAAATAAAATAAAATAAAATAAAATAAAATAAAATAAAATAAAATAAAATAAAATAAAATAACGATAGTTGCAATAGAGAATAAGTGTCTTCGAGTCGCTATGGATGTTCCAGCGAAAGGTACAGTGAATTGTTACGAGAACCAAGAAATATATCATCCAGAGTATAATCGGCGGTATAAAAACATATCATCGAGAGTATCACCAAGGTCACCCTGGCGATATTCTCAGCTTCCTTCCCATTCGTCGAATAAAAAAAAAGATAAAAGCTATCACTGGATAACATTATAGGAGCAATTACAGGATAACGCATTATTAGCCAGAAATAATTGTTCTCGTAGGAAGACAACTAGAGCAATCAAATGCTTTCGTAATCGTCACTATTTCTTAGCGTACTCTCGATTATCAAAAAACGGTATTAAAAAAACTGTGGAGACTTTAATCTCTTGCTGCGTCAGACTGAAATAACAGGGTAACAGACTATATACAATATACGTAACAGCGATAATGCAATGCGGTTCAATGGGTCACGAAAAAAATACCGAAATACCATGTTTCGATTTTCAATGAACCCTGCGCAATCGTCGATTGAATGCTTCCGCGTTTGAAAATTTTTACATTGAAGATCGTGTCTTCTAACTCGGCATCGAGAAAACAGTCGGTTGAGGTAAAGCAACGCCGAGGCAAATACAATATATATCCACAGTTGTACAAATATTTGGTTTTGCCGTGACGATGGCTTTGATACAAGTTTTGCAATTGATATAAGTTTTTTATTTTTTCGTTTTTCTTCTGAAAGTATAAAATCGCTGTTGGTTTATAGTCGACTCGTTTGTACAGACACGATAACACGGCCTAGCGCGTAGGATAGATCAGCTGTTTTTTTTTCCGCGACACACATTACGAAATACACTAGACGAGGGATTATCTAGCTCCGATATCGCTGATCTAATCAACCATGGCAGGTCGCCGAGGTGGGTGGCCACTAAAAAAAAAAACTCTGTACCCGACCCACATAAAATTTCCGTAATTAATATAATAAACCTCGGGTGAGCTTCGCGTCGGAATAAATTAACAAGCTTCAATCGAGGCTCAACCTGCTGAATTTCAATTTTTAATCGATTTTTAAACCATAATTTGCATTGCAATTCGAATCGCTTTTATCATTTTTATCTTTGCGCTGAAAAGTTAATTTCCAAATTTCAATTTTTAATCCGATAACATTTATTTAAAAAATGTATATCGACGCGATTAATCGAATTTTTTTATTCACCACAAAACTTGCATTGCAACTTTAATCCCCTTGAAGTAGATTTATTTTTGCACTGAAAATAGCCTCGTGCGAGGTGTATAGCCACTGGAAACCTTTACACCTGACCTACATAAACTTTCCGTCATAATATGATAAGCCCCGTGTCAGCTTTGCGTTGATCAAGAATCGACCTGCCGAATTTCAATGGTTTATCCGATAAGATTTATTGTAAAAAAAAATATATACATCGACGCAATTAATTTGTAAAAATGTTCACCGTAACTGGCATCGGAATTTGAACCCCCTTAAGGTAAATTTATTTTTGCACTGAAAATATAGCCTCGCCCATATAAAAGTGACCCCGTTACTTGATCAACTCCTCGTGATGTTAATAACTATCGATGCAGCTGATAACAATCACATCCAATAAAATCACAAAATATGTCTTCTATTATACCCTCCAGTCGCCCGCGAATCGACCTGACCTTTAGTTTATTGTTAGTCTAGCCGATCTGTCGCCGTCAAATGGGCCAAGGCTGGTACGGGCACGAAAGTGTTACCATATTTTCCCACAATATTGATAATTATAACGATAAAAGAAATTACATTTTTTTGCAGATAGATTTTTTTCTTGTCTTAAGGTAGGTTAACGAGAATAATAATTTATAGCTGGGTCATCCATAGCGTCAAATGGGCGAATGATCGTCAGTTCACGAAAGCATTACAATTGTTTTGCCACTATATTGATAATTGTAACGATAAAAAAAAATTACATTTTTTTTAGAAAGATTTTTTTCTTGTCTTAAGGCAGGTTAACGAAAATAATAATTTACAGCTGGGTCATCCATAGAGTCAAATGGACGAAGGATGGCACGCGCACTATATTGATTATTATTATTATTATAGCGTTTATTATTGTCCGCGGGACACCGTCCGCTACGACCAAGAAAAATAATATACAGGCTGTGTGATATGGCCAGAGTAATCTAAGTAGAGTTGTTGTACATACTTAATAGTCAATATTGTAAATATTGATAATTGTATCGATAAAGAAAGATTGTATTTTTTTTTACTAGGGTTTTTTTTGTGCTTCTCTTAAGAGAGATAAACGAGAACAATAATTTGTCTCTGGGTGACATTGACCAGCGTCTTTAATATCTTCGCTAGTCAATGTCATCTTTAGAGCCGAGGCTAAGAACTCGCGCTTTCGCTAACGATTATGCGCGAGCGGAATGCCAATTAATATTTCGACGGCTCTCGGTGAAGGCCTCTTCTTCGTCTCGCCCGTGACACAGTTTTGTTTCCTCAGGAAACGACTGATCTAGCCCTCTTCCGGATTATCCTCGTCGTTTCTCTATTTTACACTCTTATTATCGCAACGACGTCCCTTCCGGTCGAAAAATGAGTTTCCCGTGCCTTATTTCGGGTAGAAAAAAAAACATTATGGAATGTTTTCCTCTGCTTGCTGAAAATATATATTTCGCAAAGGTAAATTTTCGTTTTAGCCATCACCGTGACCGCTCGCGTATGAGGAAGTTCTTAGTTCGCTATCGCAATTTATTCAACGCGAGCGGAATGCTAATTTATATTTCGATCGCTCTCGGCGAAGGCCTCTTGTTCGTATCGCCCGTGACACAGTTTTTTTTTGCGAGAAACAACTGATTTCGCCCTCTCCCGAATTATCTTCGTCGTTTTTCTATTCTGCAATCTTATTTCCCGAATAACGGCACTTCCGGTCGAAAAATGAATTTTCCGGACCGGTGTTTTTGGTAGAAAAACGATTTGGTATTCCATAATTTTTGGTAGAAAAATTATGGAATTTTTTTTTCTCCGCCTAATAAAAATTTATATTTCCGGACCGGAAGTGTCGTATTTCCAGTAGAAAAATTATGCAATTTTTTTTTTCTGCCTGTTTAATAAGAGAATAGTTCGCTGAGGTAAATTTTCGTTTTTGCCACCCGCATGACCGCTCGCATGTGAAGAAGTTCTCAGTTCCCTATCGCAATGAGCATTTATCGCGAGCCGTTTATTCATGAAGAAACAAAGTGCGACGTAGCAATTTTATTATCAGCGAGTTTGTAACACCCTCTTTTTGTGAATTATTCATTATTGTCGCGAACGGAGATGTTTTCGTGAGCAACACTTTTCGAAACGTGTTCCGAGCGTGCGGCGACTATAACGATTTACAAGATAACCGAGTCCGTAACCAGAGTTCTACGATCAGCGAGTGAGCGATTATTGTCTGAAAGAATTTGCCGTAAACTTTTTTCTTTTTTTCGCCTCCAGTTATCACACAAACCGTGAAGAAAGAGTTGGGCTGCCCGGAACGAGACGCGAGAATAGCGCGATGGAGAAATCTCGTTTCTTTCTGGCTACTCGGACTGTGCAACAATTATGGCTACGTTGTGATGCTCAGTGCGGCACACGATATCCTAGAATCGAGATTTGGGAACGAAGTGAGTTAAAAAAATTAATTGAAAATTGAAAATTGAAAATTGAAAATTGAAAATTGAAAATTGAAAATTGAAAATTGAAAATTGAAAATTGAAAATTGAAAATTGAAAATTGAAAATTGAAAATTGAAAATTGAAAATTGAAAATTGAAGTTATGTTGTTTTGCAGACACCCACAGAGAGTCCGGTTCGGAACGAGACTATCGGGAATTCGACATCGCGGAACTGCAATGCGGTGTCGACGGGAGCCATCCTACTGGCGGACATTCTGCCAAGCCTGATGATTAAATTGACGGCGCCATTCTTGCCGTTCTACGTTCAGTGCGTAACAATCATCGAATACCATAAATTATTAATGCCCGTGTCGCAAGTGAAACCAGTCTGGATGAAGATTATTCGATATAAGACGAGTACACAATTTATGCGATTAATTCAGATCTTCCTTTAGTTTGTCTTCTTCGTTCGAGTTTTATCTGCAATCAATTGAAGACACCGTTCGATCGTGAGGCACAAAACGCATCAGTAAGATGCGTTTTGTGCCCCGCAACAAAAGGCACAAAAAAAATGCAAGAAGCGATGAAGTATACGCCGGGGTTTCGAAACTATTTGTTTTGTTCGTTGCGGACCAATGAATACTGTGAAGAAATCACGATAAAGCAATTTTTTACCAAACTAGGGACAATGACGCGCGCTGCCGCGCGCGAGCGGACATTTGTTAGGGCTGCAGCGCTCCGTTTGCCCAAGATCTCTAAATTAGTAATTTGATAAGGAAACTACGGATAAGGGATAAGGGATCATCTGTCCATCGATCTACTGAACTTGCGAATTGAAAGGTCACCCATCTAACTACCGAACTCTCGATTTGAACGATCACCTATCCATTTACTGAACTCTCGATTTGAACATTTTTACTCATCCAACTACTGGACTTCCGATTCGTACGGTCACCCATCCATCTACTGGACTCCCTACTTGAACGGTCACCCATTCATCTACCGAACTCTCGATCTGAATGGTCACCTATCCATCTATTGAACTTTCGATTTGAACATTCAGCCATGCAACTACCATTTTGAAAGTGGAAAAACAAGAAGGGGGTACCCTTACCATTTTTCGACTTTCAAAATGGCCAAATATTTTTTTTCGTGATATCGATTTTTTACCATCTCCATTGGCTTCAAGTGGCCCATTTCCGGCTCAAAACTCATGCGACTTGTTTTTTTTTTTTAATTTTTAAAATTGACCATTCTCAGCATAGGGAATCCTATGTTAAATTTTGCAAAACGGCACTTTTTTTCAAAAAATTTCGAGATATCGAATTAAAACCTTCGCCATTGTTTTCAAGTGGCATATTTACCAACCGATTTCATTAACGAAAAAATTCTAAAAAATTTTTTTGTAAAAATACCATTTTTGTCGAAAAATGGTAAGGGTACCCCCTTCTCATTTTTCCACTTTCGAAATGGCCAAATATTTTTTTCGAGATATCAATTTTTTACCATCTCCATTGGCTTCAAGTGGCCCATTTCCGGCTCAAAACACATGCGACTTGTATTTTTTTTTTAATTTTTAAAATTGACCATTCTCAGCATAGGGAATCCTATGTTAAATTTTGCAAAACGGCACTTTTTTTCAAAAAATTTCGAGATATCGAATTAAAACCTTCGCCATTGTTTTCAAGTGGCATATTTACCAACCGATTTCATTAACGAAAAAATTCTAAAAATTTTTTTTGTAAAAATTCCATTTTTGTCGAAAAATTGTAGGGGTACCATAGGCTTACCATTTTTCGACAAAAATGGTATTTTTACAAAAAAATTTTTTAGAATTTTTTCGTTAATGAAATCGGTTGGTAAATATGCCACTTGAAAACAATGGCGAAGGTTTTAATTCGATATCTCGAAATTTTTTGAAAAAAAGTGCCGTTTCGCAAAATTTAACATAGGATTCCCTATGCTGAGAATGGTCAATTTTAAAAATTAAAAAAAAAATACAAGTCGCATGAGTTTTGAGCCGGAAATGGGCCACTTGAAGCCAATGGAGATGGTAAAAAATCGATATCTCGAAAAAAAATATTTGGCCATTTTGAAAGTGGAAAAATGAGAAGGGGGTACCCTTACCATTTTTCGACAAAAATGGAATTTTTACAAAAAAATTTTTTAGAATTTTTTCGTTAATGAAATCGGTTGGTAAATATGCCACTTGAAAACAATGGCGAAGGTTTTAATTCGATATCTCGAAATTTTTTGAAAAAAAGTGCCGTTTTGCAAAATTTAACATAGGATTCCCTATGCTGAGAATGGTCAATTTTAAAAATTAAAAAAAAAATACAAGTCGCATGAGTTTTGAGCCGGAAATGGGCCACTTGAAGCCAATGGAGATGGTAAAAAATTGATATCTGGAAAAAAAATATTTGGCCATTTCGAAAGTGGAAAAATGAGAAGGGGGTACCCTTACCATTTTTCGACTTTCAAAATGGAGATGGTAAAAAATCGATATCTCGAAATGGAGATGGTAAAAAATCGATATCTCGAAAAAAAAAATTTGGCCATTTCGAAAGTGGAAAAATGAGAAGGGGGTACCCTTACCATTTTTCGACAAAAATGGTATTTTTACAAAAAAATTTTTTAGAATTTTTTCGTTAATGAAATCGGTTGGTAAATATGCCACTTGAAAACAATGGCGAAGGTTTTAATTCGATATCTCGAAATTTTTTGAAAAAAAGTGCCGTTTCGCAAAATTTAACATAGGATTCCCTATGCTGAGAATGGTCAATTTTAAAAATTAAAAAAAAAATACAAGTCGCATGAGTTTTGAGCCGGAAATGGGCCACTTGAAGCCAATGGAGATGGTAAAAAATCGATATCTCGAAAAAAAATATTTGGCCATTTTGAAAGTGGAAAAATGAGAAGGGGGTACCCTTACCATTTTTCGACAAAAATGGAATTTTTACAAAAAATTTTTTTAGAATTTTTTCGTTAATGAAATCGGTTGGTAAATATGCCACTTGAAAACAATGGCGAAGGTTTTAATTCGATATCTCGAAATTTTTTGAAAAAAAGTGCCGTTTTGCAAAATTTAACATAGGATTCCCTATGCTGAGAATGGTCAATTTTAAAAATTAAAAAAAAAATACAAGTCGCATGAGTTTTGAGCCGGAAATGGGCCACTTGAAGCCAATGGAGATGGTAAAAAATTGATATCTGGAAAAAAAATATTTGGCCATTTCGAAAGTGGAAAAATGAGAAGGGGGTACCCTTACCATTTTTCGACAAAAATGGTATTTTTACAAACAAATTTTTTAGAATTTTTTCGTTAATGAAATCGGTTGGTAAATATGCCACTTGAAAACAATGGCGAAGGTTTTAATTCGATATCTCGAAATTTTTTGAAAAAAAGTGCCGTTTCGCAAAATTTAATATAGGATTCCCTATGCTGAGAATGGTCAATTTTTAAAATTAAAAAAAAAATACAAGTCGCATGTGTTTTGAGCCGGAAATGGGCCACTTGAAGCCAATGGAGATGGTAAAAAATCGATATCTCGAAAAAAAATATTTGGCCATTTTGAAAGTGGAAAAATGAGAAGGGGGTACCCTTCTCATTTTTCCACTTTCAAAATGGCCAAATATTTTTTTTCGAGATATCGATTTTTTACCATCTCCATTGGCTGCAAGTGGCCCATTTCCGGCTCAAAACTCATGCGACTTGTATTTTTTTTTTTAATTTTTAAAATTGACCATTCTCAGCATAGGGAATCCTATGTTAAATTTTGCGAAACGGCACTTTTTTTCAAAAAATTTCGAGATATCGAATTAAAACCTTCGCCATTGTTTTCAAGTGGCATATTTACCAACCGATTTCATTAACGAAAAAATTCTAAAAAATTTTTTTGTAAAAATACCATTTTTGTCGAAAAATGGTAAGGGTACCCCCTTCTCATTTTTCCACTTTCGAAATGGCCAAATTTTTTTTTTCGAGATATCGATTTTTTACCATCTCCATTGGCTTCAAGTGGCCCATTTCCGGCTCAAAACTCATGCGACTTGTTTTTTTTTTTTAATTTTTAAAATTGACCATTCTCAGCATAGGGAATCCTATGTTAAATTTTGCAAAACGGCACTTTTTTTCAAAAAATTTCGAGATATCGAATTAAAACCTTCGCCATTGTTTTCAAGTGGCATATTTACCAACCGATTTCATTAACGAAAAAATTCTAAAAAATTTTTTTGTAAAAATACCATTTTTGTCGAAAAATGGTAAGGGTACCCCCTTCTCATTTTTCCACTTTCAAAATGGCCAAATATTTTTTTTCGAGATATCGATTTTTTACCATCTCCATTGGCTTCAAGTGGCCCATTTCCGGCTCAAAACTCATGCGACTTGTATTTTTTTTTTAATTTTTAAAATTGACCATTCTCAGCATAGGGAATCCTATGTTAAATTTTGCGAAACGGCACTTTTTTTCAAAAAATTTCGAGATATCGAATTAAAACCTTCGCCATTGTTTTCAAGTGGCATATTTACCAACCGATTTCATTAACGAAAAAATTCTAAAAAATTTTTTTGTAAAAATTCCATTTTTGTCGAAAAATGGTAAGGGTACCCCCTTCTCATTTTTCCACTTTCGAAATGGCCAAATATTTTTTTTCGAGATATCGATTTTTTACCATCTCCATTGGCTTCAAGTGGCCCATTTCCGGCTCAAAACACATGCGACTTGTATTTTTTTTTTAATTTTTAAAATTTACCATTCTCAGCATAGGGAATCCTATGTTAAATTTTGCAAAACGGCACTTTTTTTCAAAAAATTTCGAGATATCGAATTAAAACCTTCGCCATTGTTTTCAAGTGGCATATTTACCAACCGATTTCATTAACGAAAAAATTCTAAAAATTTTTTTTGTTAAAATACCATTTTTGTCGAAAAATTGTAGGGGTACCATAGGCTTACCATTTTTCGACAAAAATGGTATTTTTACAAAAAAATTTTTTAGAATTTTTTCGTTAATGAAATCGGTTGGTAAATATGCCACTTGAAAACAATGGCGAAGGTTTTAATTCGATATCTCGAAATTTTTTGAAAAAAAGTGCCGTTTCGCAAAATTTAACATAGGATTCCCTATGCTGAGAATGGTCAATTTTAAAAATTAAAAAAAAAATACAAGTCGCATGAGTTTTGAGCCGGAAATGGGCCACTTGAAGCCAATGGAGATGGTAAAAAATCGATATCTCGAAAAAAAATATTTGGCCATTTTGAAAGTGGAAAAATGAGAAGGGGGTACCCTTACCATTTTTCGACAAAAATGGAATTTTTACAAAAAAATTTTTTAGAATTTTTTCGTTAATGAAATCGGTTGGTAAATATGCCACTTGAAAACAATGGCGAAGGTTTTAATTCGATATCTCGAAATTTTTTGAAAAAAAGTGCCGTTTTGCAAAATTTAACATAGGATTCCCTATGCTGAGAATGGTCAATTTTAAAAATTAAAAAAAAAATACAAGTCGCATGAGTTTTGAGCCGGAAATGGGCCACTTGAAGCCAATGGAGATGGTAAAAAATTGATATCTGGAAAAAAAATATTTGGCCATTTCGAAAGTGGAAAAATGAGAAGGGGGTACCCTTACCATTTTTCGACTTTCAAAATGGCCAAATATTTTTTTTCGAGATATCGATTTTTTACCATCTCCATTGGCTTCAAGTGGCCCATTTCCGGCTCAAAACTCATGCGACTTGTTTTTTTTTTTTAATTTTTAAAATTGACCATTCTCAGCATAGGGAATCCTATGTTAAATTTTGCAAAACGGCACTTTTTTTCAAAAAATTTCGAGATATCGAATTAAAACCTTCGCCATTGTTTTCAAGTGGCATATTTACCAACCGATTTCATTAACGAAAAAATTCTAAAAAATTTTTTTGTAAAAATACAATTTTTGTCGAAAAATGGTAAGGGTACCCCCTTCTCATTTTTCCACTTTCGAAATGGCCAAATATTTTTTTTCGAGATATCGATTTTTTACCATCTCCATTGGCTTCAAGTGGCCCATTTCCGGCTCAAAACACATGCGACTTGTATTTTTTTTTTAATTTTTAAAATTGACCATTCTCAGCATAGGGAATCCTATGTTAAATTTTGCAAAACGGCACTTTTTTTCAAAAAATTTCGAGATATCGAATTAAAACCTTCGCCATTGTTTTCAAGTGGCATATTTACCAACCGATTTCATTAACGAAAAAATTCTAAAAAATTTTTTTGTAAAAATACCATTTTTGTCGAAAAATGGTAAGGGTACCCCCTTCTCATTTTTCCACTTTCGAAATGGCCAAATATTTTTTTTCGAGATATCGATTTTTTACCATCTCCATTGGCTTCAAGTGGCCCATTTCCGGCTCAAAACACATGCGACTTGTATTTTTTTTTTAATTTTTAAAATTGACCATTCCCAGCATAGGGAATCCTATGTTAAATTTTGCGAAACGGCACTTTTTTTAAAAAAATTTCGAGATATCGAATTAAAACCTTCGCCATTGTTTTCAAGTGGCATATTTACCAACCGATTTCATTAACGAAAAAATTCTAAAAAATTTTTTTGTAAAAATACCATTTTTGTCGAAAAATGGTAAGGGTACCCCCTTCTCATTTTTCCACTTTCAAAATGGCCAAATATTTTTTTTCGAGATATCGATTTTTTACCATCTCCATTGGCTTCAAGTGGCCCATTTCCGGCTCAAAACTCATGCGACTTGTATTTTTTTTTTAATTTTTAAAATTGACCATTCTCAGCATAGGGAATCCTATGTTAAATTTGGCGAAACGGCACTTTTTTTTTTAAAATTTCGAGATATCGAATTAAAACCTTCGCCATTGTTTTCAAGTGGCATATTTACCAACCGATTTCATTAACGAAAAAATTCTAAAAAATTTTTTTGTAAAAATACCATTTTTGTCGAAAAATGGTAAGGGTACCCCCTTCTCATTTTTCCACTTTCGAAATGGCCAAATTTTTTTTTTCGAGATATCGATTTTTTACCATCTCCATTGGCTTCAAGTGGCCCATTTCCGGCTCAAAACTCATGCGACTTGTTTTTTTTTTTTAATTTTTAAAATTGACCATTCTCAGCATAGGGAATCCTATGTTAAATTTTGCAAAACGGCACTTTTTTTCAAAAAATTTCGAGATATCGAATTAAAACCTTCGCCATTGTTTTCAAGTGGCATATTTACCAACCGATTTCATTAACGAAAAAATTCTAAAAAATTTTTTTGTAAAAATACCATTTTTGTCGAAAAATGGTAAGGGTACCCCCTTCTCATTTTTCCACTTTCGAAATGGCCAAATATTTTTTTTCGAGATATCGATTTTTTACCATCTCCATTGGCTTCAAGTGGCCCATTTCCGGCTCAAAACACATGCGACTTGTATTTTTTTTTTAATTTTTAAAATTGACCATTCTCAGCATAGGGAATCCTATGTTAAATTGTGCAAAACGGCACTTTTTTTCAAAAAATTTCGAGATATCGAATTAAAACCTTCGCCATTGTTTTCAAGTGGCATATTTACCAACCGATTTCATTAACGAAAAAATTCTAAAAAATTTTTTTGTAAAAATACCATTTTTGTCGAAAAATGGTAAGGGTACCCCCTTCTCATTTTTCCACTTTCGAAATGGCCAAATATTTTTTTTCGAGATATCGATTTTTTACCATCTCCATTGGCTTCAAGTGGTCCATTTCCGGCTCAAAACACATGCGACTTGTATTTTTTTTTTAATTTTTAAAATTGACCATTCCCAGCATAGGGAATCCTATGTTAAATTTTGCGAAACGGCACTTTTTTAAAAAAAATTTCGAGATATCGAATTAAAACCTTCGCCATTGTTTTCAAGTGGCATATTTACCAACCGATTTCATTAACGAAAAAATTCTAAAAAATTTTTTTGTAAAAATACCATTTTTGTCGAAAAATGGTAAGGGTACCCCCTTCTCATTTTTCCACTTTCAAAATGGCCAAATATTTTTTTTCGAGATATCGATTTTTTACCATCTCCATTGGCTTCAAGTGGCCCATTTCCGGCTCAAAACTCATGCGACTTGTATTTTTTTTTTAATTTTTAAAATTGACCATTCTCAGCATAGGGAATCCTATGTTAAATTTGGCGAAACGGCACTTTTTTTTAAAAAATTTCGAGATATCGAATTAAAACCTTCGCCATTGTTTTCAAGTGGCATATTTACCAACCGATTTCATTAACGAAAAAATTCTAAAAAATTTTTTTGTAAAAATACCATTTTTGTCGAAAAATGGTAAGGGTACCCCCTTCTCATTTTTCCACTTTCGAAATGGCCAAATTTTTTTTTTCGAGATATCGATTTTTTACCATCTCCATTGGCTTCAAGTGGCCCATTTCCGGCTCAAAACTCATGCGACTTGTTTTTTTTTTTTAATTTTTAAAATTGACCATTCTCAGCATAGGGAATCCTATGTTAAATTTTGCAAAACGGCACTTTTTTTCAAAAAATTTCGAGATATCGAATTAAAACCTTCGCCATTGTTTTCAAGTGGCATATTTACCAACCGATTTCATTAACGAAAAAATTCTAAAAAATTTTTTTGTAAAAATACCATTTTTGTCGAAAAATGGTAAGCCTATGGTACCCCTACAATTTTTCGACAAAAATGGTATTTTTACAAAAAAAATTTTTAGAATTTTTTCGTTAATGAAATCGGTTGGTAAATATGCCACTTGAAAACAATGGCGAAGGTTTAATTCGATATCTCGAAATTTTTTGAAAAAAAGTGCCGTTTCGCAAAATTTAACATAGGATTCCCTATGCTGAGAATGGTCAATTTTAAAAATTAAAAAAAAAATACAAGTCGCATGAGTTTTGAGCCGGAAATGGGCCACTTGAAGCCAATGGAGATGGTAAAAAATCGATATCTCGAAAAAAAAAATTTGGCCATTTCGAAAGTGGAAAAATGAGAAGGGGGTACCCTTACCATTTTTCGACAAAAATGGTATTTTTACAAAAAAATTTTTTAGAATTTTTTCGTTAATGAAATCGGTTGGTAAATATGCCACTTGAAAACAATGGCGAAGGTTTTAATTCGATATCTCGAAATTTTTTGAACAAAAGTGCCGTTTCGCAAAATTTAACATAGGATTCCCTATGCTGAGAATGGTCAATTTTAAAAATTAAAAAAAAAATACAAGTCGCATGAGTTTTGAGCCGGAAATGGGCCACTTGAAGCCAATGGAGATGGTAAAAAATCGATATCTCGAAAAAAAATATTTGGCCATTTTGAAAGTGGAAAAATGAGAAGGGGGTACCCTTACCATTTTTCGACAAAAATGGTATTTTTACAAAAAAATTTTTTAGAATTTTTTCGTTAATGAAATCGGTTGGTAAATATGCCACTTGAAAACAATGGCGAAGGTTTTAATTTGATATCTCGAAATTTTTTTAAAAAAAGTGCCGTTTCGCAAAATTTAACATAGGATTCCCTATGCTGGGAATGGTCAATTTTAAAAATTAAAAAAAAAATACAAGTCGCATGTGTTTTGAGCCGGAAATGGGCCACTTGAAGCCAATGGAGATGGTAAAAAATTGATATCTGGAAAAAAAATATTTGGCCATTTCGAAAGTGGAAAAATGAGAAGGGGGTACCCTTACCATTTTTCGACAAAAATGGTATTTTTACAAAAAAATTTTTTAGAATTTTTTCGTTAATGAAATCGGTTGGTAAATATGCCACTTGAAAACAATGGCGAAGGTTTTAATTCGATATCTCGAAATTTTTTGAAAAAAAGTGCCGTTTCGCAAAATTTAACATAGGATTCCCTATGCTGAGAATGGTCAATTTTAAAAATTAAAAAAAAAATACAAGTCGCATGAGTTTTGAGCCGGAAATGGGCCACTTGAAGCCAATGGAGATGGTAAAAAATCGATATCTCGAAAAAAAATATTTGGCCATTTTGAAAGTGGAAAAATGAGAAAAGGGTACCCTTACCATTTTTCGACAAAAATGGTATTTTTACAAAAAAATTTTTTAGAATTTTTTCGTTACTGAAATCGGTTGGTAAATATGCCACTTGAAAACAATGGCGAAGGTTTTAATTTGATATCTCGAAATTTTTTTAAAAAAAGTGCCGTTTCGCAAAATTTAACATAGGATTCCCTATGCTGGGAATGGTCAATTTTAAAAATTAAAAAAAAAATACAAGTCGCATGTGTTTTGAGCCGGAAATGGGCCACTTGAAGCCAATGGAGATGGTAAAAAATTGATATCTGGAAAAAAAATATTTGGCCATTTCGAAAGTGGAAAAATGAGAAGGGGGTACCCTTACCATTTTTCGACAAAAATGGTATTTTTACAAAAAAATTTTTTAGAATTTTTTCGTTAATGAAATCGGTTGGTAAATATGCCACTTGAAAACAATAGCGAAGGTTTTAATTCGATATCTCGAAATTTTTTGAAAAAAAGTGCCGTTTTGCAAAATTTAACATAGGATTCCCTATGCTGAGAATGGTCAATTTTAAAAATAAAAAAAAAAAAACAAGTCGCATGAGTTTTGAGCCGGAAATGGGCCACTTGAAGCCAATGGAGATGGTAAAAAATCGATATCTCGAAAAAAAATATTTGGCCATTTCGAAAGTGGAAAAATGAGAAGGGGGTACCCTTACCATTTTTCGACTTTCAAAATGGCCAAATATTTTTTTTCGAGATATCGATTTTTTACCATCTCCATTGGCTTCAAGTGGCCCATTTCCGGCTCAAAACTCATGCGACTTGTTTTTTTTTTTTAATTTTTAAAATTGACCATTCTCAGCATAGGGAATCCTATGTTAAATTTTGCAAAACGGCACTTTTTTTCAAAAAATTTCGAGATATCGAATTAAAACCTTCGCCATTGTTTTCAAGTGGCATATTTACCAACCGATTTCATTAACGAAAAAATTCTAAAAAATTTTTTTGTAAAAATACAATTTTTGTCGAAAAATGGTAAGGGTACCCCCTTCTCATTTTTCCACTTTCGAAATGGCCAAATATTTTTTTTCGAGATATCGATTTTTTACCATCTCCATTGGCTTCAAGTGGCCCATTTCCGGCTCAAAACACATGCGACTTGTATTTTTTTTTTAATTTTTAAAATTGACCATTCCCAGCATAGGGAATCCTATGTTAAATTTTGCGAAACGGCACTTTTTTAAAAAAAATTTCGAGATATCGAATTAAAACCTTCGCCATTGTTTTCAAGTGGCATATTTACCAACCGATTTCATTAACGAAAAAATTCTAAAAAATTTTTTTGTAAAAATACCATTTTTGTCGAAAAATGGTAAGGGTACCCCCTTCTCATTTTTCCACTTTCAAAATGGCCAAATATTTTTTTTCGAGATATCGATTTTTTACCATCTCCATTGGCTTCAAGTGGCCCATTTCCGGCTCAAAACTCATGCGACTTGTATTTTTTTTTTAATTTTTAAAATTGACCATTCTCAGCATAGGGAATCCTAAGTTAAATTTGGCGAAACGGCACTTTTTTTTTTAAAATTTCGAGATATCGAATTAAAACCTTCGCCATTGTTTTCAAGTGGCATATTTACCAACCGATTTCATTAACGAAAAAATTCTAAAAAATTTTTTTGTAAAAATACCATTTTTGTCGAAAAATGGTAAGGGTACCCCCTTCTCATTTTCCCACTTTCGAAATGGCCAAATTTTTTTTTTCGAGATATCGATTTTTTACCATCTCCATTGGCTTCAAGTGGCCCATTTCCGGCTCAAAACTCATGCGACTTGTTTTTTTTTTTTAATTTTTAAAATTGACCATTCTCAGCATAGGGAATCCTATGTTAAATTTTGCAAAACGGCACTTTTTTTCAAAAAATTTCGAGATATCGAATTAAAACCTTCGCCATTGTTTTCAAGTGGCATATTTACCAACCGATTTCATTAACGAAAAAATTCTAAAAAATTTTTTTGTAAAAATACCATTTTTGTCGAAAAATGGTAAGGGTACCCCCTTCTCATTTTTCCACTTTCAAAATGGCCAAATATTTTTTTTCGAGATATCGATTTTTTACCATCTCCATTGGCTTCAAGTGGCCCATTTCCGGCTCAAAACTCATGCGACTTGTATTTTTTTTTTAATTTTTAAAATTGACCATTCTCAGCATAGGGAATCCTATGTTAAATTTTGCGAAACGGCACTTTTTTTCAAAAAATTTCGAGATATCGAATTAAAACCTTCGCCATTGTTTTCAAGTGGCATATTTACCAACCGATTTCATTAACGAAAAAATTCTAAAAAATTTTTTTGTAAAAATTCCATTTTTGTCGAAAAATGGTAAGGGTACCCCCTTCTCATTTTTCCACTTTCGAAATGGCCAAATATTTTTTTTCGAGATATCGATTTTTTACCATCTCCATTGGCTTCAAGTGGCCCATTTCCGGCTCAAAACACATGCGACTTGTATTTTTTTTTTAATTTTTAAAATTTACCATTCTCAGCATAGGGAATCCTATGTTAAATTTTGCAAAACGGCACTTTTTTTCAAAAAATTTCGAGATATCGAATTAAAACCTTCGCCATTGTTTTCAAGTGGCATATTTACCAACCGATTTCATTAACGAAAAAATTCTAAAAAATTTTTTTGTAAAAATACCATTTTTGTCGAAAAATGGTAAGGGTACCCCCTTCTCATTTTTCCACTTTCGAAATGGCCAAATTTTTTTTTTCGAGATATCGATTTTTTACCATCTCCATTGGCTTCAAGTGGCCCATTTCCGGCTCAAAACTCATGCGACTTGTTTTTTTTTTTAATTTTTAAAATTGACCATTCTCAGCATAGGGAATCCTATGTTAAATTTTGCAAAACGGCACTTTTTTTCAAAAAATTTCGAGATATCGAATTAAAACCTTCGCCATTGTTTTCAAGTGGCATATTTACCAACCGATTTCATTAACGAAAAAATTCTAAAAAATTTTTTTGTAAAAATACCATTTTTGTCGAAAAATGGTAAGGGTACCCCCTTCTCATTTTTCCACTTTCGAAATGGCCAAATATTTTTTTTCGAGATATCGATTTTTTACCATCTCCATTGGCTTCAAGTGGCCCATTTCCGGCTCAAAACACATGCGACTTGTATTTTTTTTTTAATTTTTAAAATTGACCATTCTCAGCATAGGGAATCCTATGTTAAATTTTGCAAAACGGCACTTTTTTTCAAAAAATTTCGAGATATCGAATTAAAACCTTCGCCATTGTTTTCAAGTGGCATATTTACCAACCGATTTCATTAACGAAAAAATTCTAAAAAATTTTTTTGTAAAAATACCATTTTTGTCGAAAAATGGTAAGGGTACCCCCTTCTCATTTTTCCACTTTCGAAATGGCCAAATATTTTTTTTCGAGATATCGATTTTTTACCATCTCCATTGGCTTCAAGTGGCCCATTTCCGGCTCAAAACTCATGCGACTTGTATTTTTTTTTTAATTTTTAAAATTGACCATTCTCAGCATAGGGAATCCTATGTTAAATTTTGCGAAACGGCACTTTTTTTCAAAAAATTTCGAGATATCGAATTAAAACCTTCGCCATTGTTTTCAAGTGGCATATTTACCAACCGATTTCATTAACGAAAAAATTCTAAAAAATTTTTTTGTAAAAATACCATTTTTGTCGAAAAATGGTAAGGGTACCCCCTTCTCATTTTTCCACTTTCAAAATGGCCAAATATTTTTTTTCGAGATATCGATTTTTTACCATCTCCATTGGCTGCAAGTGGCCCATTTCCGGCTCAAAACTCATGCGACTTGTATTTTTTTTTTAATTTTTAAAATTGACCATTCTCAGCATAGGGAATCCTATGTTAAATTTTGCGAAACGGCACTTTTTTTCAAAAAATTTCGAGATATCGAATTAAAACCTTCGCCATTGTTTTCAAGTGGCATATTTACCAACCGATTTCATTAACGAAAAAATTCTAAAAAATTTTTTTGTAAAAATACCATTTTTGTCGAAAAATGGTAAGGGTACCCCCTTCTCATTTTTCCACTTTCGAAATGGCCAAATTTTTTTTTTCGAGATATCGATTTTTTACCATCTCCATTGGCTTCAAGTGGCCCATTTCCGGCTCAAAACTCATGCGACTTGTTTTTTTTTTTTAATTTTTAAAATTGACCATTCTCAGCATAGGGAATCCTATGTTAAATTTTGCAAAACGGCACTTTTTTTCAAAAAATTTCGAGATATCGAATTAAAACCTTCGCCATTGTTTTCAAGTGGCATATTTACCAACCGATTTCATTAACGAAAAAATTCTAAAAAATTTTTTTGTAAAAATTCCATTTTTGTCGAAAAATGGTAAGGGTACCCCCTTCTCATTTTTCCACTTTCGAAATGGCCAAATATTTTTTTTCGAGATATCGATTTTTTACCATCTCCATTGGCTTCAAGTGGCCCATTTCCGGCTCAAAACACATGCGACTTGTATTTTTTTTTTAATTTTTAAAATTTACCATTCTCAGCATAGGGAATCCTATGTTAAATTTTGCAAAACGGCACTTTTTTTCAAAAAATTTCGAGATATCGAATTAAAACCTTCGCCATTGTTTTCAAGTGGCATATTTACCAACCGATTTCATTAACGAAAAAATTCTAAAAATTTTTTTTGTTAAAATACCATTTTTGTCGAAAAATTGTAGGGGTACCATAGGCTTACCATTTTTCGACAAAAATGGTATTTTTACAAAAAAATTTTTTAGAATTTTTTCGTTAATGAAATCGGTTGGTAAATATGCCACTTGAAAACAATGGCGAAGGTTTTAATTCGATATCTCGAAATTTTTTGAAAAAAAGTGCCGTTTCGCAAAATTTAACATAGGATTCCCTATGCTGAGAATGGTCAATTTTAAAAATTAAAAAAAAAATACAAGTCGCATGAGTTTTGAGCCGGAAATGGGCCACTTGAAGCCAATGGAGATGGTAAAAAATCGATATCTCGAAAAAAAATATTTGGCCATTTTGAAAGTGGAAAAATGAGAAGGGGGTACCCTTACCATTTTTCGACAAAAATGGAATTTTTACAAAAAATTTTTTTAGAATTTTTTCGTTAATGAAATCGGTTGGTAAATATGCCACTTGAAAACAATGGCGAAGGTTTTAATTCGATATCTCGAAATTTTTTGAAAAAAAGTGCCGTTTTGCAAAATTTAACATAGGATTCCCTATGCTGAGAATGGTCAATTTTAAAAATTAAAAAAAAAATACAAGTCGCATGAGTTTTGAGCCGGAAATGGGCCACTTGAAGCCAATGGAGATGGTAAAAAATTGATATCTGGAAAAAAAATATTTGGCCATTTCGAAAGTGGAAAAATGAGAAGGGGGTACCCTTACCATTTTTCGACAAAAATGGTATTTTTACAAACAAATTTTTTAGAATTTTTTCGTTAATGAAATCGGTTGGTAAATATGCCACTTGAAAACAATGGCGAAGGTTTTAATTCGATATCTCGAAATTTTTTGAAAAAAAGTGCCGTTTCGCAAAATTTAATATAGGATTCCCTATGCTGAGAATGGTCAATTTTTAAAATTAAAAAAAAAATACAAGTCGCATGTGTTTTGAGCCGGAAATGGGCCACTTGAAGCCAATGGAGATGGTAAAAAATCGATATCTCGAAAAAAAATATTTGGCCATTTTGAAAGTGGAAAAATGAGAAGGGGGTACCCTTACCATTTTTCGACTTTCAAAATGGCCAAATATTTTTTTTCGAGATATCGATTTTTTACCATCTCCATTGGCTTCAAGTGGCCCATTTCCGGCTCAAAACTCATGCGACTTGTATTTTTTTTTTAATTTTTAAAATTGACCATTCTCAGCATAGGGAATCCTATGTTAAATTTTGCGAAACGGCACTTTTTTTCAAAAAATTTCGAGATATCGAATTAAAACCTTCGCCATTGTTTTCAAGTGGCATATTTACCAACCGATTTCATTAACGAAAAAATTCTAAAAAATTTTTTTGTAAAAATACCATTTTTGTCGAAAAATGGTAAGGGTACCCCCTTCTCATTTTTCCACTTTCAAAATGGCCAAATATTTTTTTTCGAGATATCGATTTTTTACCATCTCCATTGGCTGCAAGTGGCCCATTTCCGGCTCAAAACTCATGCGACTTGTATTTTTTTTTTTAATTTTTAAAATTGACCATTCTCAGCATAGGGAATCCTATGTTAAATTTTGCGAAACGGCACTTTTTTTCAAAAAATTTCGAGATATCGAATTAAAACCTTCGCCATTGTTTTCAAGTGGCATATTTACCAACCGATTTCATTAACGAAAAAATTCTAAAAAATTTTTTTGTAAAAATACCATTTTTGTCGAAAAATGGTAAGGGTACCCCCTTCTCATTTTTCCACTTTCGAAATGGCCAAATTTTTTTTTTCGAGATATCGATTTTTTACCATCTCCATTGGCTTCAAGTGGCCCATTTCCGGCTCAAAACTCATGCGACTTGTTTTTTTTTTTTAATTTTTAAAATTGACCATTCTCAGCATAGGGAATCCTATGTTAAATTTTGCAAAACGGCACTTTTTTTCAAAAAATTTCGAGATATCGAATTAAAACCTTCGCCATTGTTTTCAAGTGGCATATTTACCAACCGATTTCATTAACGAAAAAATTCTAAAAATTTTTTTTGTTAAAATACCATTTTTGTCGAAAAATTGTAGGGGTACCATAGGCTTACCATTTTTCGACAAAAATGGTATTTTTACAAAAAAATTTTTTAGAATTTTTTCGTTAATGAAATCGGTTGGTAAATATGCCACTTGAAAACAATGGCGAAGGTTTTAATTCGATATCTCGAAATTTTTTGAAAAAAAGTGCCGTTTTGCAAAATTTAACATAGGATTCCCTATGCTGAGAATGGTCAATTTTAAAAATTAAAAAAAAAATACAAGTCGCATGAGTTTTGAGCCGGAAATGGGCCACTTGAAGCCAATGGAGATGGTAAAAAATCGATATCTCGAAAAAAAATATTTGGCCATTTTGAAAGTCGAAAAATGGTAAGGGTACCCCCTTCTCATTTTTCCACTTTCGAAATGGCCAAATTTTTTTTTTCGAGATATCGATTTTTTACCATCTCCATTGGCTTCAAGTGGCCCATTTCCGGCTCAAAACTCATGCGACTTGTTTTTTTTTTTTAATTTTTAAAATTGACCATTCTCAGCATAGGGAATCCTATGTTAAATTTTGCAAAACGGCACTTTTTTTCAAAAAATTTCGAGATATCGAATTAAAACCTTCGCCATTGTTTTCAAGTGGCATATTTACCAACCGATTTCATTAACGAAAAAATTCTAAAAAATTTTTTTGTAAAAATACCATTTTTGTCGAAAAATGGTAAGGGTACCCCCTTCTCATTTTTCCACTTTCAAAATGGCCAAATATTTTTTTTCGAGATATCGATTTTTTACCATCTCCATTGGCTTCAAGTGGCCCATTTCCGGCTCAAAACTCATGCGACTTGTATTTTTTTTTTAATTTTTAAAATTGACCATTCTCAGCATAGGGAATCCTATGTTAAATTTTGCGAAACGGCACTTTTTTTCAAAAAATTTCGAGATATCGAATTAAAACCTTCGCCATTGTTTTCAAGTGGCATATTTACCAACCGATTTCATTAACGAAAAAATTCTAAAAAATTTTTTTGTAAAAATTCCATTTTTGTCGAAAAATGGTAAGGGTACCCCCTTCTCATTTTTCCACTTTCGAAATGGCCAAATATTTTTTTTCGAGATATCGATTTTTTACCATCTCCATTGGCTTCAAGTGGCCCATTTCCGGCTCAAAACACATGCGACTTGTATTTTTTTTTTAATTTTTAAAATTTACCATTCTCAGCATAGGGAATCCTATGTTAAATTTTGCAAAACGGCACTTTTTTTCAAAAAATTTCGAGATATCGAATTAAAACCTTCGCCATTGTTTTCAAGTGGCATATTTACCAACCGATTTCATTAACGAAAAAATTCTAAAAATTTTTTTTGTTAAAATACCATTTTTGTCGAAAAATTGTAGGGGTACCATAGGCTTACCATTTTTCGACAAAAATGGTATTTTTACAAAAAAATTTTTTAGAATTTTTTCGTTAATGAAATCGGTTGGTAAATATGCCACTTGAAAACAATGGCGAAGGTTTTAATTCGATATCTCGAAATTTTTTGAAAAAAAGTGCCGTTTCGCAAAATTTAACATAGGATTCCCTATGCTGAGAATGGTCAATTTTAAAAATTAAAAAAAAAATACAAGTCGCATGAGTTTTGAGCCGGAAATGGGCCACTTGAAGCCAATGGAGATGGTAAAAAATCGATATCTCGAAAAAAAATATTTGGCCATTTTGAAAGTGGAAAAATGAGAAGGGGGTACCCTTACCATTTTTCGACAAAAATGGAATTTTTACAAAAAAATTTTTTAGAATTTTTTCGTTAATGAAATCGGTTGGTAAATATGCCACTTGAAAACAATGGCGAAGGTTTTAATTCGATATCTCGAAATTTTTTGAAAAAAAGTGCCGTTTTGCAAAATTTAACATAGGATTCCCTATGCTGAGAATGGTCAATTTTAAAAATTAAAAAAAAAATACAAGTCGCATGAGTTTTGAGCCGGAAATGGGCCACTTGAAGCCAATGGAGATGGTAAAAAATTGATATCTGGAAAAAAAATATTTGGCCATTTCGAAAGTGGAAAAATGAGAAGGGGGTACCCTTACCATTTTTCGACTTTCAAAATGGCCAAATATTTTTTTTCGAGATATCGATTTTTTACCATCTCCATTGGCTTCAAGTGGCCCATTTCCGGCTCAAAACTCATGCGACTTGTTTTTTTTTTTTAATTTTTAAAATTGACCATTCTCAGCATAGGGAATCCTATGTTAAATTTTGCAAAACGGCACTTTTTTTCAAAAAATTTCGAGATATCGAATTAAAACCTTCGCCATTGTTTTCAAGTGGCATATTTACCAACCGATTTCATTAACGAAAAAATTCTAAAAAATTTTTTTGTAAAAATACAATTTTTGTCGAAAAATGGTAAGGGTACCCCCTTCTCATTTTTCCACTTTCGAAATGGCCAAATATTTTTTTTCGAGATATCGATTTTTTACCATCTCCATTGGCTTCAAGTGGCCCATTTCCGGCTCAAAACACATGCGACTTGTATTTTTTTTTTAATTTTTAAAATTGACCATTCTCAGCATAGGGAATCCTATGTTAAATTTTGCAAAACGGCACTTTTTTTCAAAAAATTTCGAGATATCGAATTAAAACCTTCGCCATTGTTTTCAAGTGGCATATTTACCAACCGATTTCATTAACGAAAAAATTCTAAAAAATTTTTTTGTAAAAATACCATTTTTGTCGAAAAATGGTAAGGGTACCCCCTTCTCATTTTTCCACTTTCGAAATGGCCAAACATTTTTTTTCGAGATATCGATTTTTTACCATCTCCATTGGCTTCAAGTGGCCCATTTCCGGCTCAAAACACATGCGACTTGTATTTTTTTTTTAATTTTTAAAATTGACCATTCCCAGCATAGGGAATCCTATGTTAAATTTTGCGAAACGGCACTTTTTTTAAAAAAATTTCGAGATATCGAATTAAAACCTTCGCCATTGTTTTCAAGTGGCATATTTACCAACCGATTTCATTAACGAAAAAATTCTAAAAAATTTTTTTGTAAAAATACCATTTTTGTCGAAAAATGGTAAGGGTACCCCCTTCTCATTTTTCCACTTTCAAAATGGCCAAATATTTTTTTTCGAGATATCGATTTTTTACCATCTCCATTGGCTTCAAGTGGCCCATTTCCGGCTCAAAACTCATGCGACTTGTATTTTTTTTTTAATTTTTAAAATTGACCATTCTCAGCATAGGGAATCCTATGTTAAATTTGGCAAAACGGCACTTTTTTTTAAAAAATTTCGAGATATCGAATTAAAACCTTCGCCATTGTTTTCAAGTGGCATATTTACCAACCGATTTCATTAACGAAAAAATTCTAAAAAATTTTTTTGTAAAAATACCATTTTTGTCGAAAAATGGTAAGGGTACCCCCTTCTCATTTTTCCACTTTCGAAATGGCCAAATTTTTTTTTTCGAGATATCGATTTTTTACCATCTCCATTGGCTTCAAGTGGCCCATTTCCGGCTCAAAACTCATGCGACTTGTTTTTTTTTTTTAATTTTTAAAATTGACCATTCTCAGCATAGGGAATCCTATGTTAAATTTTGCAAAACGGCACTTTTTTTCAAAAAATTTCGAGATATCGAATTAAAACCTTCGCCATTGTTTTCAAGTGGCATATTTACCAACCGATTTCATTAACGAAAAAATTCTAAAAAATTTTTTTGTAAAAATACCATTTTTGTCGAAAAATGGTAAGGGTACCCCCTTCTCATTTTTCCACTTTCGAAATGGCCAAATATTTTTTTTCGAGATATCGATTTTTTACCATCTCCATTGGCTTCAAGTGGCCCATTTCCGGCTCAAAACACATGCGACTTGTATTTTTTTTTTAATTTTTAAAATTGACCATTCTCAGCATAGGGAATCCTATGTTAAATTGTGCAAAACGGCACTTTTTTTCAAAAAATTTCGAGATATCGAATTAAAACCTTCGCCATTGTTTTCAAGTGGCATATTTACCAACCGATTTCATTAACGAAAAAATTCTAAAAAATTTTTTTGTAAAAATACCATTTTTGTCGAAAAATGGTAAGGGTACCCCCTTCTCATTTTTCCACTTTCGAAATGGCCAAATATTTTTTTTCGAGATATCGATTTTTTACCATCTCCATTGGCTTCAAGTGGTCCATTTCCGGCTCAAAACACATGCGACTTGTATTTTTTTTTTAATTTTTAAAATTGACCATTCCCAGCATAGGGAATCCTATGTTAAATTTTGCGAAACGGCACTTTTTTAAAAAAAATTTCGAGATATCGAATTAAAACCTTCGCCATTGTTTTCAAGTGGCATATTTACCAACCGATTTCATTAACGAAAAAATTCTAAAAAATTTTTTTGTAAAAATACCATTTTTGTCGAAAAATGGTAAGGGTACCCCCTTCTCATTTTTCCACTTTCAAAATGGCCAAATATTTTTTTTCGAGATATCGATTTTTTACCATCTCCATTGGCTTCAAGTGGCCCATTTCCGGCTCAAAACTCATGCGACTTGTATTTTTTTTTTAATTTTTAAAATTGACCATTCTCAGCATAGGGAATCCTATGTTAAATTTGGCGAAACGGCACTTTTTTTTAAAAAATTTCGAGATATCGAATTAAAACCTTCGCCATTGTTTTCAAGTGGCATATTTACCAACCGATTTCATTAACGAAAAAATTCTAAAAAATTTTTTTGTAAAAATACCATTTTTGTCGAAAAATGGTAAGGGTACCCCCTTCTCATTTTTCCACTTTCGAAATGGCCAAATTTTTTTTTTCGAGATATCGATTTTTTACCATCTCCATTGGCTTCAAGTGGCCCATTTCCGGCTCAAAACTCATGCGACTTGTTTTTTTTTTTTAATTTTTAAAATTGACCATTCTCAGCATAGGGAATCCTATGTTAAATTTTGCAAAACGGCACTTTTTTTCAAAAAATTTCGAGATATCGAATTAAAACCTTCGCCATTGTTTTCAAGTGGCATATTTACCAACCGATTTCATTAACGAAAAAATTCTAAAAAATTTTTTTGTAAAAATACCATTTTTGTCGAAAAATGGTAAGCCTATGGTACCCCTACAATTTTTCGACAAAAATGGTATTTTTACAAAAAAAATTTTTAGAATTTTTTCGTTAATGAAATCGGTTGGTAAATATGCCACTTGAAAACAATGGCGAAGGTTTTAATTCGATATCTCGAAATTTTTTGAAAAAAAGTGCCGTTTCGCAAAATTTAACATAGGATTCCCTATGCTGAGAATGGTCAATTTTAAAAATTAAAAAAAAAATACAAGTCGCATGAGTTTTGAGCCGGAAATGGGCCACTTGAAGCCAATGGAGATGGTAAAAAATCGATATCTCGAAAAAAAAAATTTGGCCATTTCGAAAGTGGAAAAATGAGAAGGGGGTACCCTTACCATTTTTCGACAAAAATGGTATTTTTACAAAAAAATTTTTTAGAATTTTTTCGTTAATGAAATCGGTTGGTAAATATGCCACTTGAAAACAATGGCGAAGGTTTTAATTCGATATCTCGAAATTTTTTGAAAAAAAGTGCCGTTTCGCAAAATTTAACATAGGATTCCCTATGCTGAGAATGGTCAATTTTAAAAATTAAAAAAAAAATACAAGTCGCATGAGTTTTGAGCCGGAAATGGGCCACTTGAAGCCAATGGAGATGGTAAAAAATCGATATCTCGAAAAAAAATATTTGGCCATTTTGAAAGTGGAAAAATGAGAAGGGGGTACCCTTACCATTTTTCGACAAAAATGGTATTTTTACAAAAAAATTTTTTAGAATTTTTTCGTTAATGAAATCGGTTGGTAAATATGCCACTTGAAAACAATGGCGAAGGTTTTAATTTGATATCTCGAAATTTTTTTAAAAAAAGTGCCGTTTCGCAAAATTTAACATAGGATTCCCTATGCTGGGAATGGTCAATTTTTAAAATTAAAAAAAAAATACAAGTCGCATGTGTTTTGAGCCGGAAATGGGCCACTTGAAGCCAATGGAGATGGTAAAAAATTGATATCTGGAAAAAAAATATTTGGCCATTTCGAAAGTGGAAAAATGAGAAGGGGGTACCCTTACCATTTTTCGACAAAAATGGTATTTTTACAAAAAAATTTTTTAGAATTTTTTCGTTAATGAAATCGGTTGGTAAATATGCCACTTGAAAACAATGGCGAAGGTTTTAATTCGATATCTCGAAATTTTTTGAAAAAAAGTGCCGTTTCGCAAAATTTAACATAGGATTCCCTATGCTGAGAATGGTCAATTTTAAAAATTAAAAAAAAAATACAAGTCGCATGAGTTTTGAGCCGGAAATGGGCCACTTGAAGCCAATGGAGATGGTAAAAAATCGATATCTCGAAAAAAAATATTTGGCCATTTTGAAAGTGGAAAAATGAGAAAAGGGTACCCTTACCATTTTTCGACAAAAATGGTATTTTTACAAAAAAATTTTTTAGAATTTTTTCGTTACTGAAATCGGTTGGTAAATATGCCACTTGAAAACAATGGCGAAGGTTTTAATTTGATATCTCGAAATTTTTTTAAAAAAAGTGCCGTTTCGCAAAATTTAACATAGGATTCCCTATGCTGGGAATGGTCAATTTTAAAAATTAAAAAAAAAATACAAGTCGCATGTGTTTTGAGCCGGAAATGGGCCACTTGAAGCCAATGGAGATGGTAAAAAATTGATATCTGGAAAAAAAATATTTGGCCATTTCGAAAGTGGAAAAATGAGAAGGGGGTACCCTTACCATTTTTCGACAAAAATGGTATTTTTACAAAAAAATTTTTTAGAATTTTTTCGTTAATGAAATCGGTTGGTAAATATGCCACTTGAAAACAATAGCGAAGGTTTTAATTCGATATCTCGAAATTTTTTGAAAAAAAGTGCCGTTTTGCAAAATTTAACATAGGATTCCCTATGCTGAGAATGGTCAATTTTAAAAATAAAAAAAAAAAAACAAGTCGCATGAGTTTTGAGCCGGAAATGGGCCACTTGAAGCCAATGGAGATGGTAAAAAATCGATATCTCGAAAAAAAATATTTGGCCATTTCGAAAGTGGAAAAATGAGAAGGGGGTACCCTTACCATTTTTCGACTTTCAAAATGGCCAAATATTTTTTTTCGAGATATCGATTTTTTACCATCTCCATTGGCTTCAAGTGGCCCATTTCCGGCTCAAAACTCATGCGACTTGTTTTTTTTTTTTAATTTTTAAAATTGACCATTCTCAGCATAGGGAATCCTATGTTAAATTTTGCAAAACGGCACTTTTTTTCAAAAAATTTCGAGATATCGAATTAAAACCTTCGCCATTGTTTTCAAGTGGCATATTTACCAACCGATTTCATTAACGAAAAAATTCTAAAAAATTTTTTTGTAAAAATACAATTTTTGTCGAAAAATGGTAAGGGTACCCCCTTCTCATTTTTCCACTTTCGAAATGGCCAAATATTTTTTTTCGAGATATCGATTTTTTACCATCTCCATTGGCTTCAAGTGGCCCATTTCCGGCTCAAAACACATGCGACTTGTATTTTTTTTTTAATTTTTAAAATTGACCATTCTCAGCATAGGGAATCCTATGTTAAATTGTGCAAAACGGCACTTTTTTTCAAAAAATTTCGAGATATCGAATTAAAACCTTCGCCATTGTTTTCAAGTGGCATATTTACCAACCGATTTCATTAACGAAAAAATTCTAAAAAATTTTTTTGTAAAAATACCATTTTTGTCGAAAAATGGTAAGGGTACCCCCTTCTCATTTTTCCACTTTCAAAATGGCCAAATATTTTTTTTCGAGATATCGATTTTTTACCATCTCCATTGGCTTCAAGTGGCCCATTTCCGGCTCAAAACTCATGCGACTTGTATTTTTTTTTTAATTTTTAAAATTGACCATTCTCAGCATAGGGAATCCTATGTTAAATTTGGCGAAACGGCACTTTTTTTTTTAAAATTTCGAGATATCGAATTAAAACCTTCGCCATTGTTTTCAAGTGGCATATTTACCAACCGATTTCATTAACGAAAAAATTCTAAAAAATTTTTTTGTAAAAATACCATTTTTGTCGAAAAATGGTAAGGGTACCCCCTTCTCATTTTCCCACTTTCGAAATGGCCAAATTTTTTTTTTCGAGATATCGATTTTTTACCATCTCCATTGGCTTCAAGTGGCCCATTTCCGGCTCAAAACTCATGCGACTTGTTTTTTTTTTTTAATTTTTAAAATTGACCATTCTCAGCATAGGGAATCCTATGTTAAATTTTGCAAAACGGCACTTTTTTTCAAAAAATTTCGAGATATCGAATTAAAACCTTCGCCATTGTTTTCAAGTGGCATATTTACCAACCGATTTCATTAACGAAAAAATTCTAAAAAATTTTTTTGTAAAAATACCATTTTTGTCGAAAAATGGTAAGGGTACCCCCTTCTCATTTTTCCACTTTCAAAATGGCCAAATATTTTTTTTCGAGATATCGATTTTTTACCATCTCCATTGGCTTCAAGTGGCCCATTTCCGGCTCAAAACACATGCGACTTGTATTTTTTTTTTAATTTTTAAAATTGACCATTCTCAGCATAGGGAATCCTATGTTAAATTTTGCAAAACGGCACTTTTTTTCAAAAAATTTCGAGATATCGAATTAAAACCTTCGCCATTGTTTTCAAGTGGCATATTTACCAACCGATTTCATTAACGAAAAAATTCTAAAAAATTTTTTTGTAAAAATACCATTTTTGTCGAAAAATGGTAAGGGTACCCCCTTCTCATTTTTCCACTTTCAAAATGGCCAAATATTTTTTTTCGAGATATCGATTTTTTACCATCTCCATTGGCTTCAAGTGGCCCATTTCCGGCTCAAAACTCATGCGACTTGTATTTTTTTTTTAATTTTTAAAATTGACCATTCTCAGCATAGGGAATCCTATGTTAAATTTGGCGAAACGGCACTTTTTTTTAAAAAATTTCGAGATATCGAATTAAAACCTTCGCCATTGTTTTCAAGTGGCATATTTACCAACCGATTTCATTAACGAAAAAATTCTAAAAAATTTTTTTGTAAAAATACCATTTTTGTCGAAAAATGGTAAGGGTACCCCCTTCTCATTTTTCCACTTTCGAAATGGCCAAATTTTTTTTTTCGAGATATCGATTTTTTACCATCTCCATTGGCTTCAAGTGGCCCATTTCCGGCTCAAAACTCATGCGACTTGTTTTTTTTTTTTAATTTTTAAAATTGACCATTCTCAGCATAGGGAATCCTATGTTAAATTTTGCAAAACGGCACTTTTTTTCAAAAAATTTCGAGATATCGAATTAAAACCTTCGCCATTGTTTTCAAGTGGCATATTTACCAACCGATTTCATTAACGAAAAAATTCTAAAAAATTTTTTTGTAAAAATACCATTTTTGTCGAAAAATGGTAAGCCTATGGTACCCCTACAATTTTTCGACAAAAATGGTATTTTTACAAAAAAAATTTTTAGAATTTTTTCGTTAATGAAATCGGTTGGTAAATATGCCACTTGAAAACAATGGCGAAGGTTTTAATTCGATATCTCGAAATTTTTTGAAAAAAAGTGCCGTTTCGCAAAATTTAACATAGGATTCCCTATGCTGAGAATGGTCAATTTTAAAAATTAAAAAAAAAATACAAGTCGCATGAGTTTTGAGCCGGAAATGGGCCACTTGAAGCCAATGGAGATGGTAAAAAATCGATATCTCGAAAAAAAAAATTTGGCCATTTCGAAAGTGGAAAAATGAGAAGGGGGTACCCTTACCATTTTTCGACAAAAATGGTATTTTTACAAAAAAATTTTTTAGAATTTTTTCGTTAATGAAATCGGTTGGTAAATATGCCACTTGAAAACAATGGCGAAGGTTTTAATTCGATATCTCGAAATTTTTTGAAAAAAAGTGCCGTTTCGCAAAATTTAACATAGGATTCCCTATGCTGAGAATGGTCAATTTTAAAAATTAAAAAAAAAATACAAGTCGCATGAGTTTTGAGCCGGAAATAGGCCACTTGAAGCCAATGGAGATGGTAAAAAATCGATATCTCGAAAAAAAATATTTGGCCATTTTGAAAGTGGAAAAATTAGAAGGGGGTACCCTTACCATTTTTCGACAAAAATGGTATTTTTACAAAAAAATTTTTTAGAATTTTTTCGTTAATGAAATCGGTTGGTAAATATGCCACTTGAAAACAATGGCGAAGGTTTTAATTTGATATCTCGAAATTTTTTTAAAAAAAGTGCCGTTTCGCAAAATTTAACATAGGATTCCCTATGCTGGGAATGGTCAATTTTAAAAATTAAAAAAAAAATACAAGTCGCATGTGTTTTGAGCCGGAAATGGGCCACTTGAAGCCAATGGAGATGGTAAAAAATTGATATCTGGAAAAAAAATATTTGGCCATTTCGAAAGTGGAAAAATGAGAAGGGGGTACCCTTACCATTTTTCGACAAAAATGGTATTTTTACAAAAAAATTTTTTAGAATTTTTTCGTTAATGAAATCGGTTGGTAAATATGCCACTTGAAAACAATGGCGAAGGTTTTAATTCGATATCTCGAAATTTTTTGAAAAAAAGTGCCGTTTCGCAAAATTTAACATAGGATTCCCTATGCTGAGAATGGTCAATTTTAAAAATTAAAAAAAAAATACAAGTCGCATGAGTTTTGAGCCGGAAATGGGCCACTTGAAGCCAATGGAGATGGTAAAAAATCGATATCTCGAAAAAAAATATTTGGCCATTTTGAAAGTGGAAAAATGAGAAGGGGGTACCCTTACCATTTTTCGACAAAAATGGTATTTTTACAAAAAAATTTTTTAGAATTTTTTCGTTAATGAAATCGGTTGGTAAATATGCCACTTGAAAACAATGGCGAAGGTTTTAATTTGATATCTCGAAATTTTTTAAAAAAAAGTGCCGTTTCGCAAAATTTAACATAGGATTCCCTATGCTGGGAATGGTCAATTTTAAAAATTAAAAAAAAAATACAAGTCGCATGTGTTTTGAGCCGGAAATGGGCCACTTGAAGCCAATGGAGATGGTAAAAAATTGATATCTGGAAAAAAAATATTTGGCCATTTCGAAAGTGGAAAAATGAGAAGGGGGTACCCTTACCATTTTTCGACAAAAATGGTATTTTTACAAAAAAATTTTTTAGAATTTTTTCGTTAATGAAATCGGTTGGTAAATATGCCACTTGAAAACAATGGCGAAGGTTTTAAGTCGATATCTCGAAATTTTTTTAAAAAAAGTGCCGTTTCGCAAAATTTAACATAGGATTCCCTATGCTGGGAATGGTCAATTTTAAAAATTAAAAAAAAAATACAAGTCGCATGTGTTTTGAGCCGGAAATGGGCCACTTGAAGCCAATGGAGATGGTAAAAAATCGATATCTCGAAAAAAAATATTTGGCCATTTCGAAAGTGGAAAAATGAGAAGGGGGTACCCTTACCATTTTTCGACAAAAATGGTATTTTTACAAAAAAATTTTTTAGAATTTTTTCGTTAATGAAATCGGTTAGTAAATATGCCACTTGAAAACAATGGCGAAGGTTTTAATTCGATATCTCGAAATTTTTTGAAAGAAAGTGCCGTTTTGCAAAATTTAACATAGGATTCCCTATGCTGGGAATGGTCAATTTTAAAAATTAAAAAAAAAATACAAGTCGCATGTGTTTTGAGCCGGAAATGGGCCACTTGAAGCCAATGGAGATGGTAAAAAATTGATATCTCGAAAAAAAATATTTGGCCATTTCGAAAGTGGAAAAATGAGAAGGGGGTACCCTTACCATTTTTCGACAAAAATTGTATTTTTACAAAAAAATTTTTTAGAATTTTTTCGTTAATGAAATCGGTTGGTAAATATGCCACTTGAAAACAATGGCGAAGGTTTTAATTCGATATCTCGAAATTTTTTGAAAAAAAGTGCCGTTTCGCAAAATTTAATATAGGATTCCCTATGCTGAGAATGGTCAATTTTAAAAATTAAAAAAAAAATACAAGTCGCATGTGTTTTGAGCCGGAAATGGGCCACTTGAAGCCAATGGAGATGGTAAAAAATCGATATCTCGAAAAAAAATATTTGGCCATTTCGAAAGTGGAAAAATGAGAAGGGGGTACCCTTACCATTTTTCGACTTTCAAAATGGCCAAATATTTTTTTTCGAGATATCGATTTTTTACCATCTCCATTGGCTTCAAGTGGCCCATTTCCGGCTCAAAACTCATGCGACTTGTTTTTTTTTTTTAATTTTTAAAATTGACCATTCTCAGCATAGGGAATCCTATGTTAAATTTTGCAAAACGGCACTTTTTTTCAAAAAATTTCGAGATATCGAATTAAAACCTTCGCCATTGTTTTCAAGTGGCATATTTACCAACCGATTTCATTAACGAAAAAATTCTAAAAAATTTTTTTGTAAAAATACCATTTTTGTCGAAAAATGGTAAGGGTACCCCCTTCTCATTTTTCCACTTTCAAAATGGCCAAATATTTTTTTTCGAGATATCGATTTTTTACCATCTCCATTGGCTTCAAGTGGCCCATTTCCGGCTCAAAACTCATGCGACTTGTATTTTTTTTTTAATTTTTAAAATTGACCATTCTCAGCATAGGGAATCCTATGTTAAATTTTGCGAAACGGCACTTTTTTTCAAAAAATTTCGAGATATCGAATTAAAACCTTCGCCATTGTTTTCAAGTGGCATATTTACCAACCGATTTCATTAACGAAAAAATTCTAAAAAATTTTTTTGTAAAAATTCCATTTTTGTCGAAAAATGGTAAGGGTACCCCCTTCTCATTTTTCCACTTTCGAAATGGCCAAATATTTTTTTTCGAGATATCGATTTTTTACCATCTCCATTGGCTTCAAGTGGCCCATTTCCGGCTCAAAACACATGCGACTTGTATTTTTTTTTTAATTTTTAAAATTTACCATTCTCAGCATAGGGAATCCTATGTTAAATTTTGCAAAACGGCACTTTTTTTCAAAAAATTTCGAGATATCGAATTAAAACCTTCGCCATTGTTTTCAAGTGGCATATTTACCAACCGATTTCATTAACGAAAAAATTCTAAAAATTTTTTTTGTAAAAATACCATTTTTGTCGAAAAATGGTAAGGGTACCCCCTTCTCATTTTTCCACTTTCGAAATGGCCAAATTTTTTTTTTCGAGATATCGATTTTTTACCATCTCCATTGGCTTCAAGTGGCCCATTTCCGGCTCAAAACTCATGCGACTTGTTTTTTTTTTTTAATTTTTAAAATTGACCATTCTCAGCATAGGGAATCCTATGTTAAATTTTGCAAAACGGCACTTTTTTTCAAAAAATTTCGAGATATCGAATTAAAACCTTCGCCATTGTTTTCAAGTGGCATATTTACCAACCGATTTCATTAACGAAAAAATTCTAAAAAATTTTTTTGTAAAAATACCATTTTTGTCGAAAAATGGTAAGCCTATGGTACCCCTACAATTTTTCGACAAAAATGGTATTTTTACAAAAAAAATTTTTAGAATTTTTTCGTTAATGAAATCGGTTGGTAAATATGCCACTTGAAAACAATGGCGAAGGTTTTAATTCGATATCTCGAAATTTTTTGAAAAAAAGTGCCGTTTCGCAAAATTTAACATAGGATTCCCTATGCTGAGAATGGTCAATTTTAAAAATTAAAAAAAAAATACAAGTCGCATGAGTTTTGAGCCGGAAATGGGCCACTTGAAGCCAATGGAGATGGTAAAAAATCGATATCTCGAAAAAAAAAATTTGGCCATTTCGAAAGTGGAAAAATGAGAAGGGGGTACCCTTACCATTTTTCGACAAAAATGGTATTTTTACAAAAAAATTTTTTAGAATTTTTTCGTTAATGAAATCGGTTGGTAAATATGCCACTTGAAAACAATGGCGAAGGTTTTAATTCGATATCTCGAAATTTTTTGAAAAAAAGTGCCGTTTCGCAAAATTTAACATAGGATTCCCTATGCTGAGAATGGTCAATTTTAAAAATTAAAAAAAAAATACAAGTCGCATGAGTTTTGAGCCGGAAATAGGCCACTTGAAGCCAATGGAGATGGTAAAAAATCGATATCTCGAAAAAAAATATTTGGCCATTTTGAAAGTGGAAAAATTAGAAGGGGGTACCCTTACCATTTTTCGACAAAAATGGTATTTTTACAAAAAAATTTTTTAGAATTTTTTCGTTAATGAAATCGGTTGGTAAATATGCCACTTGAAAACAATGGCGAAGGTTTTAATTTGATATCTCGAAATTTTTTTAAAAAAAGTGCCGTTTCGCAAAATTTAACATAGGATTCCCTATGCTGGGAATGGTCAATTTTAAAAATTAAAAAAAAAATACAAGTCGCATGTGTTTTGAGCCGGAAATGGGCCACTTGAAGCCAATGGAGATGGTAAAAAATTGATATCTGGAAAAAAAATATTTGGCCATTTCGAAAGTGGAAAAATGAGAAGGGGGTACCCTTACCATTTTTCGACAAAAATGGTATTTTTACAAAAAAATTTTTTAGAATTTTTTCGTTAATGAAATCGGTTGGTAAATATGCCACTTGAAAACAATGGCGAAGGTTTTAATTCGATATCTCGAAATTTTTTGAAAAAAAGTGCCGTTTCGCAAAATTTAACATAGGATTCCCTATGCTGAGAATGGTCAATTTTAAAAATTAAAAAAAAAATACAAGTCGCATGAGTTTTGAGCCGGAAATGGGCCACTTGAAGCCAATGGAGATGGTAAAAAATCGATATCTCGAAAAAAAATATTTGGCCATTTTGAAAGTGGAAAAATGAGAAGGGGGTACCCTTACCATTTTTCGACAAAAATGGTATTTTTACAAAAAAATTTTTTAGAATTTTTTCGTTAATGAAATCGGTTGGTAAATATGCCACTTGAAAACAATGGCGAAGGTTTTAATTTGATATCTCGAAATTTTTTAAAAAAAAGTGCCGTTTCGCAAAATTTAACATAGGATTCCCTATGCTGGGAATGGTCAATTTTAAAAATTAAAAAAAAAATACAAGTCGCATGTGTTTTGAGCCGGAAATGGGCCACTTGAAGCCAATGGAGATGGTAAAAAATTGATATCTGGAAAAAAAATATTTGGCCATTTCGAAAGTGGAAAAATGAGAAGGGGGTACCCTTACCATTTTTCGACAAAAATGGTATTTTTACAAAAAAATTTTTTAGAATTTTTTCGTTAATGAAATCGGTTGGTAAATATGCCACTTGAAAACAATGGCGAAGGTTTTAAGTCGATATCTCGAAATTTTTTTAAAAAAAGTGCCGTTTCGCAAAATTTAACATAGGATTCCCTATGCTGGGAATGGTCAATTTTAAAAATTAAAAAAAAAATACAAGTCGCATGTGTTTTGAGCCGGAAATGGGCCACTTGAAGCCAATGGAGATGGTAAAAAATCGATATCTCGAAAAAAAATATTTGGCCATTTCGAAAGTGGAAAAATGAGAAGGGGGTACCCTTACCATTTTTCGACAAAAATGGTATTTTTACAAAAAAATTTTTTAGAATTTTTTCGTTAATGAAATCGGTTAGTAAATATGCCACTTGAAAACAATGGCGAAGGTTTTAATTCGATATCTCGAAATTTTTTGAAAGAAAGTGCCGTTTTGCAAAATTTAACATAGGATTCCCTATGCTGGGAATGGTCAATTTTAAAAATTAAAAAAAAAATACAAGTCGCATGTGTTTTGAGCCGGAAATGGGCCACTTGAAGCCAATGGAGATGGTAAAAAATTGATATCTCGAAAAAAAATATTTGGCCATTTCGAAAGTGGAAAAATGAGAAGGGGGTACCCTTACCATTTTTCGACAAAAATTGTATTTTTACAAAAAAATTTTTTAGAATTTTTTCGTTAATGAAATCGGTTGGTAAATATGCCACTTGAAAACAATGGCGAAGGTTTTAATTCGATATCTCGAAATTTTTTGAAAAAAAGTGCCGTTTCGCAAAATTTAATATAGGATTCCCTATGCTGAGAATGGTCAATTTTAAAAATTAAAAAAAAAATACAAGTCGCATGTGTTTTGAGCCGGAAATGGGCCACTTGAAGCCAATGGAGATGGTAAAAAATCGATATCTCGAAAAAAAATATTTGGCCATTTCGAAAGTGGAAAAATGAGAAGGGGGTACCCTTACCATTTTTCGACTTTCAAAATGGCCAAATATTTTTTTTCGAGATATCGATTTTTTACCATCTCCATTGGCTTCAAGTGGCCCATTTCCGGCTCAAAACTCATGCGACTTGTTTTTTTTTTTTAATTTTTAAAATTGACCATTCTCAGCATAGGGAATCCTATGTTAAATTTTGCAAAACGGCACTTTTTTTCAAAAAATTTCGAGATATCGAATTAAAACCTTCGCCATTGTTTTCAAGTGGCATATTTACCAACCGATTTCATTAACGAAAAAATTCTAAAAAATTTTTTTGTAAAAATACCATTTTTGTCGAAAAATGGTAAGGGTACCCCCTTCTCATTTTTCCACTTTCAAAATGGCCAAATATTTTTTTTCGAGATATCGATTTTTTACCATCTCCATTGGCTTCAAGTGGCCCATTTCCGGCTCAAAACTCATGCGACTTGTATTTTTTTTTTAATTTTTAAAATTGACCATTCTCAGCATAGGGAATCCTATGTTAAATTTTGCGAAACGGCACTTTTTTTCAAAAAATTTCGAGATATCGAATTAAAACCTTCGCCATTGTTTTCAAGTGGCATATTTACCAACCGATTTCATTAACGAAAAAATTCTAAAAAATTTTTTTGTAAAAATTCCATTTTTGTCGAAAAATGGTAAGGGTACCCCCTTCTCATTTTTCCACTTTCGAAATGGCCAAATATTTTTTTTCGAGATATCGATTTTTTACCATCTCCATTGGCTTCAAGTGGCCCATTTCCGGCTCAAAACACATGCGACTTGTATTTTTTTTTTAATTTTTAAAATTTACCATTCTCAGCATAGGGAATCCTATGTTAAATTTTGCAAAACGGCACTTTTTTTCAAAAAATTTCGAGATATCGAATTAAAACCTTCGCCATTGTTTTCAAGTGGCATATTTACCAACCGATTTCATTAACGAAAAAATTCTAAAAATTTTTTTTGTAAAAATACCATTTTTGTCGAAAAATGGTAAGGGTACCCCCTTCTCATTTTTCCACTTTCGAAATGGCCAAATATTTTTTTTCGAGATATCGATTTTTTACCATCTCCATTGGCTTCAAGTGGCCCATTTCCGGCTCAAAACTCATGCGACTTGTTTTTTTTTTTTAATTTTTAAAATTGACCATTCTCAGCATAGGGAATCCTATGTTAAATTTTGCAAAACGGCACTTTTTTTCAAAAAATTTCGAGATATCGAATTAAAACCTTCGCCATTGTTTTCAAGTGGCATATTTACCAACCGATTTCATTAACGAAAAAATTCTAAAAAATTTTTTTGTAAAAATACCATTTTTGTCGAAAAATGGTAAGGGTACCCCCTTCTCATTTTTCCACTTTCGAAATGGCCAAATATTTTTTTTCGAGATATCGATTTTTTACCATCTCCATTGGCTTCAAGTGGTCCATTTCCGGCTCAAAACACATGCGACTTGTATTTTTTTTTTAATTTTTAAAATTGACCATTCCCAGCATAGGGAATCCTATGTTAAATTTTGCGAAACGGCACTTTTTTAAAAAAAATTTCGAGATATCGAATTAAAACCTTCGCCATTGTTTTCAAGTGGCATATTTACCAACCGATTTCATTAACGAAAAAATTCTAAAAAATTTTTTTGTAAAAATACCATTTTTGTCGAAAAATGGTAAGGGTACCCCCTTCTCATTTTTCCACTTTCAAAATGGCCAAATATTTTTTTTCGAGATATCGATTTTTTACCATCTCCATTGGCTTCAAGTGGCCCATTTCCGGCTCAAAACTCATGCGACTTGTATTTTTTTTTTAATTTTTAAAATTGACCATTCTCAGCATAGGGAATCCTATGTTAAATTTGGCGAAACGGCACTTTTTTTTTAAAAATTTCGAGATATCGAATTAAAACCTTCGCCATTGTTTTCAAGTGGCATATTTACCAACCGATTTCATTAACGAAAAAATTCTAAAAAATTTTTTTGTAAAAATACCATTTTTGTCGAAAAATGGTAAGGGTACCCCCTTCTCATTTTTCCACTTTCAAAATGGCCAAATATTTTTTTTCGAGATATCGATTTTTTACCATCTCCATTGGCTTCAAGTGGCCCATTTCCGGCTCAAAACTCATGCGACTTGTATTTTTTTTTTAATTTTTAAAATTGACCATTCTCAGCATAGGGAATCCTATGTTAAATTTGGCGAAACGGCACTTTTTTTTTAAAAATTTCGAGATATCGAATTAAAACCTTCGCCATTGTTTTCAAGTGGCATATTTACCAACCGATTTCATTAACGAAAAAATTCTAAAAAATTTTTTTGTAAAAATACCATTTTTGTCGAAAAATGGTAAGGGTACCCCCTTCTCATTTTTCCACTTTCGAAATGGCCAAATTTTTTTTTTCGAGATATCGATTTTTTACCATCTCCATTGGCTTCAAGTGGCCCATTTCCGGCTCAAAACTCATGCGACTTGTTTTTTTTTTTTAATTTTTAAAATTGACCATTCTCAGCATAGGGAATCCTATGTTAAATTTTGCAAAACGGCACTTTTTTTCAAAAAATTTCGAGATATCGAATTAAAACCTTCGCCATTGTTTTCAAGTGGCATATTTACCAACCGATTTCATTAACGAAAAAATTCTAAAAAATTTTTTTGTAAAAATACCATTTTTGTCGAAAAATGGTAAGGGTACCCCCTTCTCAGTTTCCAATTTCGAAATGGCCAAATATTTTTTTTCGAGATATCGATTTTTTACCATCTCCATTGACTGCAAGTGGCCCATTTCCGGCTCAAAACTCATGCGACTTGTATTTTTTTTTTAATTTTTAAAATTGACCATTCTCAGCATAGGGAATCCTATGTTAAATTTTGCGAAACGGCACTTTTTTTCAAAAAATTTCGAGATATCGAATTAAAACCTTCGCCATTGTTTTCAAGTGGCATATTTACCAACCGATTTCATTAACGAAAAAATTCTAAAAAATTTTTTTGTAAAAATACCATTTTTGTCGAAAAATGGTAAGGGTACCCCCTTCTCATTTTTCCACTTTCAAAATGGCCAAATATTTTTTTTCGAGATATCGATTTTTTACCATCTCCATTGGCTGCAAGTGGCCCATTTCCGGCTCAAAACTCATGCGACTTGTATTTTTTTTTTAATTTTTAAAATTGACCATTCTCAGCATAGGGAATCCTATGTTAAATTTTGCGAAACGGCACTTTTTTTCAAAAAATTTCGAGATATCGAATTAAAACCTTCGCCATTGTTTTCAAGTGGCATATTTACCAACCGATTTCATTAACGAAAAAATTCTAAAAAATTTTTTTGTAAAAATACCATTTTTGTCGAAAAATGGTAAGGGTACCCCCTTCTCATTTTTCCACTTTCGAAATGGCCAAATTTTTTTTTTCGAGATATCGATTTTTTACCATCTCCATTGGCTTCAAGTGGCCCATTTCCGGCTCAAAACTCATGCGACTTGTTTTTTTTTTTTTATTTTTAAAATTGACCATTCTCAGCATAGGGAATCCTATGTTAAATTTTGCAAAACGGCACTTTTTTTCAAAAAATTTCGAGATATCGAATTAAAACCTTCGCCATTGTTTTCAAGTGGCATATTTACCAACCGATTTCATTAACGAAAAAATTCTAAAAAATTTTTTTGTAAAAATACCATTTTTGTCGAAAAATGGTAAGGGTACCCCCTTCTCATTTTTCCACTTTCGAAATGGCCAAATTTTTTTTTTCGAGATATCGATTTTTTACCATCTCCATTGGCTTCAAGTGGCCCATTTCCGGCTCAAAACTCATGCGACTTGTTTTTTTTTTTTAATTTTTAAAATTGACCATTCTCAGCATAGGGAATCCTATGTTAAATTTTGCAAAACGGCACTTTTTTTCAAAAAATTTCGAGATATCGAATTAAAACCTTCGCCATTGTTTTCAAGTGGCATATTTACCAACCGATTTCATTAACGAAAAAATTCTAAAAAATTTTTTTGTAAAAATACCATTTTTGTCGAAAAATGGTAAGGGTACCCCCTTCTCATTTTTCCACTTTCAAAATGGCCAAATATTTTTTTTCGAGATATCGATTTTTTACCATCTCCATTGGCTTCAAGTGGCCCATTTCCGGCTCAAAACTCATGCGACTTGTATTTTTTTTTTAATTTTTAAAATTGACCATTCTCAGCATAGGGAATCCTATGTTAAATTTTGCGAAACGGCACTTTTTTTCAAAAAATTTCGAGATATCGAATTAAAACCTTCGCCATTGTTTTCAAGTGGCATATTTACCAACCGATTTCATTAACGAAAAAATTCTAAAAAATTTTTTTGTAAAAATTCCATTTTTGTCGAAAAATGGTAAGGGTACCCCCTTCTCATTTTTCCACTTTCGAAATGGCCAAATATTTTTTTTCGAGATATCGATTTTTTACCATCTCCATTGGCTTCAAGTGGCCCATTTCCGGCTCAAAACACATGCGACTTGTATTTTTTTTTTAATTTTTAAAATTTACCATTCTCAGCATAGGGAATCCTATGTTAAATTTTGCAAAACGGCACTTTTTTTCAAAAAATTTCGAGATATCGAATTAAAACCTTCGCCATTGTTTTCAAGTGGCATATTTACCAACCGATTTCATTAACGAAAAAATTCTAAAAATTTTTTTTGTTAAAATACCATTTTTGTCGAAAAATTGTAGGGGTACCATAGGCTTACCATTTTTCGACAAAAATGGTATTTTTACAAAAAAATTTTTTAGAATTTTTTCGTTAATGAAATCGGTTGGTAAATATGCCACTTGAAAACAATGGCGAAGGTTTTAATTCGATATCTCGAAATTTTTTGAAAAAAAGTGCCGTTTCGCAAAATTTAACATAGGATTCCCTATGCTGAGAATGGTCAATTTTAAAAATTAAAAAAAAAATACAAGTCGCATGTGTTTTGAGCCGGAAATGGGCCACTTGAAGCCAATGGAGATGGTAAAAAATCGATATCTCGAAAAAAAATATTTGGCCATTTTGAAAGTGGAAAAATGAGAAGGGGGTACCCTTACCATTTTTCGACAAAAATGGTATTTTTACAAAAAAATTTTTTAGAATTTTTTCGTTAATGAAATCGGTTGGTAAATATGCCACTTGAAAACAATGGCGAAGGTTTTAATTCGATATCTCGAAATTTTTTGAAAAAAAGTGCCGTTTCGCAAAATTTAATATAGGATTCCCTATGCTGAGAATGGTCAATTTTAAAAATTAAAAAAAAAATACAAGTCGCATGTGTTTTGAGCCGGAAATGGGCCACTTGAAGCCAATGGAGATGGTAAAAAATCGATATCTCGAAAAAAAATATTTGGCCATTTCGAAAGTGGAAAAATGAGAAGGGGGTACCCTTACCATTTTTCGACAAAAATGGTATTTTTACAAACAAATTTTTTAGAATTTTTTCGTTAATGAAATCGGTTGGTAAATATGCCACTTGAAAACAATGGCGAAGGTTTTAATTCGATATCTCGAAATTTTTTGAAAAAAAGTGCCGTTTCGCAAAATTTAATATAGGATTCCCTATGCTGAGAATGGTCAATTTTTTAAATTAAAAAAAAAATACAAGTCGCATGTGTTTTGAGCCGGAAATGGGCCACTTGAAGCCAATGGAGATGGTAAAAAATCGATATCTCGAAAAAAAATATTTGGCCATTTTGAAAGTGGAAAAATGAGAAGGGGGTACCCTTACAATTTTTCGACTTTCAAAATGGCCAAATATTTTTTTTCGAGATATCGATTTTTTACCATCTCCATTGGCTTCAAGTGGCCCATTTCCGGCTCAAAACTCATGCGACTTGTTTTTTTTTTTTAATTTTTAAAATTGACCATTCTCAGCATAGGGAATCCTATGTTAAATTTTGCAAAACGGCACTTTTTTTCAAAAAATTTCGAGATATCGAATTAAAACCTTCGCCATTGTTTTCAAGTGGCATATTTACCAACCGATTTCATTAACGAAAAAATTCTAAAAAATTTTTTTGTAAAAATACAATTTTTGTCGAAAAATGGTAAGGGTACCCCCTTCTCATTTTTCCACTTTCGAAATGGCCAAATATTTTTTTTCGAGATATCGATTTTTTACCATCTCCATTGGCTTCAAGTGGCCCATTTCCGGCTCAAAACACATGCGACTTGTATTTTTTTTTTAATTTTTAAAATTGACCATTCTCAGCATAGGGAATCCTATGTTAAATTTTGCAAAACGGCACTTTTTTTCAAAAAATTTCGAGATATCGAATTAAAACCTTCGCCATTGTTTTCAAGTGGCATATTTACCAACCGATTTCATTAACGAAAAAATTCTAAAAAATTTTTTTGTAAAAATACCATTTTTGTCGAAAAATGGTAAGGGTACCCCCTTCTCATTTTTCCACTTTCGAAATGGCCAAATATTTTTTTTCGAGATATCGATTTTTTACCATCTCCATTGGCTTCAAGTGGCCCATTTCCGGCTCAAAACACATGCGACTTGTATTTTTTTTTTAATTTTTAAAATTGACCATTCCCAGCATAGGGAATCCTATGTTAAATTTTGCGAAACGGCACTTTTTTTTTAAAAATTTCGAGATATCGAATTAAAACCTTCGCCATTGTTTTCAAGTGGCATATTTACCAACCGATTTCATTAACGAAAAAATTCTAAAAAATTTTTTTGTAAAAATACCATTTTTGTCGAAAAATGGTAAGGGTACCCCCTTCTCATTTTTCCACTTTCGAAATGGCCAAATATTTTTTTTCGAGATATCGATTTTTTACCATCTCCATTGGCTTCAAGTGGCCCATTTCCGGCTCAAAACACATGCGACTTGTATTTTTTTTTTAATTTTTAAAATTGACCATTCCCAGCATAGGGAATCCTATGTTAAATTTTGCGAAACGGCACTTTTTTTTTAAAAATTTCGAGATATCGAATTAAAACCTTCGCCATTGTTTTCAAGTGGCATATTTACCAACCGATTTCATTAACGAAAAAATTCTAAAAAATTTTTTTGTAAAAATACCATTTTTGTCGAAAAATGGTAAGGGTACCCCCTTCTCATTTTTCCACTTTCAAAATGGCCAAATATTTTTTTTCGAGATATCGATTTTTTACCATCTCCATTGGCTTCAAGTGGCCCATTTCCGGCTCAAAACTCATGCGACTTGTTTTTTTTTTTTAATTTTTAAAATTGACCATTCTCAGCATAGGGAATCCTATGTTAAATTTTGCAAAACGGCACTTTTTTTCAAAAAATTTCGAGATATCGAATTAAAACCTTCGCCATTGTTTTCAAGTGGCATATTTACCAACCGATTTCATTAACGAAAAAATTCTAAAAATTTTTTTTGTAAAAATACCATTTTTGTCGAAAAATTGTAGGGGTACCATAGGCTTACCATTTTTCGACAAAAATGGTATTTTTACAAAAAAATTTTTTAGAATTTTTTCGTTAATGAAATCGGTTGGTAAATATGCCACTTGAAAACAATGGCGAAGGTTTTAATTCGATATCTCGAAATTTTTTGAAAAAAAGTGCCGTTTCGCAAAATTTAACATAGGATTCCCTATGCTGAGAATGGTCAATTTTAAAAATTAAAAAAAAAATACAAGTCGCATGAGTTTTGAGCCGGAAATGGGCCACTTGAAGCCAATGGAGATGGTAAAAAATCGATATCTCGAAAAAAAATATTTGGCCATTTCGAAAGTGGAAAAATGAGAAGGGGGTACCCTTACCATTTTTCGACAAAAATGGAATTTTTACAAAAAAATTTTTTAGAATTTTTTCGTTAATGAAATCGGTTGGTAAATATGCCACTTGAAAACAATGGCGAAGGTTTTAATTCGATATCTCGAAATTTTTTGAAAAAAAGTGCCGTTTTGCAAAATTTAACATAGGATTCCCTATGCTGAGAATGGTCAATTTTAAAAATTAAAAAAAAAATACAAGTCGCATGAGTTTTGAGCCGGAAATGGGCCACTTGAAGCCAATGGAGATGGTAAAAAATTGATATCTGGAAAAAAAATATTTGGCCATTTCGAAAGTGGAAAAATGAGAAGGGGGTACCCTTACCATTTTTCGACTTTCAAAATGGCCAAATATTTTTTTTCGAGATATCGATTTTTTACCATCTCCATTGGCTTCAAGTGGCCCATTTCCGGCTCAAAACTCATGCGACTTGTTTTTTTTTTTTAATTTTTAAAATTGACCATTCTCAGCATAGGGAATCCTATGTTAAATTTTGCAAAACGGCACTTTTTTTCAAAAAATTTCGAGATATCGAATTAAAACCTTCGCCATTGTTTTCAAGTGGCATATTTACCAACCGATTTCATTAACGAAAAAATTCTAAAAAATTTTTTTGTAAAAATACAATTTTTGTCGAAAAATGGTAAGGGTACCCCCTTCTCATTTTTCCACTTTCGAAATGGCCAAATATTTTTTTTCGAGATATCGATTTTTTACCATCTCCATTGGCTTCAAGTGGCCCATTTCCGGCTCAAAACACATGCGACTTGTATTTTTTTTTTAATTTTTAAAATTGACCATTCTCAGCATAGGGAATCCTATGTTAAATTTTGCAAAACGGCACTTTTTTTCAAAAAATTTCGAGATATCGAATTAAAACCTTCGCCATTGTTTTCAAGTGGCATATTTACCAACCGATTTCATTAACGAAAAAATTCTAAAAAATTTTTTTGTAAAAATACCATTTTTGTCGAAAAATGGTAAGGGTACCCCCTTCTCATTTTTCCACTTTCGAAATGGCCAAATATTTTTTTTCGAGATATCGATTTTTTACCATCTCCATTGGCTTCAAGTGGCCCATTTCCGGCTCAAAACACATGCGACTTGTATTTTTTTTTTAATTTTTAAAATTGACCATTCCCAGCATAGGGAATCCTATGTTAAATTTTGCGAAACGGCACTTTTTTTTTAAAAATTTCGAGATATCGAATTAAAACCTTCGCCATTGTTTTCAAGTGGCATATTTACCAACCGATTTCATTAACGAAAAAATTCTAAAAAATTTTTTTGTAAAAATACCATTTTTGTCGAAAAATGGTAAGGGTACCCCCTTCTCATTTTTCCACTTTCGAAATGGCCAAATATTTTTTTTCGAGATATCGATTTTTTACCATCTCCATTGGCTTCAAGTGGCCCATTTCCGGCTCAAAACACATGCGACTTGTATTTTTTTTTTAATTTTTAAAATTGACCATTCCCAGCATAGGGAATCCTATGTTAAATTTTGCGAAACGGCACTTTTTTTTTAAAAATTTCGAGATATCGAATTAAAACCTTCGCCATTGTTTTCAAGTGGCATATTTACCAACCGATTTCATTAACGAAAAAATTCTAAAAAATTTTTTTGTAAAAATACCATTTTTGTCGAAAAATGGTAAGGGTACCCCCTTCTCATTTTTCCACTTTCGAAATGGCCAAATTTTTTTTTTCGAGATATCGATTTTTTACCATCTCCATTGGCTTCAAGTGGCCCATTTCCGGCTCAAAACTCATGCGACTTGTTTTTTTTTTTTAATTTTTAAAATTGACCATTCTCAGCATAGGGAATCCTATGTTAAATTTTGCAAAACGGCACTTTTTTTCAAAAAATTTCGAGATATCGAATTAAAACCTTCGCCATTGTTTTCAAGTGGCATATTTACCAACCGATTTCATTAACGAAAAAATTCTAAAAAATTTTTTTGTAAAAATACAATTTTTGTCGAAAAATGGTAAGGGTACCCCCTTCTCATTTTTCCACTTTCGAAATGGCCAAATATTTTTTTTCGAGATATCGATTTTTTACCATCTCCATTGGCTTCAAGTGGCCCATTTCCGGCTCAAAACACATGCGACTTGTATTTTTTTTTTAATTTTTAAAATTGACCATTCTCAGCATAGGGAATCCTATGTTAAATTTTGCAAAACGGCACTTTTTTTCAAAAAATTTCGAGATATCGAATTAAAACCTTCGCCATTGTTTTCAAGTGGCATATTTACCAACCGATTTCATTAACGAAAAAATTCTAAAAAATTTTTTTGTAAAAATACCATTTTTGTCGAAAAATGGTAAGGGTACCCCCTTCTCATTTTTCCACTTTCGAAATGGCCAAATATTTTTTTTCGAGATATCGATTTTTTACCATCTCCATTGGCTTCAAGTGGCCCATTTCCGGCTCAAAACACATGCGACTTGTATTTTTTTTTTAATTTTTAAAATTGACCATTCCCAGCATAGGGAATCCTATGTTAAATTTTGCGAAACGGCACTTTTTTTTTTAAAATTTCGAGATATCGAATTAAAACCTTCGCCATTGTTTTCAAGTGGCATATTTACCAACCGATTTCATTAACGAAAAAATTCTAAAAAATTTTTTTGTAAAAATACCATTTTTGTCGAAAAATGGTAAGGGTACCCCCTTCTCATTTTTCCACTTTCGAAATGGCCAAATTTTTTTTTTCGAGATATCGATTTTTTACCATCTCCATTGGCTTCAAGTGGCCCATTTCCGGCTCAAAACTCATGCGACTTGTTTTTTTTTTTTAATTTTTAAAATTGACCATTCTCAGCATAGGGAATCCTATGTTAAATTTTGCAAAACGGCACTTTTTTTCAAAAAATTTCGAGATATCGAATTAAAACCTTCGCCATTGTTTTCAAGTGGCATATTTACCAACCGATTTCATTAACGAAAAAATTCTAAAAAATTTTTTTGTAGAAATACCATTTTTGTCGAAAAATGGTAAGGGTACCCCCTTCTCATTTTTCCACTTTCGAAATGGCCAAATATTTTTTTTCGAGATATCGATTTTTTACCATCTCCATTGGCTTCAAGTGGCCCATTTCCGGCTCAAAACACATGCGACTTGTATTTTTTTTTTAATTTTTAAAATTGACCATTCCCAGCATAGGGAATCCTATGTTAAATTTTGCGAAACGGCACTTTTTTTAAAAAAATTTCGAGATATCGAATTAAAACCTTCGCCATTGTTTTCAAGTGGCATATTTACCAACCGATTTCATTAACGAAAAAATTCTAAAAAATTTTTTTGTAAAAATACCATTTTTGTCGAAAAATGGTAAGGGTACCCCCTTCTCATTTTTCCACTTTCAAAATGGCCAAATATTTTTTTTCGAGATATCGATTTTTTACCATCTCCATTGGCTTCAAGTGGCCCATTTCCGGCTCAAAACTCATGCGACTTGTATTTTTTTTTTAATTTTTAAAATTGACCATTCTCAGCATAGGGAATCCTATGTTAAATTTGGCGAAACGGCACTTTTTTTTTAAAAATTTCGAGATATCGAATTAAAACCTTCGCCATTGTTTTCAAGTGGCATATTTACCAACCGATTTCATTAACGAAAAAATTCTAAAAAATTTTTTTGTAAAAATACCATTTTTGTCGAAAAATGGTAAGGGTACCCCCTTCTCATTTTTCCACTTTCGAAATGGCCAAATTTTTTTTTTCGAGATATCGATTTTTTACCATCTCCATTGGCTTCAAGTGGCCCATTTCCGGCTCAAAACTCATGCGACTTGTTTTTTTTTTTTAATTTTTAAAATTGACCATTCTCAGCATAGGGAATCCTATGTTAAATTTTGCAAAACGGCACTTTTTTTCAAAAAATTTCGAGATATCGAATTAAAACCTTCGCCATTGTTTTCAAGTGGCATATTTACCAACCGATTTCATTAACGAAAAAATTCTAAAAAATTTTTTTGTAAAAATACCATTTTTGTCGAAAAATGGTAAGGGTACCCCCTTCTCAGTTTCCAATTTCGAAATGGCCAAATATTTTTTTTCGAGATATCGATTTTTTACCATCTCCATTGACTGCAAGTGGCCCATTTCCGGCTCAAAACTCATGCGACTTGTATTTTTTTTTTAATTTTTAAAATTGACCATTCTCAGCATAGGGAATCCTATGTTAAATTTTGCGAAACGGCACTTTTTTTCAAAAAATTTCGAGATATCGAATTAAAACCTTCGCCATTGTTTTCAAGTGGCATATTTACCAACCGATTTCATTAACGAAAAAATTCTAAAAAATTTTTTTGTAAAAATACCATTTTTGTCGAAAAATGGTAAGGGTACCCCCTTCTCATTTTTCCACTTTCAAAATGGCCAAATATTTTTTTTCGAGATATCGATTTTTTACCATCTCCATTGGCTGCAAGTGGCCCATTTCCGGCTCAAAACTCATGCGACTTGTATTTTTTTTTTAATTTTTAAAATTGACCATTCTCAGCATAGGGAATCCTATGTTAAATTTTGCGAAACGGCACTTTTTTTCAAAAAATTTCGAGATATCGAATTAAAACCTTCGCCATTGTTTTCAAGTGGCATATTTACCAACCGATTTCATTAACGAAAAAATTCTAAAAAATTTTTTTGTAAAAATACCATTTTTGTCGAAAAATGGTAAGGGTACCCCCTTCTCATTTTTCCACTTTCGAAATGGCCAAATTTTTTTTTTCGAGATATCGATTTTTTACCATCTCCATTGGCTTCAAGTGGCCCATTTCCGGCTCAAAACTCATGCGACTTGTTTTTTTTTTTTTATTTTTAAAATTGACCATTCTCAGCATAGGGAATCCTATGTTAAATTTTGCAAAACGGCACTTTTTTTCAAAAAATTTCGAGATATCGAATTAAAACCTTCGCCATTGTTTTCAAGTGGCATATTTACCAACCGATTTCATTAACGAAAAAATTCTAAAAAATTTTTTTGTAAAAATACCATTTTTGTCGAAAAATGGTAAGGGTACCCCCTTCTCATTTTTCCACTTTCGAAATGGCCAAATTTTTTTTTTCGAGATATCGATTTTTTACCATCTCCATTGGCTTCAAGTGGCCCATTTCCGGCTCAAAACTCATGCGACTTGTTTTTTTTTTTTAATTTTTAAAATTGACCATTCTCAGCATAGGGAATCCTATGTTAAATTTTGCAAAACGGCACTTTTTTTCAAAAAATTTCGAGATATCGAATTAAAACCTTCGCCATTGTTTTCAAGTGGCATATTTACCAACCGATTTCATTAACGAAAAAATTCTAAAAAATTTTTTTGTAAAAATACCATTTTTGTCGAAAAATGGTAAGGGTACCCCCTTCTCATTTTTCCACTTTCAAAATGGCCAAATATTTTTTTTCGAGATATCGATTTTTTACCATCTCCATTGGCTTCAAGTGGCCCATTTCCGGCTCAAAACTCATGCGACTTGTATTTTTTTTTTAATTTTTAAAATTGACCATTCTCAGCATAGGGAATCCTATGTTAAATTTTGCGAAACGGCACTTTTTTTCAAAAAATTTCGAGATATCGAATTAAAACCTTCGCCATTGTTTTCAAGTGGCATATTTACCAACCGATTTCATTAACGAAAAAATTCTAAAAAATTTTTTTGTAAAAATTCCATTTTTGTCGAAAAATGGTAAGGGTACCCCCTTCTCATTTTTCCACTTTCGAAATGGCCAAATATTTTTTTTCGAGATATCGATTTTTTACCATCTCCATTGGCTTCAAGTGGCCCATTTCCGGCTCAAAACACATGCGACTTGTATTTTTTTTTTAATTTTTAAAATTTACCATTCTCAGCATAGGGAATCCTATGTTAAATTTTGCAAAACGGCACTTTTTTTCAAAAAATTTCGAGATATCGAATTAAAACCTTCGCCATTGTTTTCAAGTGGCATATTTACCAACCGATTTCATTAACGAAAAAATTCTAAAAATTTTTTTTGTTAAAATACCATTTTTGTCGAAAAATTGTAGGGGTACCATAGGCTTACCATTTTTCGACAAAAATGGTATATTTACAAAAAAATTTTTTAGAATTTTTTCGTTAATGAAATCGGTTGGTAAATATGCCACTTGAAAACAATGGCGAAGGTTTTAATTCGATATCTCGAAATTTTTTGAAAAAAAGTGCCGTTTCGCAAAATTTAACATAGGATTCCCTATGCTGAGAATGGTCAATTTTAAAAATTAAAAAAAAAATACAAGTCGCATGTGTTTTGAGCCGGAAATGGGCCACTTGAAGCCAATGGAGATGGTAAAAAATCGATATCTCGAAAAAAAATATTTGGCCATTTTGAAAGTGGAAAAATGAGAAGGGGGTACCCTTACCATTTTTCGACAAAAATGGTATTTTTACAAAAAAATTTTTTAGAATTTTTTCGTTAATGAAATCGGTTGGTAAATATGCCACTTGAAAACAATGGCGAAGGTTTTAATTCGATATCTCGAAATTTTTTGAAAAAAAGTGCCGTTTCGCAAAATTTAATATAGGATTCCCTATGCTGAGAATGGTCAATTTTTTAAATTAAAAAAAAAATACAAGTCGCATGTGTTTTGAGCCGGAAATGGGCCACTTGATGCCAATGGAGATGGTAAAAAATCGATATCTCGAAAAAAAATATTTGGCCATTTTGAAAGTGGAAAAATGAGAAGGGGGTACCCTTACCATTTTTCGACTTTCAAAATGGCCAAATATTTTTTTTCGAGATATCGATTTTTTACCATCTCCATTGGCTTCAAGTGGCCCATTTCCGGCTCAAAACTCATGCGACTTGTATTTTTTTTTTAATTTTTAAAATTGACCATTCTCAGCATAGGGAATCCTATGTTAAATTTTGCGAAACGGCACTTTTTTTCAAAAAATTTCGAGATATCGAATTAAAACCTTCGCCATTGTTTTCAAGTGGCATATTTACCAACCGATTTCATTAACGAAAAAATTCTAAAAAATTTTTTTGTAAAAATACCATTTTTGTCGAAAAATGGTAAGGGTACCCCCTTCTCATTTTTCCACTTTCAAAATGGCCAAATATTTTTTTTCGAGATATCGATTTTTTACCATCTCCATTGGCTTCAAGTGGCCCATTTCCGGCTCAAAACTCATGCGACTTGTATTTTTTTTTTAATTTTTAAAATTGACCATTCTCAGCATAGGGAATCCTATGTTAAATTTTGCGAAACGGCACTTTTTTTCAAAAAATTTCGAGATATCGAATTAAAACCTTCGCCATTGTTTTCAAGTGGCATATTTACCAACCGATTTCATTAACGAAAAAATTCTAAAAATTTTTTTTGTAAAAATACCATTTTTGTCGAAAAATTGTAGGGGTACCATAGGCTTACCATTTTTCGACAAAAATGGTATTTTTACAAAAAAATTTTTTAGAATTTTTTCGTTAATGAAATCGGTTGGTAAATATGCCACTTGAAAACAATGGCGAAGGTTTTAATTCGATATCTCGAAATTTTTTGAAAAAAAGTGCCGTTTCGCAAAATTTAACATAGGATTCCCTATGCTGAGAATGGTCAATTTTAAAAATTAAAAAAAAAATACAAGTCGCATGAGTTTTGAGCCGGAAATGGGCCACTTGAAGCCAATGGAGATGGTAAAAAATCGATATCTCGAAAAAAAATATTTGGCCATTTCGAAAGTGGAAAAATGAGAAGGGGGTACCCTTACCATTTTTCGACAAAAATGGAATTTTTACAAAAAAATTTTTTAGAATTTTTTCGTTAATGAAATCGGTTGGTAAATATGCCACTTGAAAACAATGGCGAAGGTTTTAATTCGATATCTCGAAATTTTTTGAAAAAAAGTGCCGTTTTGCAAAATTTAACATAGGATTCCCTATGCTGAGAATGGTCAATTTTAAAAATTAAAAAAAAAATACAAGTCGCATGAGTTTTGAGCCGGAAATGGGCCACTTGAAGCCAATGGAGATGGTAAAAAATTGATATCTGGAAAAAAAATATTTGGCCATTTCGAAAGTGGAAAAATGAGAAGGGGGTACCCTTACCATTTTTCGACTTTCAAAATGGCCAAATATTTTTTTTCGAGATATCGATTTTTTACCATCTCCATTGGCTTCAAGTGGCCCATTTCCGGCTCAAAACTCATGCGACTTGTTTTTTTTTTTTAATTTTTAAAATTGACCATTCTCAGCATAGGGAATCCTATGTTAAATTTTGCAAAACGGCACTTTTTTTCAAAAAATTTCGAGATATCGAATTAAAACCTTCGCCATTGTTTTCAAGTGGCATATTTACCAACCGATTTCATTAACGAAAAAATTCTAAAAAATTTTTTTGTAAAAATACAATTTTTGTCGAAAAATGGTAAGGGTACCCCCTTCTCATTTTTCCACTTTCGAAATGGCCAAATATTTTTTTTCGAGATATCGATTTTTTACCATCTCCATTGGCTTCAAGTGGCCCATTTCCGGCTCAAAACACATGCGACTTGTATTTTTTTTTTAATTTTTAAAATTGACCATTCTCAGCATAGGGAATCCTATGTTAAATTTTGCAAAACGGCACTTTTTTTCAAAAAATTTCGAGATATCGAATTAAAACCTTCGCCATTGTTTTCAAGTGGCATATTTACCAACCGATTTCATTAACGAAAAAATTCTAAAAAATTTTTTTGTAAAAATACCATTTTTGTCGAAAAATGGTAAGGGTACCCCCTTCTCATTTTTCCACTTTCGAAATGGCCAAATATTTTTTTTCGAGATATCGATTTTTTACCATCTCCATTGGCTTCAAGTGGCCCATTTCCGGCTCAAAACACATGCGACTTGTATTTTTTTTTTAATTTTTAAAATTGACCATTCCCAGCATAGGGAATCCTATGTTAAATTTTGCGAAACGGCACTTTTTTTTTTAAAATTTCGAGATATCGAATTAAAACCTTCGCCATTGTTTTCAAGTGGCATATTTACCAACCGATTTCATTAACGAAAAAATTCTAAAAAATTTTTTTGTAAAAATACCATTTTTGTCGAAAAATGGTAAGGGTACCCCCTTCTCATTTTTCCACTTTCGAAATGGCCAAATATTTTTTTTCGAGATATCGATTTTTTACCATCTCCATTGGCTTCAAGTGGCCCATTTCCGGCTCAAAACACATGCGACTTGTATTTTTTTTTTAATTTTTAAAATTGACCATTCCCAGCATAGGGAATCCTATGTTAAATTTTGCGAAACGGCACTTTTTTTTTAAAAATTTCGAGATATCGAATTAAAACCTTCGCCATTGTTTTCAAGTGGCATATTTACCAACCGATTTCATTAACGAAAAAATTCTAAAAAATTTTTTTGTAAAAATACCATTTTTGTCGAAAAATGGTAAGGGTACCCCCTTCTCATTTTTCCACTTTCAAAATGGCCAAATATTTTTTTTCGAGATATCGATTTTTTACCATCTCCATTGGCTTCAAGTGGCCCATTTCCGGCTCAAAACTCATGCGACTTGTATTTTTTTTTTAATTTTTAAAATTGACCATTCTCAGCATAGGGAATCCTATGTTAAATTTTGCGAAACGGCACTTTTTTTCAAAAAATTTCGAGATATCGAATTAAAACCTTCGCCATTGTTTTCAAGTGGCATATTTACCAACCGATTTCATTAACGAAAAAATTCTAAAAAATTTTTTTGTAAAAATACCATTTTTGTCGAAAAATGGTAAGGGTACCCCCTTCTCATTTTTCCACTTTCGAAATGGCCAAATATTTTTTTTCGAGATATCGATTTTTTACCATCTCCATTGGCTTCAAGTGGCCCATTTCCGGCTCAAAACTCATGCGACTTGTTTTTTTTTTTTAATTTTTAAAATTGACCATTCTCAGCATAGGGAATCCTATGTTAAATTTTGCAAAACGGCACTTTTTTTCAAAAAATTTCGAGATATCGAATTAAAACCTTCGCCATTGTTTTCAAGTGGCATATTTACCAACCGATTTCATTAACGAAAAAATTCTAAAAATTTTTTTTGTAAAAATACCATTTTTGTCGAAAAATTGTAGGGGTACCATAGGCTTACCATTTTTCGACAAAAATGGTATTTTTACAAAAAAATTTTTTAGAATTTTTTCGTTAATGAAATCGGTTGGTAAATATGCCACTTGAAAACAATGGCGAAGGTTTTAATTCGATATCTCGAAATTTTTTGAAAAAAAGTGCCGTTTCGCAAAATTTAACATAGGATTCCCTATGCTGAGAATGGTCAATTTTAAAAATTAAAAAAAAAATACAAGTCGCATGAGTTTTGAGCCGGAAATGGGCCACTTGAAGCCAATGGAGATGGTAAAAAATCGATATCTCGAAAAAAAATATTTGGCCATTTCGAAAGTGGAAAAATGAGAAGGGGGTACCCTTACCATTTTTCGACAAAAATGGAATTTTTACAAAAAAATTTTTTAGAATTTTTTCGTTAATGAAATCGGTTGGTAAATATGCCACTTGAAAACAATGGCGAAGGTTTTAATTCGATATCTCGAAATTTTTTGAAAAAAAGTGCCGTTTTGCAAAATTTAACATAGGATTCCCTATGCTGAGAATGGTCAATTTTAAAAATTAAAAAAAAAATACAAGTCGCATGAGTTTTGAGCCGGAAATGGGCCACTTGAAGCCAATGGAGATGGTAAAAAATTGATATCTGGAAAAAAAATATTTGGCCATTTCGAAAGTGGAAAAATGAGAAGGGGGTACCCTTACCATTTTTCGACTTTCAAAATGGCCAAATATTTTTTTTCGAGATATCGATTTTTTACCATCTCCATTGGCTTCAAGTGGCCCATTTCCGGCTCAAAACTCATGCGACTTGTTTTTTTTTTTTAATTTTTAAAATTGACCATTCTCAGCATAGGGAATCCTATGTTAAATTTTGCAAAACGGCACTTTTTTTCAAAAAATTTCGAGATATCGAATTAAAACCTTCGCCATTGTTTTCAAGTGGCATATTTACCAACCGATTTCATTAACGAAAAAATTCTAAAAAATTTTTTTGTAAAAATACAATTTTTGTCGAAAAATGGTAAGGGTACCCCCTTCTCATTTTTCCACTTTCGAAATGGCCAAATATTTTTTTTCGAGATATCGATTTTTTACCATCTCCATTGGCTTCAAGTGGCCCATTTCCGGCTCAAAACACATGCGACTTGTATTTTTTTTTTAATTTTTAAAATTGACCATTCTCAGCATAGGGAATCCTATGTTAAATTTTGCAAAACGGCACTTTTTTTCAAAAAATTTCGAGATATCGAATTAAAACCTTCGCCATTGTTTTCAAGTGGCATATTTACCAACCGATTTCATTAACGAAAAAATTCTAAAAAATTTTTTTGTAAAAATACCATTTTTGTCGAAAAATGGTAAGGGTACCCCCTTCTCATTTTTCCACTTTCGAAATGGCCAAATATTTTTTTTCGAGATATCGATTTTTTACCATCTCCATTGGCTTCAAGTGGCCCATTTCCGGCTCAAAACACATGCGACTTGTATTTTTTTTTTAATTTTTAAAATTGACCATTCCCAGCATAGGGAATCCTATGTTAAATTTTGCGAAACGGCACTTTTTTTTTTAAAATTTCGAGATATCGAATTAAAACCTTCGCCATTGTTTTCAAGTGGCATATTTACCAACCGATTTCATTAACGAAAAAATTCTAAAAAATTTTTTTGTAAAAATACCATTTTTGTCGAAAAATGGTAAGGGTACCCCCTTCTCATTTTTCCACTTTCGAAATGGCCAAATATTTTTTTTCGAGATATCGATTTTTTACCATCTCCATTGGCTTCAAGTGGCCCATTTCCGGCTCAAAACACATGCGACTTGTATTTTTTTTTTAATTTTTAAAATTGACCATTCCCAGCATAGGGAATCCTATGTTAAATTTTGCGAAACGGCACTTTTTTTTTTAAAATTTCGAGATATCGAATTAAAACCTTCGCCATTGTTTTCAAGTGGCATATTTACCAACCGATTTCATTAACGAAAAAATTCTAAAAAATTTTTTTGTAAAAATACCATTTTTGTCGAAAAATGGTAAGGGTACCCCCTTCTCATTTTTCCACTTTCGAAATGGCCAAATTTTTTTTTTCGAGATATCGATTTTTTACCATCTCCATTGGCTTCAAGTGGCCCATTTCCGGCTCAAAACTCATGCGACTTGTTTTTTTTTTTTAATTTTTAAAATTGACCATTCTCAGCATAGGGAATCCTATGTTAAATTTTGCAAAACGGCACTTTTTTTCAAAAAATTTCGAGATATCGAATTAAAACCTTCGCCATTGTTTTCAAGTGGCATATTTACCAACCGATTTCATTAACGAAAAAATTCTAAAAAATTTTTTTGTAAAAATACCATTTTTGTCGAAAAATGGTAAGGGTACCCCCTTCTCATTTTTCCACTTTCGAAATGGCCAAATATTTTTTTTCGAGATATCGATTTTTTACCATCTCCATTGGCTTCAAGTGGCCCATTTCCGGCTCAAAACACATGCGACTTGTATTTTTTTTTTAATTTTTAAAATTGACCATTCCCAGCATAGGGAATCCTATGTTAAATTTTGCGAAACGGCACTTTTTTAAAAAAAATTTCGAGATATCGAATTAAAACCTTCGCCATTGTTTTCAAGTGGCATATTTACCAACCGATTTCATTAACGAAAAAATTCTAAAAAATTTTTTTGTAAAAATACCATTTTTGTCGAAAAATGGTAAGGGTACCCCCTTCTCATTTTTCCACTTTCAAAATGGCCAAATTTTTTTTTTCGAGATATCGATTTTTTACCATCTCCATTGGCTTCAAGTGGCCCATTTCCGGCTCAAAACTCATGCGACTTGTTTTTTTTTTTTAATTTTTAAAATTGACCATTCTCAGCATAGGGAATCCTATGTTAAATTTGGCGAAACGGCACTTTTTTTTAAAAAATTTCGAGATATCGAATTAAAACCTTCGCCATTGTTTTCAAGTGGCATATTTACCAACCGATTTCATTAACGAAAAAATTCTAAAAAATTTTTTTGTAAAAATACCATTTTTGTCGAAAAATGGTAAGGGTACCCCCTTCTCATTTTTCCACTTTCGAAATGGCCAAATTTTTTTTTTCGAGATATCGATTTTTTACCATCTCCATTGGCTTCAAGTGGCCCATTTCCGGCTCAAAACACATGCGACTTGTATTTTTTTTTTAATTTTTAAAATTGACCATTCCCAGCATAGGGAATCCTATGTTAAATTTTGCGAAACGGCACTTTTTTAAAAAAAATTTCGAGATATCGAATTAAAACCTTCGCCATTGTTTTCAAGTGGCATATTTACCAACCGATTTCATTAACGAAAAAATTCTAAAAAATTTTTTTGTAAAAATACCATTTTTGTCGAAAAATGGTAAGGGTACCCCCTTCTCATTTTTCCACTTTCAAAATGGCCAAATATTTTTTTTCGAGATATCGATTTTTTACCATCTCCATTGGCTTCAAGTGGCCCATTTCCGGCTCAAAACTCATGCGACTTGTATTTTTTTTTTAATTTTTAAAATTGACCATTCTCAGCATAGGGAATCCTATGTTAAATTTGGCGAAACGGCACTTTTTTTTTAAAAATTTCGAGATATCGAATTAAAACCTTCGCCATTGTTTTCAAGTGGCATATTTACCAACCGATTTCATTAACGAAAAAATTCTAAAAAATTTTTTTGTAAAAATACCATTTTTGTCGAAAAATGGTAAGGGTACCCCCTTCTCATTTTTCCACTTTCGAAATGGCCAAATTTTTTTTTTCGAGATATCGATTTTTTACCATCTCCATTGGCTTCAAGTGGCCCATTTCCGGCTCAAAACTCATGCGACTTGTTTTTTTTTTTTAATTTTTAAAATTGACCATTCTCAGCATAGGGAATCCTATGTTAAATTTTGCAAAACGGCACTTTTTTTCAAAAAATTTCGAGATATCGAATTAAAACCTTCGCCATTGTTTTCAAGTGGCATATTTACCAACCGATTTCATTAACGAAAAAATTCTAAAAAATTTTTTTGTAAAAATACCATTTTTGTCGAAAAATGGTAAGCCTATGGTACCCCTACAATTTTTCGACAAAAATTGTATTTTTACAAAAAAAATTTTTAGAATTTTTTCGTTAATGAAATCGGTTGGTAAATATGCCACTTGAAAACAATGGCGAAGGTTTTAATTCGATATCTCGAAATTTTTTGAAAAAAAGTGCCGTTTCGCAAAATTTAACATAGGATTCCCTATGCTGAGAATGGTCAATTTTAAAAATTAAAAAAAAAATACAAGTCGCATGAGTTTTGAGCCGGAAATGGGCCACTTGAAGCCAATGGAGATGGTAAAAAATCGATATCTCGAAAAAAAAAATTTGGCCATTTCGAAAGTGGAAAAATGAGAAGGGGGTACCCTTACCATTTTTCGACAAAAATGGTATTTTTACAAAAAAATTTTTTAGAATTTTTTCGTTAATGAAATCGGTTGGTAAATATGCCACTTGAAAACAATGGCGAAGGTTTTAATTCGATATCTCGAAATTTTTTGAAAAAAAGTGCCGTTTCGCAAAATTTAACATAGGATTCCCTATGCTGAGAATGGTCAATTTTAAAAATTAAAAAAAAAATACAAGTCGCATGAGTTTTGAGCCGGAAATGGGCCACTTGAAGCCAATGGAGATGGTAAAAAATCGATATCTCGAAAAAAAATATTTGGCCATTTTGAAAGTGGAAAAATGAGAAGGGGGTACCCTTACCATTTTTCGACAAAAATGGTATTTTTACAAAAAAATTTTTTAGAATTTTTTCGTTAATGAAATCGGTTGGTAAATATGCCACTTGAAAACAATGGCGAAGGTTTTAATTCGATATCTCGAAATTTTTTTAAAAAAAGTGCCGTTTCGCAAAATTTAACATAGGATTCCCTATGCTGGGAATGGTCAATTTTAAAAATTATAAAAAAAATACAAGTCGCATGTGTTTTGAGCCGGAAATGGGCCACTTGAAGCCAATGGAGATGGTAAAAAATTGATATCTGGAAAAAAAATATTTGGCCATTTCGAAAGTGGAAAAATGAGAAGGGGGTACCCTTACCATTTTTCGACAAAAATTGTATTTTTACAAAAAAATTTTTTAGAATTTTTTCGTTAATGAAATCGGTTGGTAAATATGCCACTTGAAAACAATGGCGAAGGTTTTAATTCGATATCTCGAAATTTTTTGAAAAAAAGTGCCGTTTTGCAAAATTTAACATAGGATTCCCTATGCTGAGAATGGTAAATTTTAAAAATTAAAAAAAAAATACAAGTCGCATGTGTTTTGAGCCGGAAATGGGCCACTTGAAGCCAATGGAGATGGTAAAAAATCGATATCTCGAAAAAAAATATTTGGCCATTTCGAAAGTGGAAAAATGAGAAGGGGGTACCCTTACCAATTTTCGACAAAAATGGTATTTTTACAAAAAAATTTTTTAGAATTTTTTCGTTAATGAAATCGGTTGGTAAATATGCCACTTGAAAACAATGGCGAAGGTTTTAATTCGATATCTCGAAATTTTTTGAAAAAAAGTGCCGTTTTGCAAAATTTAACATAGGATTCCCTATGCTGGGAATGGTCAATTTTAAAAATTAAAAAAAAAATACAAGTCGCATGTGTTTTGAGCCGGAAATGGGCCACTTGAAGCCAATGGAGATGGTAAAAAATTGATATCTGGAAAAAAAATATTTGGCCATTTCGAAAGTGGAAAAATGAGAAGGGGGTACCCTTACCATTTTTCGACAAAAATTGTATTTTTACAAAAAAATTTTTTAGAATTTTTTCGTTAATGAAATCGGTTGGTAAATATGCCACTTGAAAACAATGGCGAAGGTTTTAATTCGATATCTCGAAATTTTTTGAAAAAAAGTGCCGTTTCGCAAAATTTAATATAGGATTCCCTATGCTGAGAATGGTCAATTTTAAAAATTAAAAAAAAAATACAAGTCGCATGTGTTTTGAGCCGGAAATGGGCCACTTGAAGCCAATGGAGATGGTAAAAAATCGATATCTCGAAAAAAAATATTTGGCCATTTCGAAAGTGGAAAAATGAGAAGGGGGTACCCTTACCATTTTTCGACAAAAATGGTATTTTTACAAACAAATTTTTTAGAATTTTTTCGTTAATGAAATCGGTTGGTAAATATGCCACTTGAAAACAATGGCGAAGGTTTTAATTCGATATCTCGAAATTTTTTGAAAAAAAGTGCCGTTTCGCAAAATTTAATATAGGATTCCCTATGCTGAGAATGGTCAATTTTTAAAATTAAAAAAAAAATACAAGTCGCATGTGTTTTGAGCCGGAAATGGGCCACTTGATGCCAATGGAGATGGTAAAAAATCGATATCTCGAAAAAAAATATTTGGCCATTTTGAAAGTGGAAAAATGAGAAGGGGGTACCCTTACCATTTTTCGACTTTCAAAATGGCCAAATATTTTTTTTCGAGATATCGATTTTTTACCATCTCCATTGGCTTCAAGTGGCCCATTTCCGGCTCAAAACTCATGCGACTTGTATTTTTTTTTTAATTTTTAAAATTGACCATTCTCAGCATAGGGAATCCTATGTTAAATTTTGCGAAACGGCACTTTTTTTCAAAAAATTTCGAGATATCGAATTAAAACCTTCGCCATTGTTTTCAAGTGGCATATTTACCAACCGATTTCATTAACGAAAAAATTCTAAAAAATTTTTTTGTAAAAATACCATTTTTGTCGAAAAATGGTAAGGGTACCCCCTTCTCATTTTTCCACTTTCAAAATGGCCAAATATTTTTTTTCGAGATATCGATTTTTTACCATCTCCATTGGCTGCAAGTGGCCCATTTCCGGCTCAAAACTCATGCGACTTGTATTTTTTTTTTAATTTTTAAAATTGACCATTCTCAGCATAGGGAATCCTATGTTAAATTTTGCGAAACGGCACTTTTTTTCAAAAAATTTCGAGATATCGAATTAAAACCTTCGCCATTGTTTTCACGTGGCATATTTACCAACCGATTTCATTAACGAAAAAATTCTAAAAAATTTTTTTGTAAAAATACCATTTTTGTCGAAAAATGGTAAGGGTACCCCCTTCTCATTTTTCCACTTTCAAAATGGCCAAATATTTTTTTTCGAGATATCGATTTTTTACCATCTCCATTGGCTTCAAGTGGCCCATTTCCGGCTCAAAACTCATGCGACTTGTATTTTTTTTTTAATTTTTAAAATTGACCATTCTCAGCATAGGGAATCCTATGTTAAATTTTGCGAAACGGCACTTTTTTTCAAAAAATTTCGAGATATCGAATTAAAACCTTCGCCATTGTTTTCAAGTGGCATATTTACCAACCGATTTCATTAACGAAAAAATTCTAAAAAATTTTTTTGTAAAAATACCATTTTTGTCGAAAAATGGTAAGGGTACCCCCTTCTCATTTTTCCACTTTCGAAATGGCCAAATATTTTTTTTCGAGATATCGATTTTTTACCATCTCCATTGGCTTCAAGTGGCCCATTTCCGGCTCAAAACTCATGCGACTTGTTTTTTTTTTTAAATTTTTAAAATTGACCATTCTCAGCATAGGGAATCCTATGTTAAATTTTGCAAAACGGCACTTTTTTTCAAAAAATTTCGAGATATCGAATTAAAACCTTCGCCATTGTTTTCAAGTGGCATATTTACCAACCGATTTCATTAACGAAAAAATTCTAAAAATTTTTTTTGTAAAAATACCATTTTTGTCGAAAAATTGTAGGGGTACCATAGGCTTACCATTTTTCGACAAAAATGGTATTTTTACAAAAAAATTTTTTAGAATTTTTTCGTTAATGAAATCGGTTGGTAAATATGCCACTTGAAAACAATGGCGAAGGTTTTAATTCGATATCTCGAAATTTTTTGAAAAAAAGTGCCGTTTCGCAAAATTTAACATAGGATTCCCTATGCTGAGAATGGTCAATTTTAAAAATTAAAAAAAAAATACAAGTCGCATGAGTTTTGAGCCGGAAATGGGCCACTTGAAGCCAATGGAGATGGTAAAAAATCGATATCTCGAAAAAAAATATTTGGCCATTTCGAAAGTGGAAAAATGAGAAGGGGGTACCCTTACCATTTTTCGACAAAAATGGAATTTTTACAAAAAAATTTTTTAGAATTTTTTCGTTAATGAAATCGGTTGGTAAATATGCCACTTGAAAACAATGGCGAAGGTTTTAATTCGATATCTCGAAATTTTTTGAAAAAAAGTGCCGTTTTGCAAAATTTAACATAGGATTCCCTATGCTGAGAATGGTCAATTTTAAAAATTAAAAAAAAAATACAAGTCGCATGTGTTTTGAGCCGGAAATGGGCCACTTGAAGCCAATGGAGATGGTAAAAAATCGATATCTCGAAAAAAAATATTTGGCCATTTCGAAAGTGGAAAAATGAGAAGGGGGTACCCTTACCATTTTTCGACAAAAATGGTATTTTTACAAACAAATTTTTTAGAATTTTTTCGTTAATGAAATCGGTTGGTAAATATGCCACTTGAAAACAATGGCGAAGGTTTTAATTCGATATCTCGAAATTTTTTGAAAAAAAGTGCCGTTTCGCAAAATTTAATATAGGATTCCCTATGCTGAGAATGGTCAATTTTTAAAATTAAAAAAAAAATACAAGTCGCATGTGTTTTGAGCCGGAAATGGGCCACTTGATGCCAATGGAGATGGTAAAAAATCGATATCTCGAAAAAAAATATTTGGCCATTTTGAAAGTGGAAAAATGAGAAGGGGGTACCCTTACCATTTTTCGACTTTCAAAATGGCCAAATATTTTTTTTCGAGATATCGATTTTTTACCATCTCCATTGGCTTCAAGTGGCCCATTTCCGGCTCAAAACTCATGCGACTTGTATTTTTTTTTTAATTTTTAAAATTGACCATTCTCAGCATAGGGAATCCTATGTTAAATTTTGCGAAACGGCACTTTTTTTCAAAAAATTTCGAGATATCGAATTAAAACCTTCGCCATTGTTTTCAAGTGGCATATTTACCAACCGATTTCATTAACGAAAAAATTCTAAAAAATTTTTTTGTAAAAATACCATTTTTGTCGAAAAATGGTAAGGGTACCCCCTTCTCATTTTTCCACTTTCAAAATGGCCAAATATTTTTTTTCGAGATATCGATTTTTTACCATCTCCATTGGCTGCAAGTGGCCCATTTCCGGCTCAAAACTCATGCGACTTGTATTTTTTTTTTAATTTTTAAAATTGACCATTCTCAGCATAGGGAATCCTATGTTAAATTTTGCGAAACGGCACTTTTTTTCAAAAAATTTCGAGATATCGAATTAAAACCTTCGCCATTGTTTTCACGTGGCATATTTACCAACCGATTTCATTAACGAAAAAATTCTAAAAAATTTTTTTGTAAAAATACCATTTTTGTCGAAAAATGGTAAGGGTACCCCCTTCTCATTTTTCCACTTTCAAAATGGCCAAATATTTTTTTTCGAGATATCGATTTTTTACCATCTCCATTGGCTTCAAGTGGCCCATTTCCGGCTCAAAACTCATGCGACTTGTATTTTTTTTTTAATTTTTAAAATTGACCATTCTCAGCATAGGGAATCCTATGTTAAATTTTGCGAAACGGCACTTTTTTTCAAAAAATTTCGAGATATCGAATTAAAACCTTCGCCATTGTTTTCAAGTGGCATATTTACCAACCGATTTCATTAACGAAAAAATTCTAAAAAATTTTTTTGTAAAAATACCATTTTTGTCGAAAAATGGTAAGGGTACCCCCTTCTCATTTTTCCACTTTCGAAATGGCCAAATATTTTTTTTCGAGATATCGATTTTTTACCATCTCCATTGGCTTCAAGTGGCCCATTTCCGGCTCAAAACTCATGCGACTTGTTTTTTTTTTTAAATTTTTAAAATTGACCATTCTCAGCATAGGGAATCCTATGTTAAATTTTGCAAAACGGCACTTTTTTTCAAAAAATTTCGAGATATCGAATTAAAACCTTCGCCATTGTTTTCAAGTGGCATATTTACCAACCGATTTCATTAACGAAAAAATTCTAAAAATTTTTTTTGTAAAAATACCATTTTTGTCGAAAAATTGTAGGGGTACCATAGGCTTACCATTTTTCGACAAAAATGGTATTTTTACAAAAAAATTTTTTAGAATTTTTTCGTTAATGAAATCGGTTGGTAAATATGCCACTTGAAAACAATGGCGAAGGTTTTAATTCGATATCTCGAAATTTTTTGAAAAAAAGTGCCGTTTCGCAAAATTTAACATAGGATTCCCTATGCTGAGAATGGTCAATTTTAAAAATTAAAAAAAAAATACAAGTCGCATGAGTTTTGAGCCGGAAATGGGCCACTTGAAGCCAATGGAGATGGTAAAAAATCGATATCTCGAAAAAAAATATTTGGCCATTTCGAAAGTGGAAAAATGAGAAGGGGGTACCCTTACCATTTTTCGACAAAAATGGAATTTTTACAAAAAAATTTTTTAGAATTTTTTCGTTAATGAAATCGGTTGGTAAATATGCCACTTGAAAACAATGGCGAAGGTTTTAATTCGATATCTCGAAATTTTTTGAAAAAAAGTGCCGTTTTGCAAAATTTAACATAGGATTCCCTATGCTGAGAATGGTCAATTTTAAAAATTAAAAAAAAAATACAAGTCGCATGAGTTTTGAGCCGGAAATGGGCCACTTGAAGCCAATGGAGATGGTAAAAAATTGATATCTGGAAAAAAAATATTTGGCCATTTCGAAAGTGGAAAAATGAGAAGGGGGTACCCTTACCATTTTTCGACTTTCAAAATGGCCAAATATTTTTTTTCGAGATATCGATTTTTTACCATCTCCATTGGCTTCAAGTGGCCCATTTCCGGCTCAAAACTCATGCGACTTGTTTTTTTTTTTTAATTTTTAAAATTGACCATTCTCAGCATAGGGAATCCTATGTTAAATTTTGCAAAACGGCACTTTTTTTCAAAAAATTTCGAGATATCGAATTAAAACCTTCGCCATTGTTTTCAAGTGGCATATTTACCAACCGATTTCATTAACGAAAAAATTCTAAAAAATTTTTTTGTAAAAATACAATTTTTGTCGAAAAATGGTAAGGGTACCCCCTTCTCATTTTTCCACTTTCGAAATGGCCAAATATTTTTTTTCGAGATATCGATTTTTTACCATCTCCATTGGCTTCAAGTGGCCCATTTCCGGCTCAAAACACATGCGACTTGTATTTTTTTTTTAATTTTTAAAATTGACCATTCTCAGCATAGGGAATCCTATGTTAAATTTTGCAAAACGGCACTTTTTTTCAAAAAATTTCGAGATATCGAATTAAAACCTTCGCCATTGTTTTCAAGTGGCATATTTACCAACCGATTTCATTAACGAAAAAATTCTAAAAAATTTTTTTGTAAAAATACCATTTTTGTCGAAAAATGGTAAGGGTACCCCCTTCTCATTTTTCCACTTTCGAAATGGCCAAATTTTTTTTTTCGAGATATCGATTTTTTACCATCTCCATTGGCTTCAAGTGGCCCATTTCCGGCTCAAAACTCATGCGACTTGTTTTTTTTTTTTAATTTTTAAAATTGACCATTCTCAGCATAGGGAATCCTATGTTAAATTTTGCAAAACGGCACTTTTTTTCAAAAAATTTCGAGATATCGAATTAAAACCTTCGCCATTGTTTTCAAGTGGCATATTTACCAACCGATTTCATTAACGAAAAAATTCTAAAAAATTTTTTTGTAAAAATACCATTTTTGTCGAAAAATGGTAAGGGTACCCCCTTCTCATTTTTCCACTTTCAAAATGGCCAAATATTTTTTTTCGAGATATCGATTTTTTACCATCTCCATTGGCTTCAAGTGGCCCATTTCCGGCTCAAAACTCATGCGACTTGTATTTTTTTTTTAATTTTTAAAATTGACCATTCTCAGCATAGGGAATCCTATGTTAAATTTGGCGAAACGGCACTTTTTTTTAAAAAATTTCGAGATATCGAATTAAAACCTTCGCCATTGTTTTCAAGTGGCATATTTACCAACCGATTTCATTAACGAAAAAATTCTAAAAAATTTTTTTGTAAAAATACCATTTTTGTCGAAAAATGGTAAGGGTACCCCCTTCTCATTTTTCCACTTTCGAAATGGCCAAATTTTTTTTTTCGAGATATCGATTTTTTACCATCTCCATTGGCTTCAAGTGGCCCATTTCCGGCTCAAAACTCATGCGACTTGTTTTTTTTTTTTAATTTTTAAAATTGACCATTCTCAGCATAGGGAATCCTATGTTAAATTTTGCAAAACGGCACTTTTTTTCAAAAAATTTCGAGATATCGAATTAAAACCTTCGCCATTGTTTTCAAGTGGCATATTTACCAACCGATTTCATTAACGAAAAAATTCTAAAAAATTTTTTTGTAAAAATACCATTTTTGTCGAAAAATGGTAAGCCTATGGTACCCCTACAATTTTTCGACAAAAATTGTATTTTTACAAAAAAAATTTTTAGAATTTTTTCGTTAATGAAATCGGTTGGTAAATATGCCACTTGAAAACAATGGCGAAGGTTTTAATTCGATATCTCGAAATTTTTTGAAAAAAAGTGCCGTTTCGCAAAATTTAACATAGGATTCCCTATGCTGAGAATGGTCAATTTTAAAAATTAAAAAAAAAATACAAGTCGCATGAGTTTTGAGCCGGAAATGGGCCACTTGAAGCCAATGGAGATGGTAAAAAATCGATATCTCGAAAAAAAAAATTTGGCCATTTCGAAAGTGGAAAAATGAGAAGGGGGTACCCTTACCATTTTTCGACAAAAATGGTATTTTTACAAACAAATTTTTTAGAATTTTTTCGTTAATGAAATCGGTTGGTAAATATGCCACTTGAAAACAATGGCGAAGGTTTTAATTCGATATCTCGAAATTTTTTGAAAAAAAGTGCCGTTTCGCAAAATTTAACATAGGATTCCCTATGCTGAGAATGGTCAATTTTAAAAATTAAAAAAAAAATACAAGTCGCATGAGTTTTGAGCCGGAAATGGGCCACTTGAAGCCAATGGAGATGGTAAAAAATCGATATCTCGAAAAAAAATATTTGGCCATTTTGAAAGTGGAAAAATGAGAAGGGGGTACCCTTACCATTTTTCGACAAAAATGGTATTTTTACAAAAAAATTTTTTAGAATTTTTTCGTTAATGAAATCGGTTGGTAAATATGCCACTTGAAAACAATGGCGAAGGTTTTAATTCGATATCTCGAAATTTTTTTAAAAAAAGTGCCGTTTCGCAAAATTTAACATAGGATTCCCTATGCTGGGAATGGTCAATTTTAAAAATTATAAAAAAAATACAAGTCGCATGTGTTTTGAGCCGGAAATGGGCCACTTGAAGCCAATGGAGATGGTAAAAAATTGATATCTGGAAAAAAAATATTTGGCCATTTCGAAAGTGGAAAAATGAGAAGGGGGTACCCTTACCATTTTTCGACAAAAATGGTATTTTTACAAAAAAATTTTTTAGAATTTTTTCGTTAATGAAATCGGTTGGTAAATATGCCACTTGAAAACAATGGCGAAGGTTTTAATTCGATATCTCGAAATTTTTTGAAAAAAAGTGCCGTTTCGCAAAATTTAACATAGGATTCCCTATGCTGAGAATGGTCAATTTTAAAAATTAAAAAAAAAATACAAGTCGCATGTGTTTTGAGCCGGAAATGGGCCACTTGAAGCCAATGGAGATGGTAAAAAATCGATATCTCGAAAAAAAATATTTGGCCATTTTGAAAGTGGAAAAATGAGAAGGGGGTACCCTTACCATTTTTCGACAAAAATGGTATTTTTACAAAAAAATTTTTTAGAATTTTTTCGTTAATGAAATCGGTTGGTAAATATGCCACTTGAAAACAATGGCGAAGGTTTTAATTCGATATCTCGAAATTTTTTGAAAAAAAGTGCCGTTTCGCAAAATTTAACATAGGATTCCCTATGCTGAGAATGGTCAATTTTAAAAATTAAAAAAAAAATACAAGTCGCATGAGTTTTGAGCCGGAAATGGGCCACTTGAAGCCAATGGAGATGGTAAAAAATCGATATCTCGAAAAAAAAAATTTGGCCATTTCGAAAGTGGAAAAATGAGAAGGGGGTACCCTTACCATTTTTCGACAAAAATGGTATTTTTACAAAAAAATTTTTTAGAATTTTTTCGTTAATGAAATCGGTTGGTAAATATGCCACTTGAAAACAATGGCGAAGGTTTTAATTCGATATCTCGAAATTTTTTGAAAAAAAGTGCCGTTTCGCAAAATTTAACATAGGATTCCCTATGCTGAGAATGGTCAATTTTAAAAATTAAAAAAAAAATACAAGTCGCATGAGTTTTGAGCCGGAAATGGGCCACTTGAAGCCAATGGAGATGGTAAAAAATCGATATCTCGAAAAAAAATATTTGGCCATTTTGAAAGTGGAAAAATGAGAAGGGGGTACCCTTACCATTTTTCGACAAAAATGGTATTTTTACAAAAAAATTTTTTAGAATTTTTTCGTTAATGAAATCGGTTGGTAAATATGCCACTTGAAAACAATGGCGAAGGTTTTAATTCGATATCTCGAAATTTTTTAAAAAAAAGTGCCGTTTCGCCAAATTTAACATAGGATTCCCTATGCTGGGAATGGTCAATTTTAAAAATTATAAAAAAAATACAAGTCGCATGTGTTTTGAGCCGGAAATGGGCCACTTGAAGCCAATGGAGATGGTAAAAAATTGATATCTGGAAAAAAAATATTTGGCCATTTCGAAAGTGGAAAAATGAGAAGGGGGTACCCTTACCATTTTTCGACAAAAATGGTATTTTTACAAAAAAATTTTTTAGAATTTTTTCGTTAATGAAATCGGTTGGTAAATATGCCACTTGAAAACAATGGCGAAGGTTTTAATTCGATATCTCGAAATTTTTTGAAAAAAAGTGCCGTTTCGCAAAATTTAACATAGGATTCCCTATGCTGAGAATGGTCAATTTTAAAAATTAAAAAAAAAATACAAGTCGCATGTGTTTTGAGCCGGAAATGGGCCACTTGAAGCCAATGGAGATGGTAAAAAATTGATATCTGGAAAAAAAATATTTGGCCATTTCGAAAGTGGAAAAATGAGAAGGGGGTACCCTTACCATTTTTCGACAAAAATTGTATTTTTACAAAAAAATTTTTTAGAATTTTTTCGTTAATGAAATCGGTTGGTAAATATGCCACTTGAAAACAATGGCGAAGGTTTTAATTCGATATCTCGAAATTTTTTGAAAAAAAGTGCCGTTTTGCAAAATTTAACATAGGATTCCCTATGCTGAGAATGGTAAATTTTAAAAATTAAAAAAAAAATACAAGTCGCATGTGTTTTGAGCCGGAAATGGGCCACTTGAAGCCAATGGAGATGGTAAAAAATCGATATCTCGAAAAAAAATATTTGGCCATTTCGAAAGTGGAAAAATGAGAAGGGGGTACCCTTACCAATTTTCGACAAAAATGGTATTTTTACAAAAAAATTTTTTAGAATTTTTTCGTTAATGAAATCGGTTGGTAAATATGCCACTTGAAAACAATGGCGAAGGTTTTAATTCGATATCTCGAAATTTTTTGAAAAAAAGTGCCGTTTTGCAAAATTTAACATAGGATTCCCTATGCTGAGAATGGTCAATTTTAAAAATTAAAAAAAAAATACAAGTCGCATGAGTTTTGAGCCGGAAATGGGCCACTTGAAGCCAATGGAGATGGTAAAAAATTGATATCTGGAAAAAAAATATTTGGCCATTTCGAAAGTGGAAAAATGAGAAGGGGGTACCCTTACCATTTTTCGACTTTCAAAATGGCCAAATATTTTTTTTCGAGATATCGATTTTTTACCATCTCCATTGGCTTCAAGTGGCCCATTTCCGGCTCAAAACTCATGCGACTTGTTTTTTTTTTTTAATTTTTAAAATTGACCATTCTCAGCATAGGGAATCCTATGTTAAATTTTGCAAAACGGCACTTTTTTTCAAAAAATTTCGAGATATCGAATTAAAACCTTCGCCATTGTTTTCAAGTGGCATATTTACCAACCGATTTCATTAACGAAAAAATTCTAAAAAATTTTTTTGTAAAAATACAATTTTTGTCGAAAAATGGTAAGGGTACCCCCTTCTCATTTTTCCACTTTCGAAATGGCCAAATATTTTTTTTCGAGATATCGATTTTTTACCATCTCCATTGGCTTCAAGTGGCCCATTTCCGGCTCAAAACACATGCGACTTGTATTTTTTTTTTAATTTTTAAAATTGACCATTCTCAGCATAGGGAATCCTATGTTAAATTTTGCAAAACGGCACTTTTTTTCAAAAAATTTCGAGATATCGAATTAAAACCTTCGCCATTGTTTTCAAGTGGCATATTTACCAACCGATTTCATTAACGAAAAAATTCTAAAAAATTTTTTTGTAAAAATACCATTTTTGTCGAAAAATGGTAAGGGTACCCCCTTCTCATTTTTCCACTTTCGAAATGGCCAAATTTTTTTTTTCGAGATATCGATTTTTTACCATCTCCATTGGCTTCAAGTGGCCCATTTCCGGCTCAAAACTCATGCGACTTGTTTTTTTTTTTTAATTTTTAAAATTGACCATTCTCAGCATAGGGAATCCTATGTTAAATTTTGCAAAACGGCACTTTTTTTCAAAAAATTTCGAGATATCGAATTAAAACCTTCGCCATTGTTTTCAAGTGGCATATTTACCAACCGATTTCATTAACGAAAAAATTCTAAAAAATTTTTTTGTAAAAATACCATTTTTGTCGAAAAATGGTAAGGGTACCCCCTTCTCATTTTTCCACTTTCAAAATGGCCAAATATTTTTTTTCGAGATATCGATTTTTTACCATCTCCATTGGCTTCAAGTGGCCCATTTCCGGCTCAAAACTCATGCGACTTGTATTTTTTTTTTAATTTTTAAAATTGACCATTCTCAGCATAGGGAATCCTATGTTAAATTTGGCGAAACGGCACTTTTTTTTAAAAAATTTCGAGATATCGAATTAAAACCTTCGCCATTGTTTTCAAGTGGCATATTTACCAACCGATTTCATTAACGAAAAAATTCTAAAAAATTTTTTTGTAAAAATACCATTTTTGTCGAAAAATGGTAAGGGTACCCCCTTCTCATTTTTCCACTTTCGAAATGGCCAAATTTTTTTTTTCGAGATATCGATTTTTTACCATCTCCATTGGCTTCAAGTGGCCCATTTCCGGCTCAAAACTCATGCGACTTGTTTTTTTTTTTTAATTTTTAAAATTGACCATTCTCAGCATAGGGAATCCTATGTTAAATTTTGCAAAACGGCACTTTTTTTCAAAAAATTTCGAGATATCGAATTAAAACCTTCGCCATTGTTTTCAAGTGGCATATTTACCAACCGATTTCATTAACGAAAAAATTCTAAAAAATTTTTTTGTAAAAATACCATTTTTGTCGAAAAATGGTAAGCCTATGGTACCCCTACAATTTTTCGACAAAAATTGTATTTTTACAAAAAAAATTTTTAGAATTTTTTCGTTAATGAAATCGGTTGGTAAATATGCCACTTGAAAACAATGGCGAAGGTTTTAATTCGATATCTCGAAATTTTTTGAAAAAAAGTGCCGTTTCGCAAAATTTAACATAGGATTCCCTATGCTGAGAATGGTCAATTTTAAAAATTAAAAAAAAAATACAAGTCGCATGAGTTTTGAGCCGGAAATGGGCCACTTGAAGCCAATGGAGATGGTAAAAAATCGATATCTCGAAAAAAAAAATTTGGCCATTTCGAAAGTGGAAAAATGAGAAGGGGGTACCCTTACCATTTTTCGACAAAAATGGTATTTTTACAAACAAATTTTTTAGAATTTTTTCGTTAATGAAATCGGTTGGTAAATATGCCACTTGAAAACAATGGCGAAGGTTTTAATTCGATATCTCGAAATTTTTTGAAAAAAAGTGCCGTTTCGCAAAATTTAACATAGGATTCCCTATGCTGAGAATGGTCAATTTTAAAAATTAAAAAAAAAATACAAGTCGCATGAGTTTTGAGCCGGAAATGGGCCACTTGAAGCCAATGGAGATGGTAAAAAATCGATATCTCGAAAAAAAATATTTGGCCATTTTGAAAGTGGAAAAATGAGAAGGGGGTACCCTTACCATTTTTCGACAAAAATGGTATTTTTACAAAAAAATTTTTTAGAATTTTTTCGTTAATGAAATCGGTTGGTAAATATGCCACTTGAAAACAATGGCGAAGGTTTTAATTCGATATCTCGAAATTTTTTAAAAAAAAGTGCCGTTTCGCCAAATTTAACATAGGATTCCCTATGCTGGGAATGGTCAATTTTAAAAATTATAAAAAAAATACAAGTCGCATGTGTTTTGAGCCGGAAATGGGCCACTTGAAGCCAATGGAGATGGTAAAAAATTGATATCTGGAAAAAAAATATTTGGCCATTTCGAAAGTGGAAAAATGAGAAGGGGGTACCCTTACCATTTTTCGACAAAAATGGTATTTTTACAAAAAAATTTTTTAGAATTTTTTCGTTAATGAAATCGGTTGGTAAATATGCCACTTGAAAACAATGGCGAAGGTTTTAATTCGATATCTCGAAATTTTTTGAAAAAAAGTGCCGTTTCGCAAAATTTAACATAGGATTCCCTATGCTGAGAATGGTCAATTTTAAAAATTAAAAAAAAAATACAAGTCGCATGTGTTTTGAGCCGGAAATGGGCCACTTGAAGCCAATGGAGATGGTAAAAAATTGATATCTGGAAAAAAAATATTTGGCCATTTCGAAAGTGGAAAAATGAGAAGGGGGTACCCTTACCATTTTTCGACAAAAATTGTATTTTTACAAAAAAATTTTTTAGAATTTTTTCGTTAATGAAATCGGTTGGTAAATATGCCACTTGAAAACAATGGCGAAGGTTTTAATTCGATATCTCGAAATTTTTTGAAAAAAAGTGCCGTTTTGCAAAATTTAACATAGGATTCCCTATGCTGAGAATGGTCAATTTTAAAAATTAAAAAAAAAATACAAGTCGCATGTGTTTTGAGCCGGAAATGGGCCACTTGAAGCCAATGGAGATGGTAAAAAATCGATATCTCGAAAAAAAATATTTGGCCATTTCGAAAGTGGAAAAATGAGAAGGGGGTACCCTTACCAATTTTCGACAAAAATGGTATTTTTACAAAAAAATTTTTTAGAATTTTTTCGTTAATGAAATCGGTTGGTAAATATGCCACTTGAAAACAATGGCGAAGGTTTTAATTCGATATCTCGAAATTTTTTGAAAAAAAGTGCCGTTTTGCAAAATTTAACATAGGATTCCCTATGCTGAGAATGGTCAATTTTAAAAATTAAAAAAAAAATACAAGTCGCATGAGTTTTGAGCCGGAAATGGGCCACTTGAAGCCAATGGAGATGGTAAAAAATTGATATCTGGAAAAAAAATATTTGGCCATTTCGAAAGTGGAAAAATGAGAAGGGGGTACCCTTACCATTTTTCGACTTTCAAAATGGCCAAATATTTTTTTTCGAGATATCGATTTTTTACCATCTCCATTGGCTTCAAGTGGCCCATTTCCGGCTCAAAACTCATGCGACTTGTTTTTTTTTTTTAATTTTTAAAATTGACCATTCTCAGCATAGGGAATCCTATGTTAAATTTTGCAAAACGGCACTTTTTTTCAAAAAATTTCGAGATATCGAATTAAAACCTTCGCCATTGTTTTCAAGTGGCATATTTACCAACCGATTTCATTAACGAAAAAATTCTAAAAAATTTTTTTGTAAAAATACAATTTTTGTCGAAAAATGGTAAGGGTACCCCCTTCTCATTTTTCCACTTTCGAAATGGCCAAATATTTTTTTTCGAGATATCGATTTTTTACCATCTCCATTGGCTTCAAGTGGCCCATTTCCGGCTCAAAACACATGCGACTTGTATTTTTTTTTTAATTTTTAAAATTGACCATTCTCAGCATAGGGAATCCTATGTTAAATTTTGCAAAACGGCACTTTTTTTCAAAAAATTTCGAGATATCGAATTAAAACCTTCGCCATTGTTTTCAAGTGGCATATTTACCAACCGATTTCATTAACGAAAAAATTCTAAAAAATTTTTTTGTAAAAATACCATTTTTGTCGAAAAATGGTAAGGGTACCCCCTTCTCATTTTTCCACTTTCGAAATGGCCAAATTTTTTTTTTCGAGATATCGATTTTTTACCATCTCCATTGGCTTCAAGTGGCCCATTTCCGGCTCAAAACTCATGCGACTTGTTTTTTTTTTTTAATTTTTAAAATTGACCATTCTCAGCATAGGGAATCCTATGTTAAATTTTGCAAAACGGCACTTTTTTTCAAAAAATTTCGAGATATCGAATTAAAACCTTCGCCATTGTTTTCAAGTGGCATATTTACCAACCGATTTCATTAACGAAAAAATTCTAAAAAATTTTTTTGTAAAAATACCATTTTTGTCGAAAAATGGTAAGGGTACCCCCTTCTCATTTTTCCACTTTCAAAATGGCCAAATATTTTTTTTCGAGATATCGATTTTTTACCATCTCCATTGGCTTCAAGTGGCCCATTTCCGGCTCAAAACTCATGCGACTTGTATTTTTTTTTTAATTTTTAAAATTGACCATTCTCAGCATAGGGAATCCTATGTTAAATTTGGCGAAACGGCACTTTTTTTTAAAAAATTTCGAGATATCGAATTAAAACCTTCGCCATTGTTTTCAAGTGGCATATTTACCAACCGATTTCATTAACGAAAAAATTCTAAAAAATTTTTTTGTAAAAATACCATTTTTGTCGAAAAATGGTAAGGGTACCCCCTTCTCATTTTTCCACTTTCGAAATGGCCAAATTTTTTTTTTCGAGATATCGATTTTTTACCATCTCCATTGGCTTCAAGTGGCCCATTTCCGGCTCAAAACTCATGCGACTTGTTTTTTTTTTTTAATTTTTAAAATTGACCATTCTCAGCATAGGGAATCCTATGTTAAATTTTGCAAAACGGCACTTTTTTTCAAAAAATTTCGAGATATCGAATTAAAACCTTCGCCATTGTTTTCAAGTGGCATATTTACCAACCGATTTCATTAACGAAAAAATTCTAAAAAATTTTTTTGTAAAAATACCATTTTTGTCGAAAAATGGTAAGGGTACCCCCTTCTCATTTTTCCACTTTCGAAATGGCCAAATTTTTTTTTTCGAGATATCGATTTTTTACCATCTCCATTGGCTTCAAGTGGCCCATTTCCGGCTCAAAACTCATGCGACTTGTTTTTTTTTTTTAATTTTTAAAATTGACCATTCTCAGCATAGGGAATCCTATGTTAAATTTTGCAAAACGGCACTTTTTTTCAAAAAATTTCGAGATATCGAATTAAAACCTTCGCCATTGTTTTCAAGTGGCATATTTACCAACCGATTTCATTAACGAAAAAATTCTAAAAAATTTTTTTGTAAAAATACCATTTTTGTCGAAAAATGGTAAGGGTACCCCCTTCTCATTTTTCCACTTTCAAAATGGCCAAATATTTTTTTTCGAGATATCGATTTTTTACCATCTCCATTGGCTTCAAGTGGCCCATTTCCGGCTCAAAACTCATGCGACTTGTATTTTTTTTTTAATTTTTAAAATTGACCATTCTCAGCATAGGGAATCCTATGTTAAATTTGGCGAAACGGCACTTTTTTTTAAAAAATTTCGAGATATCGAATTAAAACCTTCGCCATTGTTTTCAAGTGGCATATTTACCAACCGATTTCATTAACGAAAAAATTCTAAAAAATTTTTTTGTAAAAATACCATTTTTGTCGAAAAATGGTAAGGGTACCCCCTTCTCATTTTTCCACTTTCGAAATGGCCAAATTTTTTTTTTCGAGATATCGATTTTTTACCATCTCCATTGGCTTCAAGTGGCCCATTTCCGGCTCAAAACTCATGCGACTTGTTTTTTTTTTTTAATTTTTAAAATTGACCATTCTCAGCATAGGGAATCCTATGTTAAATTTTGCAAAACGGCACTTTTTTTCAAAAAATTTCGAGATATCGAATTAAAACCTTCGCCATTGTTTTCAAGTGGCATATTTACCAACCGATTTCATTAACGAAAAAATTCTAAAAAATTTTTTTGTAAAAATACCATTTTTGTCGAAAAATGGTAAGGGTACCCCCTTCTCATTTTTCCACTTTCGAAATGGCCAAATTTTTTTTTTCGAGATATCGATTTTTTACCATCTCCATTGGCTTCAAGTGGCCCATTTCCGGCTCAAAACTCATGCGACTTGTTTTTTTTTTTTAATTTTTAAAATTGACCATTCTCAGCATAGGGAATCCTATGTTAAATTTTGCAAAACGGCACTTTTTTTCAAAAAATTTCGAGATATCGAATTAAAACCTTCGCCATTGTTTTCAAGTGGCATATTTACCAACCGATTTCATTAACGAAAAAATTCTAAAAAATTTTTTTGTAAAAATACCATTTTTGTCGAAAAATGGTAAGCCTATGGTACCCCTACAATTTTTCGACAAAAATTGTATTTTTACAAAAAAAATTTTTAGAATTTTTTCGTTAATGAAATCGGTTGGTAAATATGCCACTTGAAAACAATGGCGAAGGTTTTAATTCGATATCTCGAAATTTTTTGAAAAAAAGTGCCGTTTCGCAAAATTTAACATAGGATTCCCTATGCTGAGAATGGTCAATTTTAAAAATTAAAAAAAAAATACAAGTCGCATGAGTTTTGAGCCGGAAATGGGCCACTTGAAGCCAATGGAGATGGTAAAAAATCGATATCTCGAAAAAAAAAATTTGGCCATTTCGAAAGTGGAAAAATGAGAAGGGGGTACCCTTACCATTTTTCGACAAAAATGGTATTTTTACAAACAAATTTTTTAGAATTTTTTCGTTAATGAAATCGGTTGGTAAATATGCCACTTGAAAACAATGGCGAAGGTTTTAATTCGATATCTCGAAATTTTTTGAAAAAAAGTGCCGTTTCGCAAAATTTAACATAGGATTCCCTATGCTGAGAATGGTCAATTTTAAAAATTAAAAAAAAAATACAAGTCGCATGAGTTTTGAGCCGGAAATGGGCCACTTGAAGCCAATGGAGATGGTAAAAAATCGATATCTCGAAAAAAAATATTTGGCCATTTTGAAAGTGGAAAAATGAGAAGGGGGTACCCTTACCATTTTTCGACAAAAATGGTATTTTTACAAAAAAATTTTTTAGAATTTTTTCGTTAATGAAATCGGTTGGTAAATATGCCACTTGAAAACAATGGCGAAGGTTTTAATTCGATATCTCGAAATTTTTTTAAAAAAAGTGCCGTTTCGCAAAATTTAACATAGGATTCCCTATGCTGGGAATGGTCAATTTTAAAAATTATAAAAAAAATACAAGTCGCATGTGTTTTGAGCCGGAAATGGGCCACTTGAAGCCAATGGAGATGGTAAAAAATTGATATCTGGAAAAAAAATATTTGGCCATTTCGAAAGTGGAAAAATGAGAAGGGGGTACCCTTACCATTTTTCGACAAAAATGGTATTTTTACAAAAAAATTTTTTAGAATTTTTTCGTTAATGAAATCGGTTGGTAAATATGCCACTTGAAAACAATGGCGAAGGTTTTAATTCGATATCTCGAAATTTTTTGAAAAAAAGTGCCGTTTCGCAAAATTTAACATAGGATTCCCTATGCTGAGAATGGTCAATTTTAAAAATTAAAAAAAAAATACAAGTCGCATGTGTTTTGAGCCGGAAATGGGCCACTTGAAGCCAATGGAGATGGTAAAAAATCGATATCTCGAAAAAAAATATTTGGCCATTTTGAAAGTGGAAAAATGAGAAGGGGGTACCCTTACCATTTTTCGACAAAAATGGTATTTTTACAAAAAAATTTTTTAGAATTTTTTCGTTAATGAAATCGGTTGGTAAATATGCCACTTGAAAACAATGGCGAAGGTTTTAATTCGATATCTCGAAATTTTTTGAAAAAAAGTGCCGTTTCGCAAAATTTAACATAGGATTCCCTATGCTGAGAATGGTCAATTTTAAAAATTAAAAAAAAAATACAAGTCGCATGAGTTTTGAGCCGGAAATGGGCCACTTGAAGCCAATGGAGATGGTAAAAAATCGATATCTCGAAAAAAAAAATTTGGCCATTTCGAAAGTGGAAAAATGAGAAGGGGGTACCCTTACCATTTTTCGACAAAAATGGTATTTTTACAAAAAAATTTTTTAGAATTTTTTCGTTAATGAAATCGGTTGGTAAATATGCCACTTGAAAACAATGGCGAAGGTTTTAATTCGATATCTCGAAATTTTTTGAAAAAAAGTGCCGTTTCGCAAAATTTAACATAGGATTCCCTATGCTGAGAATGGTCAATTTTAAAAATTAAAAAAAAAATACAAGTCGCATGAGTTTTGAGCCGGAAATGGGCCACTTGAAGCCAATGGAGATGGTAAAAAATCGATATCTCGAAAAAAAATATTTGGCCATTTTGAAAGTGGAAAAATGAGAAGGGGGTACCCTTACCATTTTTCGACAAAAATGGTATTTTTACAAAAAAATTTTTTAGAATTTTTTCGTTAATGAAATCGGTTGGTAAATATGCCACTTGAAAACAATGGCGAAGGTTTTAATTCGATATCTCGAAATTTTTTTAAAAAAAGTGCCGTTTCGCAAAATTTAACATAGGATTCCCTATGCTGGGAATGGTCAATTTTAAAAATTATAAAAAAAATACAAGTCGCATGTGTTTTGAGCCGGAAATGGGCCACTTGAAGCCAATGGAGATGGTAAAAAATTGATATCTGGAAAAAAAATATTTGGCCATTTCGAAAGTGGAAAAATGAGAAGGGGGTACCCTTACCATTTTTCGACAAAAATGGTATTTTTACAAAAAAATTTTTTAGAATTTTTTCGTTAATGAAATCGGTTGGTAAATATGCCACTTGAAAACAATGGCGAAGGTTTTAATTCGATATCTCGAAATTTTTTGAAAAAAAGTGCCGTTTCGCAAAATTTAACATAGGATTCCCTATGCTGAGAATGGTCAATTTTAAAAATTAAAAAAAAAATACAAGTCGCATGTGTTTTGAGCCGGAAATGGGCCACTTGAAGCCAATGGAGATGGTAAAAAATCGATATCTCGAAAAAAAATATTTGGCCATTTTGAAAGTGGAAAAATGAGAAGGGGGTACCCTTACCATTTTTCGACAAAAATGGTATCTTTACAAAAAAATTTTTTAGAATTTTTTCGTTAATGAAATCGGTTGGTAAATATGCCACTTGAAAACAATGGCGAAGGTTTTAATTCGATATCTCGAAATTTTTTGAAAAAAAGTGCCGTTTTGCAAAATTTAACATAGGATTCCCTATGCTGGGAATGGTCAATTTTAAAAATTAAAAAAAAAATACAAGTCGCATGTGTTTTGAGCCGGAAATGGGCCACTTGAAGCCAATGGAGATGGTAAAAAATTGATATCTGGAAAAAAAATATTTGGCCATTTCGAAAGTGGAAAAATGAGAAGGGGGTACCCTTACCATTTTTCGACAAAAATTGTATTTTTACAAAAAAATTTTTTAGAATTTTTTCGTTAATGAAATCGGTTGGTAAATATGCCACTTGAAAACAATGGCGAAGGTTTTAATTCGATATCTCGAAATTTTTTGAAAAAAAGTGCCGTTTTGCAAAATTTAACATAGGATTCCCTATGCTGAGAATGGTAAATTTTAAAAATTAAAAAAAAAATACAAGTCGCATGTGTTTTGAGCCGGAAATGGGCCACTTGAAGCCAATGGAGATGGTAAAAAATCGATATCTCGAAAAAAAATATTTGGCCATTTCGAAAGTGGAAAAATGAGAAGGGGGTACCCTTACCAATTTTCGACAAAAATGGTATTTTTACAAAAAAATTTTTTAGAATTTTTTCGTTAATGAAATCGGTTGGTAAATATGCCACTTGAAAACAATGGCGAAGGTTTTAATTCGATATCTCGAAATTTTTTGAAAAAAAGTGCCGTTTTGCAAAATTTAACATAGGATTCCCTATGCTGGGAATGGTCAATTTTAAAAATTAAAAAAAAAATACAAGTCGCATGTGTTTTGAGCCGGAAATGGGCCACTTGAAGCCAATGGAGATGGTAAAAAATTGATATCTGGAAAAAAAATATTTGGCCATTTCGAAAGTGGAAAAATGAGAAGGGGGTACCCTTACCATTTTTCGACAAAAATTGTATTTTTACAAAAAAATTTTTTAGAATTTTTTCGTTAATGAAATCGGTTGGTAAATATGCCACTTGAAAACAATGGCGAAGGTTTTAATTCGATATCTCGAAATTTTTTGAAAAAAAGTGCCGTTTCGCAAAATTTAATATAGGATTCCCTATGCTGAGAATGGTCAATTTTAAAAATTAAAAAAAAAATACAAGTCGCATGTGTTTTGAGCCGGAAATGGGCCACTTGAAGCCAATGGAGATGGTAAAAAATCGATATCTCGAAAAAAAATATTTGGCCATTTCGAAAGTGGAAAAATGAGAAGGGGGTACCCTTACCATTTTTCGACAAAAATTGTATTTTAACAAAAAAATTTTTTAGAATTTTTTCGTTAATGAAATCGGTTGGTAAATATGCCACTTGAAAACAATGGCGAAGGTTTTAATTCGATATCTCGAAATTTTTTGAAAAAAAGTGCCGTTTTGCAAAATTTAACATAGGATTCCCTATGCTGAGAATGGTAAATTTTAAAAATTAAAAAAAAAATACAAGTCGCATGTGTTTTGAGCCGGAAATGGGCCACTTGAAGCCAATGGAGATGGTAAAAAATCGATATCTCGAAAAAAAATATTTGGCCATTTCGAAAGTGGAAAAATGAGAAGGGGGTACCCTTACCATTTTTCGACAAAAATGGTATTTTTACAAAAAAATTTTTTAGAATTTTTTCGTTAATGAAATCGGTTGGTAAATATGCCACTTGAAAACAATGGCGAATTAAAACCTCCGCCATTGTTTTCAAGTGGCATATTTACCAACCGATTTCATTAACGAAAAAATTCTAAAAAAATTTTTTGTTATAAATAATACTTGGTCGCACAGTTCGTCGTAAGCAATGTTGAATAATCAGGAAGAAATCGGCATATTGTCGTTTTGCCATTTAACAATTGACCCGATAAATATAGCGTTTGTGTAATAACAACAATAATAATAACTAATCAATTATTCAACAGTGTTCGGATAGCGATCTGCGTGGCTTTTTCGATACTGAGCTACATAGCGGTCTCCTTGGCCGATACGAAATGGGTGACGATTCTTGGCGTCGTCCTGACTTCGATGTCTTCGGGACTCGGCGAGGCGACGATAATAAGCCACAGTCACAAGTACGGGAGGGACAGCATAACGGCCTGGTCCTCGGGAACGGGAGGCGCCGGAATAATCGGTGCATTCTCCTACGCCGGTCTGCGAATGGTAATGAGCACCGAGGACGCTCTTCTGGTGATGCTGGTCATACCTGTGGCCCAAGCTTTCGCCTTCTGGCTGATAATGGTGGATCCGCACGAAAACTCTGTCGCGAAATACGCCCTCGAGAGTCAGGAAGAAATGGTAAAAGCACCGTCCAAGACTTTCCGAGAGAAATTCGCCCTCGTGCCGAGATTAGTAAAATACATCGTACCGCTCGGTCTGGTTTACCTCTTCGAGTACTTCATCAATCAGGGACTTGTGAGCTACTTTGAATTAATTTGAAAAAAAAAAATGTTAATCAATTTTTGTTACTTTATGGACAATCGGTGATATTTTCTTTCAGTACGAACTTATACAATTCGATGGAATCTGGCTGAGCAAGGAGGAACAGTATCGCTGGCTGCAGGTCGACTATCAGATAGGAGTTTTCATATCGAGATCTTCGGCGTCGTTCGTCACCTTCCAGAATATTTGGCTCATGTCCGTTCTCCAGGCGAGTTCACTGATCGACCCTTAAAATTAAACGGTCTTCGGATCGCCGCTATACAAAAATTTATACACTTTTTCATTTTCTTCCTTTTTCCAGTTTCGAGGCATTATATTATGATTGCAACCGAAACCCTCCTGTTCAAATCTGAAAATCAGACGGACTTCGTACCCCAGTATAAAAAAAAGTTGTAGACTCTTTCCTTTTTTTTTGTAGTTTCGATACGTTTTTATATTTCCATCTGAAGCCCTCTTGTTCAACCCTAAGAATTAAGCGGCCTTCAGTTCTGTTTCCACTATAAAAAATTGATACACTTTTTCATTCTTTTTTTTTTTTGCAGTTCATAGACATTGTTATATTCGCATCCGAAGCCGTCTTTTAAACCTTGAAAATTAGGGGGACTTCGGTCTACCTGCGCTACAAAAGAAATGTATTCACTTTTTAATAATTTTTTTCTTTTTTGTTATTCTTTATTTCAGTTTGTAAACGTCGTTATATTTACGTCCGAAGCCCTCTTGTTCTACATGCCCAGTGTGTGGATAATCTTCGCTCTGGTGTTGTGGGAGGGTCTCCTAGGCGGTGGAGCTTACGTCAATACGTTCTACAGGATGACCGGAGAAGTAAGTGTCAATAATTAATTTTTAATCGACGCCAGGTTAACAATTTTTTTTAATCGTTCAAGGTACCGGCGAACGATCTCAAAGTGTCTCTGGGCATCGTGAGCATGTCGGACTCGCTGGGAATCGCGATGTCCGGTTGGATAGCGATAATGGCTCACACGGCGATCTGCAAGTTGCCTCAACCGATCAGATGAAGTATTCGTACCTGATAAGTCGTGATTTGAATGCGTAATTTTTTTTTCTTTTTTTTTCGTTAAAAAGTGTAAAATTCTCAAGTGGCCAAAGCTCGAGAGCGAACAACAATCGTTCGTAGAGTTCTCAACTAAAATACGATTCCTGATAGTACAAAATGTGAAGCTAGCAAAGAAGAGGCGGATAAGCACAAACGTGTCAAATTTAGGACAAAAAATCTTACATGGTTCACACGATTTTACTGATTGTTTTTTTATTTATAAACATTCCTCAGCAAGTTGTAATGATGTACAACGATAAGCGTCTTGTAAATAATAATAATAATAATAATAATAACATAAATAATATATAAATAAAATTGTAATTTATAATACTTATTAAAATAATTATAAATACGGACAATCAATCGTCTATATTCAGTCCGCGATTGCATTATATAATTGAAAATTTCGAATCGTTCAAGGTCGAAGTTCTGCAGATTCGACTCTCGAAGTTTTTTCTAATTTCTCTTCTTCAAGCTACGTCATGCCTGATATGTGAAATTTAGCTATCATTTTTCGATAAATTTTTCATCCCGAGGCTACTACAAACCAAATGATCTCACAACTGTGTCAAACACGCGCGCCAATATTACACACACAATTCACGTAGTTAAAATATTACGTAAATCTTAAGGTCTTTAATAGGAACTTCGCTATTATTATTTTTTTTTTAATATAGTGTTGTTATTGCGAGAAAAAAAAATTGCAAATTATTGGCACACTCCATTAGTTCATTTCTCTCGTGCATCTTCGTGTATCTTTTGGTGATTAAGAAGGCTTCAGCGAATTCGCGATTTATTTATTGAAAGGCCACTACGTTTCAGAATTTAAAGCGTCGGTACGGAAAAAACTAGATGAAGACATTTAACGAAAGAAAAAAATCTACAACAGGGTAACGTTTCCGAAAGGAGCCTGTTAAAGTTTTCAAACGATTCGATGTCCATTTTTTGGGACATAAAACCGTACCGCATCAAAGCTTCCTTACATACGGCTTTGATTATGTAATTATACTTTGATTGCCTTGAATAATTCGCGGGGAAAAAAATAAAGGAGTTAGGCGCATCTGTCGAGTATGAGCTTGCCGGATTCTTCGTATTCCTGTCGCGACAACCACATCTGCTGGAAGGAACCGAGCGAGCTGAGGATCGAACCGCCGATCCACGCCCCGTAACGCCTTTCGCTCGAGCTGTTAGCGCTAATTATCTTCAGCCTCATGCTCTGCAAATAAATCAATCGATCAGCTACAATTTAATTAACGAAATGATTCCAGAGGCAAAAATTACCGGTGGAGTTTTGCTCGACAAATCTCTGTTCAAGCGATCGCTGAAGCCCTGCAGACAAGAGTTTCCACCCGTGACGACGACGCTGCCGTATAAGCTCTTAAAAAAAATTTCAGAGTCATTAATAAAATTAGAAAAAAAGAAGAAGAAATAAAAAAATGTTAATTTTATTTATTTTTAATATAGATAAATATTCACCGGTCTGACGTCCATGTCGCACATTCCGACACTCGTGGTGACCAGAGGACCGACACCGAGTATGCTAGCCCCGACACCCTTAACGTTGCTGGGATCGAAGAGGGCTTCCGGTATCATCAACCTTATGGAGCCGTAATCGTCGTTGTATCCGGTAGGGATTTCAAAGTGTTTCATCGGCAAGGCGTTAGCGGTGTCCTCGTCGTAAGGACCGTCCGATACTTGAAGGCAGTTCATCTGAAAGTCCTGGACGAGCTCGCGCACCATGTAAGCGAGCCAAGAAGACGTTGGCGCCGGTCCGGGCTTCCGAACCCAACGGGGCGACTCCCTTTCTCTCACTACTTCTGTTTACAGAATTTATAAACTTCAATAAAGCAGTAAAAAAAATTGTAAAAATGAACAAAAATTGGTAAAAATTTAAAAAATTGGTAAAAATTTTAAAAAATTTGTAAAAATTTAAAAAATTGGTAAAAATTTAAAAAATTGGTAAAAATTTAAAAAATTGGTAAAAATTTAAAAAATTGGTAAAAATTTCAAAAATTGGTAAAAATTTCAAAAATGTGTCTATAACAATGACAATAAAACGTGCCTTTGCTAGCTACAAGGCAAGCAGGTATAAGCTCGACGTTCTTGTCCTCGAAGAATTGTCTGCACTGCATGGTCAAGAAATCGCCGCCGAGCGGACTTTTGACGATTCCTTGAGTGATAACGTAGCCGTCGTGTACCGGAACGGCGCTGGTGTGCGTCGCACCGCTGTCGACGACCATAGCCGTCGATCTGCCGTTAGCGTAAGCTGCGAGAACGGCATTTTTGCAGATATACATAGCGGGAACGTTGAATTTCTCGAACATCAGTTCCAGAAGCTTTTCTCGCTTCACTCTCGTGTTCCAAGGGCATTCGGTCATGAGGATCGGATGGTGCTCGGGCAGAGCGTGGAGACGCTGTTTGTACGTGTATTCGGCGATTCTCTCGAACATGTCCCAGTCGTCGATCATACCGTCCTTCATCATGCTCACTATCTCCATGTCTGAAAAAAATGTATATTTGATAAATTACCATAAATGTTTTTTCTCCGAATTTTTATGTCGTGACGAATTCGCCTAATTATTGTTTAATGACATTTTTTGTTTGTTTTTTAATTGCTGATGTGTCCCAAAGCACGAAATGTTTTAAAATCAATTTAGAAATATTTACAATCTTTCTCATCTTACGAAATATTTCTGAAATATATGAAAATAATATTTTGAAATATTCTGTGAAAATATTCCAACGAAACGTTACTTACATATTTCGGGAAACATACTTAATCTTCTACCTCATGTCAAATATTTCTAAAGCCCAGTGACCAAATGTTTTGAAATATTTTTAGTTTCATGTTTCATCGAAATATTTCTACGAATGTTTACGTGTTTATGCGGGAGTGTATATGAAAATTTGACTGGTGATGCAATCTTCCACATTTCGCTGAAATGTAAAAAAAAAAAAAACATTTCTGAAACATTTCAATGTAAGATTTGTGAGTGGACAAAAAAATATTCTCAAAATGTTTTTATAACAATTTTCCAAATATTTTCAATACTGGTAAAATATTTTCAACATTGGTAAAATATCTTCAACATTGGTAAAAAAAAAAAATTCAATATTGATAAAACATTTTTCAATATTGGTAAAATATTTTTAAAAATAATACTTTTGTAACCTTTCAAAAATGTTTAAATTAAATAGGGACGTTTAAATGAATCGTACCTTTGCGCCTGACTTGAATAGCAGTGACGTCGATGTTGTAACGTTTCTTGGGGGGTTGAACGGGATCGTTGATATCCATAGGATCGTCCCATACCCCGAGGCTCGTCGGGATTTCCGCTTTGGGGCTGTCCTCACCGCCATAGCCGACTCGTAGACTCTGGTGTCCGGCGTCGAATATGATAGCACCGACTTCATCTGGCAATCCGCAGGAATAATTGTTATCACCGAGTTTCGTTCAAACACCTTTATCATGACGATTATAATTGTTAATGAGTTACGAAAATATATGTTTGTAACCGGCTTCTTACCACCGCCGTAAACACCACCGCTCATAGTATCTGATGTAGGGTGAAAAATAAGTTTGCGCATGCGCGCAAAGTAACGAACCCTCGTGAGCTACCCTTAACGCGAATCACCCTTACGTCCGCACTATCTGCGTTATCGACCGAGTTCGCCGAATTTCAGTATCGTACGATGAATCGAAAGGAGTTTAAAAAAATATGATATCGATAGATCGCGACCGTTCCTGTAGATCGCAGAGCGGTAGCGTAACTTTTAATCCAAACTCAGTTACGCCAAAAGTCCTTTTCGCGATGAAGTAACCAGGCAATAACACGCAGAAAAATCATGGGCGACTTTTAATATTAGCTGCAGGAACTCGCAACCGCTTCCGGTTTTCAAATCTCAGTTTTTCTACCGGAAGTGACCTCATACCGGAAATACGTGACTTCCGGTTTGAAAATCTCAAGTTTTGAGGAAGTGACGTCATAGCGAAAACACGTCACTTCCGGTCAAAAACTGAAACTTTCAAACAGGAAGTGACGTTATCCGGCATTTCACTACAGAAATCCAGATTTATCAAAATTTATTTCGGTACAAACTATACTGCTGTTTATAATAAAAAGAACGTTGACCGTACATCCAGTACGAATAAAATAATACCGACATGCGTGTAATATCGTGATATCTTTTCGCTATGCGCGTAAATGTATTTCGAAAGGATTCAAGTTTGACGACGCGAGAGTTCTTTGAATATGGCGCCGAATTCGGGAGAGCAGACCGGATGTGGGGTGCGCGAGAATGCAGGAAGTGACGTTCGCGGTGATGTTTGCCTCACCGCCGAAACGTGGCAGTGAACGCGGGCGCTGTTGGCACTTTTCAGTAACGAGGCGCCCGTCGTCTCGGCAAAGTAGTCAGTTTACTCGTGTGTTTACCGCAGGTTATCCGTCGCAGAGCAGGTAAGCTTTCACGAATCATCTATTACACCAAAGTGTATTAACACTCGTAAAGAAAGCCCGTCAATTCGATCACCTTGTGCCGATATTATTCGCGACCGCTTCGACGTACTTGCCAAATTATGAGATCGTGAATTTAGCCGTTATCTCCGATCCGGTCCATCGATTCTTAGCATATGACACTCATTTCAGTACCTCGTCCACAAAATTCACGATCGCGAGCTCTTCAGTCAGACGAATTGTTGCAAACAATCCGTTACGAAGTTAATCATTTTTTCCCTCATTCTACCTCACGGCTTACTTTTGTTTTTTTTTGCTACAATATAATCTGTTTGGCTGGTCGATAAAGAACCATGAAGCATGCATTGTAGTCTCGAACCCCTTAACGGACGAGCTTGATGTTCGATCTCTATTTCTGTAGCGTATTTTACAAACAATCCGTTACGAAGTTAATCAGTTTTTGCTTCATTCTACTTCACAGTTTTGTTTCGCTTCTTCGGCACAATACAATCTGTTTTACTGGTCGATGAAGAACCGTGGAACATTCAGCGTAGACTCGAACCCCTTAACGAACCCAATGTTTGGCACACTGTAAAAAATTGCAAATTCAATGCATCGGACCGGAAGTTTTCATTCAAAAACTGTTTCATTAAATTATAAATGTAAAATTGTGATGAAAAATTAATGGACTTTTACTGTAAAATTAAAGTAAATTGTTGGAATCAAAATATTTTTGGAGTAAATTTAAGATAAATTATTAAAAGTAGAGTATGGCTAAACTTTTCAATATACTGTACGTTCATTTTTCATCACAATCGTACATTAAATTTAGTATACCAGTTCAAGCATAAAAACTTCCGGTACCAGTACATTAAATTTCATAGAAATTTTTTTCTACAGTACAACTCAATTTCTGTAACATATTTTCGGTCAATTAATTTAATGTATTTTCCTTTGCAGAATGAAGTTCCACATTTTATGCGTGGCCGTAGCCGCCCTCTGCGCGACAATCTGCGCCGAGGAGGCCGAGCCGGAGGCTGCGAGACTGCTGGTGTCGAAGCACATACTGAACAAGTATCTTGTTGAAAATATGGATATTATTGTTAAGGTACAAAAACCACATCTTTCTATTTTTATGGTCACATAAATTAAAGCAAACTTTGAAGATATTTACCTAGAACCATTTTTTTCGTTTCACAGTACACGGTATACAATGTGGGTAGCGCCGCTGCCCTGGAGGTCGAGATCACCGACAACTCGTTCCATCCCGATCACTTTTCTCACGTGAGCGGCGAGTTGAACGCGAGAATCGACCGCGTGCCGCCCTTCACGAACGTCACCCACACGGTGATCGTCAAGCCGCGCAAGCACGGATACTTCAACTTCACCTCCGCCGAAGTTCTTTACCGTCGTACCGAGGACGCTCCCAGGCTGCAGGTCGCGGTCAGCAGCGCGCCCGGCGAAGGCCTCATCGTTTCATTCAGAGACTACGCCAAGAAATTCTCGTCTCACGTTGTACGTACCATTTTTTTTTTTTTATCTGCGTGACGATCGAGGATCAAGCTTCGATTTATTAATCGATACATTTTGCGTTTCAGGTCGACTGGGCGGCGTTCGCGGTCATGACTCTTCCGTCGCTAGCCATCCCGTTCGCCCTCTGGTACTCGAGCAAGAGCAAGTACGAGAAGCTCTCGAAAATCTCGAAGAAACACTAGAGTTCGCGCGGTGATTAGAATTACGAGAAACAAAGCATACCATCATTTCGATCGAGACTGGAGGGGTGCGCTGATCGGGTCAATTAGTCTTTGCCTGGGTGATTGTGAGACGCGTGACTGTTCGATTTAATCATATGCCTGATCGTTTTTTTTTAATAAACACTATTTATAAATAAAAGTGTCGAGTTTTCACTGAGACCTGCGATTATCTTACATCTTTTTTCCTTCACAATTCGTCCAGAGACTACGCCAAGCAATTCTTGTCTTACATTGTAGTTGTTTTTTTTTTCAGTCGCGGGTCGATCGACGATCGAGCGTCGATTTAATCGGTAAATTTCCCCTCGTACTTGCTCTTGCTCGTCCTCTGGTACTGGAGTAAGAGCAAGTACGAACATTTCTCGAAAAACTCGAGTTCACGCAATGATTGGAGTTATAAAAAAAAAAGCACACGATTATTTCGAACGAGACTTCATTAGAGCGTTAATTGGATCAATTAATCTTTGGCTGGGTGGTTGCGAGACACGTGACTATTCGATTGAAATGTATGCTTGATCGTTTTGTTTTTTAATAGAAACTATTTGAAAATAAATAAATGCTCGAGTTTTCACTGAGACACCTGCGATTATTTTACACTTTTTAATTTTTTTTATTAAACAATATAAGAATGTACAACAACGAATACCAGTTGATATAGTCAAACCATCCATACCTCGCGAATCCTTCGACAGACTCTTCATATTCTTATTGTACGTCGCGGAGGAAAAGAAAAAATCAAATACACGGGCCGATCAAGGTTCCTCTTCCAAAGGCACTTCTATCAAACCACCTGTACGATATACAAAAAAAAAAAAAAACTCAACCATCGATAAACTTTTCTGTCTATCGAAAAATTGTTTCATTCGCATTATCATCCACACTGTTAAATCTCACAAAACGAACGTAACGAAGATGATTTCAATTGTTATTTAAGTACTATGAACACTCGGTGTAGTTTGCGTATCGTGAGTAAAGTTTTCATTTATATGTCAATTACCGTTTTAATAAAATATATCTATTCGCAATGTACAAAGGTCAGCTGAGACGCTTGCGTTTGCAGCGCAAAAGCTCGGATTATTCGCCCGTGTATAAAGTCAGTGTCTTACGTTTACGTTTTATCGGCTTGGCGGGTACGCGATACGCGAAAGTCTATTACGAACTAAGGTGAAAGCTCCTTAACAGAAATGATTTATGCCGTAGAGTCAAACCGTTATCAAAAATATTGTAGACTAGTCTGCGGTTATATTTATTCCAGGGAGCTCCCGGAGCCTTAAATATTCGAGTCATTTTCGTCAGCGATGCTGCGTATTCTGGATTCGATGTCCGAAAATTATCCATCTGTGCGTTCGAATTTCCATGAGAATGCTTATCAGTAAAAAAAAAAAAAACTAAATAAAAAATGAAAAAAAAATGTTTCAACTATTAACGATCCAACGATCCAACTCCCCCACAGTTATTTTACATTTATGTACACGTTATCGATATGGCAAAGCACGAGCAAGCCTTCGGGTACGAGTTATACTTGATCGTGCGCGTACTTAATTGACTACGAGAAGACTTGCGACATCGGGAGAACTTTATCGACTTTGAGCTGACGTGCTCGCCCATCCGGTCTTCCCATTAGAAGAGTTTACGATCGTCACCCGACGATCAACTTTTTTGTGGACCTCCGAAGGAGGATATTATCACAACACTGAGTCCTCCCGTCGACGAGCGAGCTCGAAGACGGTCGTTCGTTGTTCGAGTCGCCTCGTTCACGATCTTCGTTTCGGTCTCGACGAACGAAATTTCCCCCTCGCCACGATTTCGCATCCACGAACTCTGCAATGAATCTTCTCGAGTTCGGCGTGCAAACCCTGAGAATCGCCGTAAAACGACTCAAAGATCGAGAACAATCAGAACGGCGACCTCGAGCCGGAACTTCGTGGTCTCGACGAATCGAGGCTGTTGTTCGGCGGCGTAAAAGTCGGGGTCCGAGGTGTTTTTTTCATAGGCGGTGGACATGAATCGGCAAAGACGTTCGTTCGTCGTCCGAGCCGCCTCGAGGTCGCCGCCGCGCTGACGATGTCCGTTTCAGTCTCAACCAACGAAATTTACCCTCGCGACGATCCCGCGTCTACGGACTCTGGAGGGAATAGTTTCTCCTCGAGTTCGGCGTATAGAAACCCCGAGGGTCGCCGTAAACGGGCTCGAATGTCGAGAACGGTCGAAGTGGCGACGGCGAGCCGGGATTTCGCGGACTCGACGAATTGAAGCTGTTGTTCAGCGTCGTGGAGTTCGCAGTCGGCGGTGTTTTCTTGATTATGGGTGGTGGACATCTGTCGGCGAAGACGGTGTTGTTTCTCACCGAGAGATTGACGCTCGAGAGCTTGTTCTTCCAGACGTAGAAGAAAGTCATCACGAGGATGGCGAATATTCCGAAGGTGTAACGATGGAAGTACATATAGTCGAGCCAGTGAATACCGGACATCGACGCGTAGTTGTCGCTTTTGGCTATCCTGATTCGGAGAGATATCTTCTGTCGCGTGACTTCGCTGACGATCGTGATTTCTTGACCCTGCACCGCGAGGGCGTCGCTGTTCTTTACCAAACGGAAGGTGTGCTGCACCGTTTGCGCCATGAAGATGTGCTGCGTGCTCACGACCGAGTCCTCCGGCACGAACACCTAAACGAAAAAATATTCATTTATTTATTTATTTATTTATTTATTTGTTTATTTATTTGTTTATTTATTTGTTTATTTATTTGTTTATTTATTTGTTTGTTTATTTGTTTATTTATTTGTTTATTTCTTTGTTTAGTTATTTGTTTGTTTATTTGTTTATTTGTTTATTTATTTATTTATTTATTTAATTATTTATTTATAACCGTGTTCCGATCAGGCCAACAAACATGTTGGTCTGATCGGAACACAGTGCAAAAATTCACTCAATAGATCGGAACGGTCCGTGTAGCCATTTAGTGCATTGAATATTATAATTTTTATTCCAGTAAAAAAATGTGTTCGGGATGGCAGAGAGAATTTTGCCACGTCGAGACAGTTAAGCTTACCTTGACTTGCCGCAGCACCGACAGCAGTCCATAAATTTCAAGAGTCGCGACAGGCGTCGCCTGCCCCGTTGTCGGATAGAACACAATTTCCTTCGCGCTGACGTAAATTGGCGGAAGATGAGCTACCTCAAGTGGATTCCCTTCGATGTCTCTGCTCTGAGCGTTCACCTGAACGCGAGTCTCGAGCGTACTCGTCACCATAGTCGGCTCGCCGATTGGAATTATATCGCAGTAGTAAAAGCCTGCAAGAAAAAAATATTACATCAAATAAAGTGGTTTGTGAAAATCACGAAAGCTTCGGTATTTTACACCCACCGGTCACGATGTCGAATCGGGGCTTGGTCAAGAATACGTCTTTGATGTTGATCGACGGCACCGGCGATACGAACTGTATGTTACAGGTGAATGGAAAAGTGCTGAGGGTAAAGGCCGAGTTCGTGCGGCATCCGCCCAGGCCGCGGGCGAGAACATTGTTTTCCTTTATGCCTTCGTCCTTGCTCTTCAGCACGAGCGGCACGCTGAACACATCGCTACCGGCGAAATTTTGTCCTTTCAGCAGAACGAGCGATATCTGTTGGGGATACAAAGAGTCGTCGATGAAGTCGAAGTCACAGACGAAATTAGTATATTATGCTACAAGGGTCCTGAAAAACCGCTCCCTCCCGTTTAGCATACGATACTTTTTTTCCGACTTCATTAAAATAACCACATTTCTTGCGTCGCAAAATCGTCATATTCGCCAATGACCATTACTCCCCAGGAATAATGAGTTCCATTGTCCTCTAGGGAATAATGAAACAGTACTGTGCATGCGCACACGTTGATAACGATCATTGATCAATAATATGCGATTATTTTCTATTATTAATTATTAAACTATTATTAATAACAGGCTTATTCATTTTCAGCCCGTTTTGCACGCAAGGAATTTGGCAATTTTATCGAAGCCGAGAAAAACAGTGCTTTTTTATTTCACCTTCGAAATCGGCTGAACGCTGACTTCGATCTCGCCTTGTCTGTGCGTCGTCAGACTGTGCTTTACGACCGTGTATCCCGGATTTTTCGCCCTTCCTACTCCGCTTATCGAATCGACGGACAGCACTTCTGGTGCCGAGGACTGCCACGAGCCCGGATCGCCAGTCTCCGAGGACAAAAGCGGCATCGAGAAGCAAACCACGTCGCCGACCGTCAGAGTTGTCTGTAACAGGCGACAAATATATGTTTCAACGACTGTTTCATCCAGTAATTCGATTCACCGCGTACGAGCCGACGAGGACGTACCTTTGCCGGGAATATAATATCACCGATCATCATGTGAACGTAATCGAACATTCCGTTGGGATACTTTTCGCTGTGAACCTTGGCGACGAGTTCGCCGTCCTCGTGGAATTTTGTGGTAATCAAATTATCGGGTCCCGTAGCGAACGACACGAGATCCGCACGGTTCGCCGTGGTCTTGAACTTCGATTTCGTAGCGTGAAACTTGTTGCCGACGCTGTCGAAGTACTCGACCACGTAGTTCAGTTCCATTCCCTTCGGCAGCATGTTCAGCTCCTCGCCACTTCTTATGCGAATGTTCGAGCTCAGGGACAGCATCATATAGTGAACGGGCTTCACCTGCAATTAAAAAAAAGAATGTAAAATTTGATGTTAATCACGACCCTGATTTACGACCATGTGTAATACTAGAGTCGGCAATCGAAAGGGCAATCAAGTTTGTTCACAAGTAGTTACACCTAAGATCAAATGAAAAGTCTCATCGAAAACGGATATCGTGTCTCTACTGTATGTGACTAGTCCGATATTTGACCACCGACGTGACGAGCGATGTCCGTTTCCGGTTTCACTCTGATCCGAGCTCCGGCTGAATAAACATGTGACTGCGATATTAAAGCTTCAACTAAACATTTATTTCTGACTCCCAGACGGACCTCAAATATATCACAGTGTCAGCTTTCGATGAGACTTTTCTTTTAACCGTACTTGCTAGAACCAATAAAAAAAAAGTTGATTACAGTTTTCACATGCTCTCAGTAAGACATAGTACTTTATGATACTAGTGCGATAAAACTTTTTCTGACGAGTGCTGCAACAATCACCCGAGTTCATAAAAAGTTATTCGCACGAGCATCGTAGCACATTTTACTTCACAAGTTGTGAAAAATAGGGGCTTTGCGCAACGTGCCTAAAACTGCCATTCTCGCACCGAGTGTAACAAATAAATTTTATACTCACGTCGATAATGACGGTAACGGATTGTTTGAAGTTGTAAGACTCCACGTTAGTCACCGCAATGATAGTCCTACCGAGATTCTCGCCACACTTGACAAACCCAGTCTTATCAACCGTAACGGTCTTCGTCGCCGGCGTGAGCGCATTCGGATCCTCAGCCTCATTCGCGTTGCCATTGGACAGAATCTTGTAGGTGCTCGCGCCGTGTTTGTCGCGATTGGTTCTGAGTTTCACCCCAGAATTCGGCGTCATCAAAATCACGGCCACACCGTGAGTGACCTCAGGCTCGACGATAGCGAGTTCCTCGAAAATCTCCACTTTCGCGAAGGTGCTGAAGCTCACGTCGTCTTTATACCCAGAGAGTATCTTCGAGGGAGTCGTGACGTTCAGATAAACGGTCGCCAGACCTGCCTTCAGCGCTCTCGCCCTCAGCGTCACTTCGTTCTGATAACGAATATTTATCCCCGTTCCCTCGTACATATTGTGCAAGCTAAGAATCTCCGGATCGCTCGAGAACCACGTGAAGGACAGCAAAGACTTCATCGACCCGATAATGAGAGGCGTGAGATTGTCCGGAATGCCGAAAGCCCAGAGCGGAATCGTCGCTCCGACCTTGATCCTCGTCGTCGGAACGACGATCTTGATCCCTTGAAGATGAGTCACCTGCACGTAAACGTGGTCCTGCGAGTAGACGACTCGGTTGCCCTTCGTGCTCGGCCCAACCGCCCTGGCGATCACCTTCGCGTGACCGATCGCCTTCCCCTCCAGAATCCCCCGCGGATCGATCGTCAGAATATTCTCGTTCTCGACGAAGAACTCGATCTCCGCGTTGCTCGGACCGCCGGTAGTTCCGACCTGGCAAACCGTTCCAACGAGAACCGTGAGATTCCTCTCGGTGACCCTGAGCGGCGTGAAGACCTGAATGCTCGCCGATTCGCTGCGGATCTCCTGCTCGTCGTGACCGCTCACGAACGCGACTCTCGCCTCGCCCTCCTCGACCCCGTGAATCATGTAGAGTATCCTCGAGTAAGGCGCCTCGCCCTGCTCGCCGGCCGGCAATTTCTTGATCTCGATGTAATTGTCGTCGATCTCGACGTCTATGTCGAGCGCCTCGAGACTCGGCACTTCCATGATGTGCCCGTTCGTGTCGTAGAGCCTCAGAGTAGCGGCGATGCATTTTCCCTTCTCGACCTTGTTGAGGCTCTCGACCTCGATGCCTGCGAGTTGCTGGACCTCGATCTCGGCCTCGGCCGGCGCCGATGCGAGGCAGAGATCGACCAGAGCGATCTTCAGCAATCCGGGTTTTTTTGGCACGACGCTTATCGTCTTCGTAGGCTCTACGTAGCGAATATCCGCGACCTCCTCCGTGCTCAGAACGAACTCGTAGTAACCCGAGCCTTGGCTCACTTGGAAGGAATATTTACCTCTGGGGTCGTTGAGGACTTTCATTTTTCTGGGATTTATCGTCGTGTCGTTTACGAGAAAAACGCTGACCTGCGCCTCGACGACCGGAGTCGCTATCGAGCCTCGCTCGTTCAGCGTCCCAAAAGGCGGCCACTCGGGCGAGATTCTCAGCCTCGAGAGAACTTGCTTCTGATATCCGGTGACCGTCGCCTGGACGACGAGCGAGCCGGTGTGCCTCTTCGCAACGAGGATCTGATAGTGACGACGCGGTAGAACGACGTTCATGTCGGTAAAAGTTTCCTCCTGCGTTCCGCTGACCACCTCGACGACTCCGCTGTCGAGCGGCTTCAAATTCCACTCGACGTTGAGGCTCGTCACGTTGTCGAACCTGCGACCGTCCTCGTCCTTTACCATCACGACGAGTCTCAGAGGCTTGTCGCTGTGGGCCATCACGCGGTCGCTGTTCTGCGCTATCGGGCAGTGCTCGCTGTCCTTGAACTCGGGGAGAAGCTGGATGTAGCGGGGCTTGCCGCATATCACCCTGACGGTCGCCGTCGCGTCGGTGCTTCGGCAGTTCGGCAACAATGGTGTGTTCGAGACCGTGTAGGTGAGCAAGACATCGCCGAGGGCCTTGCAAGTCACCTCGTAGACGGAGACATCGGCGATGTCTGTGTATTTTTGATCGACGGCTCGAACTATGTCCTCGTCAGAGACGGCGATTTCTCGAGCATAACCCTGAGGCTTTCCTGCCCAGGGATGCGGACCGCCCTTGAATATAATTTTTCTAGACGAACCTACGGCCAGGAGAGTTTCCCCGTTGGAGGGGTGGATCGCTATGAGTCTCTCGTAGGCCGAAACCGTGATGTTGTCGACCAGGTACTGGCCGTTCGCGCTGTAGGCGACCGTTATTCCGGAAGTGCCGACGTCCAATCCCACGACTCTTACAGTCGCGCAAGCTATGCCGACCGGCTGCGCGCTCTCGCTAGAGTTTTGCTGGAAATTACCGTCGGGTATGTAAACCTCGAAGGGGATGTCGCGGCAGTCGTTGAAGGGAACCTCTTTTGCTTCCGGTCCCTCGCCCATTCTTCCGTAGAGCGCTACGTGGAGATTTATCGGCTCGCCGACGGCGGCGTCGATGTTGTACTGGATTATCTCGAGCCTCGAGGGCAGGAGAACGTGGACCTTGGCGCGGTCCTTGTTGTACTGGTTGCGAGCCATCGAGACCGTCACCTCAGCGGAGCCCTGACCGAGGACTCGAACTACTCCGTTCTGGGAGACGGTTACGGTGGTGGGTTGGTGGGAATTCCAGACGTACTTTCCGTCACCGCCGGTGGCTTTTAGAGCGATGTCGAAGCGGGATTTGCTCTTCGGGTCCCAGGGAACGGCCAGAACTCGAGGATTCACCACGACCGGTGTGTGAATTACGAGCTCGGCTTTGGCGAGGAGCGGAGAGGCCAGGGGAATCTTCCTGCCCTGCTTGTTTATCACGCCGTGCAGACAAGCCTCGGCTATCGTCGTTCCACAGGCTATGGGAACGGCGACCACGTGACTGCCGTTCTGCGTCATCGACTTCGTCTCGAAGAACTGCGAATCTATGTCGATAGTTACTTCGACGCCCTCGCCAATGTGGAATTTGTGGTCCTTGCTGTCGAAGAGGTCGACGACTATCTCGTGGGACTCGCCGAGTATGAGGCCAGAGTTTCTGTTCGGGAGGACGGTTATCGTTATGTAGGAGACTTCGTTGATGTTGACCGTGGCCGTTGGGAGAACGACGCCGTGCTCCTCGTGGACGTTTCTGTCGTGCAGAAGCACTTTTGTCTTGCCTCTTGCAAGAGCGTAGGCCGAGCGGCGGTCGTTGTTTATCTCGAGCACGTCGGGAATCTCCGCCTCGAGGTAATACTGCACGGACGGAAGAACTATCTCCTCCAAGCGGCCTTGATGAACCTGCATTATTCTGTACTTGAAACTGTCGTAAGCCATCATCGTCACGTCCGTCGGGAGAATCAGCAGATTCGCGACCACGATGAGCTCGACCTCGACCGCGGGAACGTGCTTGTACTCCGGATACGGAAGTCTCACGGACACCTGAAAAATATACAAACTTTGGCAGTTTCGAGAATAAATAAAGAAAAAATGTTTTTAACATTTTCTCATAGAGCGTAATTTTTTTTTATTTCAGTGAAAATAAAAAAAAAATTAGTCTTCGAAGTTCCCGCGCGTTTGAAGGTCGGCTTTATTTTACCTTGGCCGTGCCGGTCTTGATTCCCTCAAGAAGGATTATGTGTCCCTTCTTCCCGACGCCGTCCAGCTTCGCAATAGTTAGCGGCGCTTCGTAAGGGGACTCCTGGAAGGTCATGAACCTCAGAATACTGTTGTAGTCGTTCTCGAACTGCGACGAGCGTTTGTCGCCGCTGCCTATCGTCCATTGAAATTCCACTCCCGCAAGAGTCGTAAACTCGTTTCCTGCATCAATAATAAATGGATGTTAATCGTGTTTCTTTTTCTTTCTGAAATCAATAAATCTTCCCGAGTCCATCTAGAGTCAAGATTTTTTTCTATTATCCCAATATACTTGCGCAATAAATGATACTGTAAAAAGAAATAGTAAATTTAATGTACCAGACTGCAAGGTTTAATGCAAAAACTGGTACATTCAATTTAATGTACAATAGTGGTGAAAAATTAATATACTTTCTCATTGAAATTAAAGTAAATTATTTAAAGTGAAGTTTCCCAGTGTTTTTAATAGACAGAACATTAATTTTTCATCATAATTGTACAATAAATTTGATATACCAGTTTTTGTATTAAAACTCCCAGTCTAGCACATCAAATTTCATGAAAATTTTTCCACACTGTAACACAAGAAGTGAAATCAAGAAATCTCCTGAATTCCATCTAGAGCCAAGTTTGTTTTTTCTTTCTGTAATCCCGATATACTCTTACAATAACTAATAATATTAAAAACTTGTCACGAGGAGCTAATCGGTACAAAGTGTTGTACCTTGTTCGTCGTACGCCCTGACTTCGAAAGCCTCGGGCGCTTCCTCGATAAAGAGTTCTCTCGTAGTGGTAACTAGATTCAGCGAGAATATAGCGTCGACTATGACGTCGCATCGTAGGAATTGTCCAGTATTTATGTCCTCCGCGAGGACGATAGCCGTGTTTCTGGTCGGATCTCTCGTTACGCTCTGCACCATAACGGCGGACGAGCAAGTTCTCTCGGGATTTTCATTCATGGGAATCAAATGCACGACGTCGAGCCGCGACGTCGACCTGAAAACGTGACAAAACGCATTGTGTACCGTTTCGGTTAACCTCAAAGACGAATCTCAGCATCGCGAATCAGCGTCGAACGGACGGAGCGATTAATTGAATTGCAAAAGCCGAACGAGCGACGACAAAGAAAGAGCGCAAAGTTGAGACATTGCGTTAGCATTCGTGTGTTAAAAATAATTATGATGTTACCATTGGTAGCAGCCTCCTTCGGTAACTTCCAAGGTGAAATTAACCGGAAAGTCGTTTAGAACCGGCAGCAGGACTCTCGGTACGTTGAGCCGCGACGCCGTCGTAACTTTTCCCGTCCATATTAACGCCGCGATTAACGTAAATACAATTATTTCTAATAAAACTCTTGATCCCGCCATAATTTCTCTTCTACATGTGTTTCGCGGAAAACCCTCGCGGCCTGGCATTGGCTTGCGTCGGCAACGTTCACACCGGTCACCGGAGTTTCGAACGTACTGCCAACGTAGCGAACACGAATACGAGGAACCCGAACGGTTTCCGGAAATGCAAATTTTAACACTTCTGTATTGACAGGAGGCGAGTTCGTACGAGTTTTGGCGCGCGGGTGGACTCGCGTACTGTTTGCATTTTTATCTCTCGCACTGCAGTGAGCGTCAACGTTGTGTTTTTAATACATCGTTCGGAATCGGGTGAAGAGACGCTGTACCTTGTTTTTTGTGCTGCGTCCCGAGGTGCTTTCAATTTGGCATTTTTCGTTATTATAATGTGACTGCGCATGCGCACCGTCGTTCTTTGGTGCGCATGCGCAGTGACGTTATAACGACGATAAACGCCAAATCGAAAGCACCCCGCTCTCAATACAACGTTTAGTTTTCCCATGAATTTGCTCTGAATAAACGTTCTGGTGTTATCAAAACTGACAAAATGTATTCCACGGAAATAATCGGATGCACCTCAATTTAAAAGAAAACTACTAGCAGTAAACAATCACAAATAAAAGAACGCATAGCTGAGCAATCTGCATTCAAGAACGCACCCATTATAACGCGACTGCGCATGCGCATGGTCGTTTTCTGGCAAGAATTCGTATCAGAAAGCGACCATGCATATGCACAGTTACGTCATAATAATGAAAAACCTTAAATCGAAAGCGCATCTGCTATAATTTTCTCGTACATGCGTTTTGCGGAAACTCTCTCGGCCTCGCATTGGCTGCATCGGCTATCTTCATGTCGAACACGAGTTTCGAAAGTGCTGCCAACATCACGAACGCGAATACCAAAAAACTCGAACGATTTCCGAAATGTATATTAATAGTTTTACTTCTATATTCACGGGAGTCGAGTTCGTACGAGTTTGGCGCGTGTGAACTTGATGTCAATTCACGTACTGTTCGCCTGAACCTCTCTCGTTGCAGTGACTAACAACGTTGTCTTATTAATACACCGTTCGTAACAACGTGAAGGAACCTACCAAAGAATTCTTTGGTTTTACCACGTTTTTCTTAACTGCGTCAAACGAGTTTTTCTCGGGAATCGTCTCAACTATATTCCACGGGTATGCAATAGAGTCAAAGTGCGGCTGATCGTGTACGGTGACTCGTCGCCTTTATTCATCGTCGGCAGTAAAATCGCGTCAAGCAACCGCAGCGAATAATAATCAAGCCTCACACAAACGTTATCGGGACGGGAAAGTATCTGGAATCGATGAAACATAAGATTCACGTTTAAGCTGCAGTGTTTTGTCATTTCAAGAGGCAACGAAAAACCTGTTACATCTTCACCTTCACCGACCTCACCGACTAACGAGGAAAAAAGCTGTGTCGCGTGCGGCGTTCGAAGCACGGCAACGCCGCTCTCCCCTCTCCACGCCTCCACGGTTTGTCAGTGAGGTATGCACGTGCGTTTCCGCTTTCTCTAGTTCCCCGCCGACAGTCCCGCCGCGAAGTCGAACGGGCAGTGACACGCGATCGCGAAACGGTGAAAGGTTTTTTTCATACGAAGAATAGGCAAGTCGAATTGTGTGTCCTTTGAACAGCCGTGAGAGACTCGAACTGTGCACGATGACGGATGAGATTTGATACAAGAGGAGAGAAAAATTCGATCCTCCCGATATCCGCGGTGACTGCGCCGGATGCTTCGAAGACTCTACTCGAAGGTATAGTAAATTTTGGGGTTAAGTTTCGTTCGCTTTTCCGAATCAGCGGTCTCACTGCAGCGATAAAAGCGACGCTGCACTAAACGGCACGAACGTTTCCATTGTTGTTAGAGACGAAGGAAGTGACACGACACGTGCTTGTCGACGCTGGAAACAATGCAATGAGTTAACAAGTGTCGTTAGCATCGCATCGTCTCGCGTATACGTGTGACTGCTTCGGGCCCTTCCCGAGTCCGCGATTGGCAGGTGATTAATCTTCGGCTGCATGTGTGGTTGCTGCATGGTTTTCTGTGATCGATAAATTCGTCACGCTGACTCGTCGGAGGTGTTTAACCGTAGACGCGTAGCGGGTTGTTTTAATGTACATCTGTGTACCCCTTTAGCGAACCACGCGCATCCGCTTCGCGCAGGTTTTCGTCGATGCGTTACATTTGAAAATAAAATCGATATTCCGCAGTTTGATCGCAGTGAAATCGAAAGGACGTACCGATGTATTACATATTATTATAATTCCACCATTTTTAAAACCTGAATCGACAAATTAATTCATAGAATAAAACATCGGAGAAGGTCGGAGCTTCGTGTAGAGTGTTTTAAGGACAATACACAGGACACGAGAGTCGATGTCTATAGATTATACAGCAATATATTCGATGTGTTCGGTTACATATGTTCGCTGCAACCGTTGCCGGTGATCGATAAATTCGCCACGCTGACGCGTCAGAGGTGTTTAACCATCGACGCGTAAGTAGCGGATTGTTTAACATACAATTTTGTGCCACGCGCATCCGCTTCGCGCAGGTTCTCGAAGTTATGATAAATTTGAAAAAAAAAACATCGATCTTCGTCATTAGAATACAGTACCGATATATTACAGATTATAGAAATTGCACCATTTTTAGAACGTCAATCGATAAATTAATTCATAAGATAAAAATGAATGCATGTTTAACATACATTTTCGTACCTTGTTGGCGGACCACGCGCATCGGCTTTGCGCACGTTTTCGTGGTTAAGTTACGTTTGCAAGAAAATCCTCATTTTTACGTTTTTCTTTTACAGGCATGCTAGTTGCTCGTCGCGGTGCCGGCCGTTGCCTTTGTTGCGGAGTGCAACGTGCCAGCCCCCGCAATGATTTGCGTCACGTGCGTTATCTGCGTGGTAAAATTCACGAAAAAATCCAGCGATACCAACTCGACGGAGGTCGGTGAGTCGGATTCACATTTTATGTTTTTTATAATTATACATACAAAATTTGTGTGTTGAGACTTACTGGTTTCTAACGTCGAAAGGGTTAACGAAAGTAATAGGAATGATACATAGGGTCGAATCGATGTCAATTCACGACGCGACGGATATACTCGTAGAGAAAACAGCTGCCAACGAACTCGCCACTGCCCGACCAATACACTTCGCAAGTGTATGCATATATGTATATTTCTGCACGTACACGCGGAGTTAATTGCACAGTGCGGGACGCTCGGTCGGGGGGGGGGGGGGGGAGTGTGTTGTAATTCTCCATTGGCGATGACCCAGACGGTCAGAGCAATTGATCGGATCGTTTAGTAGTGGAAAAGTTTTCTCGATCGTTCCTCCGCATCTCAATGACTCCTATTTTTAGAAGGTTATACATAGAGTCCTTTCCAATTTTATATTTAAAACAATCCTTTTCACAGAAAATCTTTTTTGGACATTTGCCAGATTGAATCTAAAAAAAAAAATGTTTTCGTCGTTTGCATGTCCAGCGAAGATTTCTTATTTTCGTCAAACTCGCCGGGTCCTGAATACCGAACTGCGCGACATTTTTCAAGCGCGCCCCTCGAATTGTTTTTGATTTTCTTGCGCATCAACTTTAAGAGATTCGTTCATTGTTTTCACATTTTCTCATAAACGGATATCGAGCTGCCTGACTGCGGCACGCACGTAGATATTTAAATCGACGGCACAAGAAAACAAAAAAAAAAATATATATATATAAAAAATTGGGTGCGTACGTTCGGCACGTATTAGGGGCCAGCGATAAAGTCGGCCGGTAGGGAGCCGGTGGCTTCAGTCCGTGATTGAACGTCGTCGGGTTCGTGGCAGCTGATGCGTACAGCTGTTGCTGGAGCCGAGTCGAGCGCGTCGCCGCGGCAGTGATTAAAAAAAAGGTGGTATTATCGACACTGTTATTAGAATCCCATTGAGAGTCCGTTAAAAAAAAAAAAAAAATACTCGAAGCGTGCGCGGCATTTTCGTCGTTCGATTAATTTCAACGCAACGCTCAGTCGTTGTTGTTGTATTCGTTTGTTATTCCGCGTTCGGCCCGCGCGCAGCGGTGAGTCGAAGGAGCCATTGTAGGTGAAGTGCGGAACTATTCGCGGAAACGGTTTACACGCCGGCTCACGTGGTCGTCGGGTGTGCTATATAACTCGGGCGCTAATAGTGTCAAGGTCAAGGACCGGCGCAAAACACACCGACAAGCCGGAAAAGCAACGTCCCGATCGCTTCGGTAGGTCTCTTGTCGCTGATGTTGAAATTATTTATGATAAAATATTTACACAGTTGGAGATTAGAGATTAAAGATGTCTGATCGATTATCTCCTCGCCCCCTGTGGAATAGAACTAGATTAACGCCATGTGAAACACTTGTGTCTCTCTCACTCCACTGCGGGCGCCGATAAAGGCATCGCTCTCGCCCCCTTGGCGCGGTCACGTGACTTTCACTTGACCTTAAGGGGCGGCTGAACGCGTGTGAGTGCGAGAGATACAGAGTGAAAATTTTGAATTCATTTTTCTTCGAAACGACTCTATAAAATGAAAAAGTAATTGCGAGTCACAGACGAGTTTGCTTTTGCGTGAAATGTCTACCATTTCCGAATATACATTCATTACAGTTTTTGTCACCGACTGAGTCTGTTTCACCTCGCCTTAAGGTCGGTAACAAAAACTGTAGTTAATTTTTTTCACGGGCGCAAGCCACTTCCGGTTAGAAGCAAAAAAAAAGGTTTCATTACCGAACGCGGAATTTGACATTCTCTTAATCCTTCTATATGAATCTATATAAAAGTCAAGTATAATGTGTCGTCATCAAATATTTGTCCGAAAGTTAAGAGTTTTACTTTTTTATTACCGATTAGACGTTGATTGGATAGACGGTATCATAATTAGTGCAAGCTCATCAGTCCGACTATGCGACTGACCGATACTATTTATCTAGGTGGGCCATATTCGCTACTTTCACCCTACTCAAAGTATGCATGCATTCCGCTGACTCGTCGAGGCCCGAGAACGTCCGGTTCGAGTAGGCAATTTTTTTTCCTCAAATTCGCATTAAATTCTCATTAAAGTCACTGGCGTGAAATGAATCCCAAACTATCATCCATGTACATTTTTACGTAATAAAATATTAAGTAGATATAAATAAATATCAAGACTCTTTTTCGTACAAAATTTAATCAACTTCGAAGCTTCAGTTATATTTAAAGTTTTATGTATGGTATTTTTACGATGTATGAAACTTCAAAAAATATAACTATATTTTTTTATAATATAATATAAATATTTAATTAAAAAAAAAGCTCAAAGTTGAATCAGCGGGCTATTTGACTTTCGATTTTGGGGTCAGAGTGAAACCGCCCGCGCGCTCTCAGAAGATTATAAACGGTCTGTGTCGCCCCGACGATCCATCACTGTCCCCGTGACGTTGGATTCTACAATGTTTAAATCGCGACGGGTGTCAGCGAATTTCGGGCGTCCGGCCAAAAAGATCGTCGTCGGCGAACGTCGATTTTTATTGCGTGTGCAGCCGCACGTAGAGCGCCCGTAGGGGAGTCCTCGGGCGTGTATCTTCGTCCCGTTTGGACGGAACGGGTGCCTTTTCGCCGGACGGTTATTCTTCGCGTGGAGACAGACCCACGTACACGTACACCTCTCGGCATTTCGTGAAGTCAGTCACGCGCCCATCCGCCGGTCCGCGTCATTGTGTCTCGCTTCTCTTCGCGATCCTCTCGCCCTATCCGCGCTCTCGCCGAACGAACGACTCGAGAGATCCGTCGCGACACTCCTATCGCTGATTTCGTCATCGATTCGACTCGTCGAATCACATCGAACTTCGGACTTTCCACGACGATCGACTGGAATCCTTACTCGATTGATAAAAAAAAAAAAAAAAAAAAAAAAAAAAAATCATAATAGTTTCTTTTTTTTTTATCAAGGTAAATCAACGACTCACTGTGCAGTGGAATAATAACGATGTCAATCGGAGACACGATTAAAAAAAGATAGAGTAAAACTTAAAAAAAAAATAATTGAAAACTAACGAATAAAAATTAAAAGTTAACACGAGAAACTTAATAATCAACGGGAAAAACATAAAAATTAACAGGCAAAAGTTTATTAATTAACGAGTGAATATAAAATTTTGTGCGTCAATCGGAGTTACGAAAAAAAAAATGTCGCAAGAGGCGACTTCCGGACGGATGCGTTGGATTCGATATGCCGAGGTACGTCGATTGAAACATTAGAATATTCGAAGCGTGAGACGATTGGGAGTCTGTGTTGCACGGAATTGAAAACGACACGGTCACGTGTTTCGACGAATGTAATGAATTATTGATACGCGCCTCGACACAGTCTAGTTAGAGTCGTTTCGCAAACGCGCACACAGACCCACCTCGGTCCGCACCGTTAATATCGACCGAGGCGGTGGAGCGATTGCGAGAATCGAGAATTATCGTTTCGGCATCGATGACGCACAAGGAAAAGCCGTTGACTTTGAACTCCGCACAAAGGAGGTTATGTAATAGGGGGGTCAGGTGAACGCCGAACGACGTGCCGAGTTTAGAATTTCGCGTTCCGAGTTTGCTTTACGTAAGGATCAAAGGAAACGCTTTACTTTACGCTAGGCGGAAAATAAAAATTTACGTACAAAAATTAACAAATTATTAATATTTAATTTGCGTCCAGACGTGCGGATTCCAAGGTCATCCGCGCTTCGAATAACCGTTCAAGCTGCCTCGACGTTCGCTGAAAAAGAAACGAAGAACAATAATAATTTTATTTTATTCGTCGCATCGACCGACGGCACGAGAGATGGAAAACAAATTTACCTCGTCCTTCCGGCTCGCGACCTAGCAATAATATCACAATTGAAACGAAGCCAGGGCCGTCTCCCGAACTGACCGACGCAGGCTGCTGCTCCCGTTTGCGGCCTCGCCAGATAATTTTAGATTCTCGTCTCGATCCTCGACTGTGCGTGCCTTAGCGCTTGTCGGGACCGAAAACAAATCCACTGTGCGAGTCACTCGCTCGTCAGAATTTTTACGAATCTTCGTCGATTGCGAGTTACTGCGTTACACAGCGAGAGCGATACGCGAGGTGAGAAGAATTTGAGGGGTCAAACGCCGCAAGCGATCCGTGAGAGATCGCTCGCCGCTTACACTGACGTCATCATTCCGTTAGCTCGTTGAGCGTTCCCATTGGTCGAGCGCGTGGACGCGAGTTCACGCGCGTCCTGCCGCGCGAACGAGTCGAGCCTCCAGCGCCCGATTGGCTGGCGCTGGAGGCTCGACTCGTCGCTTCGCTCGGCTCGACCTTCACTTCCTCGTGGAAGTGAACGTCCGTGAGCGCAGGAAAGCACTTATAATCATTTACCGTGCGCGTCGAATTGATTTTGATAACAGTGTCGTTACACGTACGTAATACGACTTGGCTGCATGGAATTATCGCCGAACGACGTACCGAGTCAGTCACGAGCATGATAATAATAATGCGAACGTAAATCGTCGTGAGATTGATTCGTTTCACTTTCGCCTCTTTCACACATTTTTAAATTTATATTCTCGTACAACGTTTTACGATTAAATTTAATCGAATCGGGTTGAATTAAATAACATGTTTCCTCGTGCAACTTGATTTATTTTATTTTTCCACCGTGGATGTCGAGACCGAAGAGGAATCGACCGTTAATGCATGCAAGGGGCTCGCTCCCAGCCGGCTCGTGCGATTGGCCAACGCAGATTGGTCAACGTGACGTCAGAGCTGACCACCGCGATGGAGTAATTGCCGTTGCACAATTTAGGCCAATTATATCAATCGTTTTTTCTCCCCCCTGTGTGTAATCATCTTCGTCATACACTCGGCCATCCGATAGTCCCAATTATTCGTTATTTCCCCATCGTACGAGAGCGTCGGTTGCGACACGAAAGGTTTTTTCTTCGGGTTTTTTTTTTAACGCATGCACGTAAAATCCCGCTTTCCGTTACTGTGAAGTGAGCGCAGGAAAGCACTTTTTCGCATCGCGTGCGAGGAAAATACTGCGCATGCGTGCAAAAGCAATATGGTCATTTTCGCGCACTAGTGCGAGAAAGTGCCTTTCTGCGCACAGTTCACAAAAATGAAAAGCGTGATATTCGTGAATTTGTTAGGAAATGGTAATTTACAATACTATTTACATTGTCTGACGAGTGTTGCAATCACACGACTTAAGAAAAAGTTTTTCGCACGAGTATCGCATCCAATTTTACTTCACTCGGTGTGAAAAATTGGAGTTTTACGCAAGTGTGTGTAAAACTGCCATTTTCACGCCGGGTGAAGTAAAATTTTGTGAATGGCAAAGGCCTAGAAAGGGGAGTTCTGACTCGTGTGAATGTATTTCGTGTGTAGGCATTTTCCCACTCGTCAATAACTTCCTTTCTACGCCCTTGCCGTACAAATAACTGTTCTATATCTGAACGCTGTCCATTCCGTCTCGCTCATTGAGGGGCTCCGCGCGCATGAACTTGTTTGTCATGTTAGCGATTTTGATTTTGGATTCACGCCAGCTTAATCTGTTCTCTGTGGTCACAGGCGCATTAACCACGCAACGAGCTTCGTTCATGTTTTCGCATTCGAAAAACATGAAGTAGCTTGATCACACTTGATCAATGATCCACAATGATTTCCGTAATGGTGGACATTAATCACGGAACCGCTCGAAGGTTAACGTTCTCGTAATTCGATCGGAGGTTAATGTTCTCGTATTTTGATCAGAGGTTAATCTTCTCGTATTTCGATCGACAATGTTTTCGTTATTTCGTTCGTGTTTCACCATTCATTGTTGACACGAAATTCGTATTGATATTCGACGTTGATGATTTCGACAACAGCATTGTAGTTCGGATAGATATATATGTGTTGTTGAGATTCGCGTGAGCTTGACGCCTCAGCCTTCGTGTCCTTCACTTCCGATTTAAAAATCTTGGTTTTTGACCGGAAGTGACGTCGTACCGAAAAAACGTCACATCCGGTTTGAAAGGCTAATTTTTCGACCGGAAGTGACGTCATACGGTAATACGTCACTTCCGGTTTGATAATCTAATTTTTCGACCGGAAGTGACGTCGTACGGGAAAACGTCATTTCCGGTTTGGTAATCTAATTTTTTGACCAGAAGTGACGTCATACAAGAAAACGTCACTTCCGGTTTGAATTTGAAAATCGCATTTTTCGACCGGAAGTGACGTTGTACCGGAAATATGTCGCTACATTTTTTCGACCGGAAATGATGTAACAGAAATACGTCACTTCCGGTTTGAAAATGGAATTTTTCGACCGGAAGTGACATCATACGGAGAACGTCACTTCCGGTTTCAAAATTTCCTTTTTTGGCCGGATATGACGTCACTATCCAGTCTAATAAAAAGACGTTCTCCGAAGTCCCGTGTTTGTGTGCAACGTGTGAGAGCACACGTTATATCAGTGGAAAGTTAGGACGAACAGGCAGTTCGCATATTCGAGCTATTCGATTGAGCAATGTTTTATTAATTAAGAGAAGCAGTTGCTGCGATAATGCATCAACGTTCACGGTGATAGTAGAACCTTCAAAAATGCGATCATACGATTAACGAAGAAAAAAATAATAATGCGTGAAGCGAGAGGCCTTCTTTACCGATCGCCAGTTCAGAAGAAAATCTCACAGCGCGAGGTATCGTACTTTGGGATGGTAATGTAACTGTACCGAGCAGTTATGCACCTTCGCGAACGATGGTCATCGCGAAATTGTGGCCGCGGGTGAGCAACTTGCCGACCGTGCTCTGCGACGAAAAAAATAATTCCTAACGTGTTCGGTCTGTGCAGAATGAAATGTTACCTGCCAGCCAAGAACGGGCTTCTCCCTTGTTACGCGAGACATTCTCTCACGCAATGCTATTGAACCTGTCGACTCGGCAATTGATTATCGGAAAATTATTTTATTAACGTTACACATACATTTATGGGAGATTGAAAAATCGTTTTATTAACGTCACACATTCATCTACATACATCCGATTTTTTAAATTTACATCGTACATATATTTACATACGGTCGAAATTCCATCAAGAGCAAAAAAAAAAAATGTGTTTCACTGGGTCGGAAAATGACGGTTTTTTCGCACTCGTATCGAAATAACTATTTAATAACTATTTAATAGTCATTTAATCAAATAACTATTTAATTAGAATTAGATTGAGTTTGATGGATTCATCACGGAGTGTTATGGAAGCTATTGACACGACAATTGATTATCGAAAAGTTCTTTTATTAATATTATACATACATTTTCATGCGATCGGAAAATTGTTTCACTAACGTCAAACATATATTTATATGCGATCGCAAAGTTGTTTGATTAACCGCAGACATACGTTTATGTGCGATTGTAATTTGTTTATCAACGCCATACTTTCATTTACATGCCATAGAAATTCCATCAAGAGCAAAAAACAAAAAATAAAAAATGAAAATTCGTTTGAGTCTGATTGATTCATCGACCGACCAACTCTGGCGTGTCTCCTCTATCATTCCACAGGAGACACGCCAGAGTTATCGAACAATCCCATTTTTTCATCTTCATCTCTCATTCGTCTGTCTTCTCACAATCTTTTTTTTTTTCAATATACATTTTTTTTTTTTTTTTTTTTTTTTTTTTTTTTTTTTTTTTTTTTTTTTTGTACGACTGCAATGAGAACCCGTAGCAATTCTCGTCCCTCGTATATCTCTCGATGTTTGTCGGTGTCGTCTTTCTCGCTATCGCCGTTGACCTTGGCATTATTAGCCGTGCACCTTCCGCGAATGCTGCACTACCCGCGCTCTTATGTGCATCCACTTATCCACTACCATAAAGCCGTATCATAAATACATTAATTATCGTCGGATAAGCAAAGAAAAAAAAAAAAAAATCAACACGCGAAACCAGATGATCACAAAAGCTGTTTAAAAAAAACTGGACAACCGTGCTAATGAGCCGCACTAGGAAGAGACCGAGAAACGCATTATTGCTCGGCTCGTAGCCACGTGGATTCGCCAATTACATCCCCGATAGGCCAATTACATCTCGCAGTGTTATTCACTTTTCTCGATGCGGTGAATCTTGTTTTTTTGATTATCGATTCGATACCTGGAAATTAAATAATTCAGCGATTACGAACTACCGGATGTCTATCGATCGTGCGATTTTCGCCTCGGTATTTGTTTCACTAATAGTTGTAAAAAAAAACAAAAAAAATATTCCGAGAGTTGATACGTTGGGTAGTCGATCCGTCAACGCCGCGGTGTCTCGGACACCGATTCCACCGGGCGTTAATTACACCCGCATGTCTCGCTCACGATAGTTGCATAAGTCGCCGTACGGATAGAGCGTAACAGGCACAGAGGCGCGTTAACGACACGAATTATTTCCCTTTTTTTTTCTCTCGGATCTTCGACGGGCGCTTATCGTCTGACACCTGCCTTGTGGAATTCGAGTGGTGGGGCGGGAGCCTGAGCTCTCATCACGCTTCCCGAGCTAATGAATACACACGTGCTCCTAGCACAAAACTAGTATTTATTTTTTTATTTATTGTTTTATTCTAATTTTATTTTAATTTTTATAATTCCAACATCCGGGGAGCAGGCTCGATCGGCACGTGGGAACTTAAATTACATTCTAATGAAGTCAAAGCTCGCGGGGGCTTGATAGTCGTCGGAGCAGAAAATGGAAGAAATAAAATCGCTGTGCATAATTCTATCGTGCATTAATCGATCCGCGGAGAGGCGGACACTAACAATCGATAGTTGAGATAACTTCGATCCGGCTGAAAAATTCCTGCGAAACGGGAATTTTTGTTTTTAAATCATTGTCAATCATTCCACGATCAGCGAGGAATGCAATCGTAATCGCTCAGGCAATTCGAGATTCATGACTATTGGTGATGCTTAATCTTCAGCCCCGTCGCCCTCTGTATCTTACCGATTTAAAAAAATTGTTTTTCCAATGACGCAATACGACGAGATTTGAGAGAATACACGATATGAGCGAGCCAACGATATAAAAAATGCTTTCTCATAGAAGAAGCTTTGCGAATAAAGGAATGTTGTGAGAAAGCGATATGAACATTTCAATTTGCAACTTTTATGAGAAAGCCATATGAAAACTTCAATTGGCAACTTTTTTTTCAGATTCATTTTTTATTTCTTTTTGTATAAATTATTCCACAATCAGTGAGGAATGCACTTTCCTCTCCACTTTACCGACGCATAAGGTAATGAATTTTTTCATCCAAATGACGTAATACAGCACACGAATTCCCATTCCGCAATGAGTCGACACTTCAGGTGACGAGACAGAACGTGTACGCTATAATGCGCGTTGCAAGCCCGATGATGTTCCTTTATGGTTCATCGCAATTGCCGAACCCTCCGTGTACGACCCATTTCCGGCTAAAAATAGCAAATAGAATGATTGTGGTTTAAAGCATCTCGGGCGTGCTCTGCGACACCTCGTTCGTGTTTCTGCTGCGACACGACATCATCACCGGAGGCGCCTTAACGTTCAATGAACGTTATAATGTGTGTACATGCGCATCATCTTCCTCCTCCTTGTCCGCTTTGTTGGGGACCAAATATAGTGCGCGCACTCGCGATCCTTTTGGTCCTACGCTGCCTCAGATAACCGAACCGACATATTCGAACATCTTCGAGACAGTTTTCCGAATCGGCATATTTGAAGAATTCCATTTTTGAGAAATTCATATTTTTCTAATTTTAAACTTAAATTAAATAAAAAAAATCTTTCTTGAAATGATTAAAAAAAAGAACTTTCTTTACGATGCATTAAAATCCGTCAAATATTTTCATAATTTTTAGGTAAAAATGAATTTGATTTTTATCAATATTTTAAAGAACCAAATCAAAGTGGCAAATATGGTGAATCGGACGTTAAAGTCCCAAACCAAAAAATAGTACTGGTACATTTTTAGATATCACAGTGTGCTACAAGTAGCGCGACATTCCACAATCCCGCATTGTCCCCGGTTACTATCTATCCACATTTTCCCACCGCAACCAGTCGGCCCTCGCATTACTCTTTATCGAAACGGATCTTCAGCGACAAACGAATAAATAATTGCGACCGCCATTCCGACGGGTTGCACAAGTACCCGTGACCTTGGCGATTATAATCGTGATAATCGTTGTCACATAACGCATACACGTGGTTTAACTGATAGCGCAGATCCTACATTAGTGCGATGCATAACCGGGAAAGTAGGGGCAGATCCTCGCTCGAAAGCCGCTTCCACCATGGCAACGATCTGGACAGCGCCGTGTTTGTTGTCGTAGTTCTCGATCCGGCTTTAATGAAGACTTCCTGCGAGATCCTTAATCGGAGATAAGCGAATTTATCTCGTTATTAGAGTTTTATTTACCGAATCAATTATGTCGATTATCCTCGAGCGAGCGAGTCGCCGCACACTCGGTTTGGTTACACGATTATAAACGACTGACGGTCCATGATGTATTGCCAACAGGTAAATGAGGTTCGTTGAACATGAGCGACGAGAAGAAACTGAGAAGAGCCTTCCTATGTCAAAGCCAAAGAATGGTGGTCGCTCTCGATATTAGTTCGGTCCGTGCCGTAACTCAGACGTATTGTTCGAATTCCATGATGGATTGCTTAGAGCGAAATTTATTGGAATACCTGTGTATCTGCATATCCTCCTCGGCGAGCTGGTTGGTACGGGATATCTAGAGCCAGCCTCGTGGCTCGCTCACGTGTAGCCCCGGATCTTACGGCTGTGTCGGCTATTTCCATTAGAGAAAAGCCCACGAGCGTTTTGCCCTTGTCAAATCGTCAACGAAGATTCATTGACACTCTGGCGAGAGGCTCATTCTCGGAGGAAGTATAGATCTACTTGTTTGAAGGGTATTCTACGTACGCGGATGGAAAGCCAGGATGTTTGCAATTTCATCGGGTATGAGATGCGAGCATTTTGTGAGGGCTGTAGCTAAATGTGCCGTTAAAAGGTATAGATAAATGCACCACTATAAGGTACAGCTAAATGTGCCATTATAAGCTAAGGCTAAATATGCCATTACAAAGTTCAGATAAATATGCCATTATAAGGTATAGCTAAATATGCCATTATAAGGTATAGCTAAATATTTATATAAAAAATACCATTAGTGCCATTAGTGCCATTGTTGCGACACTTTTGAAGTGCTACGATTCGTGGACACATTTACCGTCTTCGTCATAGACGATAGTCACGAGTTTCCACTTTTGGTCTCTTTTGAGGGCGATCTTCTTGTGATCTTCTCGTTAGCTGTTCTGGCTTTTCTGTACCCTCAATGAGGATTACCATGACATTCGACGGTGACAAAGAGGGGCGTGCATGTAAACGGTGTACTTTTGTCGAAATCGAGGCCTCACGCATTACTGTTGACTTACATATGCCTCGGTCGCTCATTATTTTGTTTCACGCCGATCAAACAATGATGCATGGACGTGCGGAAAATATAAAACACCTGTTCATACAGACGTATACTTAAATTTGCTTATAAGTAGTGTGCTGGCGTGTACGGTTTCGCTTGGATGTTTTTTACGGAGAACATACATGGAACATACATGTGGTTTACGGAGAACATGCTTGGATGTGTTTTACGGAGAAACGCGCAAGCATCATACCTATTTGTATTCGTTTGCCTTTAGGTCGTTGATTTTTTTTTTTTTGTAGCGTAACCAATGTTCTGGCAAAGAGCTCTTTCGACCTTAGCTATAAGACTCCGCTCTCGCTCCACTCGCTAGCGATAATACGGGCCCGACCTTATAATTTCTTAGAAAAATAAAACAACTGATGTGTTCCAGTCGATTATTAGTGGGCACTCTTTCCGACCATTCTTATTTGGATCACTGACTGTAGCCTTTTTGGCTTGGTTCGTCACTTTATCGTTAAATAGTGTAAACCGACATATTTATTGATGTCGATCAATAACTATACGTCATCAGGTGGGAATCGAACGGCGGAGCAAAACTCAATTTTTCAATAATTTTTAGATGCCCAATTTTGTCCTACCGATACATTCGGATTTTCAATGCCATTTTGCTCAACTTCGCACAATGGCCACCATCTAAATATTATTGAAAATTCCGTTTTGCCCTGCTGTCCTATTTTGCCCCGCTCTCTCCTACTGCATTGCTAATTGTGCGAAAAAATAAACGAGCTATGAAAGAAAGTCCCGAACATTCGCGATGGTAGGTTGATGTGCTGTTCAATTTTTAATCTGGATCGCTGACCAATCGCCCTTTCGTGTTTTTTTGGCACGATTCGTCACTCCACCTTTAATTCGTGTAAATGGACGCATTTCGTGATCGCGTCTGTCAATAACTATACGCCATCCGGTGCCAATCATTCGTCGTGTAAATATTAGTCCGCGCGGCTGAGTGACGATGAAAAATAATATGTCGCTCTTGTGCGGTACCCTCGATCCAACAAACAGATAAGAAAACTTCTGATTACGGCCTGCCATTAAAGACGCCGCACGGCTGATCTCGCAGTAATTCCGTGAAAAATAACATTTTTACGATTGCCGTACCGCTCACTTAGCGCGGAGTGTAAGGGAATTCCAAGATGACAGCATTCTGCAGAATCATGCGATCCCGCGTCTAATGACCTACTAAAACGTAACTCGTGTACGTCTTGTATATCGCTGTCGATGTGTTCGCTTTTTTTTTTAATCTAGATCACGAGTCGTGGTTGTTTTTTTTTTTTTTTTATAAAACCCCGCTTTACTTTCTCGTCTGACGCATATCGGCGGCATGGAGACTTATCGTTATCGGGACTCGATCGATCTCGATCGAGTCTGATTCGGAAAGAACGTGACGCAAGGCTCTTAAAGCGATGCGAAAATGCGCGACCGAACCGCGCTCAGTCAGCAACAAAAATTGGAATATATATATATATTTAAAGGTAACTCAACGATCGTGTGAGTGATTTTTTGTAATTATGGGATTTACCGACCAGCGTTCGGTTAATTAACACGAGTCCATGAAAAAAACCCACATAGTGTTCTATAAATAACTTAGAGTAGTAGTAATAGTAATAGGTAAATTGGAAAGGGTTCGCAAAGCGGAGACCGATTTCGAGGCGTTAAATGAACCGATCAACAAGACGGGTCATTGCCATCCATGAACGTCGAGAGATTACGCATCAATTTGTGCCGGTGTTCGCACGGGGCAAAATAGCCGTGCCGATGCCGAGGTCGTTCGTAGGGCACTGTACTCCATTTACTGTTACATACAAGAACTATCCACTCGGAGTAGTCCGTTTTCTTAAACCGGTTGAATTGTCAGCTCACTGTATTAGCGTCTTCATTCATTATTTTAGCGCGCTTGAAAAAAAAAAAAAATGAATTACAGATTTTGTTACCGACCGAGCGCAAGAAATTGCAAAGTTTCGTGCACACTTTTCTAACGAACTATCAAAGTTTCGATTCCTCCTTGAGATAATATTTTTTCACAACACTACTTGACCATCGCTCAAGTGCTAATAAAACAAAAACAAAAAAACGAATTACAGATTTTGTTACCGACCGAGCGCGAGAAATTGCAAAGCGTCGAGCATACTTTTCTAAACGAACTATCAAAGTTTCAATCCCTCCTCGAGATAATGTTTTTCACAACACTACTTGATCTCGATCAACACTACTTGAACGTCGCGCGTTAAGCCCCGTCATTGGTTAATACCGGAATAAAATCGATTTAAAGTACCTCCAAATCTATATCTAAATGAAAGAATCTGAAGTGTACGTCGATCGGCAGTTACAGTCTATGGAACTCCATAGACTGTATCGTCAGCATTCCAACACCTCGCCCGATATCTAGTTCTTCATTTCTCTCAACTATCTCGTCTTCGATCTCTCTGGGTACTCCTCACATACCCTTGACACCGACGTGATGCGAGGCACATCGATGCCTTCTCGTCGCACACGAGTTTAGCAACCTTGGAAAAAAAAGTTAAACAAAAAATGGATTACAATTTTCGTTACCGACCGAGCCCGGAAAATTGCAAAGCATCGACCATATTTTCCCTCTTCGCGATAATATTTTGTCCCAACACTCATCGTACTTGATCATCGCTCGTTGAATCCCATCATCGATCAATACCATAGTCTCAATTAATACTTAAAGCAATATTAAGACTTAAAGCACTTCAAATCTGAAGTGTGCGTCGATCAGGAGTTCAGCAGATCCTCTCGAGATTACCCAAAGAAGTTCCGGCGAGAGATTGCGTGCTCTGACGAGACTATATCGTCAGCTTTCCAACACCTCACCCGATATCTCGTTCTTCGTTCCTCTCAACTATCTCGTCTCCGATCTCTCCGTGTGCTCCCCGCGTACCCTTGGCCACCTGCGTGCCTGCGTCGAGCCCGCTCGTACGGCTCCTTCACGCCAAGCCGCTATCCCAACAGAGAAAGATAAATAATAAAAAGAGCAAACCGGCGAACGATAGTCGCTCGACCAATCGCGTCGTCGCGTTCCGGAGGCTCGCCACTCGCTACGTCACCGCGTCTCGCGCACTTAAAACCAGCGTGAGTCGTATCGGCTAGTCAGTTGGTAAACGACGGTCTTAGGCGCTCGCGCCTCTCGTCAAATTGTTATCGAATTTTTATACACGTATATTTCTTCGACTCGAACATAAAACATATTTAAATAATAACAAAACTCGAACGACTCGTCGACTTACCAAGCGACGATTCTGACCTCACTTTCTGCACGCGTCGGACAGATCCGCTTTTTGACCCTCAAACTAATATAGGTAAAATATCTTTCGGTATTCTTCACTCGTGCCGCCGCGCACGAGAGCGGAACCTACGTAGTTATTCGCGGTAACACCGGACGGTTCCTTCCCGCGCTAAAAAAACGCCGAGGCGGTTGCTCGCTGACTGCCCCCCCCCCCCCCCCCCTCTCGTTCCGCATTTGCGCTCGAGTTCTGCCGCTGCCGCTGCCTCTCACGCTGCCAAAGATTTGTTTCGCGATCGCTCACCGCAATCGAGTCAGTCGCGGACCAGAACTGAGCGCGATAACACCACGCGCTCTTCTAATTAATATAAACACGCTTCTTTTTTCTCTTCTATTGTTTTCGGTAAGGCTTCGTTTATACACGTACTCTGCGACACGGGGCTTTGAGGTTAGTCGATAAAGAAGGGATCCAAGTTTCCGAAGGTATTTATCGTAACGCTAGACCCGTCGACAAAGGTATCGTTTTTTCAACCGCAATCTCGTTGCTGGAGTCGGACAGCGAACTTAATTAAAGTTTATGATGGACAAGTTTCTTCACTTTCGCTCTTAAGAACATTCGCTGTTAATAATGTTCGCTGTTAATATTGTTCACTATAAATAAGTCCCGATGGAAAAATATATAACTCGACAGCGAAATACCGTAATATCGAATGGAATTTGATCGGGAGTGTTTTTTTTTTCCTTCAAAGGATTCTCGCAAACGTCGGCAAAGTGCCGCGCCTCTTCCCGTACGTCGGATTGCCACGAGCCCGATTAATGACCAATAGAATCGTTCGTATCCGACGCCCGACAGCGACGATCTATTGTCGTCGAACGTCGAAAAATTTCGGGGCAACGGTTTAACCCTTCCAGAGTGCACGTAGCGAATTCTTGCAGTGCGCATGGGGCAAAATGGACCCCACCATTACTCGTACACTTTTTGGACAAATATGTTGAGACTTTTTTGTTGTCGATTTACTCGAATTTTCACACCGGTACATTTTTGAAAAAAAAAGTTCTAATTATTATTCAAACTGCTTCAAGTCGAACCATTTTTTTTCATTTACGATTTTGGTCTCAGACCGACCTCGTCAATACAAGGGTCAATTCTTTTTAGTTAATTAATTTTGGTTTTTATACGCATGGGGCAAAATAGACCCCACCATTATTCACGCATTTCCTGAAAATAAAAAAATGTAGACTTCTTTGCAGGCAATTCATTCGACTTCCACGCCGGTACATTTTTTTCATAAACAAAAGATTAAGTTATTTAAAAAAATGCTTGAATTCGAACCTTTTTTTAATTTACGATTTTGGGCTCAGTCTCACCCCGACTGCAGTAGAAGGGTCAGATTTTTTTTATAATTTTTTTTTTTTATTCCGTCTGACGTTGCCGGGTACGCGCATGCGCTCGGGCGGTTGACGAGCCACAAGTGTTGTATTCCAAGCGGGCCGAGCGTTATTTCCGAGCGGGATCGTTGGGTCAAGTCTCTCTCGGCCGAAAGATTCTCTCATTGAAAGGGCCGGGAATAGAACTCAATCGCTCCTTTGACTCGTGTACACGCCACACGTGTCGTGCATTTTGCAGTTGTCACGTTCTTCCATTATTTTTTTCCGCCGTGAGCCCGAGACGGCGAGAAGTCTCGCTTACCAGAAGCGAATAAATACCTCGATCTTGCTGATCTTGGACTGTTCGGGATCGCGTTACGGAACGCCGGTCGCGCAGCTTCGCAGCCGGCGACGCTCGACGTGTAATTTCACAGATCATAGAATCCATTAAAAAAAAAAAAACAACAACAATGTTTAAAGTCATCAAAGGCATCAAAGAGAATGCAGGGGGAGTTGGCGAGGATCAGAGAAATTGAAGCCAAAGCATGAGGGAATTCAACTCTGAGAAATGAAAATATTCTCGGAAGCTCCGAGCGGATTTTGAACAAAGTAACTCTTATTAGTTTCACCACTGCTTTTCCTACCGTCCGAACGCCCGACTTTGCTATACGCGTTCGGTCGGTTCGAGCTAATTTTTTTCCTCCAGGAAAAGATAGCCGAATATTTACGAACGAGGAAAAGTCTCCTCGAACTTTACAACGACATTTGTTGGAAAAGTATAAATTTCGTGCCTTTGCCTTCGGTTAAAATGTTTTATTAATAAAAAAATCTTATTATTTAAAAAGTCTTATTATTTATTTAAAAATCAATTACGCAATTGCTGTGAAACGATTCTTTCAGTTGACGGTATACATAAATTCTATTCTCGAAAAAGCGAAAACCGAAATAACAACACGATTGCGGGAGGCGAATCTTTTTTTGTATTCACCCATAAGCCAACCCGAGCTTCGAGTTGGTACATCCAGTTGTGTCATCTTCGAGCGTCATATTTCCAAGTTTAAAGCCCATCGCGGACGCAGTACATAAATCCATCACGTAACGGAGTTCGTGAAGCAGAGACCCCTAATTTTCACTGATATACAATTGTTAATTTTCCGTACGAAGGAAAAGCAGTCGAATAATAACCTGCTGATGCATCGGGGCGCGCAGGCCGGCGGTGAGTTCTGCATCATGTGAGGGGCGCACACGTGCCAAGAGAGTCGCGAGCGACAGCGCGAGCGCGCACGTGGGCCCTCTACGACAGAACTTCGACAGTAATAATTCCGCTCGCGTCAAAGTACACGGAAAGAGAAATAAGAAAAAATAAAATAAATCGGTCATTGAACCAATCTCCGAGACGAAGTTATAAAACGGGACGACAAAACGATTTACATTATTTGTCCAATGACTCGGACGATCCGCAGAGAGTGCATTTTTAAAAATGAGAAAGTGATATGTAAATTTCAATTTTCAACTTTTACGAGAAAGCGATGTAAAAATGTCAATCTTCAACTTTTATGAGAAAGCGATATGAAAATTTCAATTTTCAACTTTTACGAGAAAGCGATGTAAAAATGTCAATCTTCAACTTTTATGAGAAAGCGATATGAAAATTTCAATTTCCAACTTTTATGTGGAAGGAATATGAAAAATTCAATTTTCAACATTTTTTTTTCTTTGTGTGCTTGTAGGGATGATGCGGCCTTGCAGCTGGAGCTGAGACGAGCGCGCAAACCGCGCCGATCCGTAGGAGCGACGCCAAAGCCCATCACCAAATAGTAAGCATCACCGGGAGGATAAAGCTCGAGCATAAAAAAAAAAAAATTATCATCGAGACACCGCATAAAAAAATCCCAAGCACATTTACTCTCTCTCTCATTGTCATTCTACCTCGTTCCTCATCGTCGCGACGCATCATTCCCGATAGGAACGAGCGGAGAGGCGTAAAGAAAAGTACAAAAAAACGACGTAAAAAAGAAGTAAAAAAAAATCTATAATAAAAATAAAAACCCGAAAAAAAGGGAAGGAAAAATCAGGAAAAATTTTTGGAAGGAAGTACCGAAAAATCAGAGAGATTAGTCGACCCCGATGCGCTGATGACGAATCGCACGAGACACGATAAATAAGAATCATTTAGAGTAAACTCGACAAAAAAAAAAAAAAAAAAGGGAGAGAGAGTGGGAGCGAAATTATTTAACGGAGTGTGCCGAAGGAACGATCGTAAGAGCAGTGACTTATCGCGAGATATATCATATAGGAGTAAATAACAGTCGGGGGAATATTTTTTCGTGAGCGGTGCCCCGAAGAGAGAAATAAACGTACCGAGAGAAATGGCGAGTTCGCGGAGAGGATCAACCCCGGCGGTTCTAGTCCGGGCCGCGATAGTCTGGCTAACGTTTCAGCAAGCCGGCCTCGTCCGGGCCGCCGTAGACGAGTCAACGAGCGGGGCTGGACGTCCACCGCCGTGTCCGAGGTAAGTGAAGAAAACATTGAAAAGTTCTTACAAAGATTATCAAAGCGATATCGACGAAACTCAAAGTCAATATTTGTGTCTCGGCGATCAATTTACGGTCGCCGTAACTCAGTGTCTATCTCCACAGCTCGGCAGGTCTGTAAACTAAAGTACGTGCAGCTTTGTCTCAAATTTCTCGCATCCTCTGATCGCTCATTTCATTTTATTTTATCTTATCTTATTTCATTTTATCTTATCTTATTTAACTTTATTTGATTTTTTTCGAGTCACGCAAATCGACGTTAGCAAAGATTGAATAGCCAAGTGATTTTTAACGCGCGTGTGCCCTCAGCAACTTTCTCTCTCTCTCTTTATTTTTACACAGTTCTTTTTCGTCGAGCCACAGCTCGGCTGGTCCGTAAATTAAAGTACGTGCAATTTTTGTCTCAAATGTCTCGCATTCTCTGATCACTCATTTTATCTTATTTTATCTTATTTTATCTTATTTTGTCTCATTTTGGCTCATTTTATATTTAATTTCATTTCATTTTATTTTATATTATTTTTTCAAGTAATGTAAATTGACGGTAGCAAAGATTGAATAACCGGGTTATTTTTCGCTAGCGTGTGTCCTCAGTAACTTTATCTCTCTTTATTTTTAACGATTTTTTTTCGTCGAGCCAGGAACCCCCGGGACGTGCGTCGCGGTCACGAGTCTGCGAACATCGATGATAACGACCGACGAGCCGTGCCAGAGCCGAAGACACGGAAAAGTCGAAGGGAAGAGAGCGAGAGGTCGAACAGATGTAGACACGATAGAAGTCGCTGACGCGGGTGTCGTCACTGGGAATAGTTCCAAGGACTTGCCCCCTCGTGCTACAGTTCGTCTTCGTCGACGTTCGGAAGACTCGTGACGTCCGGCTCACCGGACTTTCGACAAACAAATCACCCGCTCCTCAGCGCGACGACGGATTCGCTACTGAAAATAAATTTCGGACGTTCGTTGCCCGCTCGGCGCATTTCGATCGTACCGGCTAGCTCGCTATGCGTCGGAGCTGGCTTAAGGTAGTCCTTGCGAATAGCGTTGACTTCCCATAAGTTTCACAGAAATGAGAGTGAATTGCAAACACTTCTCCATGGTATAAAAATCTGAAAAAATCAAGCATATTAAAGCTGCTGAAAAGATTAATCTTGCCCAATAATAATTCCAAAATATTATTAACAAATCGATGAAAAATTAAATTGTTCAACAAATCTCCCGGAAATCTAACTTATTTCTTTTAATGAAAATGATTCGTTCATTTTTCTGAAAACGTATACATTTTTTCAGGTGTTTAAATTCACTTCCAATTTTTTTCTTTTCATATGGGAAAAATGTGTAGAAGGTCACAAAATTCACAGTGAATTCAAAAATCTGAAAAAATTCATACGTATTCAGAAAAATGAACAAATAATTATCATTTTTTTTTTAATTTAGGTTCTCGGGAAATTTGTTGAACGATTCTATTTTTCATAAATTTGTTAATAACATTTTGGAATTATTATAATGCAAAATTAACCTTTTCAGCACCTTTAATATGCTTGATTTTTTTTCAGATTTTTGTACCATCCAATATACGAGAAGTCTTTGCAATTCCCTCTCATTTCTCTGAAACGTAGTGAACACTAATCGCAAGGATTTCCTTAAGGCTTCTATGTCGTTTGGGAAATCCCCGCGTTCGAACGAAAGCGAACGTAATCCTGGGATTTTCGTTTCGATTTCGAGGTCAATCACGTGTGCGAGAACTCGAGAGCGAAGCTGTTCGGACTTTTAAAAAAGAGGCTCGAGAGGCCGGACGACATAATCGCGGTCAGGCTCGACGAACGATTTGTCAAATTAAGGCGTTTCGCAAGTACCCTCTCGCATGGGGAACGGAGATGCTCGGCCGGTGACGCTGGTGACGTGACCTTAACATTGCACGTGGAAGACAAGTTTGACGCGAGTCGTCAACGAGTCTCCAGTCTTCAACGACTCGGGCCCGTAATTGCAAAGTTCCATCGGCGTAAATTCTCGTAATGGCATCGTAAATAATCGCGCGTCGGTGAACAGCGTTCCTGACAATGATAAATTAATATGGAAAAAGAAATGAAGAAAAGATAATGCGAAATGTAAAATTAGCGCATGAGCAGTAGCACCTGCGGGGAATTCGGCGACGGGGATTCCCCGCAGCTATGTTTGTCGCACGTCGTTGCCGAGCTACGAGTCTTCAAGGCGTGCCTGCACTGAAAAACAAAAAAATTCGCTTACCGGCTGGCGAAGAAAATTTTCTTTATTTCAATTCTACTTTCAATTCTTACAATTGCATATTTAATGGAAACAATGACGTCAAGGAATTGTAAGAATTGAAAAAAGAATTGAAATAATTTTATTCTTTGGCAGACCGCCAGTGAATTTTATTTAAGTCATTGATAATTAAAAAAAAATTTATTGCGTAATTTGTAAAGTTCCATCAGCGTGCATTCCCGTAATGGCAGGGTAAATAATCGCGCGTCGGTCAACAGTGCGCCTGACAATGATAAATTAATATGGAAAGAGGAATGAAGAACGGATAATGCGAAATGTGCCGGCCGGCGAGGCTAGCGCATGCGCAGCAACGCCTTCGACGAATTTTTAGGACGGCGCGCGGAATTCCCGTCGCCCCAAATCGAATTGCGCTCAGAATTCGCAGAATTTCTCTAGCGCAACTCCGGATGGCGAAACGCGCGAAAAACAAAATAACTGCTCCGAGAATACGACGAGATCGTCGAAGGAAAAAAAGCTGTTTCGGAAACGACATTGGAAGGAAAATGTAAAACGCCGATTCGAAGGATTAATCGCGACGATAACGCGCGGCGCTTCCAACCAGGCTGCGTCCGGATTCGCTCGGTCAGTTAGCGCCTCGTCAACCCGTCAGAGCGTTAACGACTTCATTAAAACCCGTGGCGCCAAAATGACATTACCCTTTGTCTCGAATATTCACCTCCGTGTAACGCCGTGTACATTCGCGAATTACGCGAGCTTTCCGACATTCCGGCGACGCTCTTTATATTTTGGTCTGCTTATTTAGAATTGTTATATCTCCGAGCCGGCCGCTCGGAAATTCTTATCGCGCGTCAATGCCGGATGACTGCTACGGGAAAACCTATTCCCGAGGTCGTCGTTGTGCTTGTCGGCATTGAAAAAAACTAGCCCTGAACTGTGGTTACATTTTAAAAATATTATCTATTTTTATTTTATTTTTTATTAATATTTAAAAAAAATTATAGTGCTCAATAATGGTAGCCTAAAAGAATTGTTTGGATCGCCTAGAAAATGGGTTTGGAAATCCATTTTCAGAGCATTGTTGTGCTTGCCGGCATAAAAAAAAATCAATTAGCCATGAACTGTTGTGACATTTTTTAATTATTGTCTATTTTTATTTTATTTTCTCTTATTATTTAAAAAATGTTGTATAGTGGTCAATAACGGTAGCCGAAAAGAGAAGTTTGGATAACCTTGAAAATGGGTTTGTAAACCCACTTTCAAGGTCGTCGTCGTGCTTGCCGGCATAAAACAAAATCAATTCGCCTTGAACTGTAGTTACATTTCTGAAATTTATTATCTGTTTTTATTTTATTTTTTAATTATTATTTAAAAAAAAAAAAATTATAGTGCCCAGTAACGGTAGCCGAAAAGAAAAGTTTGAATCACGATTGGAAGAATCTCGCGGCATCGCGGGGAGGCGTTCCCGGAAGCGAGAAACACCGCGCGGCGGCGAGTCGTTCCGCAAGATCTTCCAGTCGTTAGAATCGAGAGAAATAACGTCTCGTCGAGGAATGGAAAGTAGCCCTCGGATATATCGTACGAGGTCAACTTTTAATTGAATCCGCTCGCGGCGGTAAAAAAAAACGTCCCTCGCCTCTCGAGACCCTCGTCTGGACTTCGTACGTTTATAACGCGTTATATTACCGTTTACAACGAAGTTGTCTCCCAAAGTGAGATAATGCATTACGATAAAACAAAAATACAATCTTACTTAAATGAATTTTTTTTTACATTTGAAAGTGAAAGAATGCGACGAGCCTCAATCGGGATTTTGGAGCGTTTGGCCGTTTCTTAAACGATCGTTTCAGGCCAGTAATTTTGGGCCGTTTACACCATACGGAAGTGACGGAGCACTTTTTCTTTCGTCGCTGTCGAAAACAAAACAAAAAAAAATCGAATTTACTCGGATCGTTCCGCGCGAATGTATGCATTAATTTTTTGCTCAATATTTTTCACACATTTATAAGGCCTTATATTTCTGCTTGTGACGAAGTTATCGCCCAAACTGAGATAATGCGTCACGACAAGACGAAACGACATTTTTTTTATCTTGTGTTAATTGAAGGTAAAAGAACGCGAAGAGCCTTAATCGGAATTCCACGGCGCTGCATTATTGCCCGTTGGTTGAACGATCGTATCTGGCCGGGGACCAGCAATTTCGGGTCGTCTACACTGTGCAAAAGTGCGGAACACTTTTTCTTTCGTCGCTTTCGAAAACACAAAAAAAAAAAAATCGTTTTCACTCCGGTCGTTCCACGTGAATGTGTTCATTAAGTTTCATACATTTATAACGCGTTATATTACAGTTTGCGAAGAAATTATCGCCCAAAGTGAGATAATGCCTTATAATAAAATAAAACTAAATTCTTTTTATCACATTCTTTATTTATTTTTTGTTAATTAAAAGTAAAAGAACGCGAAGAGCCTTAATTGGGACTTTACGGCGCTGCATTATTGGCCGTTTCTCAAACGACCGTTTCTGGCCAACGGACCAGCAACTTTTGGCCGTTTGCACCGTGCGGAAGTGCGGAACATTTTTACCTTCGTCACTTTCGAAAACACAAAAAAAAAAAAGCTCGAATTTACTTGTTCCGCGCGAATGTATGCGTTTACCCGGGTTGCTCCCTCATTAATTTGTACAATAGTACGGTACAGAGCTGGCGCACACCGCTCGGCCGTTTTACGTAACCATTCGCGACGTTCTCTCTGGTAAAGTACTCTTCCGATGTGCGCTCGCACACACTTTGCGCATACACGTGCGGATACTCGAGCAGTACGTCGAGCGTAATTACCGCGTTTGAGCTGACATTAGTTTCGAACGTACCGCTGGATAACCGGACGTTTGGACATTTTTCTTTGATTCTCTTTTTCGTTTTTTAACCGTATCGAATCGAGAGATCAGAGGACAGCGAGCTTCGGCACTCAATTTTTTTATTTTACTTTTACACATATTTTATATATGTAAATATATTATATAGTTATCTAAGGAATGTAAAACTAAAATTGAGGACACGTAAATCTCGACGGTCGGTAACTAAAGCTGTAATCAGTTTTTCGTCGGTTAACCTCGCACCGAGACGGATTACAGTTTTCGTTGCCGACAGTCCGTTTCGCATCCTAAGCTTTTCTCTCAGGCCGGAAATCGGCGACTCTCCCTTGGCGTCGCTCCAATTATCATGATTTTTCAGGAAAAAAATCATTATCAGGATTTTGCAAACTGGTCTAGAATGAACATAAAATTAGTTTCTTCTTTAAATGTGAAATCTCCATAACAATGACAAAAAAAAAAAAAAAAAAACGAAACCGATTGTACTTATTGCAGCAATGTGTACTGCCAAGGGGATTTGCTGCACACGGTGCAGATGGCCTCGATATATCCGGACTCGAAGACCTTCGTCGACATGAAGATGAAGCAACCGCCCGAAGAGACGCTCGCTCTGTTTCGACAATTCATGAACAACACCGAGAACATGCCCACGAAGGACCAGATAGCGAGATTCGTGAACGACACCTTCGACCCGGCGGGCTCCGAGTTCGAGGAATGGGTGCCGATGGACTGGAGAAAAGAGCCAAAGTTTCTCAGGAACATCAAGGACCAGCAGCTGCGAAAGTTCGCCTCCGATCTTAACGACATTTGGAAGATGCTGGGACGAAAGATGAAGGACGACGTGAGAGTCAATCAGGACTTGTACTCGATAATTTACGTTCCAAATCCGGTAATCGTGCCCGGCGGAAGATTCCGGGAGTTTTACTACTGGGACTCGTACTGGATCATCAAAGGTCTTTTGCTCTCCGAGATGCACACGACAGTTCGGGGAATGCTCTCCAACTTCGTCGCGGTCGTCGACAGGATCGGCTTCATACCGAACGGCGGGAGAATCTACTACGAGATGAGATCGCAGCCACCGATGCTCCTGCCGATGGTCGACGAGTACCTCAAAGCCACGGGAGACTACAAGTGGCTGGAGCAGAATCTTTGGCTGCTCGAGAAGGAATTCGACTTCTGGATGACCAATCGCACCGTCCAGATCGAGAAGGACGGTGTGAATTACACTCTCGCGAGATACTACGAGAAGTCACACGGGCCGAGGCCGGAGTCCTACAGGTGAAGAGAATTGGATTCAGAACTGAGAAATCGAGTATGCTGAAAAAAAAAAATTCAATTACTCGGGAATTTTTCCTGGCGGCCAAAAAAATTTTTATGCATCTGGAGTCTTAAAATTCTATGCTGGATTGAAATGATTTAATACATTTGTCGAGCTCGTCTGCGGAATTGTAAGAATTTGCAAGTTCCATAGCAAGTTCAGTAATCGTTGCTTTTTTTTAAAGAATAACCGTAGAATAATCGAAAAAATTATGGTAGTTCCAACTCACTTTTTTACTTCGTAGAAATAAAAGTTACTGCTGCGGTTGTTTTTCGGTTAATCAAACAAATAAAAAATCGATTTTTGTTGTTCGATTAACAATAATCGTTCGCACGCACACTCAGAAAAGTGAATATTTTTGCAGTTATTTTAACGGTGTAAGAATGGATCTGCAATTCCTGTAGTTTTTTCGGTTATATCTACAGTTGCTGAAGCTGCCAGCCTAACGTCAAACCAACGATAGATTTTTTTGGTCCATTATATTTTTTTTTGCTGCTCGCGAGTAAACTTTTTTTTTCACTGTACAGATTTTTTTACCGGGATGCGATTTTTTTTTTTTTAACAAGTATTTTATTTAATTCTCAATCGGGGAAATCAGAGAGGACATTCAGACGAGCCAGAGCTTCCGCACGGCCGAGGAGAAGGAGAACCACTACACGGAGCTGAAGACCGCAGCAGAGTCAGGCTGGGACTTTTCCAGTAGATGGTTCATTCGCGACGGAACGAACAAAGGTAGAGTGATTTTAATGAGCCGAGGTAGATAACGACCTTTCAATAAGGCGTTCTTTTCTACATTCCATCGTCATTAGTTTTAATTCTAATTTGTTAAAAAAAAAATAAAAAAAAAAATAATAATTTCATTGCACTGTCCGCATTTCAGGAAATCTGACGAACCTGAAGACCCGTTACATCGTTCCGGTCGAGCTGAACGCGATAATTTACAGAAACGCGATACTGCTCGCCGAGTACAACGAGAGAATGGGAAACATGACGAAAGTCGCGGCGTATCTTCGGCGCGCTGAGGAATGGCAGCGTGCAGTCGAAGCGGTTCTGTGGCACGACGAGGTCGGCACTTGGCTCGACTACGATCTCCTCAACGACATAAAAAGGGACTACTTCTATCCAACGAATGTCGTGCCGCTTTGGACTAACTGCTACGACGTTACGAAACGCGAGTACCACGTTGCGAAGGTGCTCAAGTATCTCGAAAAGAGTCAGATAATGCTGAACCTCGGTGGAATACCGGCGACCCTCGAGCACTCCGGCGAACAGTGGGACTATCCTAACGCCTGGCCGCCGCTGCAGTACTTCGTCGTCATGTCCCTCGACAATACCGACGACGCTTGGGCACAGAGATTCGCGTACGAGATCAGCGAGCGATGGGTTCGCAGCAATTTCAAGGCCTTCAATGTTACTCACAGCATGTTCGAGAAGGTACAAAAAAAAGAAAAAGAAAAAAAGAAACAAATAATCTAATAAAATTAAATAAATGTTGGAGAAGATACAAATTTTTTATCGATTAGATCGATGCGGAGCAGAAAAAAAAGAAACAAAAATTACATAAAATCAAATAAATGTTCGAAAGGTTACAGAATTTTTATCGATTATACCGTTACAAAAAAAAAAAATAAGTTTGACAGTTAATTGCACACGGAAACGGGTGTTTCTTTTAATTGCCTTTCGCAGTACGACGCAACGGTCTCGGGAGGCGGCGGTGGTGGAGGCGAGTACGAGGTCCAGCTGGGTTTCGGCTGGTCGAACGGCCTGGTGATGGACCTAATGAATAAGTACGGCGACCGGCTCGCCGCCAATGATCGCTTTTTGCCGACCGAAGTATTGGAGACCGCCGCGGCGCAACAGTCCAGCGGCATCTCGACCGCTGGTCAGATGATGACCGGTCTCATAGCGATAATTATATCTTTAGCAGCGGGATTCATCGGGTGAGGTGAGTAAAAAAAGAAAATTCACACGGTAAAATAACTTTTTTTTTTCAATAAAAATTAATAAAAGTAAAAAATAAAAGTAAAAGAAAAAAATTACAACACTCAAGTGCACTTGACTGAACCGACTTTCCTTCTGTTTCTTCTGTTGCAGATATTCAACGAGGCTTATTGCATCGCCTAGGAGATTTTTCTTTGCCCGAGTCAATTGTTTTCGTTATCGCTGTCGTGATCGAGCCAGGGGGGCGGGGGCGTAGAGTCGGGTCGTCAATTCGTCCGATTCCAATCGAAGAATCCCCGATACCAGTTTATCCTCTCGTCAAATCGTGCTATAATCGTGATTAATCGTTTCCTAGTGCGTAGGACTTAATCGCGTAGTTTTTAATTCCTCTTTATCGTCGAACACATTCCTCCTCCAACGTTGACTACCTCACTGTTTCGGCGAGTAGTCGAGTCCCATAGGTCGGGGACTGGTGTAGCCGGAAATTTACATCGGGAGCGTTACAAGAGGGACACGTTTTTCAAAGCTTCGCTGGTCGGACTAGAAATCTACTCCCTCGGTCTCTCGGGAGCGCTGGACGCGTAGATTTTACTGCGATTTTATTAAACTCCGCTCACAAAAGGAGACACCACGATGGAGATCGGATCACGCTTGTACTACGTAGTTTGTTGTCGTTATTATTATTATTATTTTTAATGTCATAGCAAGCGGATCTCCGTCGATCGGGGAGGCGCGCTTGGTCGGTTATTAGCATACAATTATTAGAGTAGAAGAATTTTAGGCATGTACATAAGGCAGATAGACCTGGCATAGCGGCGCGAGGACGTGAGAACGATCCAAGCGAGCTATGTAAATATTGTACAAAAAAAACTATGTGAGGCCGAGTTTCGATAGAGATCGTTCGAGGGCGGGGAGGGGGGAGCCGAGAGACGCTCTGCGGCTTCAGTGACGGACGTAGATATTTATCTAGTCAGAGACGTGCGAGAACGATACCGTGATAGAATATCATTAGTCGAGTTACGAAGGGGAAAAAAAAAATAAGACCAAGGAAATGTTTTGGACATCGAGACGCTGCCATCGATTCTGCGAGGCGCCGTCGGCAGCTGTGATATAACTTTTCATCCTTCCATCCACCTTTTTTGTTTTGTTTCGATTTACTCCTGCAACTCGACGTGGATAATTCAGCAATTCCATAATTCCATAAACCCGAGCGTTAATAAACTTTAAAGACAGTCACACGCACTTTTGAAACAACTTTTTTTGCTGTTTGGTGTGTTTTTTTTTTTTTTTTTTTTTTTTTTTTTTTTTTTTTTTTCTCCTGGTGGTGTTTGAACGTGAAACACTAACACTCCGATAGCGGGTGAGGTTTTTTTTTTTAAAATCCTTTTAACATGTTGCCCGAAGGTGTTTTGTTGTTGTGAGATTTTCGGAGTTCCTTGTCTCCGTTACTCGCGTCTCGAGAACAGCGTCTTCACAGGCTAACGACGCCGCATCGGGGAACTCGAGGATGACGACTTCCCAGAGAGACGGTGATTACGTTCGAGAGCTGAAGCGGAGAGAATACCGAGCATGAATACAACCACCCCCAAATCCATGAACGTTTCTCGATTGCGATTTTTAAAAATAGAAGAAAATAAATGATTTTCCTCCGACGAAGAAACGTCCTGATAATTCCTAGTATTTTAATACCTGCATGTTGCACGATTTTTTCTTTTTTTTTTTTGTGGAAATTAAATTTCTCAAGTGAACATATCCTTTTCCCTGTGGAGACGCATGCGCCCATTATCGTGTGCATTCCCGTTAACACGTCGTCGATTAATAGTGAGCAGTCGCCTCGCTCGCAGATAGAAGTATTTTAATACACGCATGTTGCATGATTTTTTTTTTTTTTAAGTAAATTTCGCGAATGAAAATTTCCCCTTTTCCTGTGGAAACGCATGCGCCATTACATTCCCGTCGACGCGTCGTTCGATTTACAGTGCGCAGCCGTTTCGCTCGCGGATAGAACGTCGAGAAATCGTCCAATCCCATGAGATCATAGTATACTCGTACGGAGAAAAACCTTCCCGGAAACTGCTCGTTTGTGCGTACATTTTAGCTCCTGCACGATGATCTATAGATCATCGCTTCTTCGCCATTGCATGACGCATGGCGCGAGATCTCTTCGAGCATCCGCGTGGGATCTATAGATCATTAGTTCTTCTCGATTGTTCCACCTAGGGACACAGCATTTTCTCGAACAACCGGCGATTCACGGATAAACAACGTTTTTTATGGTAAAAAAAACTTATCACAGTTCTCTTCGTTGATGATCTATAAATCATCGCTTCTTCACGACTGCGTGACGCAACGCGCACGCGCGCGATATCTCTTCGCGCATCTGCACGGTCGCACTACGCGCTGTAGCCGTGAGATCTATATAGATCATTAGTTTTCGATTGTTCGACGTTCGGTCACAAATTCTCTCGAACAACGGGCGATTCGAGGAAAAACAACGTTTTTTATGACTAAAAAAATGTTATCACGATTTTCTTCGATTATGATCCATAGATCATTATTTTTCGATTCTTCCACCAGGGGACACAAATTTTCTCGAACCACCGGCGATTCACAGATAAACAAAGTTTTTTATGATTTGAAAAAAAAAAAAAAAACTGTTATCTCGTATTCGCTTAAGTGATCGCGGTGAGCGTACCGAGCGCTCTCGCGGTGATCCAGCACAGATCCAAGGGCACGTGACCCATCGTCACGTGGGACCAATGAGTGCAATTAAGCCTATGGTATTTCTCACGACTCTCCTCGTCACCGCGAGTTCTCGCTAGTCGTCTGATCGTCGCTCCTCCGTTATCAGGGAAATCTATTTTACGTTTTAGTACTACGCTTATATCAGTATTAACATAGGGAGATAAAACGTCGCTGCGGCGTGTCGAAGCTCGATCAAGATTTTACGAATCAAGAGCGCCAGCCAATCGTCTCTATATTATTTGTGCACTAGGAAGATCCGACAGTGTGTAGGTCGATATTTCAACGAGCTCGGCAATGAACGCTCAGGTCGTCCGATTAACGCGATAAACTCTCAGCGCCAAGTAGACAAAAAATTACAGATAAAAAAATTAGTATCTAAAATTGTAAATTTTAATATATATTTTTTTTCATTAATTTGTAGAATGGTTTATTAGTACAGGAGGAAGATCCGACAGTGTGTAGGTCGATATTTCAACGAGCTCGGCAATGAACGCTCAGGTCGTCCGATTAACGCGATAAACTCTCAGCGCCAAGTAAACAAAAAATTACAGATAAAAAAAAATTAGTATCTAAAATTGTAAATTTTAATATATTTTTTTTTTCGTTAATTTTTAGAATGGTTTATTAGTACACTAGGATGATCCGACAGTGTGTAGGTTGATGTTTCAATGAGCGCCGCAGTGAACGCTCAGGTCGTCCGATTAACGCGATAAACTCTCGGCGCCAAGTAGAAAAAAATTACCGATAAGAAAAAAAAAATGGCATCTACAATTGCAAATTTTAATATATTTTTTTTCATTAATTTGTAGAATGGTTTATTAGTACACTAGGAAGATCCGACAGTGTGTAGGTTGATGTTTCAATGAGCGCCGTAGTAAACGCTCAGGTCGTCCGATTAGTGCGATAAACTCTGAGCGCCAAGTAGAAAAAAAAATTACCTATAAGAAAAAAAAATAGTATCTACAATTGCAAATTTTAATATATTTTTTAAAATTAATTTGCAGAATGGTGATGTATAAGAGGCGGCACTATTACGCACCGGGGCCCTCAACGATGCCGAACAGTCGGAAGGCGGGCACGTCGACGGGCAACCTGTACCGGAAACGCATCGCCTACACCGAGCTCAAGGACATGAACAACGACTGACGATGATCGCCGCTCGATCTTCCGAGAGGATAATTTGGAATCGATGTCCGAGGTTCGCCAGAAGCATGCCCGATGAAAAACCAAAAAACATGAAGAGAAAAATAATAAGTGAGAGGATTCCGATGCTCGTTCTACTTTGCGTCGATTACCGACCGTACAGGCGTGAGCGATTTCAGTACGAATCCGCGCGGTCATTCAAGCCCGCATCGGCAACTCGGAAAATTCTCACTCAGCCAGCAATCAGCGATGACGAAGATCTTCGTGGATCCGCGAACTCAGTTCCGAAGGCCAGAGACTAGAGTGCGGGTCGTCGATGTGCGGATTTTCCCGGCTCTAAATTTAACCGAGCCGTCGACGCGGAGAGGCCGAACGAGGTTCTTTTTTTTCCGCGTCTTTTATCGACCAATTAACCCTGTTGAGGAAAATCTACCCGCAGCGAAGAAGGGTACATCGAGATTAGGAAAATATCATTTGTCGTATCGGTGTCGAGGCGAAGCGAGATACCGCAGTCGGTAAAGAAAACTGTAATTAATTTTTTTCAATAGTATGGATTTTTTTTCGCGAAAAAATTAGCAACGTTGAAAAAATTTTATTGAAAAATTGCAGTTGTCTCTCGTACTCGCAGCCGCGGTTGCTTTCTCTTAATGGTATTTTCGTCTCGCGACAAGTGTCCTTTTTCGTCGGCGTAGTTCGACCCACCCTCGTCCTCGCTAGCTTTACCCTCTACACGGTATTTTAGTAAATTTCCCCACTATCCAATTTCCCGACTAATTTTACTCGCCTCCCCACCTCGTCCATCCCCTTTTTCTATTTATCGCGCAGCTATACACAGTAAACAATATTTGTACATTGAAGAGACCTTTTTTCTCCACAAACGTCCACAATTATTTTGTCGTTAATTTCACAAAAAATATTTGTAAAATTGACAGACATTTTTGTAAAGTGGACAAAATTTTTTTTTGTAAAATTAACATGTAAAGAATTGTGGTCGTCTGTGGACAAGAAACGTTGATACCTATTTTACTGTGTATCCGAGTCGTACATATTCACAGTGAAGTGTGGATGATTTAACCCTTTGAAGCATTTTTATTTATTTTTTTTACAAGTTTGAAGTTGCAAATACATCGGTTGATTATCAATGCATTTTTTCTGAATTCGAAGGGTCAATAAAGTGCTTCAAAGGGTTAATAAGCGGACGGTTACTGACGACCGAGTGGCTCGGAGCGATCAACGGAACGCTTCTGCATCGAGAAGCGCGGCAGGATGATAACGGTGTTGTTTCCTAAATGGGACATGAAGAATTTCGATCGATGGAACTCGAGGATGTTTAAAAAAATAATACTATCAGTGCAAATCGGCAGGAACGCAATGCACTGCCGTCAGCCGTCCTCCAGCCGAGAAGATGAAAATCTGGAATTGAAATCGATGGAAAAGCTCCGTCTCTCTATAACGCTCTACTGTTACGATTACGATATACATATATATATAAAACTGTGTGTAGTGCCGGTTAAAATCGCGAACTTGTAAATACTGTAAAGCGTATCGGTTCGCACGAGCGTGTAACGAGCCACGACGATGAATCGAGTGACGGTCGTTCGATTATTTTAGTGAATTTTAATAACGAAAGAATGTATTTTCCGCGGATATTTTTAAATAAGAGAGCCCACTGTATCTACTCGTTTATGATCGAATTACGTAGACGTATTTTGTATATACACCTATATATCGTACTTGTGAATTAACGGTGTGACGTCACGAGTCGCTGCACCGTTTTTTCCACGGAAGCGATAAGTTGTAAATAGCGAAGAGTATGGAACAAGAAAGAATTAAGTTCGGACGCTGGACTCTGTATGTTCCGGGTAACGGAAAAATGTCGAGAATCGTCGCTACCTCGTCACAATCTCCTCGGATTAAAGTGGATCTTGGGTTTTATGAAAGACGCATCGACATTTGTGATACTCGAAGATAAGTAGATAATCGCGTGACGACTGTAACATAGTTTGTGTTCTCATAGTTTGTACGATTACGATTATTGACGCTTGGATAATTAATTAATTCTACTTATACGCAAAAAGAAAAGAATGTTTTATCCGTCGAGTTAATTAAATGCGAAAGTGGAAGTCGATCGATTTTTCAACAGCGAGACTCTCAGGACTCCGCGAATTACATGTGTTAAACAAACTTTTTAGTCAATTGACATGAAATTTTTTTTTTTTTAAGTATCTGTTTATCGATTTATAGTAAGAAGTGCAATCGTTTTCTATGACGCTACGCGCAAATCAACGTACCGCAAGTTGTTTACTAACTAGCAGGTTGTTGTGGCTCGGGCGCTCCGCGCCCTCGCTATGGACTATGAAATTTCGATTTCCGGAGATTTACCGAAATGCGTCGCTTCCGGTTGGGAAATCTAATTTTTCGACTGGAAGTAACGTCATGCCGAAAATACGTCTTTTCCGGTTTGAAAATCTCATTTTTCAACCGGAAGTGAAGTTATGCCGGAAATGCGCTACTTCCTGTTTGAAAAACTTTCATTCGATCGGAAGTTACATATTTCCGGTATAATAATGTCACTTCCGGTGAAAAAATTCGATCTTCAAACCGAAAGTGACATATTTCCGTAATGACGTCAATTTCGGTCGAAAAATGAGTTTTTGCACGCGATGATAGTGCGCTGTTAGATAAAATTATGAGGGAAGCCCCTAGAGATTTAGCATAATCAGGGCCTGGGAAGAGACTCCAGTGTCGACTTAGAATAATCAGCACCTGGGAAGCCCATAAGGGGATTCTTTAAAGTTGGGACAAACAAAGAAACAACTTTCGGAAATATATATTAGAAACACCGCTGCTCTATAAACAATGTCTTGCCCGACGACGCGAAGTGATTGAGTATTATTATTGATGAGCGATAAATTGTCGTCGTTACGTTTAAACGTTAATCATGCGATTCTCACGATCATCGCGATAATGAAAACGTGTAACGTGATTGTATATTAAAAATGTGAAAAGTAAACTTTAATAAAAAAAAACTGTAGACAATATAGTGAAAATTTGATAGTGTAAACTTTTATAAAAAATCCTAGACGAGATTGTATAGACGCTTTACCCTTTTCGGCGATCCATTCGACGACTCGGAGGTGGGATGGGTTTTCGTCGCGCATTAACGTAGACGAGAATTTCATGGGTTACTTGTATTTGTACACAATAGTTTATATAACAACAAGGAAAATACTGAATCAAACAGACGCCTCGATTTTTTGCGTATCGCACGTTAACAAAACTCACGTTTGCAATGCGTTCACCATTTTTTTTTTTCGCACGCGTCTTCTTTTTATCTTTACTTCTTTTTCATTTTTTTTTTAGTCTTCGAGTTGCGAAAAAACAACACAGTCTTTGTTCGCATGCGATACCCCCTTTTAATACTTATTATTTACTCAAACTCGACACAGACTATCGGATATTTAGAGACTCGCGAATCGACGTTTCATTCTCACCGTCAACCGGGGCGAGGAGGGAGGCGAAGGGGGGGGGGGGGGGGGCAGGGCCATTGGAAACTCACGTAAGTATAGTATATCGTAATAATATTAGGGGTGCTACCCTGGAGGACAGAATTTGTCATGATACTTTGAAACTCTATGCAACGTTCGACGGTAAAGTTCATTACTGCATATATATATGTATATATGTTCGCTCGATCAAAGAGCTGCACGCGATCGAATACATACATTAGGTAGTACGAATAAAATTCGCGTTCGTCGATGTTAAAAAAAATAATAATAATAGTAATAATAATAATAATGTATCAAAAGTTGCGAAGCGCGTAACAATATGACGGTATAAATTCACTTTCGAAGGCTGCGAACGCGAGGCGTTCTATTTGGTGCGATCGTTTCGACTACCGTTAATAGTTATTCTTTTCTTTTTTTTTTTTTTTTTTTTTCGTCAGTGAGAAAAATAATTGTATCTCCTAGTAAGGCTCTTGAACTTTCACGTTTAGAATCGTTTCGAAGGCAGCTTTTTTGCTTTGCGCGTTTAAGGCAACATTTTGTTTCTTTATCATTTTCTTCAATATTTAGGAAGTTAAAATTCTCAATTGTTCTCTGTATATTATAGTTGAACAGTTTTTATCGAGGCCGTTCCGCCGTCGAGCGGCCTGGTTTTCGTGTATCGCGAATTATACTATTTATATATATGTAAAAAAAAGCTCGTTTCAACTTTCTTTTCTAATTCGTCGTACGAACAGTGCATGCCTTATCGAATAGTGCGGATATAATCACGGGACAGTAATTTATATATATATACTTATTGAATGACTAAAATAACGGTACATGAATCACAGAAATATAACGAATAATCATTTTGTAACTACGCGGCGGTCCGAACCGCACGCGTACGAATAAAATCCTAATCCGGTTCGTCCTCGTCGATCCCGAGGATCGCTGGGCAGAAATGTATGTATGTACAAAAAAAAAAAAAAATGGATAATCGCAAATGTTACTTGCCGGACGATCGAAGATCGTCGACGAAACGAGAGAGGAGCATCGGGGGGCGTTTGCTAACTCGACGGTAAAGTACACAGTAAAGTATGTACCAACTTTTTTTGTCCACACACGTCCACATTTCTTTTCATGTTAATTTTCCAAAAAAATCTCGTCCACCGAACAGAAATGTCTGTTAATATTACGATTTTTTTTTTCATGTGTTTATAATAATTGTGGGCGTTTGTGGAAAAAAAAAAGTTTGTTAAATGTACAAATCTTTTTATCTGTGTATAATACTAAGGAAAATTGTTCACGCTGCAACGGGTTCATCTCGCGCATGCGCGTTAGCGTCCACGCACTTGACGTGTGTGTGTGTTTTTATACTTAAAAGTGAGTGATACACCCACGCCTACTGAGCAATATATCATTACCGAATAAAACATTAACGTAGTGAAAAGTTATCGTGTATCGTTACTGAATAGGCGGAGAGAAAAAAAACAAAATTATAATAAAGTTTCAAAAGGAAGACGAATCCGCGAAGTATAACGGGGGGACGAGCGCTACGCTGCCGAAAAACGTTATCTGCGCGCAGTTTTCTTTTCTCCAACGCGTTCGATAACGATAAGAATCATAAACTTCGATGAAATACTATAAATAACTACCGAGTCGAGATATCTCTACAATAAATATCTATCACAAAAAGGCTGGTCTAGTATATATATGTACGTGTATATATATATATATATCAATGTATATATATACGGCTCTTGTGTGGTTCGCGATGACCGTCTCGACGAAGCAATCGCGCGCGCGCTCCGACATCGATATACAAATGGCCATAAAAACGTTTTTTTCTTTACTTTACCCTAGTGAAACTATTTACACTTCTCCATATCCTTTATATATATATATATATATATATATATATATATTTATATATATATATAGTCCAAAAGCGGCATTCTCGTTGGGTCAAAAACTCTCTTACGTGTTTAACAGCCAAGTAGTATAGTGTAGCGGGTCGACGCCGTGTTTATCGTAGAATGCCGCAGTTTAAATGGCCCTCGAGATCGACGGATTCGCGCCTTCGCGTCAGTCGTGTTGCCGAAGCTTTCGCGATCGGACAGAAATAACACGAAAGTCTCGACTTGTCTCGCGGTGTCTCCTCTGTTCGTGTTCGTAGTTTTGTCTGTGTAGCATGCATTTAATACTGGGCGGCCGAGAGGTGACTCAACCGTCTCTCGTCCTCGCGAGTCCTCCGGCCGCTAAAACGATTCGCAATTCGGGCTGGCCATTTCGACGAACAATCCGAATCCTTGAATACTATAATGCTTTCTCATCGGTCTTATCACCGTCGAGCGATGGCGAAGAAGAGTACCCGACTGTGTTTGTCTCTTATCGGTTTACGGCACGTCGTCCTCCATGTCGACGCTGATGTGCCGCTCGTGATTGGTGTAACGCAGAAGTGGATCTTCGCCGTTCGGCATCGCGGCCTCTTCGTCGTTACTCGTCGTGCAGGTCACTGTTTCCTCTGTGGAAAAAATTGCATCGTACCGATTTAAGGATTGGACTCTGTGGGTATTTAGGGTTGCTCTTGAACGGGACACTAGTCTAGCGACTGCTAAATTTGCACAATTTTTTATCTAAAAATGTGCGTTTATTAACAGTAACGAAAGTCGATTTGTATTACTGCATGCGTCCACGATTGGGGAAACTATCGATATGTTTTAGCAAATACTTAAACTAATAAATGCAAATTTCCATGACGATAGATTTTTGTTGAGTTTTTTTTTAAGATATACGGATTTTACTTTGAAAAACACCCAACAAAACCGAACTATCATGGAAATTTGCATTTACCAGTTGTTCTTGCAAGACCATCGTGATTCATATTTCTTCTTGGTTAAGAACGCATGCAATAATACAAATCAACCTCCTTTACTGTCAATAAATGCATACAATTTTCAATAAACAATTGTAAACATTTAGCTTGTGCTAGATTTGATTATTTACTATATTTGATATAGTGATAAATTTTACTAGTTCGCCATGGTTGTATCGAGGAAGCAAAATCTGTCGCCTAAACGCACCTGGCAAGCATAATTGTAATTGGTCGCTGCTCGGATTTGTGCTGTCGCCGGTGCCGCTGTCCTTGCTGTGCTGCGAACTCGTGTCGAGGTACAGGTGCGTCTGGCCGTCAGCGGTCGTCGGGATCGCGGTCAACGGAGGCTGGCCGCTCGTGTTGTGGGCGGCGTTCAGACGCCTCCGCGTCTGGTATATTATTACGACCCAAACTATCGACGTGCCAACGGCGCAACAGACCACCGTTATCATTATTAGCCCGAGCATGTCGTCTTCGTTCACCATCGACGAGGGAGCTGCGCAAAATGTTCGATAACCATTAGTCAGACTTGTTTGCCATAAAAAAAGCTGCCAAACAATTTGCACATGGCTTCCTCACAGAGATGCGCAAAACTGTAATAAAGGAGAAAGCCGTGTGCAAATTACTTTGCAACTTTTTTCGTGATATAAAAAAATGTTTACATCTCATAAAATTAAAACGGTCAAAATTTACTGCAAAATTTCTTGTAGGAATTCGCAAACCGTAATTTGCGGATTTCGTCGTTTCGAGGCCATTTTTAATACACTTTTCACTGCTGATTACGAAACTGTTACTTATTTTACTGAGCGTGATATTTGATTCAAAATTTTCAAATTCTTAGTAATTTTAGGAAATCGTCATAAAAATCACAATTCCATAAAATCTAACTGCTTCGATAGATTCGGGCGAAATTTGTTTTAATGGAAGCACCTTCCTCTATGAGGAGGCAAAATATGTCAGCGAGCAAAGAAAATCTATTCTGTTTCCTATCTCACCGGGATTAATGGTAAGTTCGGAGGCATCGACGACGCTTCCCAACGAGTTGCTCATCTCGCACTCGTAACTGCCGGCGTCGCTGGAAATAGTGTTTACAATTATGAACAACTGATCCTCCGCCGTGAAGAAGTGCCGCTCCGTCGTTTGCAACGGACTTCCGTTTTTGCGCCAGGAGAGCTTCGGTCTTGGCGAACCACTCGCCATGCACTCCAGAACTATCGATCCACCGGCCATGATCTCTTTGTCCTCCATAGGCTTCACGAACGACGGTGGTTCTGAGTGAAGAAACAAAATATTAGTAAGAAGTCAGAACTACAACGCCGATATTTTGTAGTGTCATCGATCTATCTGGAGGCTCATTAGCGCGATTCAGAAGCTTGCTGTTCGGCATCTTCCCTGGTGCGTTATTCGCCTTTAGCCTACTATTATTATCATTTTTTTCTATCGTTTACTGCGAGTTGTTTTCAAATTCCGTAAAACCGTTCATTTTAAACTTAAGGACATTTGGGTTGAAATACGTTTTTGTTCGATCACTATAAAACATTGCTACTTTGCTACTTTGCAGGCAAAGACGCACTCAATCGTTCGCAAGTTTTTCGGATTTTCTGACCAAGTCGTTTTTTAGTAATGCGTGTACAAAGCTACAGTGTAAACGTTTCAGAAATCGGTCGGTAACGACAGAACGTAGTGATTTTCTTAGCAGATTTCTGTTAGATTCGAATAATCAGACAGATTGTCTCCAAATTTTAAGAAGATTTACAGTTTCATTTATGAGATAAATTGAATAAACGAAATACTCTATCTATATCAAGCCACCTGACTAAGGTCGTCAGCGGAATTCCTCTCCCGTTCCCCTCCCACGATTTCTTCCCACATATTCTTAAGTTTCATTTCTGAAAGCGACTCTCCTCATCGGCCAAGGATTGTTCGCCCATCGGGTTTCCCCCCTCGGTCTGTAAATGGGCATTGCCCGTCTATACACCGAATAAATAAATAAGAATAGCGTTCCTCGATCGATCGGAAAATTACCGAGAATAGTCAGCGTGGCATTGGCGACGATGAGGCCAGCGACATTTTGTGCTGTACAGGAGTAAAGTCCACTGTCCGCGGTCTTGACATCGACGATGAAGAGCACCGGATCGGTAGGCATCATGTGCATGCGCCTCTCCCGTGCAGCCGGAAAATCGTTGCCTCCGTCCTTCTGCCAGGCGATCTGGGGGGACGGCTGGCCCTCCGCCGAACACTCGAGACGAGCCGTGCTTCCCGCCGTAACGCGGATGTCGTGCGGTATCTTCGAGAATGAAGGATACACTGTGAAATAAAAAAAGATACATACACAATGCGTTATCGAGAATTGTTCTCACCGGCGGATGTATAAATGACTCGTAATAAACGTGACTCACCCAAAACGCTGATCTTCGCTTTGGCCGAGTAAGTCGTGCCGTACGTGTTAGCGACCATGCACTGGTATCTGCCGGCGTCGCCGTGAGTCACGTTCACGAGATGAAGTATCGAGGACGCTTCCGTTATTCCGCGCTCGGACGATCCGGTGTCGGTTTGAAGATCGGCATCGCGGAGCTCGACGTTCTCGTGCTTCCACGTGAATTGCAGAGGCGTGTCGGCCGTGCTCGTGGCGCGACACGCGAGGCTCACGTTGTCCCCGCGGATGCTCATCTGACTTGCGGGCTCCTCGATTATCCGCGGCTTCGGAAACTCGTCGCAGGTGAAATTCGCGTGATGATGAGTCAGCGGCATGCCGTGCAGCCAGTGAGGATATCCGCAACGGGCCCTGGCGTCGGTGTACCGGTGACTTAGCAGCCACACGCTGAGCCATTGAAGACCGCAATCGCAGACGAGAGCCCCTGTGAATGAAAGAATAACATTAATCGACGCAACAAGGAAGAGTATAAATCGGTTATATGAATCAAAGCTGGGCAGTACTCGAAGAACACAAGTACTTTTTTTACGCTTTCGAGTACTGTTAAGTACTTGAAATTGTAAAAAATATACTGAAGAGTACTTACGAATACTTCAAGTACGAAGTACTTTACAGTACTTTACAGTGCTTTACTCTTAAGTAAGATTTAAAGTACTCTAAACATTTTTTTTTTTACCATTTCAAGTACCAAGTACAAATACTTTATGAGTACACGCTTTCATTACGGATACTCGGTGCATAAGCACGACATCAAGTACTCAAATAGCATGACGTCCTGTTTCACTTTTTAAGGAGTATAATTGTAGCGAAAATTTATTATTAAAAATACCATTAAAATCGACAAGACGGGATCATTTTTTGTTTTTAAATGAGATTTTGTATGCAATTTTTTATGGTTTTCTTTTTTTAACGAAAAGAAGGTGAAGAATTGTTTAAATATAGGTTCAAAACGACGAATGACGAAAATTTCAGGTAACGATTTTTTACAAGGAGGACTCCATGTGCAAATTACTTTGCACCTTTTTTCTAAGCCTAGATAAGGCTTAACGCTATGAACTTAATTATGGAAAGGTATTTGGGAAATACCTCAAGTACTTTGTACTTGAAGTATTTGTTGGTACTTTGCCCAGCTCTGATACAAATCGAAGGATTCTTCGCCCGCCCACGTGGACGACTCGACCGAGTGACTCATTCGTATACGAACCGGTATTCATCTTCAGTTTGGTGAGGCTGGGCATCGATGCGAAAGCATTTTCTTGTATGCTCGTTATGTTGTTACCGACCAGGTCCAGCTCGGTGAGTCTCACCAGACCGGTGAAGGCGTTCTTGTTCACGGACTTTATCTGATTCGACGCCAATCCGAGCTTGAGGAGATGCTCGAGCGCCACGAACGCTCCGGTTATGTCCTCGACCATGTACGATATTTTGTTGTTGTTCAACTCTCTGGAATAATGCACGATGGATCGTATCGTTCGGTTGTGTCACACGAATCACGTAATTCCCGATAAGATTGCCGAAGGCTTGACTCATACTCACAATACTTGAAGATTCGGTGTGTTGTTGAATGCACCGTCCGAGATGTACGTGATCTTGTTGTGGTCCATTCGCAACTTCTCCAATTTACCGAGGAACTCGAAGGTTCCTCGTTCGATGGACGTCAATTTGTTGTTCGACAAATCGCTGATGAGAAAAATAAAAAATTTCGTCAGTAAATTCAATCATATCGATAGATGATCGGTATTTTTTCAAAGATCGTTGCGTGCCGGCGAGCGTGAAGAGTGAAAATAATTCTCCGAAGTTGTTACATAAATTACATAAAATTATTCATATAAATGAATTCTTCAAGAAACTGGCTTTGTTTTTTTTTTCCTTATTCTGCACCGTCACTGATTTTTCCTGAACGATTAAATAAATTCTCTGACATTTACAGGATTCTCTAGGTTTTACCTGGCCGGCTATCGCGATCTTGTTTGAGAATACGAGATACTCACAGTTCCGTTATTTCTTTGCATATGTCCCAGGCTTGAGCCTCGATCGTCGTTATGTGATTATGCGAGAGCGTCAATTTCTGCAGACGCTCCAGTCCGAAGAGACCGCCTTTCTTGACGACCGTCAACATATTGTAATCGAGCTGGAGGATTATCAAGTTCTTCAGAGGCCAGAACGCGCCGTCCTCCAAAGTGTCTATGTGATTCCTCTTCAATCGCAGCTCCTCGAGGCTTGTCAGATTCTTCAGGCTCAAGCCCTGGATCATCCGTAGGTCGTTTCTATTCACCTCCCTGCCATAAAAAGACGAATGAAAAAATTAGAAAATAAAAAATTTAACAATTACAAAATTTAACTATTAGAAAGTTTTACAATTAGAGAATTTAACAATTAGAGAATTTTATAATTAGAGGATTTTACAATTAAAGAATTTTACAATTAAAGAATTTTACAATCAGAGAATTTTACAATCAGAAAATTTTACAATTAGAAAATCTCATTTATTCACGTTGTCTCCGGGATATTCGCATGGTTTATGCGGATCAGGTATTTTTTACTCACAGTACACGAAGTTGCCTCAGATTCGTGAAAACCTCTTTGACCAGTTGAGTAAGTCCATTTTTATTCAGGCGAAGCTCCTCTAGAGTAGTGAGATTGTCGAAGCAACCATTCTCCATCTCGATCATCTCGTTCATGTTCAAGTTTCTATAAAAAAAAGTACACATTTTTTTTTTTTTTATTTCCATCAAACATTGATAAGAATTTTCTACGTCGACAACGACCCGAGAGTCTCGTACTCACAAGTGCGTAAATCGATTCGGAGCGAGGAAAGATCCCCGTTTCAAGATTCTTATCTTGTTGCCGCTCAGATCGAGGTTCTGCAGTTCTGGCAAGCTGAGCAACGCCGTTCCATTGATACTGCCGATCGTGTTGTGCGATCTGCGAAAAGATATCGTAACAGATAACGAATGCCTCTATCAATAGCGTATAAAAATAATAAAAAAACTCCTTATCGATTATACAAGGTACTCACAAAGTTAATTGCGTTAAGTTGGACAGAAATGAGAGATCCGGTATCCTCGTCAGTTGATTTTTGTTGGCCTTGAGTCCCCTGAGCGACGCCAGATCCGACAGGGCTATTGTGAAATTATCGCCCAGCTTGTTCGAGCTCAGGTCCCTTTAACGAAATTAAAAATAAATTAATAACATTCTCACCTCAGAACCGCGAATAATCGGTCGTAAAAAAAATATGCTGCGAAACTCACAATTCCTTGAGTCTCGCTAAATGGAGCAACGAATCGAATTGCAGATTCGATATACTGTTGTCCTTAAGTTCTCTGCAAAAATAAAAGTACAAAAATATAAAATAAAATACAAAATAAAACATAAAATAAAATATAAGATAAAGTACAGAATAAAATACAGAATAAAATATAAAATAAAATATAAAATAAAATACAGAATAAAATATAAAATTCGCTGTAGGCGAATAGGCGAGTAGGCGACGGTGTAAAATATCCGTCGTTCAGGTAACAGCTTTGGCGAGAGAGCATCTGGGCAAAGGGGGACATCTGTGTCTCAAAGAGCGGCATTCGCGGGCACAACGGCGTGTACTTGTTTTTACGTTTTTCCGCTTATATGGGCCGGCAACTCCGAACATGGTAATTAGACTGTTGCCTTTTGCGTGAGAAGAATAAGGCCTTACAAGGATTCTTGCACTTGCCCTTTTACAGACGCGGGGCCACCCTTGCCGGACGGACGCGGCTCTCCGGACGGAGGGGACGAACGAATATACCGACGCCGAGAGCTCTCTCGGATTTAATACAACCTCCATTATACTATTTACTTTTATTAGTCCCCTGCGAACAAGCGGGCGGCTTACTCCTCCGGGATAACTGTGACCAATTTTATGTCACTTAAGGTGACGCCGAATACCGCCGATCAACATCCCACTGCTTTATTTTTAATTAATTTTTTTATTTTATTTTTCCAGCCGGTAATTCGACTCGTCGGGCGCTCTTTTACGTTGTCAATCACGCCAGACCTATTTTACAGCGTCCTCTGGACCGGCATAACGATATTCAAATTTAATCCTCCTCGATAACCGTGACCAATTTTAGTTCGCTTAAAGTGATGCCAAAAACCCCGGTCAACATATTCGTCATGGTTTATTTTTTTATTATTTTTTGTAACTGTAATACGAGTCGACGGGTAATTTTTCCAATAATGCCAGATTTATTTTCCAACGTTCTCTCGACTGGCATAAAGACATTTACGCCTCCGCGATAACTGTGATCGATTTTATTTCACTTAAGGCGATGGCCAAAGACGCCCAATCGACAATTCCCTAGTGGTTTACTTTATTATTATTATTATTATATATATTTTTTATTTTTTTGTAATAGCGCCAGACTTGTTTTCCCGTGTCTTCTGAATCGGCATAACGATACTCAAACTTACACCTCCGCTTTTTTTTACTACATAAGTGTAACCGATTTTATTTAACTTAAGGTGATGCCGATCAACAATTTTCAACGACTTTATTATTTTTTACTTTATTATTGTTATTATTATTAGTAGTAGTAGTGAATTTACTGACAGTGCGTAACACGGAACAGTTTTCTAATACATAGCAGACTTCAAACATATATATATATGCTGCCAGTTGGTCATCAACGTAAGTCCTTCAGCCTATTATTATTTTTTGTTTGTTTGTTACGGTATTATGACTGGGCTATCTGGAATTTTGCCAATCTTCCGAGACTCATTTTCCAGTGTCCTCTGGACACGTGTAGCGATATTCAATTTCTCATAGTAATAAAGTTCGTAGTATCAAATTTCCAGGCATACCGATATTCACTTTTACTCCTACGCAATAACTGTGAACAATTTTATCCCCTAGGTATATTTATATTTAAGGTGAGGCCAAAGACCGATCAACAACTTCCAACCGCTTTATTTTTCATTTTATTATTATTATTGCGCTACGCCTAACAATACCCAGAAAACTTCCGAACCAGTCATTTCAATTTCAATGTGTTGATCACAATCTTATACATATATCTATATTGAATGTTCCAAATTTTATAGACTATCTGAATGCGTAAAAGGGCATTGCCCGTTGATAAGTAAATAAATAAATTAATTAAAATAAATGATTATTTTTTGTGTATTGGAAACAGTATTATGACTGAACGAGCTGTCTGCAATTTTGCCAATCGTGCAAGACTTCTCATCCAGCATCCCCCGGACAAGCGCATCGATATTCAAATTCCAAATACTAATAAATTTTTTTGTAGCCTCATGCGTAGCTAGAAAAATATTCCGATCTCTCCTTTATTCATGAGGGCGGACAATGGCGCATCGGATCTGAAACAATTTTCATGGGTGTAATTGATAAATTGTTCCGCCTATCCTCCACGGTATAGAGTATCGTGTGTCGCTGCTATCGTCTCGAATGTCCCAGACCGTCCGGCACACAACAACAGTTCGCTTTGTGATTAAGTCCAGCTATCGAACCGGGCATTAATCGAATGGAAATACATTAACTCTCTTCGACGATTAATATCCGCTCCATCCTAAATGGCTCTAATAGGGCTCCAATTAGACAAGCTATAAATAACCCGTGCATTCTTCGCTCGCCTCAACAAATCGTCCAGCATGCGTGTCTCTTCCATAATTTACCGTCGATCTATTCACCAAAATGATATAAACGCAACAAACATTTTTTTTTTTTTTTTTTTTTTTCAACTCACAAAGTTTCGGTCCATGGTGGTAAACCGCTCGGCGCTCCGATGAGCTGCAAACCACTGCAATCCACGACGTTACCTAAGCAGGCGCATTCCACTGGACACTGAACGTTATTCTTGCCACCGCCTGGCAGACCGAAATCGGCTCTCGCACAGTTCGAAAATAGTAGCAGGGACAAAAAAATGTTGACCAAGCGGGACGAATTGTTGTCGAACCGTGTCGCGCAGCGCGGTCGATGCGTTGAGTCCACGGACGCCGTTCGTGGACCCGACATCATACGGCCGTGTCCCGCGGTGTCTCAACGGACGGAGAGAACGAGAAGAGAAAAAAAAAAGAACTAAAATAAAATTCGTTTCACGCGTTCTCGCGTTCCTATTTATCGCCAGGAGAACGGGCGGAAGTTTCTCGCTATCGAGCCGACACTTTTATTTATTCCCATTGCGAACTCGAGAGCTGGTGGAAAACCCGCCGACTATTTCGTTGGCGTTGATTACCATAATAATACGAGAGAGAACCCGGAGGGGCCCCCACGTCTTATCGATTCAAAACAAACACGTCCCTCAAAAACACTTCGTCCCACACACCATGATGACGCCTACATAGCGACTGGCGGTCCTCATTCGCTTCGCTCTCCCCCCACCCGTGCTCGCCGCCACCACCGTTCGGATGTCCCTAGCTTCCCACTAGCCTCGCCCCGCGTTCGACCAATCGGACACTTTTTGTTTTTCCGATTGTTTTTGTATTTTCATCTACTCGGCGAGGGGAGAATTAGCGAACGTGTTAACGCTCTCGCGATCGGTGGATTTCATAATCGTTCGGAACTCGGCGGGGCGCTTCGAACTTTGGGCAAAATTCCGTCCGGCGAGCCATAGCGATTATTCAGCCTCGAAGATTCGCCGACCAATCGGAGACTTTTTTTTCCTCTTGTTATTGTTTCTTGCATCTACTCGGCACGGGGAGAATTAGCAAATATGTTTGATGCTCTCGCAATCGGTGGATTTCATAAGTCGTTCGGGAGAATTTGGTGAGCGCTTCGAACTTTGGGCAAAACTCTATCCGGCGACCCATAGCGATTTGTCGTTTTTCAGTGTCGAAGATTCGCCGACCAACCGGGTGTTGACTTTGCCCGCCATCGCGTTGCCAGAGGCGGCTGCGCGGTCTATTCGAAGTGCGAGATGTCGCGATGCTGGCCGAAGAGGCCGAAAGGTGGAGAGTCGGAAGAGCTGCGCGGACGCTGCAAAACAACTAAAAGGTTTTCTCGGTCGGTGGACGATTTAGACCGTGAGAATATCCTCGGTGCGGTGTCCTGGATGAATCACCTGGGTTTTTTTGTTCGATCGAGAGTCAATCTTTTGTTTCTTTTTTTTCACACCTTTCCTAAGGCTTGAAGTTTATGCGTCGTTTCTCGGTAAGCGTGTGACACAATATTTGTGGACGGGCAATGCGTGTTGCTCTATAAGCGGCGAATTTGTCATCCAAGGGTCACGACCGATTTCTCAATTCGCGCTCAAACGTTGAACTGTCGTTACGTCTCTCTCTCTCTCTCTCTGTGCACCTTAGAACGGGGCCCCGTTACGCGACGACTCCGCCACGCGAACTCTCGACTCGGCACGAAACCGATCAAAGACGTATAAGGCAGTAAGCGGCGCGACACTGAATCTTCTTGTGTTCCTTCCAACACCACTAGAACGTCGACGGGTGTACCTTGCTACACACACTACATCGAGAGACGATGTGTGGCCCTAACGCCAAAAGCAGTTCGCCTTGAGATGGCGGATAGTCGCCGAGACGCGAGATCGGAGTCTCGAGAATCTCGGTCGGTCGGTAAAAAGCTTCGGAGCTGGTGCGCCGAGACGCCGTCAGGTGGAGCCTCGGCGCTCTTCAACGTTCCCGATTTTGAATGTGGAAACCGGAAATCCACCTGGAAAGACGGATAAGCTTGTATTCTTCTTCACTTCGACACTGAATCTTTTTGTATTCTTTTCAACACCACTAGAATGTTCACAGGTTCACAAGCCGTTTATTTCTTGGGAAAATCATGAGAACAGTGAACTGCAGTATTACTGCACATAGTTTACCGTTCTCTCATTTCGCCTTAGAGGATTTTGGATTGCAGTTTTCGTTACCGACCGAGGTGTCGCACTTCACCTTAAGGTGATGCGGTAAACCCTCGCCCACCTGCCCCGCGCCCAGTTGGTAACAAGACCTGTATTGAATTCCGTTTTCAGACCGCCGAGAAAAACAAAGATCGTATTTCCCTGCGTCTGCCGATTATCCAGGGAAAGTCAATTTTCTTTTTCATCGGCGGATTGCGGTTTCACCACGGCATTTAGTACAGTTTTGTTACCGGCGGCGATATTTTATATCACCTTAAGTTGACGGATGTCGCCGAGAAGCGAGAATCTCGCTCAGTCGGTAAAAACGCGCGCAGCTGATGAGCCGAAACACCGCTGGATGGAGCCACGGTCCTCGGCGCTCGACGTTCCCAATTTTGAATGTGACCCCGGTCTCCCGGAGGGAAAACAAGATTAAACGTCGAATCGAGTACTGCTCGTCGACGGTAGCCGGTGCCGTGCTACATTATCCGATGATAATCTCGAAATTAGAAGCCCCACGAGTACGAAGCATCGTGGCAAACGCGGCTGAATAGAACACGCGGGTATTCCCATCGGCAGAGAAAAAAGCAGGAGAGGCAGGGCCGAGAATTACAAACATTATCGATTACAGCTTTTTGTTACTAAATAGTTATATTTTGTATTAAACTCCTATTTCGTGTATTTTTTAAATATATTTCGTCAACAAATCACTATTTCACAGCTCCATACTTCCCATTCGAACCGAAAACTTAAACTAGCCAATATCGTAATAGCCAAGCTTTCGTACACGTTTAAATGGTACTCGCTTAAATTCTACACCGTATGCAATATATATATGTTTTCTTCTTTTCTTTCTCATCTTCTTTTTTGTTTAAATCCCCTCGCACGATGGTAACGACCCATTTAAACCGAGCGTCGATCCGCAACGAATCATCGCGGTTCATTTTATAATATAGTTAATATATATTTTATGTATATCGTTCGGAGGCAGGGTGTTTTGAGAATCGCGCGTGCGGTCCAACGAACCGGCATGACCGCCGCACAGTCGCTAGTACAATAATTCCTGTCGATACACACATTTTTTTTACGCGATATAACAAATCGACGAGACTCACTTAGCTACGCTTTCCAAACCGAAAATCTATAATTACGCGGCCTCGGACTCGTTACAATATGTATAATCCATCGAGATAAAAGTTTCGTCGGGCGTAATTCAATCCGATTCTCTATCCGTTATAGTTTTCAAAGCCCTATCCGTGTATTCTTATCGGTACGGAAACCGTCTAGCGTTCTAAGTATCCGGGAATCGGGCTCCGATATACGAGAAAAAAAACGTCAACACGATACTGTTGTTCTCTCAGCGACTCTCGATTTAAAAAAAAGTATATATCTGCTCATTTACCTCGAGCGTTCGCGCGAAGCGCAATTTACGACGCTGAGACGATGAAAACCGAACGTAGCGATCGCAATAATCGCGAATGAAAAAAATTGCGGTCTACTCAGCGACAGGCTCGTCGTGTCTTCCGCGGAGACCGAGAGGAACATAAAACTACTCGACGAAGATTAAACCGATCGCGATCCTCGCCGATCGCGCCGAGTCGAACCGCTTTCGAATCGAGACAATTTTTACAACTCACGAAACAGCGTGCCTATGCAGTGGGTTCGTGTGAGAATATATATATATATATAATTTTTTTTTTCTTTGCACATTTCGTTGCCGCGTTTCGAGCACAGAAGCACGCGTGATCCGACGAAGCCGGAGCTGAATCCCGTTAACGCCTTCGAGTCGAGAGCTCCGTTCCGAGCATTGAAATTTTGCGATTTCTGCGTCCACAAGACCGAGTCCGTTTTTCAATACAATCTCTCCCGAAAAATCGTGAAAAATTCTTAGCGACCCCGATATATTCCGCACTTTCCCTGGACGTCTTATGTACACGAATTCGGTCTGACTCGATCGCTGTTGAAGCGGCTTTTAAATCGACGTGAAAGCTCCTGCAGCGTCCCGGACTTTTTCACGTACGGCTCGAATTGCAGTTATTCGCGATCGTTCGATCCGAACGAGCTGTTTATTCATTTAACCATTTTTTTCCGGAATGAAACCCAGAGACCCGTTTCCACTACGATCTCGCGCTAAGAAAAATTCTCAACAGCGTTCTAACATCCCCGATTTCATCCGCGTTTTTCCTCGAAGTCTTATGTACACGAATTCGGTCTGACTCGATCGCTGTTGAAAAGGCGTTTTGATCGACGCGGTTGGCTCGAACTGCAACTTCGCGATCGTTCGGTTCGAACGAGCCGTTTAAACGGACGCGAGGAAGCTTTCACATCGCTCCATGCTCTTTTTTCCTCGGAAGCTCGTTCGCTCCGCGGACGGCTCGAACTGCAATGTACTTCGCGCTCGATCGATCCGAACGGGCCGTTTATCCGGAGGAAGCTTTCGCGTTGCTCAAAGCTTTTTTTCCCCGGAAGTCTGCGCGCTCGCGGACAACGAGAACGGCGATGCATCCGGTTCGTCGATCCGTCGGAAAATTCGGTTGTTTACAAAAAATTTATCAATTCGTCGTCGTATCGATGACCGGGCGGCGGCGCGCCTTTATTCGTCGCTCGGCCGCGATACTAAGTCGTGGGATGATAAGAATTGATCAGCGCTGCATCCACCGGTTCCATGCAGGATGGACACGTCAGCGATCTTAAAAGCCAGTCGTCTATGCACACCGCGTGGTACGTGTGCATGCAGGGCAGATAGCGAACAGCCTCGCCGACTGCGAGCTCCATCATGCAGATCACGCACTCTCCCTTCTTCGTGCCGTCGTACTCTCGAGTCGGCAGGTGCTGGATGAGGCCGATCCGTTTGGCGATTCTCACTTGCTGCTCCTCCTCGCTCAGAGTGCCGGAGCCTCCCATGTTTCTCGGACCTACCATCACACCTATTCCGTGCGTCACACTGAGCTCCGTCGACTGCAGGAATCTTCCTCTGTTCGCGCCCGAGGGATAGTAAGCTCCGACAACCTCCTGAAAAAATATATTTTTGACATTCGGCTTTAACTTTATCTTTTTATAAAATTATACCTCTTCATGTTCTCCGATAAGAAAAAAATCTAAAAATTTCTTTTTTTTTTGGTAAATAAGAAGTAAAAAATGTTCAGTTTTTCCGATAAGTTATTATTATTGTTAGAAGTTATTATTGGAATTCCATAGGACTAAAGTAAAATAGTTAAATAGAAAAGAGAAGTGAAGGGAGGACTAGTCTCGTTAAAATAATAGATTGTTTACTGTTAGATTGGTATGGAAGTCCAGAATCTGATGATATTTTATCTTATAATTTTGAATCCAGAGCTCTTTTATGTAAATCGGTAAAAGCGGAAATCCATTAAATTAAATGAAACTAAAATTAAAAAAAAAAAAAAAATTACAGAAAGGAAGTTTGTAACTTATATCTGCATCTTTGTAAGTTTACATTATGTCGACGAGTGTTTGTCGAGTTAACTTTTGCATTGATTTATTGTCTCGGATTCAATTATCGTGGCTGGCAATGAGTCCCATGCACTCACAATAAATATAGAAGCTTCCTCTATCAGGAAGCAACATAAAATGTTTAACATTTTTCCAGCAAGTAAAAAAAACATAATTCTATCGAATCCCCACAATAGCAGCATAGATAAATCGTGTTAATAATTGATAGTATAAAAATTCATGTCCGAGCTCTTCTATCAAGTTCCAAACATGTGTTTATCTTAAAAAAAGAGAAGGATATTGAAAAAAAAGCGAGGAATTCTCAGTTTGTTTTTTCGCTGCCATAGGACAAAAAGCCACGTCTAACAAGATCGCGAATCGCGAGGGACGAGAGATAATGCGTCGTAGAATGACTAATCGCAATTAGCTTCGAGCGAAGCCGCGAGGAAAGCCGTTAAGCCAACGAAAAAAAAAAAAAAAAAGGAAAAGGAAAAAACACAAGCCCGCACGGACACTCGCGAGAACGGTCGCGCGATAAGCTGCAAGGACGAAAAGTCAAAATTTGAATAAAAAAAAAAAAGAAAAAAAGTTAGATTACATTGTACGACAGCGGAGGTCCGAGTGTCTCCTGCGAGGATGCCCCGATGACGGCAGAATCGGGACTGTTACTCAGCAGCGTAGCATTGTCCTGTTGACCGCCGCCGCTGCTTTTCAAACAATTTCCCATTGTCGCCTCTCTGAGCGTAGCTCACGCTGTCGCTCGATCCGCCGTGTGTGCGTTGTCCACAGCCGACGATGGGAAAATCGTCGCGTCTCGCGACGACCGTCTCGGCCTTATTTTTTTTGTTATTTCAATTTTTGCCCGTTCGTCAGCTCGCGCCAAACAAAACTCGAAACGAACTTCAGAGAGTCGCGAACTCGAAGCGATCGTCCCGATTGTAATTCCACCAGCGATTTCCCATAACGGAGATATTTTCTTCTTTTGTCTCGGAAGATTTTTTTATTGTATTTATTTTTTTTTAATACGAAAAGAGAGATACGGCGATGATTCCTCTTTCGCGGTTCGATCGCGTTTTATTACGAACGTCTCTCGACGGTCGGGTTCACCTCGGTCCCCCCTCCGCCCCGAACACCGACGGCTGGCCCGACGACAGGCGACTTTTAACGTGACCAATTGTTGTTATGATCAGGACGTCTCCTGTCACATACTGACGCAGGCCTGGCCACAGCTGAGTGCCTCTACGCAGCGCGTTCCCGTCCGAGACTGAGGAACCAACACACGGACGATTCCTACACTCGACACGCACACAGATCCCGAGGGGAACTGGCACGTACACACGCTCTTCGCGCCTGCTGACTGTCCTCCCCCCTCCCCCGCGCACCGCAGCCGTTCACGCCACCCCGCTCGCGCGCGGCTGCTGCTCACGGGATTCGTGAAAAACGAAAAATTACAGGCGATCCGGGCTTTCGCGGGCCGCGCGCGTATAACACGACGGTACAGGGGGAATATAATGATAACAGTAAAGAACATAAAAGTGAACAGGGGAACAAGGACGGACGGAGAAGGGAGTCCGATGTTTCGCGAACGGTTAGTCGACCCGGATCTCCCTTCCGCGGAGGGAAACGGCGAACAGCTGATTGGACGAAATACTCACTGCTCCTCCATGCGGTACGCCAATCCTTCTCTCGACACTCACCGCGACACGATTTCCCGATAGCTCGCGATAAGAGATCCCCGGCCAATCGACGATATCGCGATTGCCGCACGTGCGTCCGAGCGCGCCAAGCTTTTTCACGTTTCGAATTTAAAAAATTGTATGTCGTGTATTAACCCAAGGAAAGTAATTATAATCTTTTGCGCACGCTCAACAAGTTTTTCCATGAGAAAAACGCGTAGATTACGACTCGGGGTAAACACGTCACGTGCTCTACATTGCATTATCGATAAAGATTAAGAATCGTTAAACGAGAATAATAAGTACTGCCGGATCTCCGCGCATCTGTTACTGCGCATACTAATTACACTTTCCCCAAACTATTTGTATTTGCAACGGGCATGTGTGTTATGAAATCGTCAAATGTTAATCGCCCTATCGACGATTAGCAGCACACAGTGTGAGCCCAGGGCATGCACGCGCCGATGCGTTTACTCGTGCGGTACATTGTCAGGAAGAAAAAACATACCACAGTTTCTCCCGCACAATGCAGCACGATAAATATGTATGCGCGTAGTATGAATGCGCGTGCATATAGTAACGCTATCTCAACGACCGCATCATATTCGGCTTACGCATAATGTATATCCAAATCGAAGTGAGCGAAGGGTCTTCTTATATTCTCGTTGTTTCTTATCTTATCTTCAGATGACCTTTCGAACCGGCCGTAGAAGGAGAGGAGACCCGAGCCGGCCACCGACGTCGATCCCCGTTCGACGTCGGTGGGGCATACGAAAAATCCGACGAGGGACCTTTGACCGCCAATGGATTCTACGATGATCGTGACACGGGCTCATTCTCTCGACGCTCTCGGTCAGGGCAGGAAGCACTTACTTAACTAACGCGGGATTGTGCGTGCATTACCGAACGGGATTCAATAGAGTTTGATGCGCTTGCGGGCCCCATCGAGCTGTTTCTCGATTCGAACGACTACACTCACCAGCGGGCGGGGTTATCCTGGTTATTGTAAATTCGATTTAATCCCTCGAGACCCTTCGAGGTGCATCGCCGAGTGACCGCGACTGGAAGCCCGGCCGGAGGTCCCCAAAATCGGGGAAATACCCACAGGCATGAGGAACTTACGACTCGACGCGTGACCAGCTATTCTTTTGAAGATAAAGGAGAATAAATAAAGCACCGTCGATTTTTTTTTCGGCACTCGACGCGCAGTGATTAATCGGAAAAAACATGACCGGGTTATCGATCGTTCTTCTCTTTGGCCTCGTTATTGGACGAGACGCTTTTGCGGGTAAGCTGAAAATAATCTAACTGTTGTGCAATTCAATTGTAATTACTGTACTGAATAATTTTGTAGAGGGTAGTTTTTATTGATCTTTTGAAATTTAACTAAAAATTGAAAAGTTTTCGATGTTTTTTTTTTTACGTGCACGTGATCGTCGAATTTTTATCGTCGATAGATTATTGATAGATCCTGTTTTCGTTCCGACCGGAATTCCGGTTGATTCGCGGAAGATCAACGCTGCCGTGATTAATAATGCTGTAGTGTACTTAATAGCGGGTAGTTTTTATTCACTCTTAAAAATTAAACTATGAATGAACACTTTTTGATACTTTTTTTTTACGTCCACGTGATCGTATGGTTTTATCGTCGGTAGTTCATGGATAGATCATGGATAGATCATCGATAGATCATCGATAGATCATCGGTAGATCATCGGTAGATCATCGATAGATCATCGATAGATCATTGATAGATCATCGATAGATCATTGATAGATCATCGATAGATCATCGACAGATCATCGATAGATCATCGATAGATCATCGATAGATCATCGATAGATCATCGATAGATCATCGATAGATCATCGATAGATCATCGATAGATCATCGATAGATCATCGATAGATCATCGATAGATCATCGATAGATCATCGATAGATCATCGATAGATCATCGATAGATCATCGATAGATCATCGATAGATCATCGATAGATCATGTTTTGGTCCCGATGAAATTTCCGTCGATTCGCAGAAGATCGGCGCTGTCGTACTCAATAGAGGGTAGTTTTTATTCACCCCTATTCAATTTAACTAAAAATCAAAGCTTTCTGATAAGCTTATTTTTTTATGTAATTTGAACATAGGATTTTTATCGACCGTAGATCGTGTTTTCGTCCCCACCGGAATTTCCGTCGATTCGCGGAACCGCAACGCTCTGTCGGAGATTTTCTCACGAATCTTTCGCAATCCTTTTTATCGCTTCTGCAATTTATATTTTCTATGAACTGGACGAGTCATAGTTCCGGGAATTTGCATCGTGTCTGGTTACGAAAACGAAAGGAAAAAAATAAACATATCGTCGTTATCGCCACTACGTCACAATGGGAAAGCTTCGGGTCATAGAGTTAAAAATCAATATTTTCTTTACGATAAATTATTTACTCACAGCGATTTATATATTTTTTTGCAGAAATAATCAAGGATCCATCGTTATGCAGTCGCACGAGATGCGTCGGTGAGTACATCAATATATATATATTTCAAAAAAAAAAAAAATTATTATATTTTTTATATACACGTTATATTATATTTTATTTTATATTTTCATAATTTCTAATAAATAAAATACATAAAGCAAATATCACATTAAATAGAAAAGTAATAACATGCAAAAATGTATGTTATTATATGTTCACAATTTTATTGAACAATTTATATAAATATAAATAATAAAAATTTTCTCAACGGCTCACCGAATAAAAACTAATCACAATAATCGTATATTCCATTCGTCCTCCCGCAGTTCCGCCGGAGCAAAAATTCAAGTACGCGGAGGGTGTATTCTACCGTTACCATCACAGCGTCGACGTGACGACGAATTTGGGTGAGCAGCGTTCGAGCGACGACCACGAGGCCAGCCACGACAAGTCCTCCGGAAAGCGGGACGAGTCGACCCTCTTCATCGACTCCACCGTGACGATCCACTTCGTCTCGCCCTGCGAGGGCTACCTCAGGATAACCAACGCGAGCATAAGGCACGACCGCAAGAGTTACAACAGGGAGTTTCCGGACCGCGCCGACGCGGAGTTCAAGGCGCACCTGGAGCACCATCCGCTGAGGTTTGCCTTCGACGACGGTCACGTTCGCGAGGTCTGTCCGGAGGCCGGCGAGGCCGTCTGGTCGTTGAATCTCAAGCGCGGCATCCTGTCCATGCTCCAGAACACCATGAAGAGATTCGACGTCGACCGCAGGGTCGACGAGCTGGACGTGAACGGCATCTGCGACACGCGCTATCGTCTTCACGAGGCCAAACGCACAAGCCTCATATTAAGGAAGGTCAAGGATTTGGCGACCTGCATTCACGGCGGAAAACACTTGTCGGTCGTCCAGTCGACCTTCTACAGGAGTCCGCTCTCCCAGTCGCCGCCCTTGAGTCAGCCGCTTCTCAGATCGCACAGCGAGTGCGAGATCACGATCGACCACAACATCTACGAGAGCGTGGTCTGCAGGGAGTCGCATCATCTTCAGCCGTTCTCCAACGGCGCCGGAGCGGGCGCGAGGACGAAGAGCGTCGCGAGTCTTCGACTCGTCGAGGAGTCCAAGGACGAGGACGAACCCGACACCGACTACGACGAGGACGAGGACGAGGACTTTTCGACGCGGAATTCCGGAACGACGACGAAGAACTTGATCAATGCGAAACGAACGAATCTGCTCTATGATCATGCGACTTCCCCGAGAGCCGTACACGGGGAACTCAGGACGGCCAGGGACCTACTCAAGAGCATGTGCACATTCGGAACTACCGAGGAACTCCAGCAGAGGTTCTCCGAGATGTACACCAAGTTCATACACTCGGCGAGGCTTCTCGACTATCCGTCTATGTCGCAACTCCTCTCCAGAGCCAATAGCATCTGCACGAGTGGAAGGTGATTTGTTGGATGCACGATTTTTTGTGGGTGTCAAGATATCTGCGTGACTTCAAATTTTGTCGTTGGTAAATCTCGGTCAATGCACTGCTTTGGGAAGAAAAAAAAATTGTTCGCTTGTAGAATTTTATTCTCTAAGCGAATTTCCGGGAGCAAAGTTTGTCCGATGTAAAACACAGTCATATTATATAGCTTGATGAAATTTAGTCTCGTGCAGATGTCTTCAGGGTGATTATTTTTTTGTATAATTAGCTTGGTCTAGCGGAATAGCCTTGCATTTTTTGCAAGTAGCCTACTTGCAAAAAATTACTTTCTTTTGTTATTACCGGTTTGAGTTTTTTTCTGATAAAATATAAGACATGGAGAAAAGCAAGCTACAGATTCGATAACTTTTATTCTTCGATATTCAATTATTATTCTTCGACATTCAACCATTATTCTTCGATATTCAGTAATTATTCTTCGATATTCAACTATTATTCTTCGATATTCAACTATTATTCTTCGATATTTAATATTATTCTTCGACATAATATTATTATTCTTCGATATTCATTTATTATTCTTTGATATTAATTCTTCGATATTAAATCATGGGGCTTCAGGGATAAATGAATGATAATTTTTTTATTTAATTTTTTTTCAGAAAACACATAATCGACGCTCTACCCTTCATAGGCAGCAACGCAGCGGTGAAGGTGATGCGAGATCTGATAAGGGAGAAGGTCGTCGATTCCGCGACGACGAACGCATGGGTTACAGCGTTCGCTCTGATTCCCCGTCCGGACGCGACGACTCTCTTCTCGCTGATGCCGATTCTCGAGTTCGAGCGCGAAATACCCGACGCCCAGTTTATCCTTAGCTATTCGGCGGTCGTTCATGCATTCTGCGCCAATCAGGAAGGCCACTGCGCGGGTCTCGGACTCAAGCCAATTGATATGTTTTTGCACAGAATGGAACAGACGATCGAGAAGGGTTGCACGCCTCGTCAACACAGTTTGCCCGAGATACAACAAGTACGCTTAGTCGCGATTGACTTCAACTGCTTAGCTGAATATATCATTTACATTGTTTCTTCGATTTCAGACTCTGGAAGCTCTGAAAGCCATCGGAAACATGGGCCTGGAGACGGAGACACTGTTGAAGCGGCTGAAGACATGCATAGACGACGTGGGCGGATTTCTTCCCATGGAAGTTCGAATATCGGCCATAGACGCTCACAGAAGACTGCCGTCCTGTCCGGAAACCAGGGACCGATTTTTCCTCAATTACTATCGCAACGCAACTCTCGATTCGGAGATCCGCATAGCGTCCTATCTCCAGGTCATGCGGTGTCCGGACTACAACGTCGTGAAGATGATAAAGCACACGCTTAAACACGAGGAAGTTAACCAAGGTGATTGCCGCAAGATACAAACAAGTTGTATATACCCGAGTTGTGGCTCGGGCGCTTCACACACTCGTTATTGAATTTAGAAATCGAATATTTAGATTTTCGGAGTACGTCACTTCCGGTTTGAAAATTCAATTTTTCGACCGGAAGTGATGTCGTACCGGGAAAACGTGCCTTCCTGGTTGCAAATCTCATTTTTCTATCGAAAGTGACGTCATAACGGAAATACGTCACTTCCGGTTTGGAAATTTTGTTTTTCGACCAGAAGTGACGTCGTACGGCAAGTACGACTCTTCCGGTTAGGAAATTTCATTTTTCAACCGGAAGTGACGTATTTTCAGAATAATCAGGGATTTGAAAATTGGGACAAATCAACAACTTTCCCAAATATTTATCATATTTTGATTATTTTATTTTATTTCAGTCGGTTCCTTCGTCTGGAGTCACCTGACAAATCTGCTGGCCTCCTCGTCCCCGACTCGCGTCGAGATTCAGAGTCTCCTGACCGATCGCGATATCGGCAACAAATTCAACAGCGACCTCAGAAAGTATTCCCGCAACTACGACAAATCTTTCTTCTCCGAAGAATGGAACTTCGGCGCGAACTATCAGAGCAATCTGATATTCTCATCGAAGTCGTACGTTCCGCGCTCGGCGACTTTCAACATGACGGTCGATCTGTTCGGCGAGTCGGTCAACGTCTTCGAGATATCGATGAGAATGGAGGGAATGGAGTACTACGTCGAGAACATATTCGGACCGGACGGCCCGCTGAGCAACGAGAAGGTCAGCGGTCACTTCAGCAAATTTCTTCGATACTTCCGCTCGGCTCAGGAGACCGACGAGGATTACTGGAGGAGAGTGAAGCGTCTGCCGAACGTGATCGACAACAACTTCGACGACCCTCGGATCAGCATGAGCTACAAGATTTTCGGCAACGAGCTCAGATTCAAGACGCTCAACGGAGACGCAGAGATAAGAACCAGCCTCGCGTCCCTCAATCCGTGGACGAAGGTCAAGCAAATTCTCTCCGGCAGAGAGTTTCACTACGAGAACACCGTCATGTTCCTGGACTCGAGCTACGTCGTGCCGACCACTTCCGGTCTGCCGGTCCGTCTCGATCTCGCTGGCTCCGCCGCTTACAACTTCAAGCTCTCCGGGCTTTTGAACAGCGAGAAACTCGCCAGTAAGACCGAGATGGAGGTGATCGGCAACATTACGCCGAGCTTCAGCATCGACGTCACCGGAAGAATGATCGTCGACGCGTACTACAAGAGCGCCGGCCTCAAACTGCGGAGCAACGTTTACTCCTTCGGCGCGGTGCAGCTGCATCTGAAGATCAAGGGAGCTCGTCTCGTGAGGCTGAGCTTGGATCTGCCCAACAGAACCATGGAGGTGATCTCGATTCGAACGTCTGTTCTCCTCGTCAGCACCAACGGCGCGGCGACCAAGGAGCAACTTGTCGGGAAGATTCTGGCTGATGAGAAATCGGAGAATAAACTGGCTATTCCGGAAAGCATAATCAGCAATACCACCTGCAGCTGGCCGTCTCTGGAGAAACTCGTTGGTCTGAAAGTCTGCGCTGAATATCAGTTTCCCAATGTCACGAAGCTATCGAACGCCTCGTACTTCATTCTCAACGGACCGACGCTATTCAAGGTCTCGGTCATCAAGGCCGATCCCACGGCGAAGAGTTATCTTCTAGAGTACAAGTGGGACGTTACGCCTGTAAGAAAAATTAGCTTGTTTTGGTTCCGATTCGTCTATGATCCAGAAGATATCGGCATAACAATTTTATCTTTGTTAAATCTCTAGCGATGCGCTGCTTTAGGAAGAAAAAGCAGTAGGCAATTTATATTGCCATATCGCTTCCTTATAAAAGTTGAAAAATGAAATATTCATATTACTTCCTTACAACAGTTCAAAATTGAAATTTTCATATGGATTTATTGTTCAAGCGAACTTCCTCGAGCGAAATTTGCGTGATGTAAAAAAACAGTTGGTATAAATTGATGAAGTTTAACTTGATAGTTTAGTCTTATGCAGATATCTTTGGGGTCATATTCGTCCCCGGTATAACGACCGCTCTTATGATTTTTTCCGTCAATGCTTTTTTACAGGAGGAGAGCATCGTTAAGTTGGCATTCGACACACCCGGCTCGCAGATGAACCGAGAACTCAGCGCGACCGTGACCTTCGACATCAAGAATCACAATGTGTCGGTGTTGCTGCGATCGGCGGGCAATTCTCTGGTCGCCAAAGGTCAGTCGAACACCGGTTTAACGAACGCAATGAGATGCGTTCGTGTATCATCTATCGTGTTATCTGTTCTAGGTACCTACAAGCGAACCGACGACGAAGCTATGATAGATCTGGGCCTCGATATCAACGGAACGAAACACCTCGACGCAAGCGTCGGATACACTCGAAAGCGAGGAAACTACGGATATACCTACATACCGAAATTGTATCTTGGAATCAATGGTGAAAGGATCGCCGAACTGTCCGGTAAGACAATCGGTTGCTCGGTTATCAAACAATTTTTGTTTACTTTGCTTTTTATGAAAAATTAAGAACAAGGATTATGTTATAATTTGTAATGGCACTTAGAAGAGTTTCGCAATCGTACATATAGTTTGTCATACATAGCGTTGTCGGTATAAATAATATTGCATTGGAAAATGATACGTAGATAATGAGGAAAAGAAGAGACGATTTCCATCATGAATAAGAAAGAAGGAATCGGAATTACCCAATTGGAATTAAATTGATGGAAATTGTTCTTAAACTTAAAAATAAAAAAATAATTAGAATTTCAATCGATATAGCTCACTTAATGTAAAAAAACAATTGTGTTCCAACTTCAATACAACGAACTATTGTCAAATTCTCAATTTTTCTTCTTTTTTTTTACTGTTTAAATTTTTCTTTGCCTCTCTTCCAGGAACGATAAGGAACGCGGAGAAGCACAACGTTTCCCAGTGCGACATAGATCTGGATTTCGTAACGAAGAAAGTCAAGAGCCGGGTACTCGGGTATATTATAAAGAGAACGATGAGCCTCGAGGGAAACATCAAGTTGGACTACCAGCTGAAACAGTCCTCGAAGAAGGAAACTCTTCAGGTCGAGATTGCCCTAATAAATCGTTCGTCGAAGACTCTGACCCACAAGGAAGCCAACGTGAAGCTTCACTCTACCGCATATCCTCAGCTTAACGTCGCAATCTCGACCTGGTATCAGCAGGCGCTCGGCCACATAGAAATTCACGCCGAGATCAACACGAAGCCTCATCTCAAAGACGATCGGCACAAACTAACAGCCCAACTCGTTGTCACGAACTCCCGAGCGTATTTTCAGAGCCAGGAAGCCAAGATAAATGCTTTCATAGCCATCACAAAGCCCATACAGAATTTGGATATCAAAGTCGGCGTGCAACATTTCACAGGCGGGGCTAGCTCGAAGACGAATCTCTTGATTCGCTACGCACCAGGTGTGATTCGAACAACCAATCGAATTGAAAATAATTTTTATTAACTCGTTTAAAAAGAATTTCTTTAAACTACATTTTTTAAATTTAAAGTAAAAAATATTTGAACATTTAACTAACTTCTTTGTCCACAAATCTCCACAATTATTTTCTCGTCATGTTTGTAAAATTAACACATTATTGTTAAAGGACGACATTTTTTTTTGTACAAAATTTACAAGAGTAGAATTGTAGATGTTTGTGGACAAGAAACGTACCTATTTAACTGTGTGGATTAATCTCCATTCTCTTAACTCGCAGGTAAAGAAATCAGCTTGGCTGTGAACATGGTAACTCCCCGAGGAAACATGTTCTCCATCGAGGGTCACGCGAACCTGACGATTCCGAATTTCAATTCGATGCTGATCGACGCTCGTATAACGGAGAGAGCTAGGCGGGAGTACGACATCGACTTGTCCGGCACGTGGTTCAGCGGTCACAACGTGACGATACGAGGCACCTACGTGGACAGATCGTCGGCCGCTATAGTCAGCCACAGTCTCAAGCTAGTACTGAAATCACCGAGTTTCCGAAAGGACATACTGGTAAATTGCAAACTCTACAGCGACGTCGTTGATCTGAAGATATCTCTTTACCTCGAGTATCTCGATCTCGAGAAATACGCTCTGGTCGTCGAGCACTCGACGATATCTCCGACGAAATTGATGAGCTACGCCGAGGGTCGTTACAAGAACAACGTCTACACGATAACGACGAACGTCGACATGGAGCGCGAGGTCAGGATGGAGGTGCATCTCGATCGTTGGCGTGACGTGCATCTCATAGCGACCGGGATAAATCTGCCGGAAACCAAGGAGTTCGGAGTGGAGATAAAGTGGGACGCCAACAGAGATCCGGCACTGAAATTCGTCACGCTCGTTCAGCTCAACAAATACACGAACGAGTTGTCTTTCTCGCAGAATTACAGCGGCAACGTAATGATAAGCTATCCGAACAGACTCGTCACCGGGTCGTATCTGTTCGCTCGCCAGGAGAGAAGCAATTATCTGATGGACGCGAGACTCGACTGGGCACCCGAGAGGACCATCCGCCTGACCATCGACACCGATTACGGTATGGGCTCCTGGCCGAACGCCCTCAAATTCGAGTCGCAGCTCCTCACGCCGTTCGAGAATTGGAAGAAGACTTCGCTCAATGCAAGGTGACTTTGTCCTTGAATCTTCGGAGTCCGATCGACCGTATTTGTTACAATGAGGGAAAAGATTATTAAAATAGTGTATTATGCTGCAAGGGATGGAAGTGAGCGATTTTCGTCGATTGTGAAGTTTGCACAAATCACACTAAGTGAAAATTCGCTCCCTCCCGTGTAGCATACGAAACTTTTTTTTAACTTCGTTAAAATAAGATTTATTGCCTCGCAAAATGGTCAAATTCGCCCAATGACCATCACAAAAATGACCATTAAAAATCTTCCTTATTAACCCAACATCGCTTCTCCGTTCTGTATGAACTAACAAGTTCTTTTTTTATTAATCCTACAGATATCGACAGACGGACACCGAGCTCGGAGCGAGTTGCAGCGCTTACTGGCAGGACGATCAGCGGGTGATCGTCGACTTCTTCGGCGACACGAAGAGCACCAACGAGCTCGTAGAGTGCGGCGCGAACTTCGGTCTCAGGAGTACCGTTCACTCGATCGGTTGGCTGACTGCGAATCTCACTCACAAGCAGGTGCCACAGACAAGCGTCGATTCGCGTCTATTGATAAACTACGATCCCGACAAGGTCATCGACCTGAAGAGCCTGTGGGTAGTCGACCGCGACGAGGACGAAGACACCATAAACATAACGGGAAACGTCCAGCTCGTATCGCCGATGAGTAATTATCGCAAGGGCGAGATGAAGTGTCAGCTGCGGCTGATGCCGAACTGGAGGTTCTACGGAGCCTCGAACGTCGACCTGGACAAGAAAAAGTACACAAGTGTGCTGAGAGGCGATCTCGCGAGGATCAAGGAGTCGATGGTGGAATTCAACGTGACGACGCCGCTGGAGCGTTACGCCTTTCTTCGAGGAAGATTCGGTCTTTCGGAGCGGAATCGTCACGTCGTCGCCGAGGTTGTCAGTCCGTCGGGTCCGATGGGATTCGAAGTGCTCTTCCAGCTCTTCACAGGTGCCTCTTACGACTTCAACGTCAAACTGCAGCTGGCGACTCCGATAGACCTTCTTCAGAGATCGCTTCTGGTCGCGAAGCTGAACAAGAAGGAAGCTGATTTTAGGGTCGCGTTCAACAACAGCACGGCGGGTTTTCAGGGTATTTGGCACTACAATAATCTGACCGACTTCCACTATAGTTACGTACTTTTTACTCCGATTCACGGTCTTCACGAGAGTGGCGTCGTCGTCAAGCTCGTCGTGCTTCGCACCGAGCCGGACGCCAGACTCGATTTCGATACGGAATTTTCGTTCAGGATCGTCGAGATGAAGATCGGCATTCAGGCTCATGGTGGTCCGAAGACACCGCCTCCTGTTATTGACATCAAGAGTCCGGTTAGGGTCGAGGAACCAAAGGATGGTGATGATGAGGAGAATGAGGAGGATGAGGAAGAGGATGATGAAAACAACTTTTACTGGAAAGGAGACCTTGAGGTAGATATGGCTATGGGGTAGATATAGTAGGCACGATTCTATCCTCGATAAGTTTCCCTTGATATTCAATCATTTAACATGCCCTTAAAATTTTAAACGAAATTCTGGACGGACGAGAAGAAAAAAAAATTGTTTCTGACGATTAAGCAAAAATATTCTTTGAGATAAATACTGCGGTAATCGTACCGATAAGTAGATTTAGTAGCTAAGCCGACCCTGACCTTGATAAGTTTTTCCCTCGATATCCGAACATTTAACACGCCCTTAAATATTTTATACGCACATTTCGCCGGAAGAGATGAAAAAAAATGGTTTCTTGCAATTAAAGCTCCAACATTCTTTCAGATAAACGCGGCGATAATCGCCCCGATAGTCGGCAGTCTGGACATCGACAAGGAGCGTTCCCTCTACAAGATCATCGGTTTCCTGACTCTGCCGCAAGGAAAAATCGCCGTCGACGATCGTTTCACGATCAAAGACTTCTTCAACATGAAGAACGAGCTCAGCGTTCAGAGTCCCTTCCTGTGGGCCAGGGAGATAAGTTCAACCTACGTATTCAAGATCGACATGGAGAACTCGATGTTCGTCATGGAGTCAGATCTGAACGTTCTGAACGGAACTCGCTGGATCGAGACCGGAATAATCGCCAATTACACTTACGTCGAGGGCGACGAGGACGATTCTCAGACTCACACGGTGAAAATGCGAGTGAAAACCCCGTTGAAATTTTTGAAGTACGTCGACACCAGCACGGTCTACGTGGTGGACGAGAACGTCTACAGGACGCGAGTCTCCATAACAACGGAGGACAGTCGAGCCGACCTGGCCGGTTCGGTCGAGCTCCGTCCGGCTTTTCTGGACGCCTCGCTCTCCGCCGACGTCGACAGTCCAGCCCTCTACATCCCCCGAACGAAGATAACGGGAAAGAAGGATTTCACCTCCGGGGATAAACATCTCGAATTCTCGATCCACTTCGCCGAGCCCGAGGACAGATCGGCCGAGTTTCGAGCTTCCTGGCTCGTGGAAGAAGAAAATTACGTCAAAGCCTCGATGGCTCTGGAGACCTGGATCGTACCTCTGCGAAGTATCGAGGCCGATGTTCTCTACGTGAACTCCATACCAGCGAACGACTCGGCCGAGCTGAGCCTCGTCTTCAAGCACTCGCCGGAGCAGGAGTACCGGCTCGTCGGTGCTTACGCGAAGGGCGCGGTCGATCTGGATCTTCACACTCCGATCGCTTCCCACGAGCACATGCACTTCCAGGGCGACGTCCAGAAAGCCTCCGAAGGACTCTACAGAATCGACGGTGATATGAAGAATCTGAAGACCTCGGAGATTCACCGAGTCCTCGGTTCGCTGACTCTTCTGGAGGACAAAGTCTCGATAATCGAGATCGACGTAACTCCGCGCGACGAGAATTCCAAGAGCGGTCGCGTCGTCCTGCGAATAAAGCGAGAAAAATACGGACTGGATCTGACCGTTCTTAACGATAACGTCAACGGCACACTAGGCCTTAACTACGTGAATTCGCTGAACTGGGACACGAATGTTAGGGTGGAGAAGCGGAAATCGATCGGTGGAGCGGAAATGGAAAAGTACGAGCTGAGCACTTTTATGAATGTGCAGGTCAACGGCAACACGACGATCTACGTTAAGGCCAAGACGCCTTGGAAGGAAATCGAGAATTTCAGTCTCGATGGTAATATGCTGCTGTCGAACGTAAGCGGTTACGTTAAGGTCATTCATAAATTGAACGAGGACACGAGCCACGGATTGCTGTCCTGGAGGCTGGCGTATCTGACGGATATGTTCGTCAGGGTGGCCAGCGGCATCAACGACAAGAGCGTCGATGCTCGGGTTTTCTTGAGAAATCCCAGGAAGGCCTTCAAGAACTTTGACGTTGGATTCGACCTCGACGTCGATCGGGAACGATGGAGGCTCGCAGCTAACACTACGGTTGGATATAAGAATCAGGAAAACGTAGACGCCGTTATCAGCGTGAGACTTCCGCCTCCCGACAACGACGATCATCGATTGCTGCTAAGTTATCACGCCAATCACGGCGTGCAGGACGCTCGTTATGTCATTGGTTACAATGCCGTAAAGGCGAGGACCAACTATGCTTCAGATGGATCGGTAAAATATGTTCTTTCTATTATTACTATCTTGTTACTATTATAATACCATATTAATGATTATATATTAATGTAATATACAACAATAATTTTAGTAATAATTATAATAACAAAAATAGCATTATTATTATTAATTTTTCTTTATATCTTTTATTATACGATGCTCTTGATTATTCAACAGATTCGCATGGCAGCCAAAGATCTCGACAGTCACATTCGTCTGACGTGGGGCAACTTGCCGAGCCAGACGCTGAACAACATGCTGAACATGACCTACGACAGTAAAACCGTGGATTTAAAATATTCGCTCTACACACCGAGGTTCAAGAGCGAGGAGACTACCGTATTCCAATTGAATTACGACGGCACCCCGGAGACCCATAGTCTGTTGAACGCGGACCTCTACTACCCAGGGAAGACAAAAATCGGCACGGCTGCGATATCCTTCGCGAGTCTGAGCAACGTAAACGGCACCGTGAATGCCACGACTCCGATACCAAACTTCTCTTACGCTGGCTGCAACTTCGTCGTACTCACGACATTGTAAGTTGTTCCTGGTTATTATCGAATATTAAAATTATTTTTTGCCCGATCAGTTTTACAAAGTCTACGAAGCACCACCGGGTAAGACCGTCCGGCCTTTTTCTGGGAAATAACGAAATAATCTTTTTTCGAAATCCATCTTTTTTACCCGCCTATCAAATCGTTCTTGCTCCAAGTTTTTGTACAAGAATCCAACTTATCCGGTCGTGCCTAATTGGCTTGACTCCAGAGCACGGTCGTCTACTGTACAGCCTGCGATTCGTTGATTATCTTACACACATTTTTCTTTTTTTGCTTCCTCATAGAGGAAGCTTTGTGATGGTGAAAAAAAAAAATTTCGAGATTTTAATGAAAACGTGTTCAGAATGTATGTACTATGCAGTACCGAAGAGTTTTCTCCAAAGCTCACTCTTTAAATGTATTTGCAAGGAACATTTTGAGAAAACAATATCAAAATTTCAAATTTCAACTTTTATGAAGAAGCGATATTATAATTGTAATTTTCAACTTTTACGAAGAAGCGATATAAAAATTTCAATTTTGAACTTTTATGAGGAATCCATATGAAAATTTAAATTTTCAACTTTTTTTTTTATCGCAGAAAGCGCAACAGGAGATTCGTCGAAGTTTTCTGGCCGAACAGAACCGCCCTGCTGAACTCGGACTACAATTATCACAGTCAGCGTCTCGATTCGAGCCTCGAGGGACTCTTGCAGCTGGAAGTTCCTCTGAACACTCGTCACGTCGGTCACATGACTTACGGCTACAAGAAGAGGCCGCTGGTGACGAACGGCTACGCCGTCCTCGAGTACAACAAGGAAAAAATTCTGAACGTTAATTACAACTCCAAAGGCGAGTCTCGGGCCGGTTTCGAGAAAGACAGGATTCAGATAACCGTGGAGAACACTTATCAGCCCATCGGCATAATGTATGTCAACCAGTACGAGTACAGCGCCGGAAACGCCGGAACGAATTATCCGACCGTGGACTTCAGGCAAGTGAACGTCTACCGTCTCGACAACAGCTCAGCCTTCAACATCGCCGGCGAGTCGAGAGTGCGGACCACCCACGTCGGCCAGGAGATCTACCTCAAGGGCATGCACGTCAACAGAACGATACAGCTGAAGACCGACTACCAGATTCTGTCCGGCGAGTTCGACCAGAACACCTGGCTGAGCCTCGCCGAAGACGCCTGGGCTTCCTACCACGTCAACATCCTCAACAAAACGACCGACGAGGTCGACAATCAGTTCGTCGTCCTCAATCTCGCTTGTCCCAGAAGAAACTTCACCCTCGACGGTTCCTACAAGATCACGAAGCTCGACCTCGACTCCGAGGCGAAGCTGACCTGGGACGAGGAGACCTACAGGCCGAGGACTCTCGGCACGGCTTTCAGGTGGAAAAATTCTACCGACGATCCCTCGACGCCAGATCTTCAGGAAGCTGTTCTGAGCTTCAGACATCCGAACTTCGCCAAGGACGTCACTTTCACTGGTAAACTCCTCAAGGAGGATTCCAGGGATTTGCTCAACACCGTCCTCGTCGTCGATTATTCGACGAACACCGATAAGCTGCTTGAACTGTCCGGCGTCCTGAAAGACGAGAGCGAAACACCCGAGATTATGAGGTACAGCTACGCGATTACCGGGAAGCATCCTCGGACGCAGTTGGATCTTAAGGTGAATGGTACGTTCCACAAGCATGGGACTGTGCTGATGGAAACTCATCATCGAGGGCGCTATAGGAGAAGCTATCTGCCCCAAGAGACCGGTCAACTGCACGGTCGTATCGACGCCAACGATTACCAGATAGCGTTTCATCGGGAGAGCAACGAACTGGTGAAGCACCTTGATGTTCGTTATTTCCCGACGGATCCGGATTACGTCATTAATGGCAGCATCGTCAACACTCCCGAGCTCAATGCGACCGGGCATTTTTTCATCAACGTCCCGGAGAAACTCACTTGGATGATGGTCAACTATACACCTGGTAGGTCGTCGAATCTGGGACATTAACATTGTAATAAAATATATTGGAGCGAGAAGCAATTTTCTCGGATATTGACGATGAGCTTGTAGAGCCGTCTGTGTATGGCCAAGTTTCACGCAGTTTCCCTGTGCTCTTGTGCGGATGCGACACAGGGGGTGAGTCGGCAGTTGACGCAATCTGGGGAGGGGTTGTAAATGGAAAGACTCCCTAGAGATGGAACACATATACATTTTTTTTTATGATAATAAGGCTCGATATTATAATTTCGAAGGGCTTATTAATTTTCTTTTTTGTGGATTGTTTCAGATGCAATGGAGAGTCTTCGAATGTATGGAAACATTCCGGACGTTCGTAATGCTATCTTCGATATCTGGCGAACGTACGACCAGGATCTCGTCGTGTCCGATATTTCGTTCTACCTGAAACTCAATCACTCCAGACTCGTCACTTCCAAGCTTAAGTGGAGGCCCGAGCTTCGAGAGGATATTAGCGTTAGTATACGATATTCTTCTACGTTAAGACGTTCCGAAACCTCCTGCCCTTCCGACCTGACCAAAGTGTGTAAAAAAAATCAATTGACTATATCAATGTGTTATTTTGTGCAGAATATAATCACGACGTCCGTATCAAACGCGTACGATGAAATGGGAAACGATGTGAATTACTGGAAGCAATACATCAAGAGCGAGACCATTAGCGCTATAACAGACATTTGGGACGACGCTCGCGAGGATATTGAACCCTTCCTGGAGGACTGGGAGTGTGTATTTTTTTTTTTTTTTAATATTGTAATCATAAATAATCTGCTCCACAAATGTGGTGCATGTGATATATTTAATCACGAGTAATTGTTTACATTTTTTTTTTTTTTCAGTAACTTGAAGGAACTCCAGCAGGACTTCGACGACCTGAAGGTTTACCTGAACGGTTCGTATAACGCGAACGATTTTTACATAAAGGACATAGTGGCGATCGGCATGTACATAATAGACGAGCTCTCGCTGAGGAGTCACATCGAGACTCTGCCGAACATAATAAACGAGATATGGGAGATAATGGGCGACTCCGGTGAGGCCCTGAGAGACTCCCTTCTCTGGATAATCGAGACGGTAAAGCAGGGCTACAAGAAAATCACGGAAATAGTCAGCGCCGTTATAAAGGGCGAATCGATAACCCAGATAGCGAATATCGTCGAAAAGTTAATCGAGAAGTACGACATGTTCATCAAGGATCTTCACGTGTCGTTCATCAAGTACATACAAAATTTGTGGGACAAATTTTCTGGCGCCGTCTCGCGTCAGTGGTACGAGATACTGAGAATGGTCGAGCCGATATTCATAAGGGTGATACACTATATCGAGGCTGTGATATGGAAAGTTAGCAACGAGGCCTTGGATTTTTTCTACGCTCGAAAAAAGGAGATAATCGGCTCGCCCTACTTCGATCGTCTCAACAATCTCACCCAGGACGTCGACAGAATTTACAAGGACATACAGGCCAACGACATCGTCACGAATATACAAAAATATTCGGCTATCGTTATACAATTTATACACGAGCGTTACTTCAACATCGTGCCGTTCGGAAAGGAGCTCAAGGAACTCTTCGACGAGATCGTCTCGGAGCTGATGGAACTCACTAAATTGCCGTCGGTCAATTTCGCCCTGCAGAAGATCAATCAGGTGTACGAGAGGGCGAAATATTTCTATGAATATTTCGGTGTTCGAGCCAAGATCGAGGATGCCGTCAGGATGATACACTCGAAACTGATCGACATCAGTCAGACGGCTCTGCAAGCGGAGAGCAGGTACAGAGAGGCCAAGACTCAATTCATCTTCGATCCTAACGAGGGCCTGATGTGCCTCGAGCAAAAATTACCGATGTCCTGGCATGCCTTCAATCAGACTCCGGAGTTTCAAGAGATACCGGAGTATCGGGCGATCGCCGACATGAAGACGTACTTCACTACGTCCAATACTACCTTCTGGACGCTTTACTATCAGTACAAACCCTACACGGAACCGTCCAACTGGCTGCCACCGTTCAAAGGTACTCAGCCCTCTAAAAAAAAAATCATCGATTGTATCTGATAATCGGTGTAAAAAAAATGTTTTTTTTTATTGACCACGGATACCCTTGGATTCTTGAAAATTGGAATAAACAATCAGACAACTTTCCAAAAAATCTACATAAAATTTCGCTGTTTCAGCTCAAGCAATGATCGTCGGATCTCAGCATTTCATAACTTTCGACGGTCGTCACATCGACTTTTCTGGATCTTGTACTTATCTCCTGGCGAGTGATTTTGTGAGAAATCATTTCGGGGTACTGATAGAGTACGACAGAGAGCCCAACAGCGACAGGGTAACGCATCGAATAATAGTACTGATCGGACGCAAAGCCATAGAATTGGATGTTTTCAAAGACGTGAGTATATATTCGGCTTCGCTCAGGTCAATTCACAGCTTCGGCATGTCCGACCGATCTTTATTTCTCAGCGTCCCATTTTCCACAATCCTCCCTTATTTATAATCCAAAACGCTAACTATAATTGTAATTATGATTGTAATTACGATTGTAATTATCATTGTAATTATAATTGTAATTACGATTGTAATTACGATTGTTATTATAATTGTAATTATGATTGTAATTATAACTGTAATTATAATTGTAATTATAATTGTAATTACGATTGTAATTACGATTGTTATTATAATTGTAATTATGATTGTGATTATAATTTTAATTTTTATTTAAAAAATTGTCTCTCACAGACCGTGAAACTCGTGGACTCGGGCGCCATACCCCAACTTCCGGTGGAACTGGAGAACGGAACGGCCTTCGTTTACCAGGAGGACAGCACCGTAACGGTCGAGACGAAGCACGAGCAGTTCAAGCTCCGCTGCAATTTGAAGTACGACCTCTGCATCCTCGAATTGTCGGGATACTATTTCGGCAAAACGGCGGGTCTCCTGGGAACGATGAACAACGAGCCGGTGGACGACACTCTCACTTCCGGCGGGACGGTCGTAACGGATATCGGCAAATTCGCTCAAAGCTGGTCGCTCGCCAGAACCGAATGCTCGACCGACGAGAATCTCGCCGTCACGTCGAGAAGAGGACCGATAGAATTCTGCGGCTGGCTCTTCGTCAACAAGATGTCGGAATTCAACGGCTGCTTCAATGTCGTGAATCCCGGTCGTTACGCCGCAGCGTGCGAACACACCAAGGACGAGGCCGAGGCCTGCACGGTCGCGATGGCTTACATGCAGAGTTGCAGCTTCTACGACACTTATCTTCGCATCCCGGACAACTGCACGTCATGCCCGATGGTCGATGGCTCTTCGGTGCCCGAGGGCGAATTTCGCAAGCTCGACGGCGAGAAAGTTCCTCGCACCACCGACGTCGTCTTCATCGTCGAGGCCAAAGAGTGCAACAGAAACATTCGGGAAAATCGCAGCATCGATCAAGTTGTAGCTCAACTCGACAAGGAACTGAACGACCAGTCGCTCACCAAAAATCGATGGTCGCTGGTGACCTTCGGCGGCGATGGCGTCTACGACAGTCCGAGAAATTTGCTCCTCGAGAGTCGAATATTCACCGACGACGTTTCACGCTTCGTCGATTATTTCTCGCACATTCCGTTGGGCAACGGCAATCAGGATGTCTTCGCTGCGATCGGGTTCGCTTCTCAACTGGTCTTCCGAGCTGGTGTCTCGAAGACCTTCGTACTGATGCCCTGTTCGCACTGCGAGCCACAGAATCAAACGGTGAAATATCTCTTCCTTTTTTTTTTAGTCTCCGTGCGATTGTCTTCGTTTTGTTTGCTCGTAGAAGAAATTTTGTTTTCGTGAGAAAAAATATCGAACTTTGAATGAAAACGTGTTCAAAATGTTCTAAAACATCGGTAAATTATATCTAGAAACAATGTCCGGATGGTTAAATTTTTAGCAAAATGCTTTCAGTCATTAAAGTTTTACGCGATTTTGAACTTTGCTAAAAAAAATCTTACAATTCTTGAGTTATCGGGCTAAAAAGTTGTATACATACGAACAATTATCGGCCAATGATCCCTATTTGATTTGGCAATCGTGGATGGAATCGTTTAAATGTTACGAGATGTGGAATTTTTTGAATTTTACGAAAAATCAGTATTTTCTTTCTGACCCGAGTTTCCGTTTCAAAACACGATTATTTTCTTTTGCCAACAAAGCTTCTTCTACGAGAAAGCCACGGAAAATGATTGTTCATAGAATCTTCGTACACAAAAGTAGATTCGGTGTGGAAGCATTGCCAGAATCTCCGTTTTATAACGTTCTGTTTTTGTTAATTTCTTCGGCAGCTCGATTACTCGGTCCTTCACCAGGTGTTGCTGGAGCACGACATAACTCTCCACATTCTCATGGACGGTGACTTCCACTTCAAGAAGCAACGAGTCAACAAGATGTTCTACGGCCTCGACGCGCACAGGTCCTTCACGCGCAAGGACGCCAAAGTCCTGGTCGGCGACGTCGATCTTCGTCGGCAGGTGAAGCTGTCGAAGAGCGCGCTGGGCTACTGCGCTCCGCTCTCCCTCGAGACGAACGGCACGATATTCAGCGGGAACAAGTTGCGTTTCGAGAATCCAATGGCGATAAAAAAATTCGCAAGCGTATTCGCTAAGAGGGTAGCCCTGAGTGCTCAGCCGAGTCCTTGCCAGCACTGCGAGTGCACCGCCGACAACGACGGCATAACGCACATGGAGTGCATGCCGTGCGTCTATCCGATGCCAGTTTCGGTGGATTACGTGAGTGTATGTGACGAAACATACTATTGTTCCGATATCACCTTCAAGATTTATCGCGCTGCGAGGCTGTTGAGCGCCGGTCTGAGCCTCGTCAGATTCGACAAAATTGTTTATCAAACACTGTCCAATCCGCCGTTCAAGCCGAGCGTACAATCCAAGATTTCGTAGTTTCCTCTTCAGCCCTTCTGCAATAAATTTATAAATTTTATTCTTAGACGTATTCTTTGACGAAGTTCACTCAGGCGCATGCAGCTTTGGTAAAGTTCATTATTATAGTTTTTTTTTATCGTTACACACCCGTCTTGTGCGAGATGGTCGGAAAAGCGCACGATTTCAGTTTTCTCATAGTCAGTCGTAGTCATTTCTCATTCTGTTTCGCAGGAGACCTTTAACGAGGACGACACGATGTCGATACTCCAGCCGATGGACGTTGACTACGGTCAGAGCGAAACCGAGGACGAATGAGAACGTTTCGCGAGACTCGAGCACCTCGAAGACCCACCGAGTCATCAATTACGAAACATTTTTTAAATATTTATTTGAATGAAAAAAGAAGAAAAAAAATGTTTATACTATAAGAATGCTCAATGTTAGGATTATCGATACCTACCTCGGGACCAAACTGAGATATATACATGAAAGCAACGGTAAAAAAAAATGAACAGGCAAATAGAGGACGAATTGGGTGTAGATCGCGAACTTGCATTTATATAAGCTCAAGTGAAATCCTATAATCGTTACATCGACAGGACAACGATTATAATTATATATAAAACTTCTCTATTTTGTTTTCTCTGTATCTTTCTCTCTCTCTCTCACTCTCTTCTCTCATATATTCCATTGTATATAATTGATAGTATTATATAAATCTACCGCGAATCGGCAAGTATCAAATGATTCACGTTTATAAATTACACTCGAACGGCCGGATAGATCGCGTTATCATGATTATTACGTGAACCGCGAACCCGAACGCGGCCCTTTTTTTTTTTAGAGTTTTACACGCCATCGACGGCTTCGTTTAAAATCGACGAAAAAAAAAATATATATATAATTGAAACTTCGATATGGTAATAATGATGCCCTACAAAGAATCAACGATATAACGCGGGTGAGAACGTGGGGAGGAGGACAATAAAAATCTATCGAACGTAAACAATGGCTGGGGGGAGCGGGGGAGGGTCACCGAAAATTATACGAGTCGGATGACGCATCGAAGTCGTATCATCTTCTTTTTGGCCGCTATAACGATCTCAACCGAAGACTGTGATAATTGGTCACCTCGTGTCATGGGCCTGCAGATGATTCGGCGCATCGGCGAATGTGAATTTCAGCTTGTATGCCTCGGCAACCAGCACACCGATTTCGGAGTCGGTCCAGTTTTGGGTTGGCAGGTTTTGTAGCATAAGCATTAGCCCCTTTAAAAGAAAATAATCTTTAATGTTTCTCATTTTGAAAACATTTAACATTATTTAAATTTTTTAAATATCGCACGCCTTGAACAAAATTGTGACAATTTGCATGGTAACCGCATAAGAAATGTTACACTGTTCTTTTAAGCGTGCGACACGTTTTATTTTATTTTTTTTTTCATTTTTTAAATGTTTTTTATTTTTTTCATTTAAGAGTGTAAATCGATCTGAAAGTTTATCCACAAAACCTTCGACATTTTGCCGTCGAGCGTGTTACTCACTTGAAAATCGGGTTGCAACAAAAGATGACGTCTCCATCGGAGAAGAAAGGCTGCGCAAACGTATAGCTGAAAGGAGGCGAAGCGATCGGATTCGGCAAGGTACGTGTCCCACAGTCGGATCGTGCAGTGAAGGGGAATTTCTCTCGTCAATAAATTATTCATCCAACGAAACGAGAACTGCAGGTAATCGACGCCGTGCTGATGGAGATGCTGATGCAGCGGGGCTGAGAGCGCGAAGCCGTGAATAAATCATACGCGGACACTCTGCATATTTTTTGCTTTACGGAAAAAAAAACTATTTTTTTTTACCATCGATCCTCTGGATGAGTTCTTTCAATTGGTTCACTTTGTGCTGAATGCCTAATTGAGCAAAGATGTAGTTGTCCTGAATCCCGTCGAGGAACTTGGACAGGCACCAAAAGCTGTCGGCTTCGATGATTCTCTGATGATCTTGAGGCAACGACGCGACGTCGTAATTTTCGAGATCCTGCCAGGCCGAGGCTGGCACGGCTTCTTGGAGAAACACCAGGAAGAACGGCGTCACCAAATCGTTCATACCCTGCAACAATGAGAAGCAACGTTTGTCATCGAGCGGCTACAATAATTGGCTAACCAATTTGCCAACATTGAGGAGATATTTGGAATGCCTCGAACTGTTTTTCGAGCTGCGTTGCTCAAATTACGACTATAAACGTGTTAATGTAACAGGCTACCTCGCCCTTAAAATGACCTATTGTGCTATCCATTGTCCACACTACACTCTTGAAAGTATATCTTAAAAGGACATTCACACTATCGATGGTTTCAAATTCCTAAACGACAAGGTCATCAATTTTTTTGTCGAAAATGTCTGCACTCGCTATCTCTTATAATTGTTGAGATTGTGGGCTGAATAGTTGCAGACAAATGGACAATTATCGTCCAATGATCCGTTTAGTAAGAAACAATTGAACCGTTCAAATTTTGTGCCACTTTCAATTTTTTCAATGCTTAAACAAATTTTTTTTGATACGAGAATTAGCGATTTATAAAAACGTTTGCGAAGTGTGGTATCTTAACTTCCCAATGGAATCGCAGGAAACCCACGTTTCTAATAACGAAAGGGCTATGCTTATATACTGCCGATCTGACCTTATGAAATTAGACCAACGGTATTAATTTGACATCCAAAAAATTACATATATGTGATGAACGGGAGAAAATATTTCGCATCCGCGTTAAAACGATGAGTGCCAGGACATGACTTTTGTTTAAATGTATCCTGGGAAGAGTTGGCATCCAGTTGGACTTACTAGTTATTGTTACACTTTCTGTAAAAAGGCCCTTGCCCATCTACAAAAATAAAAACAAAAATAAAGTAAAATAATTTGCCAGTTGCTGGAAGATCTTTACCTGAACGTAACCGGAGGCGGGATGGCGAATAGCCCAGATGTACAGTATTCTCTCGAAAATTAGCTGCACGGTGTGCTGTTGAAAGAGCGATATAAGCGGAGACATCCGGGGAATATCAATGTGTATTTGTCGATATGTATCCTGGAACCCTTCGTCCCGTTCCGTGTCGTAGTACTGTTTCACGAGATTCCAATAGTCAAGCCGTTTGCGCTCGAGTACTTGCTGACGGCGCTCCAGATTGGCCGGAAGGTATTCCTGTTAAAAAAGACACGCGGTTATCAGGAATCTCCAAGTTTTTTTTTTCGTCCATTTATCACTTACGGAGAGCAGCCTCCAGGTGACGGATCGCAACTTGGCGGGTACGCCGGACCACGAGAGTTGCCTCAATTCATCCAGATTGAGCAACGGCGAGTCCAGTAACGATTGGAACTTGTCAACCTTGCTTTCACCGTCTGCAAAAAAGCGAAGAAATATTTTATTCGAGCTGCAGGACTTTGGTTTGATCGAACTTCGAACTTTCAGCTTGATTTAACACGGTCAGGGTTTTGGGCTGTTTAACTTGACGTGCAATGCCCCATATAATTATCTTCAGGTATAAGACTTAGTATAAGATAATAACTGTAAAAAACAGGTATAGCATTGTTAATAAATTTTCTTTTACAACTAATACTAAATAGTAGTAGTTATGAAAGAAAATGTATTGAATATTACTTATAATATTGTTGGTTAATATTATAATATTAATTTTATTTAATTTATTCGTCGATCGTTACTCGTCGTCGAGAGAGAAGCGGGCTCGGCTCACCTTGTTCCTTGGATGGCACGAAAAACTTCGACGACGCCGAGCTCTGCTTGAGAGGTTGCGGCCTACCGGGAAAGTGCGTCGGTCTGTGACCGGGTGAGTTACCGAATTTTCCCTCGGTCTCCTCGCCACCGCTGTGCTGACTGTGATTACTCGGGGACAGAGTCGTTGTACTCAATTGAGCGTTGCGAAGGTGCAGAGGTTGGACGGCCAATCTTTGGAGGGCCTCCGCACGCTTCTCGTCGGGAATAATTGCTTGGCGCGACTGTACATCCTTGGCGTTCGCTCGGGCGTCGCCGCAGCTACCGCCGGATCTGTGGCTGTTTATCACGCTCAGAGCCGCGGAATGGCTCACCCGCTTCGAGATCTTCACGTCCGAGACCGTCCAGAACTCGTCGTCGCCGGAGTCCCAGGCGTCGTCGACGCTCTCCTGGAAGTCCTGGAACGATGCGGCCCCGCCGCTTCCGGCGTTGCCTACCGTGCCGGCGAAACTTATCGGCAAACTGTTCGCCGAACCTCCCTTGCCATGGCGCGTATCCTGCTTCGGGCTCGGCCTGAAAACATACATTACAGAAATTAAAAAAAATTAAATTAAATTAAATTATTATAAATTCAATAAAATTATTATAAATTCAATAAAATTATTTTAAATTCAATAAAATTATTATAAATTCAATTAAATTATTATGCATTCAATTGAATTATTATAAATTCAATCAAATTATTATAAATTCAATAATTTTCGTTGCGTTAAGTACTGTACATGCCTGCCGGGAACCGCTCGAGCGTTCTTCTTCCAGAACGACTGATGATTTGGTTGAGCCTGACTGTGACTCTGATTCTCCATCTTCGAGCGAAGCGTTAACTCCCAGCCGCCGATTTTTCGTGACAATCGTAGGATATGCTCTGGCTGTCCGTCATCACCTCGGGAACAGCTGTCGAAGACAGATAAAAAATTTGTGAACTTTTTGTCGATCCCCATTGATTATTGTTAGGTGAAAACCAAAAGCGGTGTTTTTCTCTTTTTTTTTCTCTTCCCCTCCGATAACTGGACAACGTGATTTTACGGCCTGAGAGTCGATATTTATAGAATGTATTGCAGAGAATGCCAATTCAGCACTGAGACTTCACCGACATTACTGGCTGCATGGAATTTACTTGAATGACACCGCAAATCACCGGGAGTTTCCATTCGAGCTTGCTACGCGCGTTCGTTATTGTTCAACAATAGCGGGACTCAAAACACATTGTCTGGAAGGTGAAACAGTAGCGTGTGTGAGACTGGAAAGCTCGGTATTCTTACAGTTGTGTGTGTACAACAATATACCTATGTCACCCTCCTCACGGTTATGTAAGCTACACTAAATACCAAATTAAGTAGAACAAATTTAATTACGTCGATAAATATAACATAAACATAACAGCTTTCTTGGCTTGTTTTTCACAAAATCTGCAAAACTGGCAGCCTCTTTATAACTCAAAAATTGATGCTCAATTAATAAATATCATACATGATTAATATGTTTTTTATAATTTTTAATTTCTCATGAGTAAAAGTATACTTATAATAAATCTGAAGAAATGTACTTTTCAAAGTACAAAATGTAATTTAAAATATAAAATTTATCAGTGTCGCTGTTCCAGTTATTGTTCAACAGAATCTAAAGCCCACATTGTAAAAAGAATGTATCTCCAGTTAATAAACGTCATACACTATTAATATACTCTTTATAAATTTTCATTACTCACGAGTGAAAGCTTACTTATAAATACCAAGCGATATATTTTTTGGAGGATAAAATATCATTTGTATTATAAAATTTATCAATACCGCAGTTCCAGTTATTGTTCGAACTGAATGTGACGTCCATATTGTAAAACAATATAGTTAATAAATATCATACAAGATTAATATACTTTTTTATCATTTTTAATTACTCATGAGTAAAAGTTTACTTATATGAATCCAATGAATTTTCGGAGTATAAAATATTATTTGGAGTATAGAATTTATCAGCCTCGCTGTTCCAGTTATTGTTCAAGCAGAATCTAAAATACCAACTCGGTTGCTTGGCAATACTCGATTTCTGAAAAATGGGTCGTGAAATTATGATGGAATTTAGTTCCCAAGACCCTATTGTTGTGTAAGCTTCGCTGCGCGTCTACATAAGTATACTAAAGCCAATTATGTTACGCTAAATATGCCAGCCAAGACATCGCTAATTCGTTCCAAGTCCAAGGGTTCTCACAATTATTGCAAAGGATGTAAAACTAATGTGTTTGTAATTGGCCCAAAATAAAGTCCACACAGCTGTGTTATGTGTTGCATCAGCACAGCACAGGATACGTGAAGAAAAAAAAAATGCATGCTCGTGAAAGACGCACTCTTGCAATAATTTGACGCTAAGTTTGAGCGAGCGTCGTTGACAATGATTTATTGTCATCAGGTGTCTGACGCGAAAATGAGTTACGTGTCAATGCGACCGCTATAAGCTGCGCCAGTCAGGTTATGTTTTGAGCGATAGAAAATCATCGGTCGATTACGGAGACGCGAGAATTCCGGGTGGAAAAACTTTGGTTCGCCGGACGGGCGAAGAATTCTGAAATCGGAGGCTTCGCAAACATATTGTAAACAAACTTCGAAATCGGTGTGCGATATGCGTGTTGGGTGGTTCGTGGAATGTGTCACTGCTTGGTTAGTTAATCCTTCGGTGTTCCATCAGGCGTTTATTTTCGAACGATTAAGTTTCTGTTACTGTTTTTTTTTTTACGTAACATCGATACGACGGAGGAAGAATTACCAGAGCACATTCGTACGGAATTGTTGATGAGAAAAAAAAATGCCACGGTACGAGGAAAAAGAAAATAGTTTGACGTTCGTTCGAGCTGTCGCGTTTGACGTACGACGATTTTGTACTGCTGCTATAGGTCAGCACCTCGGTGGCTGCTTTGCTGAGTCGTACAGTCGTTTGCCGCTCGGAGGGGGAACGGTAATACTCGTCGGAAACTCATTCGTACCGGATGAGTGGCTGTTTGTACCGTCGAGAAATTGCAGTGCTACGAATTCTGTAGTAAGTTGTAAATAGAGCAAGCGTAGGACTCAATGAATCCAAGGACACAGATACACCTGTGATTCGCAATGTTCTGACAAGGATGAGTGCAAGGGAGATAGATGCATTTTTCGAATCAATGCCATTTAAAACCGGTTGACTTTTCGGATAAAACGGAAGCATCATCGGACGCGGTATTAAATTGTGCATCTGCTAATGCTTTTCTTTATCCCGAAAAGTCTACGGTCTCAGAATCGCATTCATTACAGATTTTGGTTACCGAGTCGTTTCACATGTCCTTAAGGAATTCTTTCGATACAGACGAATAAGACGAAGAACGATACCGACAATATCGATATGGGAATTGCGCTTCGCGCATGCGAATAAGAAAGTGAGCGGCGAATAGTGTAGAGGTCGCTCAAAGACTAAACCCTGCGTACGAGAGAAAACTCCAGCGATATATGAGCTCGAATTTCTTATCGCACTTATCAGAGGTCTGAGAGTAGATAAGCTGCAACAAATCGCAGAAAGTTCAGCGAGGGTGAATCTTTCGTGGGTCCGGTTGCAGAACAGGATTATCGCGAAGTACGTACGACAAGGTAAGCGCGAAACTGCGCTGAAATATCGTCGTGAAACGTGCGAAGAAACAATCGTCTCTAACCTTCGAATTTTCATAACAATACGTGCGGCAAACTTACGATACTTATCACTGATAGCGGTACGCGTGTATTTAAGGTCCGTCGAAGATGGGCGAGGCGTGCGGACTGTCGAACAGCGAAGCTCGCGATCTTTGCGGAATGGGCATCGGAGCGAATACAAACAAAGATTGGATAATGCAGCAAACCATGTACCGCATCAAGGATCCGAGAAAGTCTTTGCCCTTTTACACTGACGTTCTCGGTATGAAGCTGTTGCAGAAACTCGATTTTCCTGAGAACAAGTTTTCGCTTTACTTCCTCGGCTACGAAGATCCGGATGAGATACCTACGGACAGGAGAGAGTCCATCGAGTGGACGTTCACCAGAAAAGCTACTATAGAACTCACTCAGTATGTCTCGATGCTCATTCTTCGAACAGTACAATAATGAAACTGTACTAGCCACATTGTTTGCCAAAACCTGTGACTTTGTTTCAGCAACTGGGGAACGGAAACCGATCCCGATGCAAAGTACCACAATGGCAACACGGAGCCAAGAGGATTTGGTAATTCAAAATTTTAACCCTTTAGATGCCTTTGCTTGTTCCCTTTAAAAAAAAATTTGACTGTCGGTAAAACAGTCGGCAAAAATAGTATTTTCCCGGAAATACGTCAGATCCGGTTTGAAAATCTAATTTTTTAACCGGAAGTGACATCGCACCGGAAATATGTCACTTCCCGTTTGAAAATCTCATTTTACGGCCGGAAATGACGTCATACCGAAAATATGTCACTTCCGATTTGAAAATCTAATTTTACGATCAGAAATGACGTCATACAGAAAATATGTCACTTCCCGTTTGACAATCTAATTTTACGGCCGGAAATGACGTCATGATGAATTTGCAATTGAATTCGTGATATTTTTGTCCCAAGGTCACATTGGAATCGGTGTACCGGATGTTACCGAGGCTTGTCGGCATTTCGAGGTGAAGGGTGTAGAATTCGTGAAGAGACCGGAAGACGGCAAGATGAAGGGTATAGCTTTCATAAAAGATCCGGACGGTTACTGGATCGAAATTTTCAGTGCCCGTAACGTCGCGGATATCGCGCTTGCACAGTGATCCCGAAGCTGATCGCATTAATCCGAAAGAAATTTTAATGATAACGATGAAGCGATCGCGATTTTTCGCTATCGACGCATGTAACGTAAATACCGCTTATACATATATTTAATTACGTCACTATTCTGTTATCAACTTTGTACGATATTTATGTATTTATATAATTAACGCATCCAGTGCGCTCTGTACATCGGATCTACACAGAAAACTTGATAATAGTCGAAAGATATTTATTTTTGCCAACAATTCGGTATATTATTTTCGCGACGAGGGCAAGAGCAAGGAGAATTTTCTTGTTTCCTTGTGGCTTCGGGCCAGTGGCCAAGTGCCAGCCCGTGTAACCATTTTTCAGATGTTACTTGTCCATGTCCGCAAGTTGACTTTGGGACACGGAAAAGCTAACGGATAAAATTTAGGCGGCCATAAGTAAACCGACGGACAGCTTTTTCCTAACATCTGAAAAAATTGCTACTGGGGAGATAATTATTGAAACAATTGAGGCAACAGAGAAAGCCGGAACCTAAAACCAACGCCATCTCTGCGACGCTCTCCAAGCTCTCCGCAGATCTCGACTGATAGTCGGAAAAGTACCTCGCGAACCGAGAGAGCGGCGATGTTTTCCGACAATAGAACAGGAGTCTCCCGTGACCCGTGCATGCAACAATTCGTCCGTGTTCCTCGGACAAGGTGTGGTAACTCGCGAATACACTTGTTCGTCCACACCGACGATCCTTACATGTACGCGCTGAAAGTGACTTTTGTTCTTTCCACCGGCACGACATCTCGTATGGCGTTAGTTACGCACGGAGCTCTGCCAGTAGTTATAGCGCGTCTCTGCGGGGTGCGAGTCAAAAATGGAATGTCACACCGTTGACGTTATCGCGCATTGTTGAAAAAATAAAATAAAAAATCTCTATTACCGAACGATTCCCTGGTTAATCCGTCCGCGAACGGTGACATGTGCGTTGGGTCCGCCTCGTCGCGGTCTTCACTCGATAGACGAAGCGCCGTCGGGGCGAGCTTGACGTTAGTCGAGCCTAGGGAACGAGCGACGAACGGTTCGTAACCTTCTCAACAATTGGAATGTCCGAAGCTCCGAAGCATGGAGGCAACGAAAGCTCCCTCACCGATTGACCCACGAAACCAGACCGACCCGACCGGGAGGCTCGACGATGCGATAGAAAAGAATTTTAACGACAACCCCTTCGCGCCGATCGCGCGTGAATCGTCCCGAGCGTCGAGTCGTCACTCGCGATCCCGCGACGACGGGACGTCGGGCCAAAATGTAGACACCGAAACCTGTTCGAGAACCACCGTCGGAGCGTCGTCGGAGAGTCCGCGTTCGAAAATAGTCACCGACAAGGAGGACGACGCGCGACCGAGCGACGATCGCGAGGAGAACAGCTGCGCTGATAATCCTAGAGTCGCGGACGATCGCGGCGTCGCCTCCGACGAAAACCCGCTGCTCCCCGCTCACAATTCGCCCGCACCGTTAGCCTTCACCATCGACTTTGGCAGCAACAAGGAGATCGACACCGCGAGGTACCAGAATTTGTTTCAGCGATACAACGCAAGGCACAGACGGAATTTGTCCACTTCAAAGGTACGCGGAGGACTGAGCTTCGATTTATTGTTTCAACTCACTAGTTTTGGTATTTTGGGCGATTTGTATTTTTGGGAATTTTTTTTTTTTCAGATTGAAATTAAAGCGAAGAAACCGCTGCTGGCTTCTTCGCCGAATTTTCTGCAGAAGCAGAAAGCTCCGAGCACACACTCGGAGGGATACTTCAGCAGCGAGGACGACACCAAACGCAAGGCTGATCAGCTCTCTCAGAAACTTAAGGAACTGGGTGAGTTCTGGCAAAGAATGAATTGCAGAAAAAAAAGGAAATTATATCGCGAAGAGAATGGATGACTTGGGCACTATTTTTGTATGGAGGATGAGTCATGGCAATGATATCCTTAGCAGCGGACTGGTAGCTGTACAAGGAGCTCATTAGTATTCCACAGAGGCATCGTGTGTGATTCACATTGTGTCAAACTTTTAGTGCCACAGTGGCTATGTAGCAATTTAAAAAAAATTTAATTTATTGTGGCTGTCTTGTTATCGACGAACGGGCGATTTTTCGATAATTGTTTAATCAAACAAGAAATTTTATTTTCATGTCTGTCTTGTTGTCGACAAACGGGATGTTTTTTTTTAAATAATTTTTTTAAAGGGTCGACGAATTTTATTTTTATTTTTTACTATTATGTTAGCCTTGTTATCGACGAACGGGCAATTTTTCGATAATTGTTTAATCAACGAATTTTATTTTAATTTTTTGCTATCGTGTCTGCCTCGTTATCGACGCACGGGTGATTTTGCGATCATTTTTTAAACAATTGGCAATTCTTTTTTTAATTATTATTATGTCTGCCGTGTTATCGACGAACGAGCGATTTTTCGATAATTGCTTAATCAATGAACAAATTTTTTTTTTTTATTATCATGTTCTGCCTTGTTATCGACGAACGGGTGATTTTTCGATAATTTTTTTAAATAACGATAATTTTTTGTTACGTATTTAACGACGATATTGTTTGCAGGTCTGAAGACGACGGCAAAGTCGCAGGGAGCGACGCGAAAGAGCGATGTGATGTCGCGTTCGTACACGGAAAAATCGTACAAGGATCCGCAGCCGAGATCGTACGACGAGGTGTCGAGCGGAATTCGTCCGTGCAGGGAGAATCTCTCCCTCGAATTGAATTACCGTTCGAGTCCGAGCTCGAGCGCATTTCGCAATCTGCATCATTCGGCGACGATGAACGATCTCAGCGGCGTGCAGAAGAGCAGTTTCGATGATGAACGAACGAACCGCGTGCAGTACTCGCCGGAGAAGAAGTACACGAAGAACATCGAGTACATCGAGATAAACCACGACTACGAGAGCGAGGAGTGTCTTGTGACGACGAGCATCGAGTCCTCCGAGAAACTGTCGAACGTGAATTATCTCTCGGACAGCGGCAAGTCCCACGATTTCGTCTACTCCGGCGTGAACGAGAGCAAGATGCAGCTGTCGAGCGCGAGCTTCAACGCCGACAACAATTTGGACGGAGCGGAGAAAATGAATCTCGATATATTTAACGTTAGCAACGCCGACGCTGGCTCGGACGGCACGGTCAGCGAAGCGGGAACTTACACGATTCACAAAGACTACACGGACGAGGAGAAAGCGAGAATGGATATTGATAAAGCCTTCAGCGTCGGCGTGCTCACCGAGCAGGAGAGCGAGGAGGCTTATCTTCATCATTTCAAGGTGCTGCATTAATTTTTTACAGTCGACGAAACAATCCTCTCGACGAACGATTTAATGATCTTGTTTTTTTTATTTTTTTGTTTACAGATGACGAGCTCACGCGATACGAACACGTGGATCTCCGAATGGGCGACGCAGGTCGCGGAGCACAACTCGCTTCCGCCCTCGGTCGGCGGTTCGACGGGACGGACGCCTCCCATGAGCCCTTCGAAAATACCCTCGCCCATTTATTCTAGATCTCAGAGATTATCGCGGAGTCGCCACGTTCGTACAATTTACATTCTACATGCTCCGTCCAATTTTTATGTCTACGGGCAACTTTATGAGGTAATTATTTGGGTTTTTTCCACAGGAACAGAGCGACAGCAGTTTAGATATGGATACTCACTTGCACATAAAGGAGAGGCTTGGTACAGTGCCAAATCAACATACCCCGATAGATTCTGGTGGCGAGTCCGACGAGGACACCAGTAACAGCTTAGTAACGCCGCCCCACAGCTCTCAGCGAACGCCGACGCACGGTCCTTCGGTCGTGCGTCGCGGCAGCCTCTCCGAGACGCTGTTCAAGAGAGCAAGTGCCAACGATGGTCGCAGAAGCGTACGCAAATACGTGGACAACAAAACGAGCAAGAAGGATGAAAACGTAGCGAAGAGTCCGTCCCACGCTTTGGCTTGTCTTCATCTGGAGCGAAGTAGCTCGTTAGACAGGTCAGCTATGGATATGCTAATAGACAGAAGCCGACTTTGTGACTGGTCATTTTTTTTTTTTTTTTTTATTGATCGACGGTCACTTGATCGTCGTTCCGGACGTGACCACAACGACGTTAACTTCGAAAGCCTTCGCGGTCCCAACTTCAAAATTAACAAAGTACAAATCTCTTTAATCAGGAAAAAATTACTTTTGTATTCATTTTGTAATATTGTTTCGTTGATGAATTTATTGTAAAAAAAAATTTAAATGCGAATGATTATGAGATCAAAGGGGGAGAAAATTTGGTTTGAAGTCGACCGGGACTGCTAAAAAGTTGTCGAAAGTTGTGGGAAAAAAATATGGTCGAATACAAACTAGAGAGATATTTTTTTGCTGTTTTGACCATATTTTTGACCCCGAACAAAAATTATGGTCATGGCGCAACAAACATTTTTTGGAATACATAGAAAAGGTACATTTTTGGTCAATCGGCGCTTACAAAAAATGACCGTCACGGCACATCTCTATGCAAATCTCCTCCCCCCCGTTCGATCGCCCTCAGCTTAACGGCAAAAAATTCTTCTCGCAGGAAGGAATATACGTCCGACACTGCCGAATCGAATTCGTCCAGGAAAAGTAGCACGAAGAACTACGCCGAGGAAAATTTGCGTCACACAAACAGTCCTACATTGAATCGCCTAAGGCCATCCACTCCAAAGCTTACCAACAGTCCGATACTAGCTCATAAGGAACTCGCAACGAAAGTAATTAATTCACCGATCCTCGACAAAACGAAACACCTCATGAAGACTTCGACGCAGACGCATAACGTCGGTTACTACACATGTTCGGAGAGCAGGTAAGATTCTCGTCTCGCACTCAAGTCTCTCAGCTCCGTTTTCTTCGTTGATGAAACAGCTATTTTTTTTTTTCTTTCAGTCCTTACATGCTCCGGAAGTCCAACAGCACGAGCAACTATCACGAGGACACATCGATTCACAGCAGAAAAGATGTGATCTCGAATATCGGCAGTGTTTATCAGAACATTCCGGCATTTCAGAAAAACGTTAATATCCAACGATCGACGAGCAACGCGAGCATACGAAACACGAAGCTGAAGAGCGCTCTGGCTAGACGCAGCAGTTTCAACAACAACGACGTCGACCGGCTATCGTCGTCAAAGGGAAAATTCAACACCGCTGGTTCGGATAGCAGCAGCGAAGCGGGCGAACAACAGGCAGCGCCGTCGGTTCCGCCAATATCGTCGGGTATCAAATTGAACAGAGCGTTCAGCATACGAAGGGGAAGACTGAGCTGCGACTCGGACACGACACCGAACACGACACCGGAGGAGAGAAGACGAAAGGCACAGACCGAGATCAAATCGGCACCGTGCTCCGCCCGACAGCCGAGCCATCACCGCGGCCGCACGAGCAGCGTCGGCGCGAGCTCCAAGGACGTCTTCAAGAAGCCGGAACCGCCCAAGCCACGCGCACCCTCGATATCACGAACGGACACCGGCCGGTTTAGCATGAGAGCTCCGAAATCAGCTCACGTAAGAAAATTCTTCGAGTTTCATTCCAGTCTCCGAACGTTCTCGTAAAAAAAAAGCCCCAAAAAGTCGAACTCGAAAAATCGAACTTAGACATTTTTTATCTCCCCTCAGGCTACACCCGCGGCTCGGCCTAATCAGAAACCGAACAAGGATCACAAGAAATCGGCGAGAAGCAACTCCACCTTGACGTCAAAGGAGGTAGAGTTTCAGAATTGGAAACGACGAAAGAGCTACGATCCGATGAAAGCCGCTGCCGAGGGAAAGAAGAAAGTCGACGGTCCGAAGAAGCATCACAGCATCGAGAATGGCTCGTCGAGGTAACGTCGAACCCTCCGTGTAATCGTAAGGAAAGCCTGTCGTACATGTTTGATTTTGTGTTTCAGCCGCGACAATTCGGTTCTGCGTTCAGCCAGCTTTAACGGTACGCGAGGTACTCTGTGCCTGGCGGACGACTGGTCCGACAACGAGATTGAATTCGTACAGAAAGACGCTCAAGCGCCACCGCCGTGCAGTCCGCAGTTGGTAAGGAGCTAGGGATCGATTCATCACCATTACCGTTACCATCAGCATTACATATATGGAGCATTCCCTACCATTCCGTTAGTTAGCTCAGGTCGACTGAACTAAAGTCTCAAAAGCACTCAGATTTTTAAAAATTGTTTGTAATTATTCGTCATAAAAAAATGAACTCATTAATAGCCACAATTGAAAAATCTGAAAAAAAATTCTGAATAATCTTGTGCCGTAGAAAATGTTTTTTTAGATTTCAGCTGGAGTCGGCCGGCGTCACTTTCTATTTTATTTTCTAATTATTTTCGAAAACAAATTAGAAGAAAAAATCTGTCGATTATGGGTTATCGCTTGACCATTTTTATACGCAACACTGCATTTTTTAAATTCTTTCAGATTTCCCCGAAGAGTTAAAATTTTTTTTTTTAGTTAAAGAAAATGAAAACTGTTCAGACGTTAGCGCTCTTACTTAGGAACCGACTGACCCGGGTTAGATTCGCGGCGATCACCACGTTTTTCTATCATTCGAATTTGGCCCAGCAGTCACATCATCGACCACGACCAATCCTCCGAAGTCCCCGCCCGGTCGTTGCAGGAAAATCAATAATGATACAAACTTTAATCTTTCGCAGGGAAGCGACAGTGACCTGGAGACTTGTTCCTATCTCCAGACCACTCACAACGTCATGTCCGCGATGTCTGCGCGCATAAACGTCTACAACCAAGTCGACTCCGGTGGCGAGAGCGACGAAGACACGAGCCACAGTTTTCGTCAGGGTAGCAACAAAATGACTCGCGAGACGAGCGACACCGAGAGCAGCGACGACCCCCAAGCCGCCACACAGTCGCAGATCACCAATACGAAATACAACAGAGCTTTCAGGTAAAAAGCTTTTCCCCAATTCAAGAACTCATTGATCGGGCCGTCGACCCATCGACGACGATCTCGCTTTATTCGGGTAAATTATTCTCAGCCTCCGCAGAGGAAGACTCGAGCCTCAAGAAACAAAGACTTCAGCCACGACAATGACCAAGCCTAAAAGTCAACCCGCCACAGTGACTAAAGGAAAATCGGAAGCAGTGCCAAGTATATCGAGAACTGATTCGGGACGATTCAGCATGCGATTGCCAAAAGCTACGGCCAACGTAAGAATATACTTCGTGCCGCAGTGAACAATTTTTTCGTCGAGCCGGCCAAATAGTCTCATTCGTTATCCGCTGTTCTCAGCCCCCCAAGACCAAGTCGAAAGAGACGAAGAAACCGCTGGCTCCGAACACCCGGGAGGTGGAGATGCAGAATTGGAAACGCCGGAAGAGCTACGATCCGATGAAAGCGGCTATGGAGGGCAAACGGAAAGCCGGACTCGCGAAGCGAAGTCCCAATGTTAATTCGTCTTCCAGGTGAGAAACGGCGGACGATAAATTCCCATGAAACTCCGCGAAGTTACGTCGGCTGATCGCGCCGAACAATCGGACGAACCAGTAATTATTTCATCGTGTTGTTAGGTCTTGTAGCGATCGCAAATAGTGATAGACTTCATCGATCCGAGCAAGTGGTATGATATGATCATGTACTACATGCCTAACGCGTGGAGTACGTTTCATTTAATGTTCCGAGGCCTTTTCGGTGAATAACATATACGTTTTTTTCTTTCATTTTTTTTTTTAGCTTCGCCTCGTTAAAGTTCTGCAGCGATGTTATTCTGCTTTCTTTCGCACCGCAGCGTATTAAAAAGAACATCGACTGTAGAGGCCGGGCGAGGGTGCTGACTATTTACAATGCTTTAAAAAAAATCTTTACATTATCACTCTTAAATTATTGTGTTCGCACTGCTGATGTAAATTTGCTTTTATCGTTTTTACTGAGAATTTTGTTGTGTTCGTTTCAGTCACGTTTCAAGATCGCAAAGTTTCCACGGGCCGGCAACTCTCGGGATCAGCGAGTGGAGCGACGAGGACGTATCGGCGTCGGCGGACGAGGCACCGATTTACTAGGCGCACTTGCCGATCCGTTGTACGTCTCGCAACGGGTCGATATACATGCGAACAGCCTACTCATACATATATGCGTTACTCAACACTTAATATCTTCCATTGGAACAAAAAAATTAAACCCCGCGCGCGAAAAAGAAAAAAAAAATCTCTATATTAAATTATACATGTGATAAAAGCATTGCATTGCGAGAGCTCGAGGAAGTTAAAGGTGCTTTTGAATTTTTCTTTATACAGCATCTATTGCGATGATGAATTTGTTACTCGTTTCGAATAGAGTTAAAGACATTAAATACGTGTACAAAAAAAAAAAAAGAATAATAATTAGTTTTAGCAGCCAATTGCGCCAATTTACATATAGGTTATCGATATTTGTATAAACAGAACTTTTCATTAGTTATATTTTCGTATTTTGAGATGTGAATACCAATAGCTTTGTTGCTCTAATAGTCGGAGTTTCTTTTCGTTTTTATTTTATTTTTTATTTAACGCGATCATTTGATTCATGCATGATATACCAATGATAACATCAGTCAGAATTTATTTATTGGCATTAAACGGCGATTCTTTCTTTGTAAGTATGTATGGGAGAAATACCCGATTAATTGTTAAAGGCTTGTTCGAACAGATTATCAAAAGTGCAATGCGATTGGATATGCGATTTCTCCGATCATTCGTGATTATTTAACTGTTCGCGCTGTTATTGACTTTGTAAATTTTTCCGTATAAATAAAAAGTTGTGTTCAGGTTTGCTTACTCATTTCGTTTCGTCGGATTTTCTTTCCGTTCTATTTTTTTATTTTCCCTTTTTCACGCGATCATTTAACGCATGCATGATACACCAATGATAACATCAGTCACAATTAATCTATTGGCATTAAACGGCGATTCTTCCTCTGTATGTATGTGAGAAATACCCGATTAATCGTTAAACAAGGGTTGCTCGAACAGATTATCAAAAGTTATATGCGATTTCTCCGATTATTCGTGATTATTTAACTGTTCGCGCTGTTACAATTGAGTTGGTAAATTTTCCGTATAAATAAAACGTTGTTTTCAGGTTTGCTTCCTCATTTAGTTTTGTCACTGTCGGTGCGTTCTTCAATGCAATTCTGCTCTGTGATGCTATACGTAATATTCGAGATGTCTTCACATCTCGATTTCTCTTTTTTTCCCTCATTTTTCTCATTTTTCATGACTCTCATTTTTTGTTTGTTATCAAAACGCTCCAAAAGTATTCCGCGGAAAAAAATCGGATGTACCGCTGGTAATTTAAAAAACCACTAGCAGTGGAATATCCCAAATCGAAGAGCGCGTAGCTCAGCAGATCCGCATTCAAGAACGCGTCCCATTACTCGATATAAATCCATACAATCTTCAAACATCAGTTATCGTTTTATGATCAAAAATCGTATTGTAAAATTTATACAATAAGAATGTAGTCTCGACCCTTTCTTAGTGCTTGCGCCGTTTGTCGCGATCGTCGCGGCGTTGTTCGCGATCTTCCTTGCGTTTGGTCGTCGCCGCTGAGCTGCTGGCGCGTTTGGCCTGTTTCAAGAACTGATCGAGACCGAACGGATCCTCCTCGTCCTTCTCGAACTGCACCGGCCCTGAGCGAGTCGCCGTTCTGTCCGTACCGCTGAATTCCTTGTCGGGCACGAATCTGCGAAAAAACAAAGATACAATACAGCAACTCCATGGCAAATCCAGCGACCCAGTTCCCCACCCACCTATTCGTGTTCACGAGTTTTTCGAGATCGTCGCCGTAGTTATCCTTGTCGACGTTCTTCCCCGGTCGATAGATGTGCGAAGCTACGGAGCTCGTGTCCCTCCACGGTTTGTCGTAAACGTTGTACTCGTCGTCGTGACCGTAACCGCTGTCCATGCCCTTCGTCGTGTTGAACAGACGCTGATCGAACTGCGCCTCGCCAGTGTTCGACACGCTCTTCGCCGGAAGTCCGAGAGCGATCTGTTCGCTGATGTCCCTCTCGCGTTCGCGCTGCAGCCGCGAACGCTTGTCGGGCGCCGCGCGCGCCAAGTTCCGCTCGCGAGCTCGATCCTTGTGACGCTCCTGCCTGAGCTGGTCGCGCTCGCGACTCTCCTCGGCCTTGTCAAGAGCCGCGGCGGACTTCAAGCCCGCGCGTTCCTCCCTGGCGTTCTGAGCGACTTGCCTCAGAAGCTCCTCGTTCTTCTCCTTCTTCTTCTGCGCCAACTTCGTCTCGAGCTGGGCGCGCATCTCGATCGCCTGACGAGCCTTCCTCTCGGCGATGTAAAGCGCGTCCGCGAGCTTGGCGAACTGCTCGTTAACGTGGACCTGCTGAAGCCCACGGCCGTCGGCTGCGAGCCGTTTGTCCAGGGGTATCGTGTATCCCTTCGCGTTCTTCCAGTTACTTATGCACGGCGGGATTTTCCACTCCTTCTGCTCCTTCACCGTTACTTTGCGAGTCGGGGAATGCATAACGGGCGCGGGCGGAGACGGCGGACCGCGAGGTATTTTCTTGTTTATGCGAAACTTCGGCGGTTCCATCGGGTCGACCTGAGCCTCGACCATCCTGATGACCCTCTGCTTCGCTCCGGAGTTGAAGGACTGTCCCTGCTGCGAAGGCGTGTATCTGATGTACTGCGCCGGTCCCTGCTTCTCCGCGCATCGCACCGGCATAGCGGCCGCGATTTTCGATTGAGTTATTTTCTCGAGGGCCTTTTTCGTTCTCTCCGTGATGTCGTTCGTCTCCTCGGCGTCTGGTCGCTGGAGGCTCGGGTCGTTCTCGTTGGTTATTTCGGCGGGAAGAAGGTCGCTTAATTTGCTATATACAATTTTGTCTTTGGAGTGACCTTGTCTGGCTATGAGGTCGTACTTGACCTTGCCCTGCGCGTCGAGCTGTATGGCGAGGGCGTTGCTGGTCGACTCCTTTCCCTTGAAACCCATCGCGAGGGGATATTGGGCGACGTGGATCTCTGGAAAGGCGCCTCCGTCTCCGAAGTCCTCGGAATTTCGGGGCACCCAGCCCTTTCGCTGGCCATAAGGGGGAGCTGTGACGAACGCCTTGACGAGTGCCGAGACGGGACGCTGACGCAGCTTTTGCTCCCTGGCTTCGTCCTCGCGGTCCCAGACGACCTGGCTGGGCGCGGGCAATAAACTGGAACGGACGTAAGATTATTGCTTAACGAGAGAGGCGTTTTTGGTAAGTTTGAACGATCGTTTTTCTGAGGTTATGTTTCGGAAGCTGGATAAACATTGGAACATACTAAATAACCATCATTATATTATGACTTACTGCGAGCAATTGGGTTTCGCATATCGATACGCTATTCGGGAGGTTAGTTCTGGATTTAAAACGGTGATGAGGTAAATACAAACAAAGTATGCGCGTCGTTGTGTGGCTCGCAGTAAGCTTCGAGAGTAAGTGTATATTAAGTTCTTGGTTATTATATAAATATATAGGATAAAAAAGGCTCGTACCTGTTTAACGACATTTTGTTCATATTGTTAGACATAATGTACACGTTTCACTATTTTTATCTTAATACAACGAATTGAGGCTGGATGCCCTGGCGAAGGACATGTCTCTTCGAACTTTTCCGAAGTGTTTCGAAGTAACGGCACTCCGGCGCTGACAATCGGCGGATAAAAAGAGAGGAGACAGATTAATCGTTGATTGACAATTCGATCGGTAAAACATCGACGGAGGTGGTGTAGAGGATATCATTTAAGCCAACCTCATTTATGCCAAAAGTCATTCTTGCCCAAATGTACTGAAGCTGCAAAATTATGAACGGGTTTTCAATATTAGCTGCGAGAGCTCGCAACTGCTTCCGGTTTTTAAATCTCAGTTTTCAACCGGAAATGACGTCGTCCGAGAAGCGTCACCACCGTTTTGAAAAACACTATTTTTACGAGAAGATGTCACTTCCGTTTTGAAAAATCTCAGTTTTCGACCGAACATGACAACATCGACGAAAACGTTAATTCTGGTTTGAAAATCTATTCTTTTTTTTTTACCGAATGTGACCGATTTCCGATATGACGTCACTTCCGACCGAAAAATGAGATTTTCAAGCCGGAAGTGACGTATTTCCGGTACAACGCCACTTCCGGTCAAAAAATGTGATTTTTCAAACCGAAAGTGACGTTTTCCCTTAAGACGTATACGAGTTTCTTCAACCTAGTTATATTGTTTGGCAGAAATGAGTTTTAGTGAAAATAATAGCCAATCTTCTGCATTGTTTTTTGTTTGTTTCTAATATAGTAATAGAACAATAGATGGAGCTGAGTGGGAATTTCAAATGGCTAGAGCTCGCCCCCCACGGCCTCGTAGTCAACTCGAACGCCACCTTTTTTTTTATAATCCCGTTGAGGGGAGCAGCAATGGAGATCTTCTAATTCTCCCATCGATTGTAATATTTGCGTTTTATGTGTTAACATGGTCATGATTTCGAAAGCTGCTGTCGGCCTCGCCGTCGGGATGGCCGGTATATTCGTCGGTTACTGTTTCTACTTCGACAAGAAACGCCGGAGCGATCCGGACTTCAAGAAGAAGCTCAGGGAACGTGAGTAATCGCTGAATTTCTTCTTTTTTTTCCTCATCGTCGGGTTCCTTCCTCTGCCCTTCTCGCGAGGCCAAAGTTCGCCTCATTTCGGCTTACGAAAAAGGGACACGTTGTCTCACGACGATGACAATGTTCCTCAGTCTCGAGAGAACCTCACCCGGTTATGATAACTCGATGCCGATCAAACTAATTTCTCGTCAGCTGCGATCATAACCCGCAGCCGCGTTTCACCGTTACACATTAGAGCGCACATGACCGGTTTCGCTGCGACGAGCAATTTCGTGTCTCCGGTTCGACGAAAGTCGATATTTATTGCTTTTTTTTTCGAGACACCCGTTATAGCCGCTAATTTCGCCAACCATAAAGTTCCCGATAGTTCCTTTTTCTCATTTTTATTATATCAGCAATGAAACATGCAACGATAGTCACAGCGTGACATCCCAGTTATAGTTCAATTGCATCATAGAGCATCTGTAAAAAACGTTTGAATAGAACAGGCCTGTTCTAAGAATGTTTCTTTAGATTCCAACGAAACGAGAATTTTTCATATTCACTTTCATGATATCGGCAATAAAATATGTAACGATAGAGCTGTAGTGTAATATCCCGTTTACGCTTCAAATCCACCATAGAGCACCTGTAAAAAATGTTTGAATAGACCAGGCTTGTTCTAAAAATTTTTCCTTGGATTCCAACTAAAGGAGAATTTTTTATGATAACTGTAATGAAACCTGTAACAATATAGCTATAGTGTAACATAGCAGTTACGCTTCAATTGCACTACAGAGCACATGTGAAAAATGTTTGAATAAAACAGGCCTGTTCTAAGAATGTTTCCTTAGATTTCAACTAAAAGAAATTTTTTTATGATAACAGTAATGAAACCTGTAACGATACAGATTTAGAGTAACATACTAGTTAGGCTTCAATTGCACCACAGAGCACTTGTAAAAAATTCTTTAGTGGAACAGGCTTGTTCTAAGAATAATTTTTAGATTCCGAGTAAAAGACAATTTTTGAGTTCCATGGCTTGCTAACAACCCCATACTTGCACTGCTGTGTTTCTGTTACACAGAACCGATCAGCGATAAGACAGAGACGATCCTCCCAAGCCCAATACACAATCTACCTTGAAACAAGAAGTTCTAATTTATGTTAACATTTCAGGCAGGAAAGCAAGGAAGGCCGCACAAAAGGAGAGCAGGATACCTCTTAATATGGAGGATCAAGAAGTCGTACAAAGATTTTTCCTGCAGGAGGTAAGAAATCGCCTCGACGAGAGCAGCTGCGCAGCATCTGCAGAGCTTCCCATTTAATTTATGCCTCTGCAGGTTCAACTGGGAGAAGAGATGCTGGCCACCGGAAACCTGGACGGAGGTATCGAGCATCTGGGAAATGCCGTAGCCGTTTGCGGTCAACCAAACGAGCTCCTGAGAGTTCTGCAAAAGACCCTCCCTCCACAAGTATTCCATCTTCTGCTGCAGCGGTTGCCTTCCGTCGGACAGGTGAGCTGCTCAATATTTTTTCTGCAATCTGTACTTTTCCCGTTTTTAATAAAAATAATTTTTGTAATATTTAATTTAACAATTATTTTTATAATTTTTATTTACAGAAACTCGCTTCCCAAACGACGATGACCGAGGAGGACGTCGAATAAACAACTCGCCGGCCGATATCGTTGGTTAATTTGTAAATCGAAGCAATGTTGGGTAATAAGACACTATATATTAAAAACGAACAAAAAAAAAAAAAACACCAAAATGAAAATCCGAGCATACTCCGTTCGTTCGAGCAATGATAGCCGTTTATATGAACGGCTGCGCCTAAATTGTAAGAGTACCGTTTGTCAGTCGCAACTCGAACGATCGCGGCTCGCGCGATATGAAATATTGTCGAGACCGCGACGAGGAGGGAGGTGTAAATAATTGCATGACAAACTGGCGAAGAGCCGTAAAGTAAAGGAACTCGTTCAGTCATACACTCGTGTAAACTGTATATCGTTTTTTTTTTTATTAAAAGACCCTTCACATTTAACGCATACACAGTTGTATGTATGTACATTTTTTTTTATAAATAACATCCATATTCCTTTCTCTGCTATTATACAAGCAAATATATATATATATAACATCTCTCTAAACTCGGAAACCAATTTTCATCGATTCATAAACAAATCACACGCTCTAGTCGGTTCGACTACCGTAACTTTAACACTGATCTTTCGTCTTTTTTTTTCGAAATAGTACGAGAGAGCGGGCCACATAGACATAGGCATAACGTAACGACGGAAAAATTGTTCTAAAAAACTTGATCATTTAATATTTGCGCATTGGTGAAAAAAATTCGGCTTTCGAAACGCGTAATCGAAGTCAAAAAAATATGATTAAAGAAACAACAGAAATAAAAAGAAAACATTAAAACCGGAAGCTGTCGATGTGCCGATTGGTAACAAATAATCGTTTCTTTACAAACGTATGTACAGAACGCGCTCGACCCATGGCGAAAGGTCGTTCACACAACGGATATGTATGTACATCGGGGGGGAAGTGTCGATGGAAAACGGTTAAGGCGCAGTTAGTTTTAACTAGGCAGTGTGCGAGTTCCGAGAGGGACTCGTTCGAATCGCCCGATCGGCGGTTGTTGTTTTTGCCGATCGGGTGAGACGCAAATATTATTGTTCGTCGATGAGTGATCGTGCGCTTTGCAACGAAGTTAGCTCGCTTTCTACTTCCTGTCGTATCTACGCCGAGCTGAGAATCTCTTCTCTCGCTCGCGACATTATCTCCAAGGCGTCCTTCGTTATGAGGCTCTTGGCGATGTCTTTGCCGAGCTGCTCGGCACCGAGGAGGCTCATTCCGCTCACCTTGCCCGGAGCTATGCTGCAGTAGAGCCGAGGCTCTCGGTAAGGACATTTCCTGATAAAAGATAAAAGAAACAAAAATTAATAAATTATAAAGTCTGTATCGTTTTATCGATTTCAGATAATAGTACGAACTTATCCGGTGCGGTGGTTTAGTGGTAAGCACGCTCGCCTCTAAACCAAAGCACCGGCAGGGCGAGGGTTCGATTTCCGGTGCTGTCGTTTCGTCGAGAAATAAAAATATGGGTGGGACATGTACTTGAGACACACGCGTACTTGTACGTGTGTCCCGCGAGTATATTAGCTGTAGTCTATGTTTAGATTATCGGCGAAACTTGATGTATGTAGTGGCCGTATTTCCCCCGGAAAAAAATTCCCTTACTTTTCCTTGACCAAACTTTTAACGAGTTCTATAAAAAAAAAAAAAAATTATGATATAAATGAAAATGCCTAATTATTATATTAATGTTTCATTTTGTTTTCTTTTTTCAACATTTTCATAATTTTTTCGCGGCAGCCGCAAAATTGAGGTTGACTCGCTCGGTGCATAAAGACAAAAATCAGAAATGGACAATAAAAAATAAGTGACTAGTGATTGCCCATGAACCGAGACGACGGTTCAGTTTTAGGACGATAACTCAAGCTTTACGTAAATTAAACACCACAGAAATTACTCTAAAAAACTTAAAAACGCGTAAAATTTTGAATTCGGCCTCAATCTGTATAGCAAATGCACTGAATGCAGAGACGTGACCAATTCTCTACTAACTATCTCAAACCGTTTCCGAGTTACAGTCGTTTTGAACGATGCACGTCTGTCCCATAAATACCCACACACCTATCCGAACGCCAGATAAAACTCCCACTTCTCGACCTTTCACACTATTTCAAGTACTCTGACACTAAAATCTCGATTTTTTTTTACGAAAACATAGCTTCCTCTATGAACCGAAAAAATAACAGTACGAACTTCGGTGGTTCTCCATCGTCGTCCGGTATGTACAGCTTCGTCTTGAGAGTTTCCTTGACCAGAGTCTGCCCATCGAGAGACCACACGGCGCCGGTTATCGTTAGATGTTTCTCGAGGAGAATCGACGAAACCGCAACCGGAGCGGAGCAGCCGCCGCCGAGGGTTTTCAGAAACGATCGCTCGCAAACGCATCTGAGCGTCGTCTCAACGTCGTACAGAGGCTCCAGTAGCGAAAGAATCTTCCAGTCTGATTCGCGGCACTCGACGCCCAGCGCTCCTTGACCCACTGCGTACAGCGTCTCCTCCGGTTCCAGCAACTGCGGGCAGAGACAGCGATCGGTCATTAAATTGTATCTTCGAGATTACGAGCCGTGACAAATATAATGTCAAGGATGACAAGACCCGCATCGACAGTCACCTGACTTATCCTATCGTCCCAGCCCATTCTCTTCATCCCAGCGGCAGCTAGTATTATAGCCGCGTACGGTCCCTCCTCGTCGTCCAGCTTCTTCAATCTCGTGTTCAAATTACCACGTATGTTCTCTACTTTCAGGTGCGGCATGTTTCGGGCCAGCTGGGCCGATCTTCTCAGAGAACTCGTGCCCACGACGCTGCCCTCGGGCAAAGTCGCCAGTTCCATTCCCTTGTTCTTCTTCGACATCACGACCGCGTCTCGAGGATCCTCCCTCCTAAAAATAACAATAATAAAATATAATAATAATAATAATAAAATAATAATAATAATTTTCTCTTTTTCGAAAAATCGTACGTATTATAATTAAATGAATTTTACGGTGAAGTTTTTTTGCGTAAAATTCTCTCGCACTTCAAAATTGTGCCATTCCCTCGGAAAGCATAGTCGGCAGGTCTGACTGAACGACGCTAATATAATAATAATAATAATAATAATAATAATAATAATAATAATAATAATAATAATAATAATAATAATAATAATAATAATAATAATAATAATAATAATAATAATAATAATAATAATAATAATAATAATAATAATAATAATAATAATAATAATAATAATAATAATAATAATAATAATAATAATAATAATAATATTTTCTTCTTTTTCGAAAAATCGTACGGATTATAATTATCGTATTTTATAGCTGTTTTTTTTGCATGAAATTCTCGTACTTCAAAATAGCACCGAGGGCCATTCCCTCTGGCAGTGTGGTGGGCAGGTCTTTGAGCGAGTGAACCACAAAGTCGACGCCGCCGTTCTCCAGCGCGAGCTCCAGCTCCTCGGTGAACAGGGACTTCTCGCCGATCTTGGGCAGGCTCTTGTCCAAGATCTTGTCGCCTTTGGTGCTCATGGTGACTGCATAGTAGCAAATGGGGGAAAAACAGATCGAATTAGTTACGTAACATCGGTCGCGAACCCGGCGCGACCACAATTATTATTTTTTGCTCTATCTACCGACCGATAACTGATAAGTTATCATCGATATCGCGTCCGGCAGCGAGAGCGAAGAGACTCTCCTCGAGCTTACCAATTTCGAATTGTTTTTTCGGATAAATGTCCTTCAGCGTGCTAATTACGTATCTCGTCTGGACGAGGGCCAACTAAAACGAAAGAGATCAAACGCGATAGAGAGAAAGAAAAACAAACTGCAATGGAAAGAAAAAAGAATAAATAAAAAAAAAATAATCGAGAATGCGCTGCACAGTCGGAAGTGGCGAGTCGGTAAGAAAAAGCTACTTCAAATAGTGCTATGTAAGCATGATCGAGAGAAATTGGGATTTAAATCATATTCATCGACCGCGAGAATATTTCAATATATATTTTTTTAATACTGCACAAAGAATAGTTTTCCCGATGTTCACGACCCAAGGTTTTCGAGCAACTCGTGATTCTTACGAAAGTCGACCACGCTGTTTCGGCAAGCGCGATTGAAAGTTAACACTCGAACCACTCACCTCGCTTTTCCGCGAGCCGACTCTTATAACGTCGACCTGTTCGCCGCTCGCCATCGTACTTTCCTTATTTTCATTCATCTATTCAACGCGCTGAGCGGAGACCGCTCGATTGTATCGCCTGATTAGTCGCGTTACATGCGTCAGAGAGGTTTCCCCGTTGGGACGTGCGTGCGAAAGTAAAATTGTATAAATCGAACGTTAAACTCCGTCGGTAATGCTCGGCACGCACGAATTGGGTCAAAGACGCGAACAACTTTCACCGACGAATTGTACAAAATTTCGTTTATCTATCTAACGCGAGGTTATGCGCTATTGTCGAGATGAGACTTTTTCCTTTCGGACTCTGGACCGGGATTGGCGGAGACTCGACACTATTCGGGGAGGTTATCACGGGGTTTTGTTATTGCGGTGGAATTATTTCACAGTCACTGTCACTGCAGCAGATTGTGAAGTCAATAATGTAATTGATGTAACTGAGAGATCTCGTCTACATCCTTCTATCGTGTGGTGCTACTCGCCATGACAGCAACGTACTGACGAGCGAGTGGAAGCCGAGTCGCGACCACTGGCTTCGGGCAATGACTGGCCGGACTGGCTCCGTGCCGCGGCGAGCGTTCCGCTCCGCGAGGGGAGGGGGAAGCTCGACCTTGACGTGGGCGTAGCCGTATATATATTCGGTGAAATTAATTTCGAAGCCCGCACGTCTTCTGAATTTGAAGCTCCTCTTTATCTCTCGGAAAGTGCACAATAACGATAATTTGTTATTGACTTCCTGACAATAATAATGTGCTTGACTATTATTATTATTGTTTTTTTTTGTGCATGTATCGGGACCGAGAGTGCGGTATACGAATGTGCAATAATCTTTACGTAGGAAGCTATGTACTTGATTAATAGCAGAGCTGGGCCAAGTACCAAAAATTACTTCAAGTACAAAGTACGAAGTATCACAAGTACCGATCAAGCACTTTTTGAACTTGACTATTTCTCAAGTACTTTTTGTACTCGATTTATTTCTGGAGTACTTTTCCCAAATACTTTTCGCGATTAGGTTCGGAGAGTTAAGAGTTCTGTTGTCTCAACAAAAAGGTGCTAAGTAATTTGCACATGGCTTCCTCATAGATGAAGCTATGCGCAAAATTGTAAATGATGAAGCCAATAAATTCTCGATAAAATTCCACTTATTGAAAAGTTCAGACAGATAATCATATATTGATAGAAACATAACTACTAATTGTGTATCAGTACACTGTTAGTTTGGTACTTCAAGTACCGTCCAGCTCCGGTAAATAGTGACATTGTTACGGTATAATTGCATGCCAGTGTGGAATAAATGATAAACGATATTTCGATATTTAACGATTATTTTTCTTTTTATTGTTTGTTGATGTACTCTCGGGCCCGAGAGTACGGTATACGAATGTACAATAATTTTCATGTAGAAAGCTATACGCTCGATAAATAGTAACATCGTTACGGTATAACTGCATATGTCAGTGCGGAATAAAATGAATAAACACGATATATTTCACAAATTTGTACCATTTTTTCGTGATAGCTGTCAAGCTCCGTTTCACGGATATTAAAAATATCGTTAGAAACAACGCCACACGCGTGTAGTCTGCAGGACACCGCGTATATAAAAATAAAATTGCACACTTACACGTTACATTTAATAGGTCAGTCGATTATTGCCGCGTGTTCGTTGAAACATAATTTATGCTTTTTGTTAATTCTACGAAGCTCAGCTGTGTAGACGTTAAATAACAATTGACTAGCTCAAAATAATATTAATACTACGAGTCTAGCTTGTTTTTTTTTTTTTCTTTTAATTTCGTTGCGATAGTTTTACGATCGTCGTTTTACGCGCTCATTGTAAATTGCAGCCGCTTTCGTTCGTGGGTTCCCTCGAGGTATGATGTATGGTTTCTTCCTTGACGGGTGGAATATCGTGATCACGTTCGGGTTTCGCTGGCCTGGCGCCGATCAGTGTCCTGTACGTATCCTGGTTCCACAATTTATTCGCCGGTGCCATTTGAAAGTCAATCGGGCTGACTAAACCGAAGGTTGCCTTCGTATCGAGACTCGGAATCTCGCCGGCCACTTTGTGATGATATCTATAGAGAAAAAGAAAAAGATATCGTAATGAAGATTCAAAGTTATGCTTGACCGTCCGACCGGCGACGGACGAGCTTACATCAAGCCGTTTTCCCTGTTGCATTTGTTCAGAGTCAGCTTCACCGTGGGCTCCAAGCGTTTGAATACGCTGTGCTGGTCGGGCCTGACACCATGCGCGGGACCCTTCGTCGTCGCGTACGTTTTGCACAGGGCTTTCGCGTTGTTCAGACAACTCTCGCTCTCCTGCAGAGCTCTTATCGCCTCGCCGCACTTGTCCGCCGCCAGAAGATCCTCGCCGCAGTAATTGTAGGCCTGGAAGACAATCGGTCGCTGTACATCCGTCGAATAACTTTTATTTCCCTCGGTGTGAAAAAGGCAGGTTTACGCACGCTTGGTATTTTCACACACCGTGAGGTAAAATTTGGTACGATACTTGTGTGAAAAACTTTTTCTTAACTCGTGAGATTGCAACACTCGTTTTCGGCTCGTGCGAGAAACTCACACTCGACAGAAAAAGTGTTATCGCACTAGTGTCGTAATATTAATTTACGATACTAATGCGATACAACTTTTTCTGACGAATGGGAGCGGCCCGAGACGAAGGCGCGTGTTGCAATCACACGAGTTATTAAAAAGCTTTATCGCACGAGTATCGTACCAAATTTTACTTCGCAAAGAGTGAAAATGGGGGTTTTATGCGAGGGGTGCGTAAAAGCGCCATTTTCCTATCAAACGAAGTAAATAACTATTTCATGATCGACTCGAGCATTCGCAGATTCTTACGTATGCGCGATAGAAGGCAGCCTTCAGCTCGAGATACTTTATCCACTGGGCCGAGATTTCGGGCTTGAACGGATGAAGCGTGTTCGCAGCGTCGGAGAATAATTTGCTCGTCTCGTTCGCCAGTGCCGATATGAGGCTCGCGTTGTGTTTTAGCTCGACCGCTCTTGCCACTGTGACTGTAATAAAAAACAATTCCGGTATTTCGATCAATTTTTCTGTAATTACTGTATCGTGTAAAATGATTTTATTGGCATACAAACCTTCTTGAGCCTCCGCCGTGCACTGATTTATGTACGCGTTTATTACTCGCGGATCCAGGTCACTGCCCAGCACAGGGGGATTGGCCAGTTGCGGCAAAAATTCGGTCTGCACGAACGTGAATATACCGGCGGCCTGTCTCAGCGTGCCGTGCACGGCCTTGGCCTCGTTCATCGCAACTCTGCGAGATGGGAAACAGGATAATGCCTAATTGCGAATTACATAATACCCAGTGGATTATAAAAGGTCCATTTAACAAATATCTCTTGTCCGGAAACACAATTTTTTCTAGCACTTTTTACATTTTGACTTTACCATTTGTTGACAACAAATAAAAAGTTGTAAAATTTTTATTTTATTGGAAGAAACAAAATTAACACGAAAAAGAATTGTAAAATTAATGTGAAAAGAAATGGTAAAATGAACAAGAAAAGAAATGTTGATTATTGGTGGACAAGAAATGTCTGTAAAATTTAAAAAATCTTTTTTCTGCATAGTCCAGAGTCTCTTACTCATCCTTCGCGGCAATCATAGCTGCGTGTTTCATGAACCAGAGGCCCACGTTGATGCTCATATTGGCTGCTTCGTAGACGGAGTCTAAACTCGCGCTGCAAAAAGAATTCCCATGTAAATATTTCTGGACTGGAATTGTGAATTGTAATATTACTGAGCTCAGGACAAAACTAGTGGTTTTTTGTATATCTCTTCTGCTATTACGATGCAATTATTGGCTTGCAATAATGATAGAGAAATGGTTTGATCTTTGATGATCTCTGCTGACCTTGGACTTGATAAATTAATATCGTTTAATATTAAATTAACTACCTATGAAAGAACAGTATCATACCATGCCTTACACTTTTACACTTTTTGGTCCGCTGCACTTTTGCAAACACGGCTTTAGACGATAGTACACAGTAAAACATATTTCTACCTTTAACAAACTTCTTTGCTCCACAAACATCCACAATAATTTTGGTACTAATTTTACAAACAAATATTTTTAAAATTAACATGACAGGAATTATGAACATTTGTGGAGAAGAAATGTTGGTACCTATTTTACTGCCTAGTGTTGCATACGTTTTATATGGCATGCTAGCACACTGTACACTTCTCGCACATGTCTATATTGATGTAAAAAGGGTTTGTCCTATATACTACAAGAATACATGAATAAATAAATAAATTACTGAGCGGTCGACCCGAGCAGAGAATGGGTCCATTTGAAGACGAAGGCATTTCGTAGTTTGCTTGGATTTGGCCTTCCGACTCTCCTCGCCTGTTCTTCAGAAGTTTCTATCTCCCATATCAGCCCGTAGAGCAGCCCGAGGTACGCGCTGAAAGCGGGCTCGATCGTGTCGCTCGTATTGTTGGGATTTCTGATAAGATCCAAAAGCCGATGTCGCGATAGCTTCAGATCGCTGCAAAAAAAAAAAAAAAAAAACAAAACAATAAAAAACAATCGAACCCCTCAACAACGTCGACGTAACGTCGCAATAACGATGCCGCATGCTCGTTACATCGCGATCTTTTATCGCCTCCAAACAGGCTTATCGTGTGACGATGCAGCAACGAACCTGCAAAGCCGTCGCGTAGCCTCGGTCGGTTTCTCGATCTTGAGGTCGAAGTTTTGGTTGGTCGTCGCCTTCAGCAGATTTCGATGAAACCAGTGAGCCATCTTCGACGATTTAGTTCCGAGTGAAAAAAACCTTTTCTAATTCTTCAACATACGACACGACGGCGAACGATTTGACAGACCGACAGGTGGATTCGCAACAACGTCCTCGCCCCCGCAAACATGCGCGGCGCCGCTGCTTCTCGCACTGGCCTTTTCCGCTTCCCGTCCCGTTGACACTGTTTTCCTCGCGAACGCTCGTTCGAGCGACCTCTGAAACGTCTGAGGCTAAACGTCTCGCGGCGGCGTTCCACTCATGGGGGGGGGGAGGGGGGAACCCACTCTGCTGCTCTTATCAGCTGTCAGGCCTCTCCCCTCTTTCTTAAAACTCGCGACCGGAGACTGCCGGAGACCGTCGTGAGCATGAATGCGCGCTGCTAGTGGGGCGCACTCAGCTACAACGTCGTCGCGAAACCACTGTCCTTTTAACCGTCGATCAGTTGTATAGATAATACGATCGTCGTCTCTTCTCATCACGCTCGGACGATCTCGCTATAGATTGCAGACGTTTTTTTCCGCACAAGGTAGTTTTGCTATAAAAAAAAAAAAAAATCGTCTCAGTAGAGTCGAGGCAGCGCTCTCCGCTTACCTCGGACTATTGACGTATAACAGTTTTGCGCTTTTTTCGTACAATCATTCGCCTAATGATGCATGCCGTTTTCTATACCGGACAAAGAATTTTGTTTCTCACTGTGTCGCTAGTCAGCGCCGAAAAAACCGCTGATTTTCCTATGCCTTCTTACGATTCGTCATTGCATCGATTTATATTTATGATTATTATTATTATTATAGCGTAATATCGAAGTTTGACGATTTAACGAAATATTAGTTATTAGACGAGCGCCTTTCACTTGCATACGACATTCCGTTCGTTTAATTTTCCATGGGAATCTTTCCTTGAGACTTTAGCAGCCGCACCTAAAATTCACTGTGCCGAGTCACTCGGTTTCAGAGTTTCGGTGTGGATTCTATGAGAGTTCAGTTTTCTGAGTTGTTGGAGCAGATTTTCTGCTATTTGAATTCTTCATGGCTATTTTTTTGTATTTCAGCGAGCCTGGGATGCTGGGATGGCTTCGGGGAGTGGAGGGAATTTTATAAGCAAGCCAGCGCGAGGCTGGCTTCATCCGGACCACTTGGTCAGCAAGGAGGGAATAACTTACGCGGTCAGAGTGAGTACAGGATAATTTATCAAAATTTCTCCCATGCTCAATTTTTCTGCGCCGATCATTGAAGTTAATTTATTCTTGCAGTACATCGGCTGCCTCGAGGTTTACACGTCTATGAAGAGTCTGGACTTTGATACCAGGTCGTGCGTCGCCAAGTAAGATACGCATATTCATGACCCTGAAGATATCCGCACGAGATCAAATTTCATCTTTGGCGAGTCTCTGTTGGTGCGCTGCTTTGAGAAGAAAGAGAATTGTTCGCTCGCAGAATTTTATTCTTCAAGTGAACTTCCCTGAGTAAAATTTGTACGATGCAAAACACAGCCGTTATAACTTGATGAAATTTGGTCTTATGCAGATGTCGTCGGGGTCAAACTTCTTTCTGGCTGTATGAAAGCAAAATAAAAAAAAAATATTGTTCCAGAGAATGTATAAATCGAGTCTGCGAAGCGGCGGGCCTGAAATCGGCGGACAAGAAGAGAAGAGTGGACAGGAAGGTCCTTAAGGCGATCGCGGACAAGCCGTGCATGGATCACGCCGGTGCGAACATCAATCTAACTATAAGTAGTTGTAGCTTAGCCCTAACGACCCTGGAAACCGGCCAGATAATAGCGAGGCACGAGATGCCCCGGATATCGTTCGCGTCGGGAGGAGACACGGTAACGAACGATTACGCGTATCGAGGATAATAAAGCGATGGAGATTGGTCATTGAACTGATTGTTCTGTTCGGTAGGAAATCCTGGACTTTGTCGCGTACGTTGCGAAGAACATGCAAGAGTGGCGAGCCTGTTACGTTCTGGAATGCGGGGGCGGACTCGCTCAGGAGGTAATATCGACGATCGGCCAAGCGTTTGAGCTGAGGTTCAAGGAATTCCTAACTAAGCCCTCGTCATTGCAGTGAGTATTCATATATTTTACTATAATATTGACTGGCAGCTTGTTACCGGAAATACGTGACTTCCGGTTTGAAAATCTCATTCTTTAACCGGAAGTGAGGTCGTACCGGAAATACGTCATTTCCGGTTCGAAAATTTCATTGATTGAGCGCCCATGACTGTTTATGAGAGTGTCACGCGAGTGACTAGTAGTCTTCTGCTTTATTATTAAGTAGATATTATTTAGTGTACCAAAGCAAATAAATAAATTTTACAAGTATTTTTTTTTTTATTAACCTGCCAGTTATATTTTAGTACAATATAGTTCTCGAGTACTATATGGTACGAAATTAACTGGCCCGTTGTTACCGGAAATACGTGACTTCCGGTTTGAAAATCTCATTCTTCGACTGGAAGTGACGTCGTACCGGAAATACCTAATTTCCGGTTTGACAATATTGTTCATTGACTGTCTTACGAGGGTGTCTAGTGGTCTTGTACTTTGTTATTAAGTCGAGACAATTTAGTGTAATACATAAAAAAAATTTAAGAAATGTACAAGTGTAAATTAATATTATTATAGTACAGAACTCGACTATTATATTTTACTACAATATTAACTGGCAGGTTTTTTTTTTCACCAAAAATACCTCACTTCCGCTCTGGAACTATCATTCTTCAACCGGAAGTGCCGTCGTATCGGAAATGCCTCATTTGCGGTTTGAATGAGTGTATGACAGTGTTATGAGAGTGTCTAGTGGTTTTGTACTTTATCCTTAAGTAGATATAAATGTTGTACTAAATTTAAAAAAATTCTTGCAAGTGTATATTAATATTAATATAGTATTACCTCATATGAAATTCTAATTGAGTTATTCTTCGATCCACAGTCCAGCATTGAACGGTATACGCGAACCGGACCGCGACTACTACAATGATCTCCCAGGAAAGGTTCCGCCGGACATCGGACCTCCGCCAGTTCCGCCGCTGCCGATCACCGCCTCGACTCTGCCTAATCTTAAGCATCATCATTCCTCACAAAATCACGCGGGGGCTTCGAGCAGTAGCATCCAGTGTACGCCGCTTCCCGATCCGTATCCCAACGGCCGTGGAAGACAGGCTCAGCAGTGGCCAGGTGAGATGGCACGACACTCTTCGCGCTGAACCGAGTTTAACTGATCGATTTTAATTGAATTCGCAGAGACGGGTAACTTAATCGACTTGAGCACAGATGGCTCGTTAACGTCCGCGAATGCCATCGCTCAGGCTGAACATAATTACGTTAACGACACGGTGATAGCAGCCAGCCGGGACAGTCGACGAGATCCAGCCTTCTTCTTCGACGCCTTCGACATGCGTACGAATTTACAAATTAATTCCATTTAACGCTCTAGCCTGTTAAGGCGAGGTGAAACAGACTCAGTCTGCAACAAAAAAAATTTAATGCATGGCATTTGGAAATGGTGAACATTTTACGAAAAAGCAAAGTATGTAGAATTCAATGCAGCGTCGGATGATACTTCGCTTTTATCCCAAATGTCAACCATTTTTACATGGTACTGATTCGAAAAATCAACAATCTCCATTGCGGAGAGAGGTGTTTCATATGGTCTTAACGCTATAAATTTTTTGCACACGTTTGTTACCTCCTTCAGAGCCACTGAGTACAGCCATATCCGAAATGACGAAACTGAGTCCGAGGACGCAGAAGCATCAATTGAAACAGGAAGTCTGGTTTCACGGGAGCGTCAGCCGGAGCGAAGCGGAGTCGATGCTGACGAAAGACGGCGATTTCTTAGTCAGAGAGTCACAGGGCTCTCCGGGCCAGTACGTTCTCACGGGGATGAACAACGGTACACCGAAACATCTTCTGTTAATCGATCCGGAGGGTGTGGTGAGTAAAAAAAAAAATTCGGCTCCTCCGGTAAGACGTTCGGTGATAGCGAAAAATAATACATCGATGATAATAAGTGTGTACATTTTTGAGTGCAAAGATTTTTCGGCTCTTCCGATAAGACGTTTGGTGATGTCCAAAAGTAATATATCGATGTTAATAAGTTTGTACATTTTTGAGTATAAAAAATTTTCGGCACTTCCGATTAGACGTTAGCTGATGGCTAAAAATAATATAACGATGATAATTAGTGTGTACATTTTTGAGTAATTTATTTTATTTTTTCAGGTGAGAACGAAGGACCGTATATTCGATAGCGTGAGCCACCTGGTAAATCATCACTGCGACAACACTTTGCCGATAATTTCAGCAGATAGCGCATTGGTTCTTCGATATCCGGTTCCAAGACGCGCGGATTACTGACTGTGCGCAGGTAGCGACAAAACGCGCACGAGGAGAGCCATCGTCTAGAGCGAAAGAGGGACGAGCGCCATCCAAGCTCGTGCCCGCTGTCGCGATATTCCAAGACGAACGGTGTCTCGAATCCCCGATGGACGGAGACGTCTTTGAGCCAAGCATAATTTAATCGCAATTAATTCTACCACCCTCTCTCCCCGAGCCCCCTCGTTCCCGTGATAATTTTATTTTTATATGCATGTTCGACAACCTCCCCGCTAGCGTATACAACTAGAGATATTTTAATTGCAAATCTTGCGAGCGCCGTCGACACGCTCCGCCAAGCAACCCGATCGAATTTTCGGGTCGGCGAGCGTGCAATCCCCGAAAAGGCCTCGCGGATTGTCGAGACAGGAATGATATTCATATACTATTCAACTTTTATATTTTCGTACGTAGTTGTATCGAGAGATATGCGTGCTACGTGACTCTGCGATCCCGGGACTCTGCCCTGAGAGTAAAGCATGATTTCTTTTTTTTTTACGAACGTTTTCCCTGGCGATTCTCTTTTCACAGCCCGTCGGCCGTTGAGGCAGTCTTTTAGTCTAAAAGAGGATTTCTTACGACGTTTAAAAGAAAAATCGTAGGTTCTACTCAATATTTCAACATCGGTATTTTTTTCCACTTATTTATTGATACTTGCAGGTGATCTCCAAATTTTTTGGAGTACAATAAAAATAAATGGAGGGTGCTAAAAAAATGGTCTTGCGGCTGCGACCATGATTCCAGACGTTTTACCCATCTAAAACAAAAAAATGAAAAGATTATCGCATGAACTAGTAAAAATTCGAAGGAAAAAGAAATCACAAAATGACGATCTTCCAAACAATGTGTACTAATTTTTGAATTTTTTTTAAATCTCCAAAATGTCGACGTTCCAATAAATAAGTGGAAAAAGGACCGATATTGAAATATTTAATAGAACCTATGAATTTTTTTTTTAAACCTCGAAAAAAGTCCTTGTTTAGACTAGAAGACTGCCTGAAAGCTCCGAACGCTACCTTCAGTGACCTTCCGGCGTTGAGCTCGAAGTCTTCCTCGTTCGATTAATCACCCTTTCATGAGCAACGAATACATCTTCGCTATCGTTAAATTGTTGCAGCGAGATAATATAGAGGCTTCCCCCTGCTAAAACGTAGATCGTTCTCACTGTACGGAACTCAAATTTAGTGACTCTGGCTATCCTTTCGCGAACTCGTTCGAAACTCGAAGTCGTTTATCTCGATGGACGAGAGACTCGCGACTTTCAATTCACCCATGGCTTGTCTCGATGTTCCCTCGGAGTCCGAACCTTCCATCCGTCCGTCGTACAAATTGCCCAGATATCCTTGGATGTCGTTATAATATCGGAACTATCGTAAGATCGGAAGCCAGACCTTGTTGAAACTTCGATGTTGCAGAGAAAAAAAAATTAAATAAAAAAATTGTCGCTGCTTGAAATTCGATCCAAGCATTTTCTCTGCTCGTTGAGCACAATGCGACTTGTCGAGAACAGGCGTGCGAGTCGAGAGCGACGAATTGATTTAGCGACAGTAATTTTTTCCCTAGGCAGTCCCGAGACGAAATATATATTTATTGAGTATATTTATATTCCTGTTAGACTAAAATTCGGCCGTTGATGTATCGCAGACGAACGTTCGACCAGTACAGAGAAACGAGAGAAAGAAAAAAATTATAATTTAATTAAAAAACGGTAGTGTGGATAATCTGTCGATTATCCATTAAGAAACGCCATAGTGTAATTCGAGAATCCAGAGCAGTTCGTTAAACGAGAATTTTTGTCGTATTGGCCAAATACTAGAGGACCTTGTTGCCGTCATTTAAGGTAGTCGGAGCGGTAAAGTCGGGCCAAACGTGAGTTTCAGGGAAAAATTCAAACATTTCTCGATGGGATAAAAATCTGAAAAAAATCAACCATATGGGAGGTGCAAATACTGTGTTTATGGAATGTAATAATTCCAAAATGTTATTGTCAAATTAACGATAATGATAATTGATCAACGAATTACCCGTCAACTTAACTTTTTTCCATAAAAATGATTCGTTTATTTTTTTGAATACGTATGTATTGTTTCAGCATTTTTTGTAATCTTTGAAAACCGCGTTTTTTCTATTTTTAAGCTGTGAAAAAACGTAATTTTCAAAGATTACAAAAAATTCAGAGAAAATGAATACGTATTCAGAAAAATAATCGAATCATTTTCGTGAAGAAAAATAATTAAGTTGCCGGGTAATTTGTTGAATAATGATTTCTATCTTCAATTTGTTACTAAAAAATTGGAATTATTATTTCACAAAAACAATCTTTGAAGCATCAGCTATATACTTGATATTTTTCAGATTTTCATCCCATCGAGAAGTGTTCGAAATTTTCTCTGAAACTCACGTTTGGCTGTCCCGCTGCGACTACCTTAAGCATCGAGTCACTTTCATCGTGTCGTCAATAAATTCTGTTAAATGGTAAAAAAAAAAAAAATTGTTCGGCGTTAAATGTATTCCGCGCTCACTGTTCTCCCGTTATCTAACTGGCCAAATAAAATCGGGCCTTTGATGTACAGCAGACGAACATTCGACAATTACAGAGGGACGAAAGAAAAACGAAAAAATAGTAATTTAACTAAAAACGGTAATGTGGATAATCGGTCGATTATCCATTAAAAACGCCATAGTGTAATTCGACTATCCAGAGCAGTTGTGTTAAAAACGAGAAATGGATTCTTATTGGCCAGATACTAGAGCAGCTTGTCGCCCTAACTTAAGCATCGAGTCACTTTCATCGTGTCGCCAATAAATCCTTTTACATGGCAACGAAAATTGTTCAGCGTAAAGTGTATTCCTCACTCACTGTTTTCCCGTTAATCTCATCGCCGTCGAGTTGCGAATCTCTGTGGCGGATTCGCAACTGGTCTAATGAAATTGGGCCTAATTTATTAATTTATTAATTTATTAATCTGATGTAGCGCAGACGAACGTTCGACAATTACAGGGAGACGAAAGAAGGAAAAAGGGAAAAATGTAATTATAGACGGTAGTGTGCATAATCGGTCGATTATCCATTAAGAAACGCCATAGTGTAATTCGACTATCCAGAGCAGTTGTGTTAAACGAGGATTTTTCTCGTATTGGCCAGATACGTAGAGCAGCTTGTTGCCGTAATTTAAGCATCGAGTTACTTTCATCGTGTCACCAGTAAATTCTTTTGCACCGTGAAAAAAAATCAGATCTTGTTACGTCTTGTTACGACTTTTACGTATTTAAATTCGACTTATTGTAACATCATTTAATCAAAGTCTTTTTTTCACGCTCGATCGTTCCCACGACCGAGTCATTTGTATTAGTTCAATTTTATTCGAAATAAAATCATGCCACCGGACGTGGATGTAAAATTTAGGCAAATGCAAATCAACTCGCGATCACGAGCGAGCGCTATCTTTTATTCCGATTCTCAGTATTCCGACTTTCAAGGTTTTACAATGCAGGCGCGTGGCATGAAAGCTCCGAGAAATGAGTTTGTAACGAGTTCCGCTTGAGCGTTGTATATGTGACCAAGCCACTGGCTTTTGATTATACGCGGACCGGAACTAAATAGAACTCGACAAAGAATGAGTCTTTAAACGAGGCCTTGCGGACTCGTAATTAAGTCCAGTTTTTAATTTTTGCGGCTTCAAAATGTCTAATTTACCATGTATGTACTATGTCGAGTGCATAAAAATAAATGCAACTGATTGTTATTAAGATTTTTTTACTTTTAGTGAAAATTGAGGTATGAAAGGCGATTTTAATATGCCCTTTCCTCCAAAGAGTGAGTGGCTGAAAATGTGGCGTCGCGAGAAGCGAGGTGACAAAATTTCGACGATAACTCAGTCTCTTTCTCCCTGAGGACGTCGAGTGGAAAACACGAAGGGGTGTGGCTCCGAAATTACTAAAACATTAAACGACCTTTCCTACCCCATTTAATCACTTATCTTTTTTTATTCTTTGATGTCATGGTATGTATCAATCGAGTCGATCGAATTTTCTTTCACTGCACTGTCTACCCTATAGAAAACGAAAAAAAAACTGACGTTAAAAAAAATTGTTGAAAATCAAAATTTACTTAACTTTGGGTCGAGATTTCTTCGCGCGAAAGGTAATTATGAATTTCCTTCGTTCCGGGGGAGACTCGTTATCTTTGATCGTAAAGTCAAGAAATCGCTCCACCTTTTTCCCTCGCCTATCGTTGAAATTTTCAGTCAACGGGCGAGCGGAGGATGCAGCGAACTTTGCCGAGCAAATTTGATCTAATGTATCGAGAAAGAGAGCGAGAGAAGGTGATATAACTAGGTACACGCGTTTGGCCTATTAAAAGTCAACTCCGGCGCTTCGTAATTGCACCATCGCAGAAACGTTAATGGCAGCAGTAATTAATTTACGCGAAAGCTTATACTTTCTCGCTCTTATAGCGACAACGCTTTTCTCGATCATCAACAATCTTTACATTTGTTTTAGCTTAAATTTTTAACACGGAAATCCATTAACAAAATATATATATATATTAATAACAACAATTCATTTTTAGAGATAGGAATGACAACGGGGAGAACTGTCTGGAGTTCTGGAACAAGGAAGGAAAAGGTTTTGAGTGGAACGACCGTCCATGCAGTTGGGAAATATTCTTCATCTGTGAAGAGCAGTGATAAAAAAAAAACATTTCGAAAATTCTTGAGCTCCAACTAATAAAAGAAATATAATTTTTTTAACAACTGTCTCGTCTCTCCTCTCGTTGTGCCGACATTTATTTACCGATACACGACGGAGGATAATTCCGAATAGTTAATTCGTCGAAATGAGTCGAGGGCGGGTGAATCGAGGGGAGTCTGAGAGCAGCTAATCGAATATCGCTCGGCGCAAAACGTATTCCTCGCTCACTGTTCCCCCGTTATCTCTTCGCCACCGAGATCCGCCAGTTGCGACAGTGTCAGGGGCACGTCTGGTTCGTCTTCGGGATCTTCTCGTTGTTCCCCTAACTGAGAACAAAAAAAGTAACATAATTTCTCAGCGCGGAAAAAATGAAAAAAATGTACGTATAATATTCCAAACGCTACCAGAATATGCGGAGGATATTGATATTTAAAAGTTCGCTTTTTCCGCAGTGGCGAACTCCGTCGTTTAATTAGCTCGTCGCGGATCTTGTAAATCAGGGAATTGGGAAGAAATCCGAAGGTCCGCAATCTCGAAGATTCTACGAGTTCTCGTGTCTCTCGCGGGTAGTCCGTAAAGCTTTCGAAACTGTATCCTGTATACAATCATATCGATAAACAATGCCATAAACAAATCGGCCTTCCTAATTTGTATTCGACGATTTTTATCACCTTTCAGCATCCCGCATAGACCTGGCTCGTTGCAAGTTCTCCTGACGACGGCGTGTTTGTCGACGTTCGCCCAAAAGTTGTGAGTAGGCAAGTCCTTTACAGTTTTGGACGAGGTGTCCAATAACTCGTTGATGTGTCTGTCCCAAGCTTCGGAGCTGAGAACTGATTTATCGGCCACCAATCTCGTCCCTTTCATGGCACCCTCTTTGATTCGCAGCACATCTAAAATCGTCCGAACTCGGAAACCCGAACTCCAATCGCATCGGACAAATTACCCTCGTCTCTGTACTGCAAATTCAAGCAAGTTTGTTCGAGCAGCATGAGCTCGAGTCTCGGGGCGTCGGAGCTTTTCGTGTCGAGAGAACCGAAGGGCGTGCTGCTCACTGGATGCAGAGCTTTCTCGCGGTCGACTTCTTCCTCGTATACTCGATAATCGGAGCTCTCTGGTATTTCCTCTTCGTCTGAGTACTCGGGTATCTCCTCGACGATCAATCGAGCTCTGTACTTCGGCGACAAATCTGCAAGGACGCGACCATAATATTAATATTAGTGTTATGAAATTTTAAAAATAATAAAAAGTTGACAACATATTCATCTTCTCTACTGCATAATTCGTCTGTAACCTAGTATTTTTTGTATACTGCGAGTTCTTTTCAAATTCTCAACTTGTATTATTTTTCATTTATAAAAGTCTTCATTTTTTGAGTTCAGTTCCATGTAAAATCGACTCTCCTCATCGATAAACATAATAAACATAATCGAACGGTCCAAGGAAGTTTTGCGTCTCACAGTTCTTATAGGGAATCCTGTAGAGATGCCTTCCCGCGCCGAAGACTATATCTCCGCGCAAGGACGAGAAGACGATGTTCCAGGCGCACGTGCAGATCTCCAGAATCTTCAGCAGACCGTTCTCCGAGTCCCAGACGCGAATGGTGTTGTCGACGGACGAGCTGGCGCATACTCGGAGGGACTCTGAAGTCGCGATTGCCACAACGACGGACGTGTGGTCTTTCGATGGGTGGTGGTCCAATCGTACTGGCGTGAGATATCTTCGTTAATTGCGTTCATAAAAACTCGTCTATCTACGATAGACTTTAATCAATGTACCGACTTCTTTCAGACGTGTCGTACATGAAGAGCGGATGGGCCTTGACTCCCTCCGTACTGCTCACCATACACACCGTGGCTCTGAAAAATTGTAATTCGTAACGTGAAGAACAGAAGAAATCCGATCTGAAACATTGTAATTCTCAACGTGAAGAAAATAAGAGATCCGATCTAAAACATTGTAATTCCTAACGTGAAGAAAAAAAAAAGTCCGTTCTAAGACATTGCAATTCGTAACGGGAAGTAAAGAAGAGATCCGATCTGAAACATTGTAATTTGTAACGTGATGAATATAAGAGATCCGATTTGAAACATAGGAATTCGTACCGCGAAGAAAATAAGAGATTCAAAACTGTACTGAAAGTCTTACCCAATCGAAGCTAAAAGAGTTATCGGCACGGTGTAATAAAGGCTGCACACCAGCGCCAATGGTATCTTTAGATCGGAAAATACCCTCCAGACCTTGACGCACTTGTCGCCTCCCACGGAAACCACTTGGCGTGAAAGCGTGGAAGAGCATAAATTCGTAACGGGACCTTCGTGCGCAGCTATAGCGGTCTCGTGCTTTCCGCTGGTTTCCTCGATTACCACGAGCTTTCCTTCCGCCGTGCCGGCTATTATGCGCGTAGAGATCGGATTCACGATGGTCTTCCGCTCGTCGATCGTCGAGCGGACTTTCTCGAATGACTCGTAAGCCACGATGCAAGTTATCGTCCATTCGTCGTTGACCCAAACGTGTCTGAAAGTTGACGATGATTACACATATACATTGGCATTTTTTTGGTAAGTGAGTCAGCGGTTTACATACTTTAGCTTCATGGGATTCGTCCTCGAGCTGCTGACCAGTATCTCTCCCGTTCTCAGTATAATGGTGTACATCCTGTCTGCAATAAAAATTAAAATCATTGTCACCGTCACGAATTTTTTAGATTTGTTATTCATTATTTTAGGTTTTCTCTATTTTATGCTATCTCTGATATTCATTATTTTATCTGGCCTGGCGCCTGGTCACCCTCACTATATTAAATCCATTGATGGGTTTCCCATCTACTTGTGATTGGGCTTGTGCCGTTTTTCCCTTAAATAAATAAATAAATAAAATGCTCTACGAGTGACACACGAGCGATACAACGATAAAAGCTGTTCGGGAAGACTATTAAAAAAAGACTGTACAAAATCAAAATCATAACTAATTTCAACTTGATCTCATACTGTTATTCTATTATCTGAATTATTTATGTCAGAGGGCCTGTCCCGTAAATTTAATAAATAAATAAATAAACAAGTAAATAAATAAATAAATACATTTTCAGATGACCAACCCGTGATCCCACTGTACGCTACGCCGATGACTTCGAGACGGGGCGAGAGTAGCTGAACGTTCATCTGCTTTCCAGTGCGAGAGGACAACATTCTCACGGTGTTATCGGAGCTGGCGACGATTATGCGGGTCGGGAACGTGGGGTTCGTTGTCGAGTGCAAAATCGCAGCAGGTGCCCTGCGGACGCGATTTGTCTATCACCTAGAGCCCTCCCGTAGGTCTGACCGGTTGTTTTTTTTTTTTTTCAATTATCAAATCCACGGTAATCTCACGTGAGCGAGGCGTAGAAGACGTAGAGCTGATTCATGTGAAAGCAATTGAGTTTCGTTCCCAGGGTCGCGACCGACGTGGCTGCCTCGTTGATCGCAATTCGCCATATCTCACCGATGTCCTCGAACGACTCAACTTTGCCGCGGAGATTGCAGCTCCAGACTTGCAGCACGTTGTCGTCGGAGCAAGTGATAAATCCGCAGATCGAGGGGTGCGGCGATATCGCTCGGACTTGACCGTTGTGGCCGCCCGGACAAGTCATCGTGCATTCCAGCTGGAGGCTCCAGGCGTGAACGTCTCCCAGCTCGTCGCCGCTGATTATCCATCCGCTGATCCGATGATAGCAGAGCGCCGTTATCGCCGATCTGGTCGCGCCCGATCGTTTCGCGATGAAATCCACGGGAGCCTCGGTCTGCCTGGAGCTCTCGGGCTCCGCCGACATGACGTAGATCGTCGTCAGGTAAGAACCAGCCAGACTCAGGGTTTCTGCGTTATCGTTCCGGGTCATTAATTCTCCGAATATTTCTCAGGGCTCTCGTGGAGACTTACTGGAAATTTCTACAAGCGAGGAGCACTCGATTTTCCACATGGCACCGAACGCACTGTCCACGTACGACGAGGTCGACAGGCTGTTGAGAGGGTGTTCCGTGTCGTGCATGGGGTATCTCTGGAAATAAAAAATTGTCTCGTAAAATCAACGGGTTCGTTCTTTAACGCAGATCTGCTTGGCTATGCGTTATTTTCCAGCACGCACCGGCTTTCAGATAATCGGACCTACAGTCAGTTTATTCGTGCCGACGACGATTATCTCGTTGGTGGTGGAAGAGTAGAAGAGCTCCACGATCCTGAATTCATTGCGGACGACCTGGAGCACCTTGCAGGAGAACGTGACGATCCATATGAGATCGTCGTGGGGAATGTAACAGGCCGAGACTCTCGCCCCGGGACACCATATCATTCGGGTGAAGAGCATCGTAGCGCTGAGAGGATACGAGGGTCTGATCGGCTTTCCTTGCATGGAGTATCTGTGGATCGTTGCTCCGGCATCCAGGACCAGGTATTCCTGCATTAAAAAGAAATAGACGTTAAGAGCATGTCTTTTATTACCACGGTCGGTAATAAAAACTGTAATCAACTTTTCGCACGGATTGTGGCATCCACGATCAAAAGTAAAATCTCATCGAGAGCCGAGATGATATCCGCTTCCGATGAGAGTTTTACTTTCGATCGTACATCCGAGAAACCGTGAGAAAAGTTTATTACAGTTTTCGATACCGACTGAGCCCGGGATGGACGGGAAGAGAGGTGTTTCATATGGTCTTAAGGGAAAGTGAAGGTCACGTGACGGGGCCATGAGTGTGAGAGATAGTTGCGATTTTCAAATTAACTTTATTCAATGGTAATAAGTTTTTTGAGAAAAAAATAAATTAGGGCCTGATGCAAAATACCGTGCGTATCCGGTTCGAATTTGCTTTTCCTTAAAAAAATGAACACTCTTGAGAAAAGTTCATTACAGTTTTCATTACCGACCGCGATATTTCACTTCCCCTTAAGGCTTGGTGAAACAGACACAGTCGGTAACAAAAACTGTAACGAATGGGATTCGGTAGACAGTTCGCGGAAAAGCAAATGTTACCTGATGTAGAATTCAATACCGCGTCCGACGATAGTTCGTTTTTATCCTAAATGCCGACTACTTCTATATAACATTGTTCCGAAAAATACATCTATTTCTCTTGCATTCATATGTCACGTGGTACATGTTTCACCTCGTTTTAATTGAGATACGGTAAAGGGGTTACGTGAGCAATGATCGTTCGTCTTACCTGAGTCTCCGTGCAGTAACAAATTTCGGTAAACGTGCCGATCAGCAGGGTAGACGAGGTTAACTTCAATCCGTGATACAATTTATCATCGCGAATTCCCTCGAACATACTGGTATCGGCGCGATTCTTCAATCTTTCTCGCAACTTCTCCACCGCGTTTTTCCAATCCCTCTCCCTCTCTTGAACGCTCGAGCTATCGGACATTATTATCGGTTGTTCGATTTGAATTTGCGCTCGAATTTGCGCGCTTTTTCCGAGGATGCTGCCAACCGCTGACAATCGTCGGATCTACGACATTCAAAAGTTGCATGCACTGACAGGATGTTGCAAAATGGCCTCGAAGGTTTGTTTATTTTTGTTTTCTTTAGTTTTCAACTCTCGGCGCAAGTCCTTTGTGCAGATCGCGAACGTTCACCTGTTCACACCCAAAATGAAAATAAACAATGTGGCGTAGTTGAGAGAGTTGCGCGTCGAGATTTCTCACGAGAGTTTCCTTAAGTGGATCGTTGATCATCTCCGCGTATCTCCGTCGTCTTCCTCGGAACCGTCGCGGCACTTTGGACGCGATTCAATAACACTTACTTAGAACGACTGCGTCGTGCGCGAGAGAGGATACGCGGAAGGCGAGAAAAAGTTTGGCGCGAGAAAGACCCACAACGGACAAGTCACTGTCTATTTTTACGCACTACAAGCGCCGTATCGATACATTTTTGCATGCAAATTCACACTCGAAATAGATGTCGTCACCGCGTCTCGCAGAGCTCTACGCGTCGTGGTGTGCGTATTTATATCGTAAATGGAGCGTCGAATAATGGCTTTTGAGGTTAGCGAGCCATCGACGAGCGGACAGTCGAGCTCTCGCGACTGTTGAGAAAGATCGTGCGCTCCTTCGGCTGTGTTTTAGTCGCTCTCCGGCTAATCGCTTGTGACATTCTCGCACGACGAAACGTCTCTCCCGCCTCGCAACTCTTGCGCGCTTCGACTGGACCTACAGTGTCACATCGCCGTGCGATCATGGCCGAGGAAACGGACATCGAACAGTCTCTGGTCAACCGTGTTTACTACATGGCCAGAGACGGAATGGCGATGACCCTGTACTCGTTTCTGCGCGAAAGGCCGGACGAGCAGATCGACAGACTCATCAATCAGGTGAGAGCAAAGCCAAGTCGAGCGATCTTTTTTTCTAACCGAATTGTCCGAATGTCAGCTCCTGCCCCCCCCCCCTTCTCGCACTCGCTGTCATCGCGGGTCTTTGTCCCGAATGTGAAACGTTTGGCGGCTCGACGCGTTCTCTCGAATCGTCCGACATTGGGATAGGCCGCGCGGATGAACGATCGGATCACCGTGATTTATCGCACCTCGGCGATCTGGCATCGCGCTAGATCGTCGATACGATTTAAAAATAGTTTTGGACACTAAATCTCATGACCGTCTCGTGACTGGCAGTGTCGGGTGCGTACGATATTGACACGTGCCCGAGCGTGCTCTTCGCCGAACACGCTTCTGGCAGAGTGCCAGTGGTGTCTACGCATAAAGTGGGAATCTTTGTTCTTTGTTCGCTAGTTGACGGATGATTTGTGATTTTCAGAAAGTCACGGAGGACGACGGACAGAGATGCACGCCACTGATCATAGCTGCGAGACACGGACATGACAAGATCGTCAAGATTCTTATCGAGAAGTTCAAGCCAGATCTGGAGGAGGAGGGAACCGTCAAATTTGACGGATACGTCATCGATGGAGCTAGCGCTCTATGGTGCGCCGCAGGTTCGAAAAAGACTTGTATACTTTGTGTGTTATGAGAAAGTAATGATTAATGTTTATTCAAAGGTATTTATTATGATAATAGGAATAAATGGAAAAATTTAATTAGTCCACTGTTACTTATGTTTTGCTTTCGGGTGTTCTTTTATTTCTATTTTTATGTCTGTTTTTATTTATATATTTATATTTATATTATGTCTATTTTTTATTTACATATTTTGTAGCGCTTCTTGCTATTTTCTTGCTGATTTTCTTCTTTTCAGTCGTACTTCTTAGTTTACAGTTTTAGTTTTAGTTTAGGGTTGCTTTCAGCGTCCCTTGTTGCATTTTTCTTGTATTTAGGTCCTGCATGGTGCTCTCAGGGAATTTTGATCTCGGAGCATGGAATTAACACTTCTATCTACAGTATAAAAAAATTTTGTTTGAAAATTAATTAACTGAATTCGAAGCTTCATTTACACGCACAGTTTCTTAAATTTCAAAGACATGCCCGTTGCAATTTTACAGTACAATTTTTATTTTTAATGAACATTTTTCTAAATATCGGCCAAAAGATTTGTAATTTTAATATGTGGTTTTTTATTTAAAAATAAAAGTACATTAATGTGAAATTAATGTAATTAATGTAAGCAAATTTCAAGTTCCAGTACATTCAATTTACAATTTATCTTTACACTGTATTTATCGATCTATCTATCTATAATATTATACACAATAGAATATACTACACTATATTGTAATATGTAATAATTATTATTCTATATTGATGTTAATACTTGTAATATTACTTTGCGCAGGCGCCGGACATTTGAACATAGTGAAGACACTGGTGAAGGCCGGAGCGGACATAAATCATCCTACGAACACCAATTCGACACCCCTGAGAGCGGCGTGTTTCGACGGTCGTCTGGACGTCGTAACTTACCTGATCGATCACGCGGCCGACATACACATCGCGAACAAGTACAACAACACGTGTCTGATGATAGCCGCTTACAAGGGACACCACGACGTGATAAGCTTCCTGCTCGAGAAGGGGGCGAATCCGAACGAGAAGGCTCTGTGCGGCGCTACCGCATTGCACTTCGCCGCGGAGTGCGGTCACTCCAGTATCGTCTCGGAATTGCTGAAACACGGCACGAAGATAACGAAGAACGTCAGTGGCATGACGCCGTTGATCGCCGCGGCGGAGAGGACGCGAGCCGAGGTCGTGGAGTCGTTCGTGATCGAAGACGTCGTCACCAAGGAGGAGACCATCGATGCGTACGAGCTGCTCGGCGCGTCGTTTGCCAATGACAAGGACAATTATTGCCTGACGCGCGCTTTCCATTATCTGGAACTGGCGATGAAACTGAGGTAACCCGCGGTACAATTATCTGTTATCGACGATTTTTGCATCTGCAATTTTTTATGCATTGTCAGCCATACCTTTTTTTGATCGTGAATCGATTCTCGGAACGCGGGTATTTTTTTTGTACACGAACGACTAGCTAATTTATTTTGATTTTAGAGCTATCGTCACATGTCACTTTTTACCGAATAAAAAGCCGTGGGGCATTTTTAAATTGGACATACGAGTAATAATAGCTCTAAAATCAGAATGAATTGACTAGTTGATGTACGAAAATAAAAAAAAAAATAAAAAAATACCCGCATGCGGAGAATCGATTCCCGAACCGATAAGTCCCTAGATATTTTGAAATCGGTTGCACTGTCAAAAACATATGCAGAAATCTTCAGGGTCATAACATCCGAAAGTCCGTTGAAAACTAGTTGGGCGATTTTTTTCAGGTTCAGCGATCCAGACAACGTCATACATAAAAAACTTACTGGTACAGTGAAAGCTTACGAGTATTGGAGAGAATGCGAGACTTTAGAGAAGCTGAGGAGTATCAAAAATAATCACAACGCCATTCACATGGAGTCGCTCGCGATCAGGGAGAGAATATTAGGTGAGATAGTTCGTACACACTCTGTTTTTAATATTTTTTTTTAATGCAGTCTTTCCATATTTTCTAAAACCGCCGTCCAATTTTTCAGGCACGCACAACCCCGAGGTGCCGCACCCGATAATCTATCGGGGAGCTGTATTCGCAGACCACGCGAGATTCGACAGGTGCATCGATCTGTGGCTCCGCGCGCTGAAGCTCAGACAACTGAACAACATATCGGTGGCGAAGGATCTTCTGCGGTTCGCTCAGGTTTTCTCGCAGATGATACACGTTGGAGTGGATCTGCAGTTTCTGCAAGCTCTCGACGTACTGGAGGCGAGCGTAATCGAGCTTGGTAGGAACAAGGCCAAAATCGCAAAGCCCGATCCGAAAGACGACATCGATCAGTGCATCGTGCGTGAGAAATACTGCAAACGCGGTAAATCGCTCGGGTAAACGTTGAAGGCTGATTAAAATTCTTTTGCAGGAAGAATCGGAGTCGAACCTCACGACGACTCTGTACATTCTGACGATACTAACGAAGCTCATGACCCTGAACGGTTACGAGAAGGGATACGACGAGGCGGACGTTAAAAAAGCCCACTACCTGGTGCACCAATTGTGCGCTCTGAAGATGACGCTGGCCGACGGTCAGACGCTGCTGCATCTGGCCGTGAACGCGAAGACACCCGTGGACGACTTTCATACGAACGATGTGTGCAAGTGGGTTTTGTAACGATTCAGTAAAATAATAATTATTCGTGACTCGTAACCGTGTTAACTTCGTCGCCAGATTCCCGTGTGCGGCCACTGCGAAATTGTTGATTCAATGCGGAGCGGACGTAAACGCGATGGACAACGACAGGAATACGCCGCTTCACGTTATCGTCACGTATCAGAAGCCGATTAGGTAAGCTTCAAGCAAATCCTGTACGAATGCTCGCTGCCCTCTAGCAATTTGAGTAACCGCTTTTAATTATTTTATTTTTTGTTATAAAAATAACCGCAGAATAACAGAACAAATTACGGTAGTTCCACGTCACTTTTTACTCCGTAAAAAAATACGAAAAAAAAAAAAAATGAAAAAAATACCAAATTTTAATTGGTTACTGCTGCGATTATTTTTTCGGTTACTGAAACAAAAAAAGACCGTTTCCGAGCACTGCCTGTGCTTGCGAAGGTATTTTCATGACTATTTTTATGGCATTTTTTTGCGATTATTTTAAAACTCGTAAATTACCGTAATTGTTTCGGTCATTTTAACGTTTGCTGAAGCTGCTAGGGTGTTACATTCTCTAAACGTCGATCATTTGATTAAAAGCGATTTCATGACGCTGCACTGCATCATACTGGAGTTGATCGATGCCGGAGCACACGTCGATACCGTGAACAGTTTGGGGAAAACGCCTTACGAGGCTGCAACGACTGGTGCGTATTTATACCGAACGATATTTATATAGAATGAATAAAATATTTTTACGAAGCGATCGTTCATTTGTCCCTTTCAGGTGTCGCGGAGATAATACTGAGGGCTCAAACGAAAATCTCGCTGAAGTGCATGGCGGCGAAGGCTGTGAAAACGTACGGGCTGTCCTACAGCGGAAACGTGCCACGAACGCTCGAAAGCTTCATAGAACTTCACGGTTCAGGACTGAATCAGGGTTAACGATAATAGTTAAGGGCTCGAGCCCAAAGTGAAAGGAGCAGCGATCTCTCGCTCAACGGCCGGACGCAGTTCGATCGAGACCGTCGTAGTCCCGTAACTCGCAGCGCGGTCCGATCGGCGCGTCGGGCGTTTCAAGACTTCCGCGTGCGTATATTAACATACATATACTTGTAGTATAAAAAAGAAGCGATGGTAGAATTTGCCCGAGGCTACCAGGGAAACACTTAATTCCAGTGAAATTCTGTACACGCTGTGTAAATACATTGTAAGATAGGGAGGTATACATTAATCGCCTATGATCGACGGCGAGAGATCGTGTCTAGCGAATGAGTGGGAGCTTGAAAAGCGCGGATTCGTGACGTACAAAATAATATATGTATATGAACGGGCGCGTATGCCCGTCCTGTAATTTTCGTACGATTGTTCTACTTGTAATAGGCCGATGAGAAAAAAATGCCAAGAATTCTTTTTTTGTGAGAATATATGGAAATCGTCGATACATCCAGCGTTACGAGTATCTGCGATGCTATCCCAATTTTTTCTTTTGTACAATGTTCGTTGGCTCAAACACCACAATGTTTAATTAACCGTGTTAAATAAAATATGTTTATAACGTTCCTGCTATCCTTACAATACATTTCTCAACCCTGTGTCAAATTAGTAATTCAACTGAAACTCTAAATAGTTATGACAATATTTATGGAAGATGTACAATATTCGGTACTATACTTCCGGTTTTTAAATCTAATTTTTCAACCGGAAGTCATACCGAAAATACGTCACATCTGGTTTGAAAATTTATTTTTGGACCGAAAGTGACATATTTCCGAAATGACGTCACTTCCGGTCGAAAAATAAGATCCGGAGTAACCTTACAGAGAACATTTTTCAATTTTCTCTGGAATGTATCTCGAATGCAGAGAGTGACTACTAGAACTACTGTCTGTCGGTAACGCAGGAAGGAAGAAAAGATTCTGAGCACAAGGTGAAGATCGCTGCAGCATCGCCTTCCGTCGCCATGTTTATTGCCGGAACAGCTGGGTAAACAGCAATGGCCGCGCACGTTGAGTTACGCTGATGTTTACCTGCAGTGCGTCAATACACTTGCAATCACCGATGTTTCGTAAGTAGCTCGTAATCCGACAAAAATTGCTTGTCAATCTTCGCAAACATGACGACCAAGCCCAGATTCCTGATACCAGGTATGAAAAAAAAAAAAAAAAAAAAAATCGGTTAAACTATAGTTACACCGTAGGTGGGTCCACACATGCGTAAACGCGACGATAAATGTAACGATTTTTGCAGGAGAGAACACATTCCAGGAGGACAAACCCGACATAGACGCTCACTCGTCTACGCAATTTGTTTACAACGCTCATCACTCTTTGGCTCTCGGCCTCCAGCGTCAGAGGTTGCCGATAGCAAAAAATAGAAATCACATTGTCTATCTTCTGGAGAAGTATCAGTCGCTCGTGTTGATAGGCGAGACGGGCTGTGGAAAAAGTACCCAAGTGCCGCAGGTGACTATTAAATATTTACTGGGCGTAGCGCGTAACATCCACGTCCAGAAATTGCATGCGTTATGGAGTTTCATATGTGTTACCGACTATAAGCGTGCATCGTGGAGCTCACAGAGTGACACCTTCATCATCAAGGTTGCACGGCAAACGCTATGAATTCTTAACTTTTATTGATTTCTCTAGAGCGATGTTTACAAATTAGTCATCGAGCGCGGGGGACAAGACTCGCCCTGTTGACGCGCTATTGCAGGTGACTAGTTTATAAAAGGGAACAGCGTCGTTTCCCAGGAAGTTTATCTAGGCACCGGTATCTGCTGTAAAATTGATAAGAATCGCGATGGGGGAAAAGCGCCCTGCCGATTCCACGCGACGCGATTATCCGTCGAGCCTGTGCCGCCCCGTTTCGCGGAGTAAGGAGTGGGAAAGCCGTGGTTAATGATCCTCAGTAAGCTCGGCGAGCTCGGTCGGCGATGGCGCTCATTTGACCCGAGTGTTCGAACGATCGGCGCGCACCGCTCGAGGAGATTCAACGGATAACGATAAATTTCGTCGAACCCTCGAGAGATCGATGAGATCGATGAGATCGATATCGCGATCTCACGGTTGCCTCCGATCGTTCTCGCGAATGCAATAATCCGACTCATTTTTCGGTGTAAGGAGACTATAAAAAAAATAAAAATATCTTCCGATCCATCGATACCGTGGCGCGATTACTCGCTTAACGAGATAAGATAATGCCGAGGCTGAGGGTAAGAGGGTGGTAGAGAAGATACGGGAACCGTTTTTTTTTCTTTGTACAATACCGATTCCGTATATGGAACGCAGAAGATCGCCAGTCCAAGAAGACGAGTCAACTTCGTTAAGGAACTATCGAGCATAATTTCTTCTTTTTTTTTATTTTTAAACGTGAAGTATCAAAGTTTCGGAAACAAGTGCCGTTCGCTCGTACGATGAAACTGACGACCATATGCCTGAGCGGTCAGTTCAAGTGGTTTCTTCTCACGCTGTGCTATCTAACGCTTCTTTATTTCTTCATAATGGATTACCGGCTCTACTACCGAATCCGGGACTACGCGCTGCGATCGAGAGGAACGAAGGATGAGCCGGACTACGCGTCGAGCATCCCGTGCGATCTGGACCCGCTCTGCACCGTCACCGTCAAGGGGCTTCTGCTGGATTATCCGAACTACTACCTGCTTGGCCCCCTCGCAGCGCTGTTCGACCGTCTCGTCGGGTTGAGCGACTGGAGCTGGATATCGCCGAACGCCATCAGCTTCAGCCACGTAGCGGTCGCCGTCGCCTCTGCCAAGTGCGTTTCCAGCAAATCCCTCGTCCAGCGGAGATTCGGCGTTCTGCTCTTCGAGGTCCGATCGTGGATGGACGATCTGGACGGACTCGTGGCGAGGAAGCGCATGCACGTGGACGGCGAGCGCTCGGAGATCGGCACGACGGGTTATTACGTCGACGGGCTTTGCGACGCCCTCGGCACCGTCGCTCTCTTCGTCGGTGTGTTCCACTATATCAGATGGAATCTGCCGAAGCACGGATACGAGAAGCTCCAGCCAGTCCAGCAGACGGTCGAGGCCAAACACCCCGGGGCGTGCATCGTTCAGCGGAAGAAAGTCCGAGTCCGCAAGGTCGCCTCCTCGGTGATTCTTCTGCTGGGCGGGCTTCTGGCCTCCAGCATGGCGTGGAATCGCTACCTGTATCTCTACCAGGACCTTCTGGAGACGAACGAGGCGAGAGGAAACGCGCTGAGCCTCGACGAACTTCACCGTCGGCAGAGCGAGGTCTTTCGCTTCAACTCCTTCTGGCTCGTGTCCTCGTTCTGGAGGCTGCTCAATCCCCACGCCGTCACGGATTATCTGCTGTTCGCGGTGTTCGTGGATCGACTATGGGACTACGTTAACATCGTGCGATGGGGACTCTACGGGGTTCTTCTGGGGCTCGTGTATTTCACGGAGTTTCACTATCGTCAGGTGTCGGCGTTCATGAGCGAAGGTCATGCGGTCGGGACGATGGTTCATCAGCGATACATTATCGCTACGATGGTTCACGGTAACCGAACGGCCTCTTAGAACCACCGAATGACGGAGCCCCGAAAACGGTCACGGATTATCTGCTGCTCGCTGGGCTCCTCGATCGTCTCTGGGAATTCGTTAACATCGCGCGATGGGGCCTTTACGTGGTCCTTGCTCTCATTTGCTTCACGGCGTTTCACTATCGGCGTTCGTAACCGGAAGTCCTGCGGTCGGGCCGATCGTTCATCAGCAGCGACGATGATTCATGATAACCGAACGACCGGACGAGGGAGCCCCGAAAACGGTCAAGGATTATTTGCTGCTCGGCGTCTTCCTTTGGATTTACTCTGGAAATACGTTAACATCGTGCGATTGGGTCGAACGAGGGAGCCTCGAAAACGGTCAAGGATTATTCGCTGCTCGGCGTCTTCCTCGGTTTACTCTGGAAATACGTTAACATCGAGCGAAGGATCCGAACAATGGAGACCCGAAAACAGTAACGAATTGTTTATTGCTCGGCGGTTTCTCCGATTTACACCGGAACTACGTTAAAATCGGGCGATGGGGCCTCTACGGGGTTTCGCTCTCATTTGCTTCACGAAGTTTCACCATCAAGTATCGTCGTTCGTGGTCGGAAGTCCCGCGGTCGGGGCGATTGCTCATCAGCGTTATATCGTGGCGACGATGATTCACGATGAGCGCAAGGAGTCTCAAAACGCGCCGGACGACAGAGTTCTCCGAAAATCAGCTGACGATCGAGAGAAATCGTCGACGAGCCGACCGAAAAATCGACTATCTTATCAATCTCAATACTGATCCGAAGTTTGTTTGCGTGCACACACGTCGTTTTTCGTCATCCAGTTGATTCAACACACTCGTCTGTGATAAGAACGATAATTCAACGAAGCGTCGCTTCGGACTTCGATCGTCCGTACTGTACAAACACGCTTTGTTTTTAAACAATCGGCAGCGAATTAAAGCGTTTTATTAATTTATAACTATTTTTGTAATAAATTTTATTTTTATTGAACGAAAAATCAATAGCTGTACGTTGTTCTTTCTACCCGGAGTCCCGGACGGCGATGAGGAAAATTTAATGCCGACGCGAATGACGATTTTTTTTCCGTTTTTTTTTTTTACGAATTGCAGTATCTCGTGGAGGCCGGATGGGGCGCGGATGGAAAGATGATCGCCATCACGGAACCGCGGAGGGTCGCGGCAACGTCCCTAGCGAGTCGCGTCGCCGACGAACGGGGCTGCGTTTTGGGAACTGATGTTGGATACTCCATAAGGTTCGACGACTCGACCGACGCGAGCACGAAAATCAAGGTAAACTTGGGTCCGAGACACTGATAATAAATTACGATGGAATCAACTAAATATTAGGGCAGTTACGTTCAAATGAATATTTTGTTGGTACGGCTAAAAGATTGGTCAGTTCAATCATTTATTTTTATTATTATGATTTCACAACAAGATTTTTGAGGCATTGAAATATATCGTTCGACCAACTATATTTTTATTTGACTATTTCGGCCCGAATCTTTAGTTGATTCAACCGCATTTTTTATCAGTGTACCGATCGACCTTTGCGCAGCCGAAAGGATACGAACTAACAAAATATTATCTTTTTGTTTCAAGTACATGACCGAAGGTATACTGTTGCGAGAAATGATGGGCGATCCGTTGTTGACGAACTATTGCGTAATTATCCTGGACGAGGTCCACGAGCGGACTCTGCTGACGGACATCATAATGGGACTATTGAAGAAGATAATTAGGGTTCGTGATAGTCGCTCGCTCGCGAGAGTTAACCCCTCGTGTATAATTTTTTTTTCTACACTGTAAAAAAAAAAGTATGAAATTTAATGTACCGGACTGGAAGTTTTTATGCAAAAACTGGTATTTAAGTTTTATGTGCAACTGTGAAGGAAAATTAATGTTTGGAGCATTAAAAACATTTTCGATACTTTCTTTTTAATCATTAACTTTAATTGCGATGAAAAAGTATATTCATTTTTCATCACAATTGTACATTAAATTTAATGTATCAGTTTTTGCTTAAAAACTTCCAGGCCGGTACATTTAATTAACATTTTTTTTTTTTTATACTATAACTTCTAACTCATGACTGGGGTGGATATCCACCCCACGTATTTCTTTTACGTACAAGGGTCCTATGAGCAACAAATGAGGTTTTGCGCACATGAATCTGTTTGTTTTTTAATGAGGAATGGCATGCGGCAAATTCGATTTTATTAAAGTTTAGGGGGTGAAAATCAAACTTAAAGCTCAAAACGTAACGGAAATTGCCGAAAATCGAAGTTTTTTTTGGAATATTTTCTGAGGGGTTTTCCACCCCATACATGAATTCTAGGGTTAGCCCTAAAACTCATGCATGGAGTGGAAAACCACTCCAGACGATAGTCAAAAAATGCGACTCCCCTCTGCCATTATCCAACTCTACGATAAAAAAAGTACACAATGCTATAAATATTACAATGCTATAACCCAAGTAGCAAAAATAGATCTGGTATGAAAAAGTAATCCAAATCGGTTGCATATGTCCGTCCGGATGGTAACTGTAAGCTATTCCACGTCCGAAAGTTAACGTTTGGACGTAAGATAGCTTATAGTTACCATCCGGAAGAACATACGTAACCCAGTTATATTAATTTTTCATACCACATGTATTATTGCTACCTGAGAAGTGCGGGATTTTCTTCGAGTATGAAGTTAGCACAAATGACACGGGGGTGAATGTGGTTATTTTAGCGAAGTCGGGAAAACAAATATTCTTTTTACAGAAGCGTAGAAGTCTGAAGGTAATCGTGTCGTCGGCCACGGTGGACGCCGAGCAGCTCCGCGACTTTTTCAACACAAACACTTCCAAGGATAGCGCGAAGGACACGGCTACGATACTGAGCGTCGAGGGAAGATTGTACCCGGTCGATATATTTTACGTAAAAGGTGCGATAATTTTCCTACGTGGAAAATAAAATACGTATTAAAGACGTATAACACGTATTAAAGACGCATAATACGTATTAAAGACGTACAAAATGTATTAAAGACGTATAATACGCATTAAAGACGTATAACACGTATTAAAGACGTATAATACGGATTAAAGACGTATAATACGTATTAAAGACGTATAGTCCGTGTTAAAGACGTATAAGACGTATTAAAGACGCATAATACGTATTAAAGACGTATAAAACATATTAAAGACGTATAATACGTATTAAAGACGTATAGACCGTGTTAAAGACGTATAATACGGATTAAAAACGTATAATACGGATTAAAAACGTATAATACGGATTAAAAACGTATAATACGTATTAAAGGATGATGTTCACAAATTTTGACCTTCGCAGATCCAGTCGCGGACTACGTCAAAGCGGTCGTCGACACCGCCTTGAAGATCCACGAGACCGAGGAGACCGGAGACATACTGGCTTTTCTCACCGGAATGGAAGAGGTGGATCGAGCAGTCTCGTTGCTCAACGAATACGCTAAACTCGTAAAAGAAGGAAAACGTGAGTGTACCGCACGACGCATGAGGAATTGCAAGGTTCATCTAATTTGCACTCGTTCAGGGTGTTGTCACCGATAGACCGAACACTTAATCAGACGAAAAAGATCCAGTGATCGAACTTTTTTAGTTACACTCGCGCTTCAACTGATCGTGTTCGTTGATGGTGACGGTGCATTTACCGGTCTACTTTACGCACATTACAACGATGTATTATGTAATTTTACAGAGAAACTGATGCCTCTGGCGATGTACGGCTCGCTGCCAAACTCCGAGCAGCTCAAGGTGTTCTGGAGAGCGCCAAAGGATTCTCGTAAAGTCGTTGTTGCAACCAATATCGCGGAAACGTCCATAACCATACCAAATATCGTTTACGGTGAGTCAAAGCTCTTTCCCTCTGTACAGCGAATCGTTAAGAGCAAACTTGTACCAATAATTTTGTCTTAGCATTTTCAAGAATCGAGCACGAGAGATGATATTTTCGTACGATTAGCAAACGTAAAATTCAATAATACCTGAACTAAGTTAAAAGGAGATAATAGTACAGTACTTAATTTTTTTAGTTTTTTAAAAATAGAAATATAAAGCTTATGAGACACATAAGACAAAAGTTATAAGACACATTTCTATTTTGATAAATCGTTAATGAAGAACCAAACAAATAAAGCATATTTTTTATATTCGTAGTGATCGATTGCGGATTCGCCAAACTCCCGTGGTTCGAGGTGGAGACTCAGACGAACAGTCTCATCGTCGCGCCGGTATCGAAGGCTTCGGCCGATCAACGAGCCGGAAGAGCCGGGCGTGTTCAGTCTGGACGTGCCTACAGGTAAAGCCTCGATGTGATTGAAAACTCGCATAAAACCACCAGCTCGACTGATGCGAAAATTGTTTATTTTCACAGATTGTACACCGAAGAGGCGTACGACCAGCTGTTCGACGCGACACCGCCGCAGATGCAAAGATCGGATCTCGCGCCGGCGATCCTGCAGCTGAAGGCCCTCGGCATCGACAATGTCCTCAGGTTCAACTTCCCGTCCTCACCGCCGAGCAAGAACCTCCTGGCTGGACTGGAGCTGCTCTACGCGCTCGGAGCGATAAACGACAGTGGAGACTTGACGAGTCCACTCGGAATGACCATGGCCGAGATGCCTTTGGAGCCCGTCCTGGCAAAGTGCCTCATCGTCTCGGGTAAGGCATTATTCTGCATTTATCGACGGATCATTCGACTCGGCCGATAAGATCGGAAAATTCCAGACTTTTCCCTGACCAATTAAAAATGTTCCCTGATCAAATTTCTGACGACTTCGATTTAAAAAAATTAATGATACAAATGAAAATCCCTCATTATTGTATTAATGTTTAGTTGTTTTATTTTTCAAAATGTTCTCTATTTTTTTTCAAGGCTTCTATTTATGTTTTTTAAATTTATTTATAGAAGGCTCGGCGACGATTTACCTTTTCCCTGACCAATTTTGGAATTCGCTGACTTTTCCTCGATTTCCTGACCAAGTTTTTTCGCTGACTTTTCTCGGTTTTCTCTGACCGCGGTCACCATGTATAATTCATCGTCTATCGTGTTTTTTATTGAACGGGAAGGACAGGCGAGATGGGCTGCTCCGACGAGATATCGACCATTCTCGCGATGCTTCAAGTGCAGAACGTGCTGATACGACCCGGCGGCGGCCAAGCGGCCATGAAGGCTCGCGTCGCCCATCGGAAGTTCGAGGTCGAGGAGGGCGATCTTCTCACTCTGCTGAACATCTACGCGGCCTTCGAGAAGAACAAATCGCCGAGCTGGTGTCAGAAACACTTTCTCAATCACAAAGCGCTGAGACGGGGAATTGAGATACGAACACAGATGAGAGGACTCATGAAAAAATTGGACATACCGATTTTGTCGTGCGACGGTGAGTGTCCGCTGTTGGCGCGAAGATTGCACGTGGGACGTCTAAAATTAATGTACGCTTTGCACATTTCGATGGGTTTCAGGCGACGTCGAGACTATACTGAAATGCATATGCGCCGGACTTTTTCCGAACGCGGCCTTTCTGCACTACACCGGAGTCTACAAGACCGTCAGAGGAAATCGCGATCTTTACATTCATCCCAACAGCTGCCTGTACACGCTCCAGCAACCCCAATGGTAATGCAAAGATTTTCGATAGAACTTTTATTCGAAATACCGAGGCTGTAGAACGATCTGATTTGGGCGTTCACTTTTTGTATTATGTTACAGGCACAAAAAATTGCGTACAAAAAAACAGCTCAACATATTTTAATGAAATGTTTGAAGATACATTCACTATTAACCACACATGCTGTGTGTGACATTTCAGCGGTTTGAATTTTATACATCCCACCACAGATACATTAGGACATTTTGTTCCAAATGTGATTTTTCGATGTTTTGGAAACATTCTGAACACTTTGTTGTAAAAATCTCGAAATTGTTTTTTTATTTTCACAAACACAAAGCTTCGTCTATGAGGAAATATTAAACAACCTTCCGATAAGAATCGTTAAAAAATGAGACTGCGATGAAAACCGAAAGAAGAAAAAGCCCAAATTAGACCGTTGATGTCGAAGTTTTTCTCATCGGTCACAGCCTCAACAACTATATTACCGATAGAATGTTTCCGTACCGACGAAGAAGATAATTAATGATAATTCTCTTTGGACATTTTCCAGGATCGTCTTCTGCGAGATTCTTCAAACGAACAAGACTTACATGCGCGAGCTCACAGTCATAAAACCCGAGTGGTTAGTCGAACTGGCGCCGCACTTCTTCGAGAGGACCGCTATAGAGACCGCATAGAGCTCCGCTCATCCGCAAAATTAACTACTATTTTTTTACACCAAAAGCGAAATAAAAAATCAGTATTTCAACGCTGCGTATGAAAAATTCATAAATAATCACAATGATCGATCGTAAATTCTTGATGCTGCCTATTGTCTGGCTGCGTGCCTGTGAACAGTTGCGTAAGGTTTCGATAATGCATGTGACAAGTAACATCATGTTTATTCCAAGCGACCGAGTTTTATGCGTATGCTAGCGAGTTTAAACATTTTTTTATTCGCGACTTTGCAATGATCATTTGCGTTTTCTGCATAAATCTCTGCTCGAGTGTTGCGCGATATCGGATCCAAGGACACGCTGCAGTTTATTATAGTGTCGATAATTTGCGTTTCTATTTTACCGACTGTACCACGGAAACTGCAATACCGAGAGCTTTCCTTGAAAATTTCTACTCTCCCGTGTCCAGACTTCGTTCTTTCAGTTTCGGTAGATCTCCACGCATGCCTCGGAGATCTCGAGTTGTTGGGACATCGTTCTGTACACGCAAAGGTCTCAGATGGATCGGTTCCGTGCTGACGATGAAGATACTTAAGGGGAAGTGAAATACCGCGGTCGGTAGTGAAAACTGTAATGAACTTTTCTCAAGGGTGCTAATTTTTTTGAGGATAAAGCAAATTCAAGCCGGATTCACACGGTAATTTCGCATCCGGCCTGAATTAATATTTTTCTCAAAAAAATTAGCACCATTGAATAAAGTTAATTTGAAAATTGCAACCATGAGAAGTACTATAGTAATAGTACTTCTCTCTTAAGATTTTCCACGATCGCACGATCAGGGCGATGATCGAGGTGTGGAGAAAACATTCGACAAGTAAAATCATATTTATTTCAAGGGACCGAGTTTTTTTTTATTTGCGCGCTCTAACATGCTTTCGACTTGGCGATTTTTGTTGCGGTCGTTTTCTGGTATGAATTCTTACCAAAAAAGGACTGTGCGCATGCGCAGTCACGTCATAATAATGAAAAACGCTAAATCGAAAGCACCTCTGCGTGTTTCTGCATAAATCTCTGCGCGTCTTGCGCGCTGACGGATCCAAGGACACACTGTACTTATCCGTATTAAAAGGCCGATAATTCGCGGTCCTACTTTACCGACTGTACCACAAAAACTGCAATACCGATCGTTTTCCTTGAAAATTTATCCTCTCCCGTGTCCAGACTTCGTTCCCCCGATTTCGCTGGATCTCGAATGCCTTGGAGGATCTGCGAGTCGCCGGGACACGGATACGTGCACGCGAGCCCGTCGAGGCCGTTAGGAGGACGGTAAGCTCGACGGTTACCTCAGGAAAGTATCAACGAAGTGTTCCCTGAGCCCGTTGGATCCGATCGCAACCTGGTAGCAGCGAGTGGGCTCCCGTCCAATCACAGCGCGCACTGCTGATAGAAAGTCAGTGGCGCGCCGCGTCGCCGTGCCGAGCGGACGAAGATAGACGCGCGAACACAAGCGTGCACGGTCGCGCGAGCGAGAGAGCGACAAAGTAGCTGTCGAATAAAGTAGGGAACGGTCAGGGACGGAGAGGGGGGAGGCGCGCCGTAACAGCAGCAGCGGGACACAGGTAGTCGCTCAGGTATTTGCCAGTCGAGGATGAGCGGGACCGAAGAGGTGTCCACCGATATATTCACGTGTTGCGTTTTATGCCTGCGTTGTAAATAGGTAAGTTCACTCCACGCTCAAAGTGAATCCGTGTGCGTTAATTTTAACACCGAACAGAGAGAAACAAAAATCTCTTTTCGTTACATAGTTCGGTCGGTAATTTTTTCATCTTTTTTTTTTTTAACAAACGCGGATGTGCGCGCGAACGCAACCGGTCGAGTTTGCTGCGGAATTAAGAGATCCTAGCTCGATTCCGCGAGCGATTTAAAGATAAATCGGTGCGCGCTTCTGTTACGGTGAGTTTTGTGTTTGTGCGCTCGGAAAGAAAGGTCGAGGTTGGACGGGCGGAAAGAAGGATCGAGGGATCGATGCGGTCCGAGGGCGGATATATTCATCAGGAAAAGTCCACGCCCGGACCAAAATATACATATATATAACCGATCGGACGTTCGGCTGTTCGGTGCGGCTGGCAGGAGCTTCGATATTAACTTCGTTCGCAAAGGTATTTATGGACATTATTTCGTGCAACAGGCGCTCTCGTCGCTGCCGTGCGTTAATGAACTCCGCTGAGAGAGACTCGACGCGATCCACGCGAGGAATCCTGCGTAGCCGAGAGAGTTCGCACGGCTCGCTCGAGATCGACGCTCCGCTTCTGTAATCGCGCATTATGCACCGTGTGTGTGTGCGCGCGCATATGTGTTGTTCCTTACCGACTCCCGACCGATCGGCGAGCGTTACTCAATCGAGGCTAAAAAAACTCGACTGCAGATCAGGTATTTACGAGCGACAAGTCGCGGGCTCTTTATTCATAGACGATTCGCCGATTTATAAAAGTCGAGACGAGAAAATCGTCGAGCGGAACGTCTCGTCCGACTCTCGGCGGAGAAATTTCACTGGCGTTGGACTCTGGAGAATCTCGTCGGTAAGCCGCGAAGAATTTATGGTAATTAACCGAGGCGCCGGTCTCGCGCACGCGCACGAGTCCCGGAATTTTCGGTTGAGCCATCGAGCCAGTGATTTTTCTCCGGTAGCCGAGACGCTCGATGCTGGATCTCGGCTGTGGTCGCTGGCGGAGAAGCCAGATGTTTTCTGTTGTGGTCGCACCCGCTGCGTGACTGGCTGGCGGCGATCCTGCGGCTGTCTCCGTTTTCCTCCGGCGCTCGTGGCGCGCGAGCTCACTCGGCCTCAGGCGTTTCTCTCGGGTTCGGCTCGACGCTCTGCGTCGCCGGAGGGCTCGTTAACCACCGTGCCGAGGCAGCCGAGGATTTATTAATCGTCTGTGACGATTCGAAACCTCCCAGGCTCGTAAATAGACGGGCCATTTTAATTCAGCAGTGGGCCGAGCGGCGGGTTCGGGAACTACTTCGGAAAAAGGCCTTGGTGGCTAAAGTCACGCCGGTCTCCGGAACGTTCCATCTTCTTGTTCGCGCGGGACGGAGCGTACGTATGGGATGCGCTTTGTGCAACTCTCGGGCCGTAGGCGAAAAGAACGAGGCATATTTTATTCACGATTTACACGCTAGTTTCAGAGTACAATGTCTGCGGTGCGGGGAGAGAGTGGCGGAAGAAGGAATTCGTAATCTGCGGGACGTTCAGGCCCGAATTAACGGTAACGGCGCGGGGCAGCAGCGACTCGAAGGCGGAGGTAGCGAGCGCCTCTCTGCGGCACGGGGGAAGCTTCGCGGCTCTGTTTACCAATTGCACTCGGCTGAGGCCGAGTAATTGAGATCGGGAAAGAAAATAATAAAAAAACGTGCGACGGTACCGGATCGGCGATTCGCTTATCGGTGAGAGCTGGCAGATAAGCCGACCGACTCTCCGGCGGCTCTTCGGTGGGATTCCGGTAAGCTGTCTCCGATCTTGAGGAGATTGGAGCGCTTCGGACTGGTCTATTGGGTGCTGCATTTTTAAAGTCGTTTATGCAAACCTTTACGCGTCTGTTGATTCTAGTGAATGGTTATTTTTATTACAGCAGATGTAGTTTACTTAGAAAAACATTAAATGCAATGGATTTGTTATAATAACTGGTTTTTGGTCAATTTCGAAATACATATTCGTTCATTTTTTTTGGAGATGAATCCACAATTTTTGCTCGATTTTGATGTATCACGGCTTTTTCTCTTCCTTGAAAGATGCTCTATGAATTCATCATTTAGATATTCAATAGTATTTCCCGTTATACAAAAAAACTGTTGTTTTTGCATGAAGGAATTTCGTCGATTAATAAACAAAAGGCTCTCATTTTTTAACGGGAAATATTATCGCATATCTAGATGGTGAATTGGTAGAGCAGCTTTCAAGAAAGAGAATGAACTTTTATATATCAAAATCGAGCAAAAATTACCGATTATTCTTTGAAAAAAATGAACGAATATGTACCTTTTCGAAAATTTGCACAAACCACTTAATATGTTTGCAAATCCATTGTAATTTATGTTTTTATAAGTAAAGGACATCTGCTGTAATACAAATAACCATCAACTATAGTCAATATATGTGTAAAAGTTTGTATAAAGGACTTCAAATATTCTGCACTGATTTGACTAGTCCAACATTTGGCGCTCCAACATAACGTAGAAAAACGTGAGTTGCAATCTATTTGCAGAAAAATATGAACTCATTTTTCGAGTTAATATTAACTGAAATTTCAACTTCAAAGACGCAGCGCTCGTTTGACTAGAGTGAAGCGCTCCAACATAACGTAGAAAAACGTTAGCTGCAATTTTTTTGAAAAAAAATATGAACTCATTTTTCGAGTTAATATTAACTGAAATTTTAACTTCAAAGACGCAGCACTCGTTTGACTAGAGTGATGCGCTCGAGCCTCCTTTATGCGGCCGTGCAGGCAGAAAGGAGCGAAAACGGCACGTACGCAAGATGCGCAAAAAAAAAAAGGAACAGAAAAAATGCGCCTACAAGCTGCGCACATCTGACGGAGGAAAAGAACGGTCGCTTATCAGTCTCGTACGTGATAGTCACCTGCAATTCTGCGATTGTCGACGAGCTTAGAGATGCCTCACGAGACTTTCTCGCTCTCCGGCCCGTAAAATTATTCGATCTCTATTATTACGTAATCGGGAACCAATTTTCATAAAAGCCCATCTTTCCGTAATTGCGAACCGTCGATCATTAAACTTCACCGGCGAGTAAACTGCTCACTTCGCGGACCACACGCCCACCTTCGATGCGGCACTGCCCATTTTACCATTTATGTACACGCGAGATTCGCAACAACGTGTAATACTCATCTCGCGTGTACATGCGTAATTCCCCCGTCCACGTAGGAAGTACACGTTGCGTTAAGTCCCCCCCCCCCCCCCTCCCCCTCGCCTCCCTCACAACCGCCCATCGCAAATTGATTTATCGATTCGTCAGATTCGATAAATCGCGAGAGAAATTTTACCAACACAACTTTCTGTCATTCGATGAATTTTTTTTTACCCCCCCCCCCCCCCCCCCCCCCTTTCTCCGAGTTGGACGGGAGAATCCGTCCAACTCGATACCGGGACTGCAGTAGCTCTTCGGATATTAAAATCGATTTTTTTTTATCACTGGCCGGCCCGCATTTTCTTCTTTTTTTTTTTGTCCGTCTAACAAACCGACTATCCACCTGCCCTGGCTACCGCCCGTACCTTGTTATTTCCCCTTTATCTCTCAACTGCCGGTCTGACGAATGGTGTTTTTATTATTATCGTCGAGCATTTGTCTCCAGGCTCGCGCGACGATTAGTCATCGGGAGAGGCGGCACAGCGTCTCGGCGCCAACTACTTAAAAAAAAAAGGCTTCCCCTTTAAAGAGATATTAATTCTGTATGTAGGGACGCACAAAAATAATATCTCTTCAAAGAGGAAATCTTTTTTTTTTTAAGTTTAAATCTTTAAGTTTTAAGTTTAAATACATTGCAACGAATATGCTGACTGTTCGTTAAGGCACACGATATTAGTTAGGTTTGACAGTAACGAACGATCGATACAAGATCGATCGTCATGTAAAACAGTCTGAACGAACAGACGTGTGACACTACGCGATTTTATCATTATTAATAATATCCGCCCCAACACCAAATACGCGCGTTATTCATTCGCTCGGTCGTTACAATATATAACTATTTTTAAAAAGATTTGCTCTTTAAAAATATAGCATTTTTGTACGTTCTTATAAAAAATAAAATCTCTTTAAAGAGGAAAACTTTTTTTTAAAAGTTTTATGTTTAAATATATTGCAACGAATATGTAGCTGACTATTCGTTAAAGCACACGATATTAGTTAGGTTTGACAGTAACGAACGATCGATACAAGATCGATCGTCATGTAAAACTGTCTGCACTGAAACGTCTGAACGAACACACATTGTGACACTACGTGATCGGTATAATTAACTTTCATCATTCTTAATAATATCCGCCCCAAAACCAAATATGCGCATTATTAATTCGCTCGGTCGTTACAATATATATATTTTTTTAAAAAGATCTCCACTTCAAAAAGATATAATTTTTGTTTGTTCTGTTTATTTAAAAGTAGTTGACGCTGAGCGCTATCGCGTCTCTCGATGACGAATCGTCGCGCGAATCGGGAGCGGTGGGGCAAAACGGACCTGCGACCTTAATTCGAGCCGAAACTTTGTTTCTTCACGGACCGCGAAAAATTGTCATAAAACGGTCCATCTTGCCCCAGTCGTTCCCTCGCGATAATTTCCCGTGTTACCGTTAACAGACAACATTTACGAAGCGATAAAACGTTTGCCGATTCTACAAATTTTATTGCACTCCTCCGACTCTTCACGTGTATGAAGCAGATAAAGATCGCGCGTTTCAGATTAGATTAAAAACTCGGTTACGAAGACGCGAAAATCGGAAACATTTTCTGTAATCCTTCCTCCGTGCAGTTAACAATTTTCGCCGGTTTGAATTCCTCGCATCAACAATCACAAGTTAATGCGAAGTTCATGCGTTAATGCGAGTTTGCCACAAGTTTTCTCAGCATCAAAACACCTCCTCGCTAAATCGTTGAACTCATTTTCTTTGATCCTTCCTGCGTGCAGTTAACAATTTTCCCCCAGTTTGAATCGGTCGCATTAATAATAAGAATCCCGCAACAAGTTTTCTCAGCATCCGCCTCTTCGCCCGCGGCTCCAGCGAAATAATATTACACCGTCAAAACACCCCCAGCTAAGTCGTTAAACTGATTCCTCGCGGCTGCCAATCCCGCTGTTCAGATTAGATTATAAACTCGGTTACAAACACAAGAAAGTCGGAAACATTTTCTTCGATCCTTCCTCCGTGCAGTTAAAAGTATCCCCCGGTTTGAATTCCTCGCATCAACGATAACAAAAAACATCCCCGATAAATCGTCAAACTCATTTTCGCCAATTCTTCCTCCGAGCAGCTAACAATTTCCCTCGTTTTATTAAAAACAGGGAAAATCGTTGTAATCGTTGTTGCGGAACAATCTCAATTACGCAACAAGTTTTTCCAGCATCCGCCTCTTCGCTCACGGCTCCAGCGAAATAATATCACACCGTCAAGATAATTTTATTTTTACTAATTTTCGCTAATTCTTTCTCCCTGCAGTTAAATCCCTGCACAAACAATTACAAATTTCCCCGTTTTTAATACCTCGCATTACCAATCCCAATTCAGCAACAAGTTTTCCCAGCATTCGCCTCTTTGATGGCGCAAACAATCAAAACAACTCCCCGCTAGACCTTTAAACTCATTTTCGCCAATTCTTCCTCCGAGCAGTTAACAATTTCCCCCGTTTTATTAAAAACAAGGAAAATCGTTGTAATCGTTGTTGCGGAATTGTTATTGTTAATGCGAGGATTTCTCCTCGCATTAACAATCCCAATTCCGCAACAAGTTTTTCCAGCATCCGCCTCTTCGCTCACGGCTCCAGCGAAATAACATCACACCGTGAAAATAATTTTATTTTGACTAATTTTCGCTAATCCTTCCTCCCTGCAGTTAACGATGTTCCCCGGTTTGAAATCCCTGCACAAACAATTACAAATTTCTCCGTTTTGAATACCTCGCATTACCAATCCCAATTCCGCAACAAGTTTTCCCAGTATCCGCCTCTTCTCTCACGGCTCCAGCGAAATAACATCACACCGTCAAAACACCTCCCAGCAGAATCGTTAAACGAATTTTCGCCAATTCTTCCACCCCGTACTCAACAATGTTCCCCATTTTGAATTCCTCGCATTAACGACAATAATTCCGCAACAAGTTTTCCCAGCATCCGCCACTTCGCTCACGGCTCCAGCGACATAATATTACACCGTCAGAACATCTCCCAGCTGAATCGTTAAACTCATTCCACGACGCTGCCACAGCCTCGCGCGCTGCCCCTTTTCATTTATCGCGAGCCCGCGAGCAGCGAGTTAATCAGGTGCAACAAGAGCATTTAGTTTCCGCGTTCGTTTGGCCTCAACCGCAAACGTACTTCTCGCGCGCTTGCACACGAACGTCGCCCGACACACTCGGACGTTGACCACGTGGAAACTAGTATGACCGCAGGTACAAGATTTTATATCTGGAACCTGGAAATTGCACAGTCTCGGCCCGGTTTAAAAATACACCAGAATCCGCACGGAGACCCAGTTGCGCCAGCTGCATTAATATAATAACATAACGCTCCACATAGAGAAATAATAACAATCATTCCCTCTGTGCATGCCGTATGTGGAAAGAGCGCCGAGGCTCGCCCGCAAGCTCTCGCGTTACTCCAGTTTCCTTTTTTTTTTTTTATCCCTCCCAGTGTGACCTTTCGATTGTATTAATATAATTCTCTTCTCTGCCCCAGGCCGGAAGTCGTTCCGCGCGTCCTCGGATGGATGCTGCGAGTTCCAGTTGGCGTTCCGTTTCCAATGGTAACCGTGTGGGTACCGGGGCCCGCGGATGTATGCACGTTCCATTACCCGGAGCTGAATCTGATATTCGCGCGTACTCCCGTCGGGCATCGAACATTGTTGTTCGCATTCACGTGCGATGCCCTCGGGAGAGAGGGGGGGGGGGGGGGGGGGGGGGGGGGGGGGGCTGAATCGCTCTCGTCGAGCGAGCACCGGCTCCGCGCCTCCCTGACATTTTATTCGTAGAAAGTTATTCCCGGCGCTGTGTACGTGGAACATAATGTAATAACGTTAACGTATGTATTTCCACTCGCCGGTGCGAGGAGGAGAAAAAAAAAAAGTAGGGAACGAATTCTCGCAACATACGTTGCGGCGTTGTTTTCCTCGGTCGGTATCGGAGGCGGCCCGTGCGGCTTTGGCATGCTTAGTGGTGCGAAATAACCGGCATTTTTTGGATGGCTCAAATGACTAGGAAACGACCGTCAAATTGAGGGTCTTGTTCGGTCATGGTTGTTGAAGCTTGTTTCCCGAATGCAAGATGACGGTCATTTTGGTAGATGTGATTTGACCGGACGCGTGACAAGTGGATGACCAAAACACTTGTCTTGTGGCGAAATGACGGTCATTTGTTTTTTGGTCATAAATTGGTCGTAGTTTTGGGTAAAAACGCCTCATTGGATCGTTTTTAGGCAACAACGCCTAAAATGCCTTATAGGATTGGTCCAATGAAAACAATTTTAGAATCGGTCCTGTAAAAAATGTTAGGATCGGTTCTGTGATAACCGGCATGCTTAGTGGTGCGAAATGACCGGCATTTTTTGGATGGCTCAAATGACTAGGAAACGACCGTCAAATTGAGGGTCTTGTTCGGTCATGGTTTTAAAGCTTGTTTCCCGAATGCAAAATGACGGTCATTTTGGTAGATGTGATTTGACCGGACGCGTGACACGTGGATGACCAAATCACTTGTTGCGAAATGACGGTCATTTGTTTTTTGGTCATAAATTGGTCATAGTTTTAGGCAACAACGCCTCATAGGATCGGTTTTAGGCAACAACGCCTAAAATGCCTTATAGGATCGGTCCAATGAAAAAAATTTTAGAATCGGTCCTGTAAAAAATGTTAGGATCGGTTCTGTGATAACCGGCATGCTTAGTGGTGCGAAATGACCGGCATTTTTTGGATGGCTCAAATGACTAGGAAACGACCGTCAAATTGAGGGTCTTGTTCGGTCATGGTTTTAAAGCTTGTTTCCCGAATGCAAGATGACGGTCATTTTGGTAGATGTGATTTGACCGGACGCGTGACAAGTGGATGACCAAATCACTTCTTGCGAAATGACGGTCATTTGTTTTTTGGTCATAAATTGGTCGTAGTTTTAGGTAAAAAGGCCTCATTGGCTCGTTTTTAGGCAACAACGCCTAAAATGCCTTATAGGATTGGTCCAATGAAAACAATTTTAGAATCGGTCCTGTAAAAAATGTTAGGATCAGTTCTGTGATAAAATTTTATGATCGGTCCTGTGAAAAAATGTATGAAACGAATTCTCGCGACATACGTTCCAGGGTTGTTTTCCTCGATCGCTATCGATTGCCGCGAGTCGCAGGTTTGGCATGTTCGACGGCACGGGACATAGGCCTTTAGGCTTCTCGGCCGCGGATATCGCTTTATTGCCTCTCGGCTCGGAGTCGCGGGAATCGGATTTATATTGAAATTCTTTGATAGCAGAATGGCCCGGAACAGAGATGCACGTTGTATTCGTAGAAAGTTATTCCACGCATTGTAGTGGAACATAATGCAATAACGAGAGCTGGGCTTTGCACCAAGAAATACTTCAAGTACAAAGTACAAAGTATTGCAAGTACTTGAAGTATTTTTCAAGCACCTTCCGCAATTGAGCCTTCGTAGCCTTAAGTTATCTGGACTTAAAAAAAGACGCAAAGTAATTTGCGCATGGCTTCCTCATTTATTATAATTTGTTCGCATAGCTTTCTCTATGAGAAACTTTGTTGATCGATTTCGGCTTCCTGATAGAGAGAGCTATGCGCAAAACTGTAATCAATGAAAAAGCCATATGCAAATTACTTTACACCTTTTTTCTCGCAACATTAAAAAATGTTTACATTCCATAAAATTTTAATGGTAAACATTTACCGCAAAATTCATTGTACAGAATGTCTAACGGAAATTTTTGTAATTCATCGTTTCGAGGCTATTTTCAATCTATGCTTAATTTATGCATTCAAAAAAATCAAAAAAAAATTTCAACTAAAATTCAAATGAAACGAAATAAAAAAAAAATAATAAATTCTCGTTAAAATTTACTGTTTGAAAGGTTTAGACATACAATCATATATTCATAGAAACAGTACTTGTACTTGGTACATGAAATCGGAAAAAGTACTAGAAGTATTGAGAAGTACTCGTGAACTTCAAGTACGCAATTGAAGTACCAAACAAGTACCCGGTACTTCAACTACCGCCCAGCTCTCGTAATAACGTTAACGTACGTATTCCACTCCTCGGTGTAGCGTGGAGAAAAAAAAAAAATGAAACTCATTCTCGAAGGCACGCTCCGGGCTCTTACACTGAAGAAAAAAAAAAAAAATCACTCAAGTAAAATTCGCTTGCGTGCTGCCAAGGAAAAACAAAAAAATTGCTATTTAAATTTTACTTTCAATTCTTACAATTCCATACGTAACTGAAACGATGATAACATCCCACCTTGTCAGTTTCGCCGTCGTCGATTCAACATCGTACGGAATAGTTAGAATCGAAAATAGAATTCAAACAACGATTTTGTTTTTCTCTGGCAGCCCGCAAGTGACTTTTTTTTTTCGGTGCATCCTCAATCGTTATCGGCTACCGATAGTCGGACGTGTCCCGTGCGGCTTTGGCATGTTGACGTCACGGGACCTACGCCTCTGCGTTACCCGGCCGCGGATATCGCTTTATTGCCTCTCGACTCACAGTCGAGCGAATCAGGTTGATATTGAAATTCTCTGATAGCAGGATCGTTCCGGGAACAGGAGGAGAGATGTACAACGGGGAGATGAAAAATATCGAGAAGCTGAGAGCGGGAGAGCCTCATTCCGGTCGCATACCACGGGAAAACGTTCGCCGCTCGTTCGAGGATCGCGAGCGGGGGGCGCCCCGTCCTCGGCAGGCCAACAGCAGGCAGCGGAACCGGGAACGCGGCGAGTTGAACGTGTTATTCGCGTTTACGGTTCGCCGGAGACTCGATGACGTTCTCTCCGGGCTCTTCGGCCCTCTTCCGTCCAGAGAGAGAGAGAGGGGGGGGGGGGGGGGGGGGGGGGAGAGCGCGTTCCCGTCGACGCTCCTCCGGACTCGTCATCCTCGGCAGTGATCTCCGATTCTCAAAGGCTTCCGCGTAATTCATCGAGTTTCATGGATTATATCAACGGAGTACGAGAGCGACTCCGGCTGATATAGACACAGAGAAACCGAGAGAGCGAACCCCGCTCCGATATCGGATTAACTCCCACGGCCGTAGAGTTCCGAGAGAAGCGGCTCGGAATCGAATTCGCGCGGATAAGGAATTTACTCGAGCCTTCGTCTCCGCGAAGCGCCGGAGACAATTCTCTGTGCGGCGAATTGGAAAAAATCATACTCCGCTTCGAGATATTCTTATTTTTTTTTACTCACGATTGCCCGCTAGAGCAATAGATGGGAGTTATGCACGGTACGATAGGTTCACTGAGAGAAGGATCTGGATATCTAAATAAGAGAGGAATCTAAATATGAGTATATTGCGCGGAGAGATATTGCCAGAGCACATAGAGGCAGGAAACTGGGGCGCGACCTGTGATAGTGAGCGCCGGAATTTATAAGCATTTTTCGTTGATATTGTGATACAAATTCTTAGGAAATCGGGGACTTTGTGCCACTGGCGACGCCGTAGTTACGTACTACCTTGAGCTATGGTAATATTTCTTAGATGGTCGGTAGTTTTTACCAGATGCTTCTCTCAGGGTGCACTAAGAGAAGGATTTAGTAAAAATATGACTTATTTTTACTACATCTATTATTTGATATATATTTACTATTATTATATATTTAGTAAATATGTGAATATAGTAGTAGTAAATGTATTTATTGACAATGTATTACATGGTACAGATGTGGATACATTCGCGCGATTATTTATATCATATATTCCTCTGCTATTACCATTGCCAACGGGCCATCGACCTAAGTCCTTAAGCCCTATGTGAATATATGGCTTAAAAGATATTAGCATACCACATAGTAGTAGTGAACTAGGGTGCCTCCTACAATAGGAAGTACCGGATTGATAAGAATTTATCGTAAATATTCCGGTAAAAATTCTTGAAAAATCTTCAACTTTCCGCCATATGTAGCGCCCTAATTCCCTACTACTATGTCATATCTATGCTATGGTAATTTCTCTTAGACGATCGGTTGTTTTCACTACATCTTTCTTTAAGTTATTCTTGTACACTGAGAGAAGAATTTAGTAAAAATATGGCTATATGGCTTGAGAGATATTAACATAGCACATAGTAGCAGTTCACTAGGGCGCCACCTACAATAGGAAGTACCGGATTTATAAGAATTTATCGTAGATATTACGGTACAAATTTTTGGAAAATCTTAAACTTTCCGCCATATATGGCGCTCTAGTTTCCTACTACTATGTCATATCTATGCTATGGTAATTTCTCTTAGACGATCGGTAGTTTTCACTAGATCCTTCTCTCAGTCTACAAACGTTTCTAGTCCACAAACATCCACAATTCTTTTCATGTTAATTTTACGGCTATGTTTTGTAAAATTTCCAACAAAAGAATTGTGGAAGTTTCATGACTGTGTGCGTTTCTCTGCGATCCGCCAGCTCGGCTACTTTTCGCAGGCACGAGAAAACAGACTGAACAGATTTTGGAATCCCAAAATTTCATAGTCTGTTTGATCTTTGTGACAAAACATTTATGACCGAAGATACGAACTCACGGATATGAGCCATAACGAGAGAATTTCGGTTAAAATTTCGCGGTGACAAATCGAAAAATAATCACGTCGCCGATCCCCACTCCTGCCTACAATCGCAGATGATGCCGCATACCTTCACGTTACCGTCAACATCGTCAGTTCTCAATGCCCGATGAGAAAGCACGGAACACCGGAATTGTTATTTATTTATAATCGCAGCATTTTTTCGCGTTATTATTTTTTTTATTTTTTTTTTTTTTCATCGTCCTGATGATAACGGGAGAGCTGCGGCTAACGTAATTACGCCGAGTCAACCTCGGGCCCGGTTCTCCAGGGTGTCAAGGATCCCCGGGCTATTCGCTTCTACAAATTTTTTTCTTCTTTTTTTTTATAGTTTTCACTCGAGTCACAGCAATCGTAATGATAATGTCCTAAATTCCTCACACCGACGCGTGCGACTCGGAGGCTGGGACGTCGTCGCGGCCCCCGGAGAGAGAAGCTTACGCTTACAGCGTTAAGCTGTTTAGTCAAGGACGTTTGCTCGCTCACGCTTACTTCACCTCCCGACGACGACGACGACGAGTCGCACATTCCGTCGTATTATTTTTCTTTGCACTGGGCGTGTCTCACTCTAACGCGCCTTGTGCATTCTTTTTTTTTTTTTCATCCCGTAGGTAATATAATATACCTTAAGCCTCGAGTCTCTTTGCATCTCGCGTGGTATCGCGTGGTATCGACGGTTGGGAATCAAAAGGGCGTAAGTCGAACATATTTATCGTTGGAGTTACGCCCTTCCGGTTGTCGGTCGTCGATGTTCGAGCCATTCATTCTTCTCACTTCGCTATCCTGAGAGATACAAATTATGTCGATTATAATCGGCTGGCCGCGACGCTTGTCCGGAGCCGAACGATTTATCCCCAAGTTCATTTATTTCCATTCGATGGCAACGCGGCTCGTCCCAGCGTCCTCGGAAGCAATTCTCGTTGAAACTGTTGGGTGTAGCTTGTTGCAACTTGTGTAAAAGCTTGAATCTGATCACTCGTTTCGAAAAGTTAAAAATAATTTCGTAAAATTGGATGACAAAGTTTCTTAAAAATAATTTTGTCAAATAAGCGACAAATTCGTTTCTTAAGGTTTGAATATACAAACCTGTTCTTTTATTTCCCGTGTCATTAACAATTTTAGTGTGCACTTTTGTTTGTAAAACTAGAACCGGATGGTGAGATAGAAAAATTAATAAACTGCACTGAGAAAAAGAATGGTATTTTCTGCTATATCGAATAATTCCCAGGGGGAACGTCTATATAGATAGTTTCTGATAACATACATTTAATTGGGTCAACTAAAATTGTGGTTGCAGCCATGATTTTTTGTCACTGTCGTATAAAATGTAGACGTTCCTCTAGGGAACTATATTTTATGGTAAAAAGTCAATATTGTTGCTTTTACTATATAATTTTTTCTCAGTGTAAACAATTCTGGACGTTTGTGGACAAGTTGTTCTAAAAAGTGAAAAATTTTTTTTGCTATGCAAGACTCGCCAGCTGCCGTTGTTCCGCTGCACCGATTTAATTCCGAAAACGAGATGAGTATTTAGAATTTGGCGGATGGCTGGGAATCAAAAGGACGTAACTCGTAATTATAATGGGGCGGACATGACGGTTGTCCGGAGCGAAACGGTTTGTCCCCATAGTTCATTTATTTCCATTCCTTGGCAACGCGTTTATCTCTTCGTTCCCCGGTGCAATCTCGTCGCAACAGTGAAGTCGCTCTTGTTGCAATCAAAAGTGAAAACTATCGAAGTAACTCGCGCAAGAGCCCGACTTTGATTACTTGTATCGGTTATCGCCAGCTGCTGCGGTTCCCCTACAACATAGTGATTCCGAAAACGAAACAAGTATTTAGAATTTTGCGGATACCATTCGAGCCACGCGGATCGCGGGTTTAGTTATCGGCTCGCCAATGACGGTCGTCCGGCGAACGATTTCAACCGCAATTTCATTTATTTCCATTCGACGGAAAGCGCTCGTCTCGTCGTCCTCCGGTGCAATCTCGTTGCAACAGTGAAGTCCCTTTTGTTGCAATCAAAAGTGAAAACTATCCGTGTAACTTGTGCAAGAGCTCCAATCTGATCATTCGCAGTAATAATAATAATTTATGCATTTATTTATCTATTTTTCACGTGGCGAATCCATATACATACATTACAATGATGCGAGTGTGAGTGCATAGGGGAGAGCCTGGCGAAATTGCACAGCGGGGCAAAACGGGATAATGCGGCAAAACGCAATTTTCCAAATAACTTTTGGATGATGGCGATGTTGGTGCGTGGGGCAAAACGGGGTTGAAAATCCGGATGTATCGTTGGGGCAAAATGGAGCATCCAAGAATTATTGGAAAATTGAGTTTTGCCCTCACTGTCGCGTGCTGCCCCACTGTCCCATTTTGCCCCGCTATCCCCTACATCGCTACTATATCGGAGTACCCGACTATTGTATACAGTGTTTAGGACGTGGGCGGCCACTGGCCGGGCTGTAGCGTACGCGACTACTATCGGGGGCGAGGAATATATTGGCGGAAAATTGAGCCGGGGATCCCGAACACGTCACCAATCTCGTGGAATTATTATTATTATTATTATTATTATGGAAAAATGCTTATTTTAATTTCGAACGGAACTGAGGTGACCGTCGGCATACTTCGATAGACTAATGCACAATGTTGAAAATTTTGACTAGCCCTGGACTTGCGTAAGGCAAAAGGCCCAGTTTATGACACTTCTACACGGAGAAAAATAGTTCTGTTTCTTTAACAAAATGTAGATTGTTAATAATTTATTGTTGTGGCAGCAAAAAATATTTGGCTGCTGTAGCAAAATATTTGTTGCCACAGCAAAATATTTGCTGCCACAACAAAATATTTTGTTTAACCCGGTAAATAAGTTAAGGTAACAAAATTCTTGTTGCCCCAAAAAAAAAAAAAATGTCTCCGTGGACAGCAAAATATTTTGTTGTCCCTATGTTAAGCAGGCACATGAGTTATGGTAACGAAATTCTTGCTGTTCCAACAATTTTTTTTCTCAATTTTCAATTTTTCAATTTTTTTTCTATAGTCATTGCAACTCGCGGATGCAAGTCTGGCCAACCCCAGTGCGACTGCGACGGCGATGCAACTCCGAATTCGTGGTTGAACCACTTCCGCCAGGAATACCAGCTGCTCCCGTCGATAAATTCGTTTCCAATCTTTCGACGACGAATGATGTCGATTAGAATCGGCTGGCCGTGACGATTGTCCGGAGACCGAGCGATTTATCCGCAACTTCATTTATTTTTCCAATCGACGATAACGCGCTCGTCTCATTGTCCTCCGGTGCAATCTCGTCGTAACAGTGGAGTCCTCGTTGTGCCTTGTTGCATTCGAAGGTGAAAACTATATATGTGCAAGAGCTCGACTCTGATTATTCGTAATAATAATAACTGTTATTATTATTATTATTGATGGTAATTAACGATGGAAATTGCTTATTGTACAACGGAGGCTCTCGTCGATAAATTATTCCGTCGATAAACAAATTTGTTCCCAATTTCTCGACGACAAATTATGTCCATTACAATCGGCTGGACATGACGCTTGTCCGGCGATCGAACGATTTATCCCCAAATTAATTTATTTCTGTTCGACGGTAAAGCGCTCGTCTCCAGTGCAATCTCGTTGCCAACTGCAGAGTCCTCGTTGCACCTCGTCGCGATCGAAGGTGAAAACTATCGATGTAACTTATGCAATGGCTCGACTCCGATCACTCGTATCGAAGATCGCCAGCAGCTGCCGTTCCGCTGCAACGATGTAATAACGAAAACGAGTATTCAGAATTTCGCGGATAGCTAGGAATCAAAAGGGCCTAACTCGTACATATTTATTATGGGAGTTTTGATCCTTTCGATTATAATCACTTAATTATAATATTTATTCATAATAAATATGTATTAAGATTAAATGAACATTTATTTAACTTAAATGAATATTTATTAAACTCATATGAATATTTATTTAACTTAAATTAATATTCATTTAAATTAAATCAATATTTATTTTAATTAAGTTAATATTTATTTGCGGAGCGTCCGCCAAATAAATTACTTCTCTGGGTGTGTAACTTGCACAAGAACTCGACCCCGATCGCTCGTATCGTGGATCGCCGGCTGCCGTTCCGCTGCAAGGACGTAGTTCCGAAAACGAAACGGGTATTTAAAATTTCGTCGATAGCCAGGGATCGAAAGGGCGTGACTCACACATATTTAATATGGGATTTGGGCTCTTTTTGGTGTCGGCCGTCGATTATAATCGCTTAATTAGAATATTTATTTATAATAAATAAATATATATTTATAATAAATAAATATATATTTATAATAAATAAATATGTATTTATAATAAATAAATATATATTTATAATAAATAAATATGTATTTATAATAAACAAACATTTATTTGCGAAGCGTCCGCCAAATAAATTACTTTTCTGGATGTGTAGCTTGCACGAAAACTCGACTTCGATCGCTCGTATCGAGGATCACCGGCCGCAGTTCCGCCGCACCGACGTAATTCCGAAAACGAAACGGGTATTCAGAATTTCGCGTATAGCGTGCGAGTGCCGCGGTGATCGCGGGCCGAGTTATCGGACGCAGCCTTAGCGAGAGATCGGAGAGCGAGAGGGAAATAATCGTTCGGAGCGTGGAGCGAGAGAGAATCGCCCCATGGTTGTTCGGTGAATGCAACGAAATCCATCGGGGCGCGGCGAACAGGTGAATGCGGATGGCAGTGTGGAGAACGCTCGCCTGCTCGCCCGCTTACTTGCTTTTCCTGCCCGGTATACGTACAGGCGTAACGGTCGATGAACTGTGAGTGTGGTAACTTCTCTCTTCTCTAATTATAGCCGAGCGTCGGACGAGTAACGCGACTGTCGACTAATGTACCTGTACCGTATCACCTCGCCATCGACGACTCGACTTTCTTCGATCGCGTTCCATCGCGGACCCTCCGGGCGTTTATTAATTCGACGGGCCGACAATAGTTTCGCCCCCGAAGAAGCAAGGATGCGTTTGCTCGAGGCGTTTTCCGGAGTCGGCCGGAAATTAATGCACGGTTGAATGGAAAGCGTTTTTACACTTTTTCAAATCAACGCTGTTTTCCGATTTATCGTCGACGGTTCGTAATACGGAAAATTTATACCGTGTATTACATTCGATTTATTTGCTCGAGGCGTTTTCCGGAGTCGGCCGGGAATCAACGCACGGTTGAATGGAAAGCGTTTTTACACTTTTTCAAATCAACGCTGTTTTCCGATTTATCGTCGACGGTTCGTAATTCGGAAAATTTATACCGTGTATTACATTCGATTTATTTGCTCGAGGCGTTTTCCGGAGTCGGCCGAGAATCAACGCACGATTGAATGGAAAGCGTTTTTACACTTTTTCAAATCAACGCTATTTTCCGATTTATCGTCGACGGTTCGTAATTCGGAAAATTTACACCGTGTATTACAAACCGTCGATATTGTAAAAGAAAAAAATTAAACTAATCGAATTAATACCGGATGGACTGGAGAACACCCAGAAAAATAATATATTTGTCGGGCACCCGCAAATAAATATTCATTCGGTTTAAGTAAAATATTTATTTGATTTAAATAAATATTTATTTGATTTAAATAAATATTTATTTGATTTAAATAAATATTTATTTGATTTAAATAAATATTTATTTGATTTAAATAAATATTTATTTGATTTAAATAAATATTTATTTGATTTAAATAAATATTTATTTGATTTAAATAAATATTTATTTGATTTAAATAAATATTTATTTGATTTAAATAAATATTTATTTGATTTAAATAAATATTTTACTTGAACCAAATAAATATTCATTTGGTTTAAGTAAAATATTTATTTGCGAGTGCCCAAGAAATAAATTATTTTTCTGGGTGAAGTCTGATTTGTTTTCATAAATGAGACTTAAATTCTATCATGAATAAATCAGGCAAATTCATCGTTCCTTCAGGAATGGCGAATAAATTATTTTCGACCACAGCACGTGGAACTCTACGGACCTCGAGGTGTTTATTAATTCGACGGGCTGATGATAGTTTCGCCCCCGAAAAAGTACGGGTGCGATTGTTCGAGGCGCGTTCCGGAGCCGTCGGATGAATGGAAAGCGTTTTTACATTTGTCCAAATCAACGCTATTCTCCGATTTATATTGGACGGTTCGTACTACAGAAATTTTTGTACCGTGTATTACAAGCAAATATTTTTAAAAAAAGTGGAATTAATATCAGAATGGACTGGAGATGTCTGATTTATATTTTCGTAAATGCTCGAAAACAGTCGAGTGTCCGAGCTGATAAAAAATCTCCCGATGGATAAATGAAAGAGTTTTTATACATTTGTGCGAGAGCGAAGAGGGATCTGCTAGCGTATTAACATGGCGAGTTCCGGAGTCGGTCGGGAATTAACGCACGGATAAATGGAAAGCGGTTTTACATTTGTTCAAATCAACGCTGTTTTCCGATTTACATTCGGCGATTCGTAATGCGGAAACTTTTATACCGTGTACTAGAACCAGCAGATATTTTAAAAAAAAATTAATTAATATCGGAATGGATTGGTGAAGTCTGATTTATGTTTTCATAAATCGAGGCGCAGTCCTCGAAAAGAGTCGAGTGTTCGATCCCAAACAAATTTTCTGTTGGATAAATGAAGGTATTTCAACATTTGTCCGCGGGCGAAGAGGGATCTGCTATAGAGAATTAAAGCTATCTTTCGATTCATATCAACGGTTCGTCGTACGGAAAATTTATACCGTGTACAAACCGTCGATATAACAAACATGGAATTAATATCGGAATGGACCGGTGAAGTTTGATTTATGTTTTCATAAATCCTCGAAAACGGTCGAGTGTTCGATCCGATAAGAATTTCCCGATGAATAAATAAAGAGAATTGTGCTAGCTAATTAACTCTATTTTATTTTAATTAATACGGAAACTTTTATACCGTGTATTACAAGCCAACGATATTGTAAAAAAAAAATAGAATTAATATTGGAATGGACGGGTGAAGACCAATTTATGGTTTCATAATCTAGGCACATTCGTCGGTCCTTCAGTAATCTCGAATATTATTCTCGATCTTACCATGCCGAACAGTACCTAAGATGGTCAGAATCAGAATGATCAGAATAACCTATTCTGTGTAAAATTATAAAAACACCCCTTACTGATTTCCAAAAAAAATTTAGTTATATTTTGTCACCGATCAAAACAACCCATTAGAAGGCGACCAATTATCGAGTAAATTATTTAGTGTACAAATCATACAAAATAACACCTCTCTGATTTCCAAAAAAAAATATAGCTATATCGCGTCACTGATCAAAAGAACCCATTAGAAGGCGACCAATTATCGAGTAAATTATTTTGTGTTGACAAATCATATAAAACACCCCTCTCTGATTTCCAAAAAAAAATATAGCTATATCGCGTCACTGATCAAAAGAACCCATTAGAAGGCGACCAATTATCAAGTAAATTATTTAGTGTGCAATATCATATAAAAAACCCGTTCCTGATTTCTAAAAAAAATTTAGCTATATCGCGTGACGGCTGAAAAGAACCCATTAGAAGGCGACCAATTATCGAGTAAATTATTTCGTGTGCAAAATCATATAAAATACCCCTTTCTGATTTCACGTGACGCGACACAATTATCGCCCGCGGCTATCGGGTCTGCCTGTTGGAAAAACAATTATTGTCATTTTAGCAAATTAGCGGCCGCGAGGTCACTTCATTATTGCTCGATATTAATGTTTGTATTGTATATTATAAATTCACGTGTAGAGATTGAGCGGGAACGAGATAGGTGTGTCGCGTCGTTTTATGGGTCAGCGATCGTCGATGATTTCGCATTGGAAAGTCAGTAGGTGCCTCGCGCTGATGGGAGAGAGAGAGTGGGATGAAGAGTATAACAGCTCAACGTAATCGAGGAATGCGTGGAACGTGAGGGATCGATAATAGTTGTAACGGAATCCTATTCTAATATATGTGTATAAATACATGTCCGTTAGTTGTTTACAACACATTTACACATTCAGGAATTACTTCGACTCGAACGATCTCTACAAATACATTTGGAATCCCAATTACATTTCAAAGTATCACACACGTTATTTTACGCGCTGCCCTTTGTTCGTTAATTCATATGTTTTTCTCACTGGCTGTATTCGAGATACATTACATGAAAAATTTCTGTTACGTCACTTCTGGTCGAAAAATGAGATTTTCAATCCGGAAGTGATGTATTTCCGGTATTCGAGATACATTATAGCGAAAATGTTTGAAAAATTTCTGTTACGTCACTTCTGGTCGAAAAATGAGATTTTCAATCCGGAAGTGATGTATTTCCGGTCGAAAAATAAGATTTACAAATCGGAAGTGACATTTTTCGCGTATGACGACACTTCGGTCAAATAATAAAATTGTCAAGCCGGAAGTGATGTATTTCGGACATGGCGTCACTTCCGGTCGTAAAATGAAATTTTCAAACCGGAAGTGACGCTTTTCCGTATGACGTCACTTCCGGGCAAAAAATTAAATTTTCAAACTAGAAGTGAACTTTTCCCGTGTGACGTCATTACCGGTCAAAAACCAAGATTTCAAAACCCGCGGTGACGTTTTCCCGTATGACGTCACATCAGGTCAAAACCCCAAATTCTGAAACCGGAAGTGACGTTACATAGAATGTATCCGTAATCAATCAGTGGCCGAAAAGTCTGAATTAAGGAACACAGGAAAGTGGGTAAAAGAACTTGTGTTCTGCGTCACGAAAGCATTTGGAATGCATCACGAATGTAGCCAGCGACAGAAACGGATGAATCGAAGGATGACGGTGAGCGTTCAAGCGTCGAGGAGCCTCGACCGCTCGCGTTATAGAGTAGTGCCATTAAAAATTCCCACGCGCCTCGGGCAACTCCATTAAAGCGGCAAATGTGTATCGAAGTAGCGTAGAAACGGCGACGAAGCGGGACGGCGAAGGTGCAATCAGCGTTAGCTTAGGTTCGTGACAGTCATTAGGACTCCGTGGCATTAACTCGATACGAGCTTCGGCAATCTGTCTAGATGGGATCTGCGCACCGAGCGAGGCAACGCCGCTCGCCCGGTCTAGACGCGGCTCGGTTGTAAAACAATGATAACAGTAACGATAGGAAGGCACCGTAGAACTTTTACTACAGTTACAAGATCGTCGTAGATCCTTGAGCGCGGGCGTGATCCCACGGTTGTGTCACGGGTGAGCGAGCCAAGACAATCCGGAATCCGGAATTCGGGGGTTTCGTGCCGCAATCTCTCGCCCCTCCCCCCCCCCCCCCCCCCCCCTCCTTCGCTTCCCGCCCGAAGACAACGCATCATGTTTGCCCAGGGCATCCCCACTTGCGTGCACGGACCTCGAACGTGTCCCTCGTACAGTTTCCTCCGAGAGTCGATGCACACCCATTTTCTGCCTTTCTCCTCCTCTCGCCCGAGACTTGTGAGAATTACGCTCGGAGAGGCTCTCTCGCATCGCGAGGATTGCGTGTGCACTGGGGAAAAAAAAACAATCACTGAAATCAATAAAGTTTTTTTTTTTTTTTTACAATAGTTATTACTTTTTTTTTTACGACGTTGTGGAATTTGGTGGAATGAACTTGACATTTTTTTGATCAATGGTCATTATGGTAATTCGCTTGAAGCAATTCGATTCAATATTGTTTCGATGAATTGCAGAGTTAAAAAAATTCGTATGAAATTTGATGGACCTGACTGGAAGTTTTTATGCAAAAACTGGTAGATTAAATTTCATGTACAATTGTGATGAATAACTAATGTTCAGCGTATTAAAAACATTGGAAACACTTTATTTTTAATAATTTACTTAAATCTTACGACGAAAGTACTTTCAATTCGATCATTTTCAATATCAGAGAAATATTATTTATTTATTTATTTACGGGGACGAGGCTCTTGGTATAAGTAATATTCACGTTTAACATTAGTGAAGATATTATAAAATTTAGTGGTTATTATTTAAACAATTATACTGCGACTGTCGAAAAACACTCGTCTCGTGTTTTAATAATTTTAGTAATTTTTTTTAGACATTTTAGAAAATATACGCGTTTCTATTCGACAACAAACAAAAAACATTCCTGCCTTTCTCCTGTTCGCGTTCGAGCCTTGTGAGAATTATGCGCGGAGAACTTCTCTTGTATTGCATGGATTGCGTGTGGACTGAGAAAAAAAATTTAATGAAATCAATCAAGTTTTTGTTTACAACCGTCGTCATAACAAGTTTTTTTTGGTACGAGGATATGCCAATCTGTTGAAACAAACTTGAAACTTTTTCAATCAAAGTTAATTCAGGTAATTCGCGGAAGCAATAAATCCAACATTAATTCGATACATTATATCAGCATAGCCGAGAAATATTACACAACCACTATAGAAAAAACGTTCTTTAATTTTAGTAATTTTTGTTCTCAGAAAATATACACGTTCCTATGAGACAGAAAAAACAGATATGTTTTTTTCAATAAAAAAAATGCCTCTTCTCGCCCGAGCCTCGCAGAATAAGACTAAAAAATGTACCGAAACCAATCAAATTTCTTTCCAACTTTCGTCATAACATATTTATTTTATTTTCACGAAGTTATGAAATTCGGTGAAATAAATTGGAAAAATTTTCTCTCAAAGGTAATTCAGATAATTCGAAGCAATACATACAATATTATTCGGACTTATATAAGTATATCAGACAAATATGACGCAGCGACGATCGAAAAAAAAAGTCTCATTAATTTTAGTAATTTTTTTTCTCAGAAAATATCCACGTTTCTATTAAACAAACAAGAAAAAATTCCACCAGTCTCGGAGCTTCCGGTCGCTTTCATCAACAAAAAAAAAAAACGTAAAAAGATAACAAATAATGTGAAATAAGTCTGAAAAACTTTCAACGGCAATTCAGATAATGCGATCGAAGCGATACGTACAATATTATTTGGACTTATACAAGTATATCAGATAAATATGATACGGCGACTATCGAGAAAAAGTTTCGTTCACTTCAGTAATTTTTTTTCACAGAAAATCTCCTCGCTTCCACGTAACAAACAAACAAAAAACATTCCACCGGTCTCCGAGCTTCCGGATACTTTTATCAATAAAAAAAAAAAAACATTAAAAAAAAAGTAAAAACCGATCGCAGTGACACAAAAACTAATAAGCCGCGCGAGCGGTGAAAGCAACGGTTGAGGTCTCGAGAAAATTATATTGCGAAGCGATAGTGATAATTTAAAACCCGATCGGTAGAGAGAGGAGAGCGGCCGAACAGCTGGGCGGTTCTGTTGTAGGTGGTTCATTCCGGCCGCACACTGCTTTATTGCGAGAGCCTCTTGCAGCCGACACTCTCTCTGCCGCTTTTGTTTACCTTGCTCCGATCCTGCCACCACTACCCGAATACCCGCTCGATTGCCCTCACTCTGATAACACGGCCTGTGCCAAGACCCGTTGAATTAACCCGCTTCAAAGAGCCAACTCACTGCAATCCTATTTTTTGTGCTTTCAGGTCAAACTAAGAGGTAAACCGGAAACCTCGTTTCCATTCTTCGCCAAACCCCTGTGCCCCAATTCCGGCCATCCGATATTCTCTCCTGCCTCTGCTTCCGCATGGAGGAAGCTGTTCTCGTAAAAGAAACAAATCGAGTTTTTCATATCCGAGTAATTAAAACAGTGCAAATCGTCGAGGAGTGCAATTTTTTGCTGGCGCGCGGATGTACGTGTGTACACTGTAAAAAAAATATCATTAACGTCAAGTAAAATTCGCTTGCGGGCTGCCAAAGAACAAAATTGTTATTTCAATTCTACTTTTATTTCTTACAATTTCATATGGGATGAACGATAACATGTGACCTTGAGAGTCTTGCCGTTGTTGTTTCAATATTAGGTGAAATTGTGAGAATTGAAAGTAGAATCGAACCAACAAATTTTTTCTTTGGCAGTCCGTGAGTGATTTTTTTTTGTTGTGTGTATATTTGTGACAGAATTGCATTGTTTAAAATTACTATAACTCGTGAATTTGGTAAGCCCAATTTGGCAATTTGGTACACTGATAGAGCGGTTTTTTCATTGGTGCAATTTTTATGAAGATGAGGCTTGGTTCGAGATTTTACGCTACTTTTGCCTCATCGCCTCAAAAACACGAAAACCGCAAATTTGAGTCAACGATTTTTCACAATGAATTTCGCCGTTAAATTATCACGGTTTTAATTTCATGAGATGTAGAAACATTTTCATGTTACTGAAAAAGGGGCAAAGTAATTTTCACTTGGCTTCCGCATTTATTACAATTTTCCTCCACAAAAAAGTCAAAATCGATCAGCGAACTTTCTCATGGAGAAAGCCTATGCGCAAGATTATAACAAATGAGGAAGCCAAATGCAAATTACCTGCACCTTTTGTTTACCTTTCTCCGATCGTGCCACAGCTACTCGAATACTCGCTCGATTGCCCCGGCTCTGATAAGAATATCTTCGCTAATCGGCGTTGAATTTTTCACTCCATAAAGACGCAAATCACTGCACGGAGAAAAAAAAATTGTTGGGGGAACAAGAATTTCGTTACCATAACTGATTTACCTGGTTAACATAGGGACAAGAAAATATTTTGCTGTGGCAACAAATATTTTTGCTACCACAACAATAAATTATTAACGATCTACATTGTGTTAGAGAAACAGAACTATTTTTCTCCGTGTGCAATCAAATTTTTCTGCTTTCAGGTAAAACTAAGAAGTTACTCCGAAAAGCTCAAATCCGTTCTTCTCCAAAAAAAAAAAAAAACCTCCGCTCCAAAAAACACAATCTCACCGGGCAAATACATTAATTGTCCACGGAGCGATGTTTAAGATCTTCGATCTTGGGACGAGCGAGAGGAGGGAATTTCTCGGGTCTCTCGTCTCGTTTATTCCGTTATCCCGACGAAGAGGGCGGTTCATTGGCCGTTAGTCTCGAGATCACCGGAGCAAGATATACGCACGAGTGTGGTATTCCAAAAACCCGTGTACGAATATGGATAGCGGTATCGGAATGCGTGCCACGCGCTGAGGAATTACCGTCGAGCGAAGAAATGCACCGAGCCGAAAAAATAAATACTTCGTTCTGCGTCCTGAGGAGAGACACGGATTCTTGAAGCTGGAGAGACCGGAGAGCTGCGTGCCGATAAAGTTTCACCGACGAATGTTTCTTGTCGGCGAGCTGGCGATGACGATCGATCGAGCTCTCGTCGGATAGAAAGTCGAACGTGATCGCGTCGGCCAAGCTATGAATGACTCCTCGTGTGTGGATCGACTCTGTGCACGACACAGAGGAGAGAGGCTGCGAGACCGTCGAAGGTCGTAGGAGAGACGCAATGATTGTCGGTGGTAATTAACGATGGGAATTGCGTATCCGAATTTCGTCGATAAATTCGTTTCCAATTTTGCGAAGCCACCGAGGGCTCGATCGTTAAGGATGGGTCTCTCGAGTCGTAAGTTGGTTGCGGATCGACGAGTCGTTCGAGACGATCACGACTGCGAAGACAGATAGATAGATGATTTTTTTATTGGGTACTGGAATAAATCCCCTAAATTTAATGAGTACCAGTTTAATAAGTACCAGTTTAATGAGTACCAATTTAATAAGTACCAGTTTAATGAGTACCAATTTAATGAGTAACAAATTAATAAGTACCAACTTAATGAGTTCCAATTTAATGAGTTCCAATTTAATGAGTACCAACTTAATTAGTACCAATTTAATGATTACCAACTTAATCAGTACCAATTTAATGAGTACCAACTTTATGAGTACGAATTTAATGAGTACCAACTGAATGAGTACCAACTTAATGAGTTCCAATTTAATTAGTACCAATTTAATGATTACCAACTTAATCAGTACCAATTTAATGAGTACCAACTTTATGAGTACGATTTTAGTGAGTACCAACTGAATGAGTACCAACTTAATGAGTACCATGGCAATTAAAAAAGCACCAACGTTGAGGAAATATTTTATTTCTTTGATTTGCTGCGACTTTGGGCGCGGTCTAATTTCGGAGTCTTCTTCTTTTTGGTTTTCAATTAAGAGACTCAATAACGTTTCGCCCCTGGTCGAGGCTCTCTTCAGAACGTTGTGTATTTTATCTATGGTTGAATTTAAAACTGATACATGTCAACGTGTTTCTAACTTATATTACTTAAGCTATGGCTTATCATTCTTAGTTATGGAGATAGCCAAGAGCATGAATGACTCCCCGTGTTGACTCTGTGCACGATACAAAGCCGAGAAGTTAGGATACCGTCGAAGGTCGCAGGAGAGACTCAATAATTGTCGGTGGTAATCAACTATCGAAATTGCTTATTCGATCTCAGAGGCTCTCGTCGATAAACTCGTTTCCGATGTTTTGACGATTGAGCTCTCATCGGATAGAAAGTCCAACGTGATGACGTCAGCCAAGACTATGAATGACTCCTCGTGGGTGGGGATCGACTTCGTGCACGACGCAAGGCTGAGAAACTACGAGATCGTCGAAGGTTGTACTTGAGACACAATAATCCTCGGTCGTAATTAACCGTGGAAATTGCTTCTCCGATAACAGAGGCTCTCGTCGATAAATTGGTTTCCAATTTTTTGACGACCGAGTGACTTTGTCCTTATCGTCGGATCCTGAGTAGCTTGCGAATCGACGTCGAAAACTTTACTCCAATTTTCCGACTTTGGAGCTCTCGTCGGATAGAAAGTCAAACGCGATCGCATCACATGAAGCTACACAGTAAAAAAAAAAGTTTGTACTTTTTACAACAACTCATTGTCCACAAACGTCCACAATTTTTTATTTGTTAATTTTATAGTTTTACAGACAAAAGTACAAACTAAAATTGTCAATGATCCGGGAAATGAAAGGACAAGTTCGTGTATTCAGATGAGTGATAAACGAGTTTGTCACTTAAGGTAAATGACCCAGTTTATGACACTTCTACGCAACTCTCTCACTTTAAGCGTGTAAAATCATAGGGATAAACAAGGAGGACCAAGAGCCGCAGTTTCTGACCCCCCGAACGCGCGCCCCCCATTGGCTGCGTATCAAATGGTGGGGGGAGCCGACTATGTTAGAGGTACTTCCGTCGCAAACTGGGTCCGCGTCAGAAACTGGGTCCTTTACCTTATCTGACAAAATTATTTTTACACTGAGAAAAAAAATTGTTAGATGAACCAAGTTGCGTTCCCCCGCGTTCAAAAGCGTTATTTAGTTGGTACAATAAATTTTTTTGTTTGTCTCGAAATATTTTGAATCGACTAAAGCGAATAATCGTTCAATAAAAGAATGGTTTAGTTGTACCAACCAAATAACAGCTTTGAACGTAGGTGACCGCGAATTTGGTTAAACCAACGATTTTTTTTTTCTCAGTGTACGAAACTTTGCATTCCGATTTAACGAAATTATTTTTCACTGTGCATGAATGACTCCTCGTGTGTGGATCGACGTTGTGCACGTCGCAGAGGCGAGAGACTGCGAGACCGTTCGACGTCGTAGGAGAGACGCACCAATTATCGGTCGTAATTAACGGTGGAAATTGCTTGTTCGATAACAGAGACGCTCATCGATAAATCGGTTTCCAATTTTTCGGGGACCGAGCGACTCGGCGGTTATGGATCGACGAGTCGGCGAACGCGATCGCGTCGCCCAAGGCTATGAGTGACTCCTCGCGTGTGAATCGGCTCTCTGCACGAAAAGCAGGGGAGAGGCCACGAGATCGTCGAAGCTCTCAGGAGAGACACAATAATTATCGGTGGAAATTGCTTATTCGATAACAGAGGCTGTCGACGATAAATTCGTTTCCAATTTTGTTGACGATCGAGCGGACTCGCTGGTTATCCGACGGTCCTAAGTAGGTTGCGAATCGAAGAGTTGTCGAAGAGTTGATCACTTCTGCCAAGGCTGTGAATGACTCCTCGTGTGCGAATCGACTCTCTGGGCGATAAACAGCCGAGAGGCCGCGAGATCGTCGGAGCTCTTAGGAGAGAGACAATAATTATCGGTGGAAATTATTTCTTCGATAACAGGGGCTAACGTCGATACATTTGTTTCCAATTTTGTGACCATCGAGGGAATCGCTGATTATCATTGGAGGGGTCTCTTGAGTCGTACAGAGTAAAATGGGTATCAACGTTTCTTGTCCAGAAACGGACACAATTCTTTTCTTGTCCATTTTACAAAAATGTCTGAGCATTTTACAAAAATGTTTGAGCTTTTTACAAAAATGTCTAAGCATTTTACAAAAATGTCGGAGCATTTTACAAAAATGTCTGAGCATTTTACAAAAATGTCTGAGCATTTTACAAAAATGTCTGAGCATTTTACAAAAATGTTTGAGCTTTTTACAAAAATGTCTGAGCATTTTACAAAAATGTCTGAGCATTTTACAAAAATGTCGGAGCATTTTACAAAAATGTCAGAGCATTTTACGAAAATGTCTGAGCATTTTACAAAAATGTCTGTCCATTTTACAAAAATGTCGGAGCATTTTACAAAAATATCTGTCGATTTTACAAAAATGTCTGTTCATTTTACAAAAATGTCTGTCCATTTTACAAAAATTTCTGTCCATTTTACAAAAATGTCTGTCCATTTGACGAAAATCAATGTTTTTTATGCAATTAACAACAAAAAACCCAAAAAAGTTTTGTCAACCCCTTCACTGTCAGGGGCCCCTAAATTGCTCTGACAGTGAAGGGGTTAAATGTACAAATTTTTTTTTACCATCTAACTAGGCTGCGGATCGAGGAGATGTCGAACGTGATCAGATCACGTCGGCCAAGACTGTGAATGACTCCTCGTGTGTGGATCGACTCTATGCACGATACACAGCCGAGAGGCCACGAGACCGTCGAAGGTCGTATGAGAGAAACAATAATTATCGGTGATAATTAACGGCAAAAATTACTTCTTGGATAGCGGAAGCTCTCGTCGATATTTGTCTTCAACAAACATTGAAATGTAATTGATTTCAATATTTGTTTTCAACAAATATTGAAAACTAATTGATTTCAATATTTGTGGGAAAGAAATGTCGACGAGAGCCTCCGTTATCGAAAATGAAATTGAAAACAATTCGACTAATTGTCGAATTGTCTTTAATTAACTTAATTTCTCCGACGATCGAGGAACTCGATGGTTATCGTCGAAGTGGTCTCGCGCGTCGTAAGTAGGCTGCGCATCGACGAGTTGTCGAACGAGAAATCACACTTGTCCCGAGGTGACGATATGTGGGTATTTGGGTAACGGGCACACTCGTAATCGCTTCGACATTGCGACACTTATTGTTGTTTGCAGAAACTCTCGGATAAGCGAACTGGAGGACGGTTTATCGCTCGACGATAAGAGATCTTCGAATATCGATAGTTTCGCGATGGATGTTGCGATAGCGGTGGACTAATGGATAGTGGCGGGACGATACGCACCGAATGAAATAGATTTTACTGAAACGGTACTTTGGTACTTTGTCGGGCGAGATTCATCATCGACGGCTTCGAGGTGTAATTATAATAAAACGGTAAATATGCACTTGTAGCGGAGACAAGCCGTACGGTAATTGTGACAATACTCGTAGCAGTGCACGATACGATTCGAATTATAATAGTCAGCTCACATTTTTCCAAACTGCATCACTTTCCAACTTGCTAAAATTCCTTACATTTAAAAATTTCTAAACTGCTAAAATTCTTTACATGTCTTAATTTCTTTAAAAAAAATAATAATCAGCATACATTATTTTTATTGCTGAAATTGCTTAAATTTCTAAATTGCTAAAATTGCTTACATTTGTAAATTGATAAAATTACTTACATTTGTAAATTGATAAAATTGCTTACATTGATAAATGGATAAAATTGTAAACATTTCTAAACTGCTAAAATTGTTTTAAACCTATTTTTTCGGTAGAGGTAGTCCAGAGTGCGCCTACCCGTTATCGCGAATATAGGCCGGTTCGGGTAGGAGAAATTCGTAAAATCGCCGTCGTTGCTGCCTCGATATTGGAGCGGAAGTTTGTATATCGTTGAGTGGCTCCTCTCCGGGTGTATCGCTAATGATATTTCAATTAGGTGGCAGTTAATTGCGATGCACTTTATACATGCAGGAGAAAATTAGACCGAGAATGTCGTTAGGCGATCGGGAGTAACGGTGGACACTCCGTATAGTCATCCCGCGAGAGTCGACCTTTGCAAAATTATTTTCTCATCTACCGTTAACTGTTACAGGTTGCCGCGATAGTACAGGCAGTCACGGTCGTCGATTGATTTTTTTTTTTTTTTTTTTTCATTCGACCATGCATTCCCGTTCTCGAGTATGGATAGGTGTATCGAAAGGACGTGAGAGAGGCGATTGCGTATCCTTTGGTCGCTGCGGCCGAGAGTTTAATTGAACTCGTTCGAGCTCAGCTCGAATCTTTGTCCATAAAAAAAAAAAAAAAAAAAAAAAAAAACAGTAGTTTTCCAGCACGAAAAGGACATTTTTCGTACCGCGAACTATCGGTTCGCCCTGAAGCATGCGACGTTGAATACCGGGGGTCAGCTTTTGTAAAACGTATTAGGCCGATAGGAATTTCATTGAGAGCTGCGCGGTACTTCAAGTACATGTGTACTTGAAATACGGCAAGTACAAATAGGAAGGAATTACAAATATTGTGCATAAAATCGAGCCCCTTAATGTAGCATTGTACTTCAGGCAAAAAAGGCCGGCGGATTCGTGTTCAACGCGCAAAAATAGGTCGGAATACGTGGCAGTTAATTTATAAAAAAGAAAAAAAAGATTCGTCCAAAAATTGCAAGACTATAAGCTTAGCCGGCCAATATAGCTTGGCCGGCTAAAACCTAACCGGCAAAAAATTCTGTACCTGAAGTACTTGTTACGGCAACAAGCACATAGTACTTGAGATTCCAAGCACTGAAATTACAGAGTACTCGACGTACTCCGCAACGTATTCTAAGTACCGACTGTTTACAGTACTCGACAATGTACTAACTATTTAAAGTACGAAGTGCTCAAGTACTCGGCAATGTACTTTACGTACCGACTATTTAAAGTACTCGGTACATAAGTACTCAGCAATGTACTTTAAGTAGCGACTATTTAAAGTACTCGGCAATGTACTTTAAGTAGCGACTATTTAAAGTACTCGGCAATGTACTTTAAGTACTGACTATTTGAAGTACTCGGTACTTAAGTACTCGACAATGTACTTCAAGGCCCGACTATTCAAAGTACTCCGCACTTTGAGGACTTTGGACAGCTCGATTTCATTTCACGGCGACACTCCAGGCACTCATGATCGTCGATTGAATTTTTCTCTCATTCGACCATGCATTCCCGTTCTCGATTATGGATAGGTGTATCGAAGCTACGTGAGAGAAGCGATCGCTTATCCTTCGATCGGTGCGGCCCAGAGATACGTTGAACTCGTTCGATCTCAGCTCGGATCTTTTAGTCCATAAAAAACCATGGAATTTTCCAGCGTGAAAAGAAAATTTTTCGTAGCGTGGACTCTCGGACCGCGCTGCGGCACGCGACGTTGAATTCCGACGGTCAGGTTTAGTAAAACGAATTAGGCCGATAGGAATTTAATTTCACCGCGACGATGTCGTGTGTGCGGCACGCTGTCTCGGGTTTGTACATGCCCCACCGCCACCGTACAGTTGTTATAACTTTCTTGTCTCCAAGTACGGCGAGCCGCAAAGTACCCGGTCGTTGAACGCCGGATACGACATGCCTCGCAAGTATATTTGTCCGAGCACTGGCCATTTGTGAAGTCTGTAATATCGCTTCTCAGCCCTCCCAACAGAATGACCTGCGCCAAAACCCATTTTTTTTACCCCATTATTCGCTATTTCACTAAATGTAGAAATTTACCCCCAATTTAAAGTGACCTTATTTTATTTTATTTTATTTTATTTTATTTTATTTTATTTTATTTTATTTTATTTTATTTTATTTTATTTTATTTTATTTTATTTTATTTTATTTTATTTTATTTTATTTTATTTTATTTTATTTTATTTTATTTTATTTTATTTTATTTTATTTTATTTTATTTTATTTTATTTTATTTTATTTTATTTTATTTTATTTTATTTTATTTTATTTTATTTTATTTTATTTTATTTTATTTTATTTTATTTTATTTTATTTTGTTGTTGCAGTTGAATCAGTGGACGCACCATGCCTTACTACAACAGCGGACACGGTCCCTCCGCTCGGTATAGTAAAGGTGAGTTGGGTAAGAAAAAAAAATAAAATTATTCTCTGATCGCGATAATTCGTCACCGGAAACCGTGCGGAGATATTGAAAGTGAGTTGTTGTTTTTTTTTTAGATGGTGGTCCAGGCGAGACCATGAACACTTCCGGCGGACGCAGCAGCGCCGGCTCGGAGCCAACTTACATAATGGAGCACTTAGCGACCTTTACGGTAACCAAGGAGACCGGAATAGTCTATCCGGCCGACGGCATGAGACGCCTGCTCCAGCTGGAGAAGAGCAACGGAATATGGAGCCAAAAGATGCAGCTGCGTCTCGAGCGAAACTGGGTTCTCATAATGGACAACGAAACTGGGGTCAGTCTAAAAAAACGATCCCGAAGATATCTGCGCGAGATCAAACTTTATCTTGCCGAGTCAATGCACTGCTTTGGGAAGAAAAAAAATTATTCGCTTGTAGAATTTTATTCTCCGGGTGAATCTTCCCCGAGCGAAGTTTGTGCGATGCAAAACACAGCCGGTTAAGATTTGATGAAATTTAGTCTCATGCAGACATCTTAGGGGTAGGCGGAAAAAATACCCCTTGGAAAAATATCACCTGAAAAAATACCTTCGGAATGAATACCTCGAAAAAATACCTTCGGAAAGAATACCTCGAAAAAATACCCGTACGTGTGTGTAAGTGTTTTTTCCAGAGGTTATTTTTCGGAGATATTTTTTCCAGAATTCCTTCATGTTTAAGGGAATACGTCACATGGTCGCCGTTTCTTAACGGTAGGGGGTCTCATGTTGCTGTGGTTGAGGCCCAAATATCTATCCATATACAGGTTCGAAGTTCCTTCAGCTCGTAACATCTTCGAAAATCTATGGGCACAGCTCGATAATGTGGTAAAATTAATATAGGAAAAAAAATCTAATATAGTAGTCTGAAAATACATATTTTTCAAAAAAGAATATTGTCTTTCACGCGTTACGATATGCAGCTCGTGGCAATTGACACAATTTTAAGCTCACGTATCTCAGAATCCATGTGGTGAAAAAATTATTAGAAATTCTTTAAAAAAGCCTCATTCATTGCTTCATAAAATTTTTGACTCTTAGTTCCAAGAGTAGAAAACTCGCAGTGTGACGTATTCCCTAATAAAAAGACCTTCCTTAAAAAAATTCTTCTTCAATTCCACCGAGCAGGAACTTTAAACTCGTTTTCGAACTTCCCAGGCGGTCATGGAGAGATTCCCGGCCTCGCTGATTCAAGAACCGACGGCCTTCACGTCCCGCGATCCCATGGAGATGTACAACAACATATTGGTATTCACGGTCGCGGACGACAGTGGCTCGGGCCAGAGGGCCGAGATGCACATATTCCAGTGTCAGAGCGTATCGGCCCAGGATCTCGTCGAGGATCTGAAGATGCTACAAATGGGAAAACTGGTACCGGGCGGCTCGCCCCGAGGAACCAGAGGTCAGATTCCTCCGCCCCCCGCCCTGCCGCCTCCGGAACCGCCGCTCAACGGAGTCAACGTTCGTGAACAAGTCTCCGCTTTCAACGCCGCCAACAGTGAGGCCCCATTTTTATTGATCGTAATTCAATCGGCTCGCTCGTTGCGCTCGCCGCTTGTCCGTAATCATTTGCATTCGCGAGGCCCCGAGAATTCCTCCGTCCAACTCCACCAATTTTTTTCAACGTCTCGAGGATTTTTTATATATATATTTTTTTAAAGTTTCTCCTCCATCATAAAGCTCTTGTTGAAATTACAGTCGAGGGCCCGAACGACATGTCCCGCGAGGAGAACAACGACGAGGTTTCATCAACGTCCTCGGAGAAGTACGAGAGGGACGTAACTATTCTGAATCACTGCTTCGACGACATAGAGAAATTTATAGCGCGTCTCCAGCACGCTGCCGCGGCGTCGCGGGAATTGGAGCGTCGTAGACGCAACAGCAAATCGAAAAAGAGGAATCTCGGCGACGGTATGCTCACGATGAGAGCGAAACCGCCGCCCGAGATGGAGTTCGTCGACATATTTCAGAAGTTCAAGCTCTCGTTCAATCTGCTCGCCAAGCTGAAAGCTCACATACACGATCCTAACGCACCGGAGCTCGTTCACTTTCTCTTCACGCCGCTCGCCCTCATAGTCGACGCCTCGCACGACACGCAGTACGATCCGAATCTGCCGAGCAAAGTCGTGTCGCCGCTGTTGACCAGGGAAGCCGTGAACCTCCTCATACACTGCGTAACGAGCAAGGAGACCGAACTGTGGCACTCGCTCGGCGACACATGGCTCGTACCGAGGGATCAGTGGAAGGGTCACGTTCCACCCTATCATCCGATCTTCATGGACGGATGGTCGCCCGAATACCCGATTCCCGAGGATCACCGCGACCACGATCATCTCGCCTCTCTGCTGAACGCGGACAAGCAGAAGAGGGACGAGATACCCGAGCAGCAGAGCGATCCTTATTACGGTCACAGGTATAGAGATGTTTAGGTGTTTTTTTTGGGATTCAATGGGAGTTCAGGGAAAAAGGCAATCGGAAGAAGAAGTTTCAAACTTTATTAAAGTATATTGTGATATACAATAAAGATTGCCGTATTCTGCACTTATGCAGTCGCACTCAGTTCAGCACAGGTATATACTGTTGAAAAAAATTCGTATGGAATTTAATGTCGAAGTAGAAGTTTTTGTGCAAAAGGTGGTATATTCAATTTCATGTAGAATTGTGATGAAAAATTAATGTTCGAGGTATTAAATTGGGAATACTTTGTTTTTAATTATTTACTTTAATTTCAAGGAAAAAGTAGATTAATTTTTCATCATAATTGTACATTAAATTTGATGTACAAGCTTTTGCATAAAAACTTCTAGTCCGGTATATTAAAATTACAGTTTTTTTTACAATGTAGATATTTAGTTGGTTTTTGATATGATCACGGATCACGGAAGAAGGCACTGGAACGAATAAGTTAAACTTTCTTCAGGACGATAGTGTATGGCGCATTCCATCAGAAATGTTCGTGCTCTGCCTCTTACTCCCTTCAATAAGTGCGCCATTTTTATTTCGAAAACTATTTAGAAAAAATCACAACACGTATTTTTTTATTTGGGCCTCCGATCGATACTTCCAGCCGTATGATTTTTACAAAAAACTGATTTTTTCGGTAAGGCTATTTTTAAAAACATGAATATCTTGGAAGTTATCAATTGTACAGAAAAATTTCTCAGACGAAATTTATTCAGTTTGTACGAAATTATGCATCGTTTGAAGAAATCTCCTAAATCAGTCCAAACTTGTGTTATAAAACCTTAAAGTGTAAAATATCCTTTTTCAATCTGTGCGAAAATGCGCAACTTTTGAACTAGGTGCAGAATGGCAAGATTTTTTTCGCAAAGTTCAGATCGAAGTTTGTCCAATCACCAACCGCCGTTCGGGCGCTCATCGATTCGTCGAAAAACATAAGCGTCTAACTCGATTTTGCACTTTACACAGGGAGGCCGAGGAGTCCCACTACAGCAGCGACTATCTGGAGTACGAGACGAGGGAGGAGCGCGGCAACGAGTACTTCGACAGGAACTACGGCCCGGGCTCGGAGCTGTACGCTCGGGAGGAGAGAGAACGTGTCGATCAGACTCGAGCCCACAGCGACATTTCCGTCGACTCGATCGAGCGTGGTCCCAGAGGAGCTCCAGGCATAGACCGAGCCCAGGAGGCCTGGCTCGACGATCTTCTCTCTCGTCACGCAAAGGTCGTTCAAGTAACGTATCCGAGAACGGCGAACAACGACAAGGAATTGACCGTCGTGAGGGGCGAATATCTGGAGATTCTGGACGACAGCAGGAAGTGGTGGAAGGCGAGAAACTCCAGAGGTCAAGTCGCCCACGTGCCGCACACGATCGTGGCGCCCCACAATGCCTCGCACACCGGTGACAACGACGTGTTTAACAATCCGCTTTACACGAGCAGGTATCAACGACAGGGGCACGGCTACAATTACGAGGTGAGCACACCCGCCGCGGGTTCGAACCGGCTATCGGTGACGGAGGTAAATTACACTGTGTTCTCGGAACGGGATACAATGGACGATGAGATCTCGGGTGACGGAGCCGCGTCACACTCGACGAAACGGTGTCGGATAACCGAGAGCGCAATTGTTTTGGGAAGATCGCGAGCTGCGGCTGCGCTCTTGAACGCAGTGCTCTGTTCGGATAAATTCAGATGTATTTGAGATTTATCCGCAAGTATAACGCCAGCTGGCAGCTGTAGTGGACGTTGTTATATTTTAGTTTGCTCTCTATTCAGGCTTTTTTTTTTAAACAAATCTGCTCTGAGAAGCGTTCTTTTGTTATCAAAACGGACGAAATTTATCCCGCGGAATGAATCGGATCTACCACTGGCAATTTCAAAAACTGACTAGGAGTGAACAATCATACGTAAAGGAAGGCATCGCTGAGCAGATCTGCATTCGAGAACGCAACACTGTAAAAGACAAATTATAAATTTAAATTACCGGACTGGATTTTTCAGACAAAAACTGGTGCATTAAATTTAGTGTACATTTATCATGAAAAATGAACGAACTTAATAATTATTAGAATTAAAGTACTTTTATAGTAAAAATTACAGTAAATTATTACAAGTAAAGTGTTTCTAAAGTCTTTAATATACTGTGGGTTAATTTTTCATCGCAATTATTCATGAAATTCAATATACCAGTTTATACGTAAAGACTTCCAGTGCCAGTAAGTTAAATTGCATACGTATTTTTTTACAGTGACTACGAGTTGAAAGGCGAGTCTGTAATATTGACTATGTTTTTTTCTGTTCGTTTTCAAGGACTCTGAGATCGAAGGTACGAGCACCAGTCCCGGACCGGAAGCCGCTCACAGGCCGCACGCTATTCCGCCACCGGCCCCGGCCGACTGGGTGCGCAAGGAGCGACTCGGAAAGAAAGGTGAATTTCGATATTTTTAAAAAAATCGTCGATCGCGGCCCTCGGCACCGGCGCGAGTCTCGAGGCGTATTTTATTCATTTAAAAAACTACAAAAAAAAAAACACACTTCTCTTCTAACGAATTAATTAACGATCGAGGCAGGCGCGAACGGCACGATTCCAAGTGCCCTAGCTTGACCGCGAATCATTAACTTCTTACCGTTTATCGTTTACGTGTATATATAGAGAGATTAAAAAAAAAAAACAAAAACAAAACCAGAGACATGCGAATTATTATCGATAATCGCTTACGACTGAGCAATTTTACCATCAACTAGAGTTAGCCGCGCGAAGTCTACGGCGACCGGATGTTACTCGAACTTTAATGGATCATTATCAATTTATAGTTCGCATAAAGTTTGCCTCGAACGACGAGACGAGTTTTAGAAAGTGGCCATTCGGTACCTCGGAGCAGCTTCGTTCGCATTCGTACTCGGCGCGTGCGCGTCCTTCGGTCAAACATTCCAAAACAGAATGTGGCTTTTGTTTAGCTATTTCTGGAAAAAAAAAAATATATATAGAGACAAAAAGACGGAAGAACCAGTCTTCGCGCGGCGAGTAGGAGCGAACGAAGCTGGGCCCACGGAGAATCGGGCGATAATTTATTCCACACCAAACAGACCGTGGATTCGTTCTCTTATCTATCATTATCTCTAAGCAATTAGTGTGTAACTTCGAGGTGAAAAACAAAACCTTCAAAGTCCGGGACCACCTTGATTCAGTAATCGTTCGCGTGACGATTGACTCTCGAGGTCGTATATGATATATAACTGTCGTTATAAGTCATGTATTTATCGACTAACCAAATTTTAGATTTTAATTCTTAATAACGTTGTTCTCTCCGCGGCGAAGTGGGAAAACACAGAAAAAGAAAAAAAAAAGAAATAGTACCCGATAAGATGAACATACTATAATATGCCACTGAAATTATATATCCGCGAGAAATGGATCTGCGTTAGAGTATTAAAAGAAAAAAGAAAAATAATAAGTTTATTATAAATATTTTTAGCAAATGTTTTGTCCTCTGTCCTCTGTGTGGGGCTAATGTGTGTGTCTTTGTATAACTGTTGTGTCACGTTGGAATATAATTTTACGAATAGCTTGTACAAACTACACGAAAAAAAAAAAAAAACGAAAAATTTATGCTAAAAGGATTCGATTGTTGTCCGAGGAGGAAAAGATATCGCTGCACTGTCGCGGATTATGTCTTCGTCATCTCTTCCAAATCTTCACGCGCCACAAAAAAAAAAAAAAAAAAAAAAAAACCTGGGTTACTTCAGTAGTTCTTGAAGTATTGCGAGATGCTTGTGTGTGTCTTCCAATTGTGCGTGTCGAGGGTAAATTATACGATAAACGTGCGAGAGAACAGTGGGCGTAGGTCGAGAGAGAAGCGCAAAGAGTCAGTAATATAAATGTTGTTGCAATATTGTCGGGTCCTCGCGATTTCGCAAAGTGTATGTACATTAGTTAAACGATTGTCGTATGATAAATATTGCCCGAACGTTTCCCCATTCGCAAAGGCGATGAAAAAAAAAAAAAAAAAACCCATCGCCAATTTATTCGCATGTGGGCTTTATGTGTGTCTCTATACAAATAATCGTTACTCGCTGAAACGAATTTCTTTTGTCCGACTCTCAATTCCTCTCTCTACCTCCGCACTGTCGCGTTTTCGTTTACACAATTTTCTTTCTCCACCTGTCTTGTCCGCGGGTTCAGAATACGATCCGTCCAGTATTCCATTCTATTGTAATTTATGTAAATCTCTATTAATAAACACACTATTTGAATATTATATGTACGCCTGCGGTTATATCTTATATGTATTTTTGAAAGTTGTCTGTTTGTCTGTTTGCTTACGTGTTTGTCACGATTGTCAAGAAATATCATTTTCAAAGAGAACTAATTTTTCTCCGGAAATTACATCGTAACGGGAATACGTCACTTCCGGTTTGAAAATCTCATTTTTCAACCGGAAGTGACGTCATACGGGAAAACATCACTTCCGGTTTAGAAATCTCATTTGTCGACCGGAAGTGACGTCATAACGGAAATACGTCACTTCCGGTTTGAAAAATCTCATCTGTCGACAGGAAGTGACATCATAACGGAAATGCGTCACTTCCGGTTTGAAAAATCTCATTTGTCGAGCGGAAGTGACATCATAACGGAAATACGTCACTTCCGGTTTGAAAAATCTCATCTGTCGAGCGGAAGTGACATCATAACGGAAATACGTCACTTCGGGTTTGAAAAATCTCATTTGTCGTCCGGAAGTGCCATCACAACGGAAATACGACACTTCCGGTTTGGAAATCTAATTTGTCGACCGGAAGTGACACCATACCGGAAATACGACACTTCCGGTTTGAAAATCTCATTTATCGACCGGAAGTGACGCATCTCCACTAAATCTCATCAATTCTAAAATTCAAGAGGGCGTGAAGCGCCCGAGCCGCAACAACCTGCTAGCAGATATATATATATATTTATATATTAATATATTTATGTGTGTATTTTTTTGTACAAGGCTTGGCTCGTGCATCGTCCGTGTTCTCTATCTCTGCACGAGAACAGATTTACTATCGAATAATGCAACCGGAAGAGTATCCTTCATACTCGGCTTTCACTACTATACGCTTCAATGTTTTTTTGGTTTATGCCACGAATCGAGGCTTCGGGAGCGCATTAATTAATTTTTTTTGTCCCCGTGTACGGTAAGTGGACCGCGAAGGATATTTATTATGCATGGGCTTCAGGGTTCCGCACTTTGGGGATATAGTAGGAAATTTCGCATCCGCTTTGCATCCCCCTTTAACGATTAATTCAAACTATAAGATTCCAGCACTCGCGGCGTACTCAACAGAGAAGATATACCATCGTCGTCGTCGTCTTCGGTCTCGGAGACTCTTCTGGGGCTTCTCAGAACTCCCCCGCTTGCCTCGACGAGCAAGGAATTCGATATCTCCAGTTCGTCGGATCTGTCCAGGACGTTCGTGGCTTTCAGTCCTCCGCCTCCGCCTCCGCCGCCGCCTCCGCCCCCTCCGTCGCTGCCGCCGGCCACGCACTCCGAAAGCACTTCCTCAAGCTCCAGCAGAACCGGAACCACTAAGAGCAACAAGTCCTCCGCAGAGGGCAAGAGCAGCCATCAGGAGCAGATGCGCGAAGAGCTCAAATTCGTCCTGACCATGTTTAGGGACAAGAAGAGGACCGTCGATATCGTCAAGGAACCGGAAGTCTTCATCGACCAGCATTCCACGCCTCGGGAAGTTCAGCGCTGGCTGGAGAACAAGGGATTCCCCGAGAAGGTTCGACGCCAATTGAAGGGAATGACCGGTGGAGATTTGTTCAATCTGACTGCAAGGGAACTCGAGCAACACTGCGGAATCAACGACGGCAGAAGACTCGACGGGCAGATTACACTGTCGAGGAACGCCTCCGGATATCACGCTACGAGGTCCTGCGAGCTCAAGAAGATCCTCAACAAGGCCCGACGCAAGCTCGATGACGAGATCTAGGAGGACAACGCTGAAGAGTTGATGGGATAAAAAAAATTCATCGTTTGTGCTCAGATTTTTGTTCCCATTCGGTTTTGCTTCCTTGTTGGAAAATAAGTTTCCTGTTACGAAGAGAAACATCGCTGAGCCGAGGCTCGGAGTCTCGTAGTATTTTTTTTGTTGATCTCTTTCCTAGGCCTTTTAAATTAAGTTCATCTTGATTTACATTAATTTATGGTATTTCGTTGTAGAATTAAATTTGTTATTAATTTACTGTTAATTCTTGTTACGTTATATATATAATATTTATTTAAAGCAATCACATATACATTGTAACAGACATAAATTGGATACTCTAGTCGGTATCGTTATTATGTGTTTAGACAAAACTATGCACACTTCCGGTGAATATCGTTCGCGCGTATATCGTCGCAATAATCGTGAACACATGACGATTAATTCCAGGGTTTTCTTCTTTTTTTTTTTTTTATTTAATTGTTATTATCATTTTTGTATCGGCATGAGTAGACACATTTCAGGATTTTAGTGAGTAAAAACATGCGGAAGTTTTCTTCTTTTTTTTTTTTAGATAGCGAGAGAATATAAGTTACATGCTGATTACCAAATGCCGTTACATCGTTCCTCGCAGGCACCTGACTTATTATTATACATGCTCATCGAACGGTTATCTTCGGTGTACAATCATACAGAATAATTTCTTTTCGTTATCCGGCCTGTTTAAGGGAACCGGGGAAATTCGGCCAATCGAAAATTCCGTCGCTTTAGATTGTTTTTAACAAAGCTTTAAGAAGATGTAAACAATTTTCCTTACGGTGAGCATGTGTGACAACATTGTTAAGTAAGAATATGCTTAAAAAATCCTGATATTATTTATAACAATCTTGTTATTGCCGTTTGTACTAAACAAGCACTTTTCACTTGTTACCACGATTCCGGCAAAAGGACAGAAAAAAGCTTTAGTAAATATAAAACGAAAGTTGTTACCAGAAACCCTCCTTTATCGAAGGAAAAAAAATTGACACCACGGCGAGCTAAGAAACAAATGTTCATGTTTTTTTTTTGGCTCGCCATTGTCTCAATTTTCTTTCAATTTTTATTTTAGGGGTTCATTCGATAAAGGAGGGCATTGGAAACAACTTTTTGTCTTATAGTTACTAAAACCATTTGCGGTCGTTTTATCGAAATCCTATTAATACGTGAAAAGTGCTTATTTGGTACAAACGGCAATAACACGATTGTTACAAATGATAATCAGAATTTTTTAAATGTACTTTCCTACTTAACAATGTTGACATGCATTCTCACTATAAGGAAAACTGTTTACACTTTGTTGCAGCCTTGCTATACACAATCTGCTGAAGTGACTGCATTTTTGGTCAGCCAAACTTCTCTGGTGCCCTCAAGAGTCGACTGCACTCGGAATAGTTATCGAAACATTCCAGACGCGTCTGAGTTTTTTTTTAGTTACAAAAGTGTTTTTTTTTTTCTTTTTTGGTAGAAAAAGGGTCACGAGGGTGTTATTACGGTAATAACTATGGGGAACTATTATAACGTGTTATATGTGTTCTTGGAGTAGAATACCCACAGTGACTGCCAGTCGGAGAAGTCGCTGAGAACTGACCGACTGGCAAACTCGTAACGAATACGCCAGCAGAAACAGGCACTGTCCGCAAGACCATTTTTCCCCTCACAAAAAAAAAAAAAAAAAAAAAAAATCCTCGTCCCTCCATCCGCTGCTTTCAAGAATTATCGATGTAGTAAATTTGTAAACGCGTGTCTGTTAACCGATATGTCGATAGGAAAAATTCTTAGCTGCGAAGAATTCATCGAGAGTCTCGTCAGCCCTTCGTCGTTACATTACACACGTATCTAGTTGTGTATATCGCAAAAAAAAAAAAAAGTCTACGATTCTCCACACCCTAAAAATAATCCTTCGGCGACTCGAGGTATAAAAAATGCTACGCAGTTTACAAAATCCTTCTAATTCCCAAAAGCGTATAGGCCTTGTTTTTGTTACAGCACTTAACTAGGTCTCGACGAAGCAACAGTGCACTGTCCGCTTGTTAATCTTAATCTGTAACTCGAGTATGATCTATAAGTTTCATTATTTATACGCGACAGGATGGAACGATGGAGTCTTATCGGAGTTAACTCTAATGCAACGATGGTTTCGGGAAATACGCTAATTCTCTCGACTACGGATACGTGACGCTGACAAGTCGACCGGGAGAACAAAATTGTGATTCTTTTTATTTGGAAAACGATAGTTTGGCTTCATCGCTAAGAGCATGTGCAATTACCACGGTCGGTAATAAAAACTGTAATCAATTTCCCTTCACTCGGTGCGAGAATCGCCGTTTTACGAACGCTTTGCATTCGCAAAGCCCCATGCTAACACCTTGCGAAGTAAAATTTCGTACGGTACTCGTGCGAAAAACTTTCTCTTAACTCGTGCGATTGCAACACTCGCCCTCGGCTCGTGCTGCAAACTCACGCTCGTCAGAAAAAGTTTTATCGCACTAGTATCGTAAAGAACTATTTCACACGGATTCTGGTATTCACGATCAGAAGAAAAGTCTCATCCGAAGCAGAAATTATATCCGCTCCCGATGAGACTTTTATTTTGATCGTACATGCGAGAACCCGTGAGAAAAGTTAATTACAGTTTTTGGTACCGACCGAGCCTGGGATGGCCGAGAAGGGAGGTGTTTCATATGGTCTTAAGAGCATGTGCAATACCACGGTCGGTAACAAAAACTGTAATCAACTTTTCTCACGGGTTTTCGTAAGTACTGCCGTATGAAAAGTTTCAGCGAAAGCCGATATGATATCCGCATTCGATGTAACTCTTTGTTTGACGGAACATACGAAAACCCGTGAGAAAATTCGATTACAGTTTTCGATACCGACCGAGCCCGTGACGGACGGGGAGGGAGATGGATCGCATGTTCTTAACTATACCGACATCAGTGTCCGTGCGCTAAGCATCGAATGATCGTTATAACTAGACTTTCCTCATTGCGGGTTTCTCGTAATATAATTAATTACAACAAAAATTAACGCTAATGCAACGATCGCACGCTAAATATACTAATTCTCTCGACTACACGAATACGCGACGATGACGAATCGACAAGGAAAACAATTTTTGATTTTTTTTTCAGGGAAATTAAATTTTGGGGCTTTATAGTTAACTATAGCGATATCAGTGTTCGTGCCATAAGCATCGAATGATCGTTCTTATTCACTAGACTTTCCTCATTGCTGGTTCATAGTAATAAAATTCATAACAAAAAGTCAAACCCGACTAACGAGACGTGACTATACGAACACACTTTTTTTTGTTTTTCTTCTATTTCTCTAACACATTTTTTTTTTTCCATTTAAAAATCATTGATCAATTCACGTTTCAACACCGAGAACAATCGAAGAACGGATACACAGTACCGGCACTATTTATTATTTTGCGTCTGAACATGATCGACGCGATGTTTATCGGCGCTTCGGACTCTACGTCTGTTTCCAGCTTGATTCTTCATCAACTCTGCAATACCGACCGAGCTCCGCCGTTTTTCGTGTTACGAGTATAGGCAACGTGCATACAAATACGTAAGCCTTTAACAATAATAATCCATTGTCAATCGTAGAACAAACGTAGTCGGTGTCAATGTCGATAACGTATATAAATATATCTTCGATAGGTTTCGCGCGCAACGTATAGTAATAATAATAATAATAATAATAATAATAATAATAATCTATAGCGGTTTAGGCAAATTGCTCTCTCGACTAATCCATTGTATTGTGCGTCGCGTTCAGTTTTGCGATGTCTCTTAATCGATTTCCACATAATCTCTAGTCCTCGTCTTATTTTTCCGGAATTTTTTTTTTCTGCGAGCTTGACATTTTTTCTTTCGAACGAGCTCAAAAAAAAAAAAAAAAAAAAATATATGTCGTTATAATGCTTCATAAGAAGTTTACGAAATAAGCCGCGGTGCGCACAAATATAATATAATAGACGTTCACCCATTAAATTCATCATCATTATGTATAAACATACCCTATCCATTAATGTTACTCGATAATTAATATAATTATAATTCCAGGTATATAATTCATTATTTACGGATAATCTTAAGCGTGCTGTTAACACGCTACAGTTAACATTAGACTCTATTTATTATTTCTTTTCCTCTTTTATTTATTTATTTTTAATCGTGTTTAGTGTTGCAGCCTCATTGAAAGTTGTCCGAGTTACGAAATAACTGGTCGTATAAATAAACTCTAAATACGACACGTGTATTATGTAAGTAAATGTTGATGCTTTGTGGTGAGTTTTTTTTTTTTTTCGGAGTGTGTGTGATGACGATCGTACTCGCTTAAGCGCTAACTCTCTTATAGTTTCACTAATATTTTAACTGAAAATTGTAACGTTCGAAAACCCGCCTTGGCCCCCCGTTTGCCATTTTTTTCTCCTTTTTAAGTAAAGTTTGTTCCCAAGCACCTTTACGAGGTTTCTCCCTTCATGTTCTTGCCGACGCGTACCGTCGTAAAGTCTCTTCACACCGGTCATCGAACACAGAATCGACGACCGAGAAACAAAAAAAAAAAAATGCCCGAGAGCCCGTGCCGAGTAAGCATCGAGTATGCGCTTTTCATTGACTCGATTGTAATAATACGCGAAAGCCCGAGGTAAGTCGCGGATATAAAGCGAGGAATAAAATACGACGTGGTTTAGCACGGTAAGTAGAGAGTTCCTGGCACGCGAGGGTTTTCTCTACTGGCGCTTTGCCTCCGAATCCTCCTTGGCTGAGACAGACCTTTATCGATTTGAATAATGATGAACGGATGAAATAACTTAGTCATTAATATTTGGTGATTAGCGAAATATTCAAAGCGGAACTATCCCACGGGAACACCGGGAGGATTGTCAGGGGAGTCGGGTTGCGGGTTGGAGTTACGGGGACACAGAGACGTGGTTTTTTTTTTTTTTTTTTTTTTTTGTCAGCACAGACAACTTGTTATCCCGCACAAAGCGTAGACCCCGTGACTTGGCTCAATTACCAAAAACCTCCGGCGCTGCGACCACCCGGGGGATTGTTCACGCGGATGCACGCTCGGTGGGCCTCGTCGACGTCCTCTGCGAAACAGAAAAATCAATTTTAATTCATCGCTCGATCGTGATGGATCGTTAGCTCGAGGCTGAGGAACTACTCAGCCCCGATGTTTAAACCTTCAAGTACGGGGGGACTTTTTGCCGAGAGCAAACGACCAGGTCTTCTTTCAAGCACAAAAACGACACGGATGTTTTCGCGATCAACATTCTTCTGCGTTATAAAGAAGAACACTTCGAGGTACGTATGTGAACTTTGACTACGACGATTTCCACTCAAGAGATGTCAAGACAGCAAGAAAACGGAGGTCTTTTGGATGCTATGCTTTTTTTTTACAGTCGCAGAGAAAACATTTCTGTACGACGTTACTTCCGGTTCAAAAATCTTAGTTCTTCAACGGCGGTCCGTTACAGAGAAAAATTGAAAAACTTCCGAGACGTCACTTCCGATTCAAAAATCTTAGTTTTTCAACGGCGGTCCGTTACAGGGAAAAATTGAAAAACTTCCGAGACGTCACTTCCGGTTTGAAAATGTCATGCCCATCTCTTAAGCACAAAAACGATACGGACGTTCGCAATAAATTTTCTTCTGCGTTATTAAAAAAAAGAACACTTCAAGGTACGTATGTGAACTTTGACTACGACGATTTCCATTCAAGAGATGTCAAGACAGCCAGAAAACGGAGATCTTTCGGATGTTATGCGTTTTTTATTTACGGTCGCAGAGAAAACATTTCTGTACGACGTTACTTCCGGTTCGAAAATCTTAGGTTTTCAATGGCAATGACGTTACAGAGAAATTTTTTTAAATGCCCGGGATGACGTCCCTTCCGGTTTGAAAATTTCGTGCCTTCTCTTGAGCACAAAAACGATACGGCCGTTCGCGATACATTTTTTTCTGCGTTATTAAAAACAGAACAGTTCAATGTAGGACTGTGGATTTTTACAGATTTCTGTTTGGCACAACAACTTGTTATTCGAGTCGTTCGTAGGTTGCGTCTTGGCAAATTGTAGATCCTCGTTGAGCGAGGATCCCGTAGATGAAGGCTTAATTGAATATATGCTCGAACCGCTGATAGAGAAAGTCGAGTCCTGAAGATTCCTCTGGCCTTCGAGACGGGGACCCTTCGCCGATGGAGTGACGACCGCCGACTCCGGCAGAGTCGGAATACACGAGACCTGCGGCAATTTTGGCTTCTGATGAACCTCGTGAGTACCGTTCGTCTGATTGACTCGCGCCGCTGCCGCGGCCCTCGCAGCCTCACGGGCTTTTGTGATTGCGGCATCCTCGTCGGCGTATCGCTTCGCATCCGCTCCGGTTCTCGCCACACCGCGGGGTCTCTGCGAAAGGCATTATCAACGATTAATTGGACGTACACGCGCTGATACCGGAGCCTGTTATTGAGATTTATTAGTGAGTTGGGCCTTTATTATTTGGTTGGGTTTTTATTATTGAATTGGGTCTTTTTTTATTCAGTTGGGCCGTTGTTATTGAGTTGGGTTGTTTTTATTGAGTTGGGCCTTACCTTCTCTCGGTCTTCCACCAAGTCGTACACGTAGGGAGGAAAGATCGGAGTCTCGACGAATCTTCCGTATCCATGGACCACCTTGAGATCACACTCGTCGACGCATACTCTGCCGTTCACGACTACGTACTCCGGAACTCCGTGAACTTCCATGCCCTGATCGAAATAGACACATTTTAAATAAACATTCATTAACCAAGACGATTTTCACTCGAGGGGTAAGAAGTCAGCCATCAAACTGAGATCTTTTCGACGCTACTTTTCTTTTTCAGTCGTTGAGCAACATTTTCGGTACGACGATACTTCCGGTTTAAAAATCTCAGTTTTTCACCGGAAGTGACGTCATACAGAAAATTTTCAAAATGTTCTCTACGAATTTCTACTCAGTGTCGGTGACCGAGAATTCCTAGATTTTTGAAAATTTCGATTTAGTGCAGTTGGAAGTAGCGGCGCGAAGCCTTAACGAGCCGAATCAGAGAGAATAAGAAAAATAATTGATTAATTTTTCTCGAATTTGGTTAATCCGGCCCGTCGAATTCACACCTCGAAGATATTGAAGTCGACGGCCTGAACGTGATTCTCGGCAGAGATGGTTCGTTTCCTGTTGGGATCCCATACGACGATATCGGCGTCGGAGCCGATGGCTATAACTCCCTTCCTCGGATACAAATTGAAGATCTTGGCTGCGTTCGTGCTGGTAACAGCGACGAATTTCGACGGATCCATTATACCCGCGTACACTCCCTTCTCCCACACGATCGCCATGCGATCCTCGACTCCGTTGACTCCGTTGGGAATCTTCGAGAAGTCGTCCTTGCCGAGAGACTTCTGTTCGGCGTTGAACGTACAATTGTCGCTGCCCGTGACCTGCAGTCCGTCCCTGGTAATTAAAAACAGAAACGATTAATAAACGCAACGTACGAAATATTTTGCCTGGAGAAATTAAGGATGCATCACACATACATTCCGAACGAAAGGTTTAATTCGATCAAAATTTCAGTACTTCGCGATATGCCAAAAATCTTAAATCAGCCGTATTAATTATGTCAAGACCCTCCATTTTGCATAATAATAATGCCAAAAAGTTACGGTTAAATTATTTTTAATTAATTGTTTAAAAAAAATCAGAAAACCTTTTTTTCTCATTTTAAATGAATTTGAAATGACTTTTTAGAATTCGTATGCATTTTTTCAGAACTTTCTAACGTGCCTCTACATCGATTTCTGAAAAATCGATGTAGAGGCACGAATTTCCGTATCACGATTGCACAGTCCCTTAAAAAGTTTCCAACAACAGTTCTGTAGTTAAGGCCTTAAAAAAAAAACTTCTAAAACAGAAAATTCAAAAATGTAAGAAAATTCTGAAAAAAATGCATGTTCCTTCTACAAAGTCAATGAATTCATTTGAAAAGAGAAAAAAAAAGTTGATTGACTATTTGTTGAACTTTTTTTCAGTAATTTGTTGATAACTTTTTGGCATTACTATTACGTAAAATCAATGTTCTTGGGTTCAACGTAAAATGGTTCTTTGGTTCAACGTAAAATCAACTTTTAATACAGTTGATATTTTCAGATTTTTATGCCAATAGAAAGTGTCAACATTTCGACTGAATCTCACTTTTGGCTGAGAATGTATGTGTGAAGCATCCTTAAATTTTCGCAGATCGCCTTTCGACGGAATATCTTTTGCATCGTTCGCAATTATCAGACTATATCCGTCCGCGGTCGGCGCGTGAAATTTGTATCTCGTCTAACCGGTAGATCTCTCGATAATATAGTTATTAATACGTCGGATACACGGTTATTAATCGAAACAGTTTTCCTTTGCTCGTAGCTCGTCACGCCACACAACAATATTCCTAGACGCATGTATGTTGACACGTTGTCCCTCCTTAGCATATCGTGTCGACGATCCGTGTATATAAATTCATATGCAAATAGCGCACGGCAGCTGGAGCGCCGTTAGTTATGACATCCTTCCTGTGTACACTTATCTTGTGTGTGTTTTTGAAGCATCAATTATTTTAAATTCGTGTCAAGAGCCGACGGAGCGATTCGTGACTCTTTAATGCTCGTTCGGTAATTTCTCCGTTCACGTACCATTCGACGTACGTGCCAGACGAGTTTACAGAGAAATTCTATTGCACTCCGTAAAGGCAATCGAAAGCCTCGACGGCCAAATCTGGCGATACGTAAAAAAAATAAAAAAAAAAAAAAAAAACAATTCAAAAGAGTACTTTGAAAGTTCGCATGTACGAAGTAGTCTACGGCATTAATCTCACTCTCTTCAAACGCTATCGCGCACATGCCCTGATTGCGTTTTATCGATTATACAAGTAACCATACGAACGAGGCTTCGATAACCTTCCGAGATTATTTTCTCTCCACCGCCTCCCTCTTTCGCTTCCAGAGATCCTCGCAAATTGTTGTAAGACGAGACGACGACGTTCTGTACGTTATTCTCGCATCATTGAAGCGTGCACGGAGCGTTACGGCGCGCCAGTATCGCGAGACGTTACGTCTGTAACAATCAAGGGAACTTCGACCAACCAGCAGCAACTGTGCCTGCTCCAAAAAGATTTTGAAAATTAATCGACCATTTTTTTTTCTTTTTCCTCTGACCCGGATTTACCTATCGAATATAAAAATCGGAGTAAAATGACTTGCAGATTTGCGATCAATGGGGGAAAAAAAACTATCGGATTTGAGCTCGAATTGACGAGCGAGAAATTGTATTTTTTTTTTTTGCTATTTCCAAACAACGATATCGTGGCTTGTCGATGAATTCATGAAACCCTGAAGCGACAACATTTCACTCTTCGACCCGTTTTGCTAAAAATTGTATTTTTTTGCTATTATCAAACAGCGATATCTCCGCTTTTCGATGGGTTCACGAAAAAAAACCCTGAAGCGACAAAGTCCAATTTTCTGACTAAATGAAAAAATGCTATTTTTTCGCTATTTTCAGCGATATCTTCGCCACTGCGGAAGAACCCAGGTGCATATCGTGTTCTACGGTAAAAAATACACAAGATAAGGCAACTTGCACAGTTATCGAACCATTTTTTTCGAGTTTTTAAAAATCTTTTTAAAAAAATGGTGATAAAAGTCCCCTTGCAATTTTTTATCAACTTCGAGGTTTCCAAAAAATGTACCCCACCACATATTTCCACGATTCTGTTCATCCTCTACACGAACACGATTCCAGTTTTCCTCCCAAGTCAAAGAACGTTTCATAACCCGCAAAAAAAAAAAAAAAATCAATTTTTTTTTCTCGAACTCCAATCACGGTCGACGATCGCTTCGATACTTACTCGGCCAGTTTCTCTATCAAGTAAGCGGGGGTCGTGGGGTCCGGTCTGAGTGGCGGGCAAGTGACGAGCCGCGCCGCTTTTTCGACGTTTTTGCCGTATTGCTCGCTACCGTCGATGCCGAGGCTGCTCGCGAGCGGCTCGCCGAAGACGACGGCTCCTTCCGAGCGTTTAGCGTATATCACGTCCGCAGCTGACTTGCTCATAACGGCCGTCACGTACAATGGGCAATTCACCTAAACGCGAGACACACCTCCTGCCAATATAATAATCCTCCCAAACTGCCGTCCCACACGCAATTACACGAAACTACAAAGTTCACCGTGCGCCAACATGATATGCGAGAACGCGTGCTTATCGTGCCTCAAACGACCGTGCAAAATGCTCTCGGAGAAGCAACGATTAAACTAAACGCTACACATAGCTGTCCCGCAACTCGGACCGCAGGCCTAATAACAGTGAAATTAAAAAGAAAATAATAAAAGAAAAAATTAAAGAGAAGCAAAGGAAAACTGAAACTGGAGTATAAAGTCTAATAACGGCATTCATGCAGGCGTAAAATTGCGTACGAGAGAATCTACATCGTGACACAACATCTGTTGCTCGAGAGTCGAAGAAAAAAAAAAAAAAAAATATTGCGAGTAGTCGAGAGTAGTTTGCCGGAGTCGGCGAGAAATCGCGGGGCTCGCGCGTGCGAGGTCTTCTACGGTGAGCCCACGTAGTTATCTGTCCGGTGACCCATTAAAAAAAAAAAAAACTGGTCTCCTCCTCGTTGCCCCTTTCGCGTGGGAAACTCGTGGAAAAGTACCGACGCGCTCGATCGCTGAGTGAATCTCCTCGCGACGGTGAAACGGCGTCGATCGGCAGGCCTCGTCCGAAAACGTCTTCTACATAGCGTTCCTGACCTCGGCGAAGAGGCGTATCAAACTCACTCGGCTAATTTGGTCATGAGGGCGAACGGAGTGTCGGTGTCCGGCCTCAGCGGTGGACTGAGAACGTGTCCGGCGGCGTGCCTCCAACAGCTGTGACTATAGTTGGTACCGTCGGTACCCAGGGCAGCGGCCAGCGTCTCGCCCCAAACGCAAACTCCGCGCTTCCGGGCAGCCTCGAGCGCATCCGCCGCGCTACGACTCATCACATGCACTACGTACAGCGGGCAGCCGACCTAAGCGTGCGAGAACGTTCAGCCTTCTTGACATTCAGAGTTTCCATTCTTATCGACTACTACAACGGAATGAAGAGAGAGATGAGCGTTGCGGAGGTTGATGTGTACGGTAAAAAAAGGTTCGTGCAGTTGAACAAACGTTTCTCGAATAAGGTCCACAAAAAAAGAAGAATAAATAATTGTAAGGTAGAGAGAAAAAAAAATGTGCATTTTTGTGAGGAAACGCTCGAAAATGTACAAACGTTTTTCACCGTACGAGGGGCAAGACAGAATGTTTTTGTACACTTTTCGGGAATATGAAACAAGTGGCCGTTTTGGCCAGCTCTCACTACTGCAATGGAATCGAGAGAGATAAGTATTGCAGAGATAAATATAGCGGAGCGATACGGACGGTAAAAACGGTTTGAACATTTGAAATAAAAATTCTCGGTTAAGATTCACGAAAGAAAAAAAATTATGATAATTGTAACGTTAACAATAAAAAAGTGAATTTTTGTAAAGGAGAAATGTTGAAAGTGTATAGACGTTTTTCATCGTATGAGGGGCAAGACGGACTATTTTTGTACTTTTCGGGGATATAAAACAAGTGGCCGTTTTAGCCTGCTCTTACTACTGCAATGGAATCGAGAGATAAGTATTGCAGAGATTAATATAGCGAAGCGATACGCACGGTAAAAACGATTTGTACATAAAAAAAAAAATGTCGACTAGATTCATGAAAGAAATTATAATTGTGACATGAACGAGAAAAAATTGTGGCTCATTGTAAACAAGAAATGTTTGATAAATGTATGAAGAATTTTTGACCGTGTAAAGGGGAGCGGGGCAAGACGGACTATTTTTATACATTTTTCTCGAATGTAAAAAGCGTGTCCATTTTACCCCGCTCTTACTACTACAACGGAATCAAGAGAGATAAGTGTTGCAGAGATAAACATACCAGGGAGATACGCACGGTGAAAAAGGTTTGTGCCCTTGAGAAACATTGCTCGAATAAAATCCACAAAAAATTTTTTAAAATAGCCGAGAAAAAAATGTGAATTTTTGTGAAGAAAAATGTTTGACAAATGTCTCCAAACGTGTTTCACCGTATAGTAAGGAGCGGGGCAAGACGGACCATTTTTATAAATTTTTCTCGCGGTTAAAAAAAAGTGTCCATTTTGCCCCGCTCCCAATGCCCGCAGCTTCAGCGGCAAGCGAGGACCAGATAGCGACCGGATCGACGATCTTATTTTTGCAGCAATCGAGGATTCTCGTTCTTGTATCAATTATAAAATTACCGATGGGACTCGCGAGTGCGTTTAAAGCAAAGAGCGGCACGTCTTGGTACGCGGAGGGTTTCTTGCACCGGCCGTGACGCGGCTCGGGGCGACGAGACGACCACAAGCACTCTGTTTTACGACAACGCGCCGCGATGAAATCGAGCGTGAGTTCGTGATTTTCTAAGACTCCGCAGGGACTTGGGAAGCATCCGGTCGTAATCCGCGAACATGCGATTGTCGGCGCGGAGTTTTATCGCCCCTGCTGGTCCTCGCTCGCGGCTAATGGCTTTTAAGAATTGTACCGGCGATACGGGCAACGCGAAAGACGTACAATGTTTTCAAGCGTAGCAACGAACACGTTCAGCCTGGATGCAACAAGATCGGGCAACGATTATTATACATAAAATGACGAAATACGGTAGAACTATATAAATACGGTGCGGAATGGCTGCACCAATGGGATACCTGGTTGGCAATGACGCAGGCTCTATTTACGGCTTCCGCTTCTACTTCTTCGGGACGTGACATTTCGTGCCCCTCCGGGCCAGTCACTCCCGCGGCGAGCAATCTCTTCGTGTTCTGCAATACGGCACGGTAAAAAGAAAAAAAAAACGTTAGATTGATGGATCAAGGTAAAATTTTAATAGAAAAAACAAGTGTAAAAGAAATATATAAAAAAGTAAAACGTAAACCAAAAATTAATTAAATAGTAAAATAGTAAAATAGTAAAATAGTAAAATAGTAAAATAGTAAAATAGTAAAATAGTAAAATAGTAAAATAGTAAAATAGTAAAATAGTAAAATAGTAAAATAGTAAAATAGTAAAATAGTAAAATAGTAAAATAGTAAAATAGTAAAATAGTTAAATTTTTTTTTATTGAGCAAAATTGATCGACGGTCTCACCTCGGCGACCAGGTCGCCGTTCTCGGCGTGCACCATGGCCACTGCGCCGAGACTCTTGCACGCTCCGAAACCGGCGATCAGCTCCGGATCCCTCAGCATGAACAGACCCGGATAGGCCATGAAGAACTTGAAGCTGTTGACTCCGTGTTCCTGCACGAGCGTCGACATTTCTTCCTTCACCTGCGAAAGCGATAAAATTCCTTGCGTTAGAAATATTTCCAACAATTGTGTTAAACATTTCAATGGATATTGTTTTTTTTTCCTCTCCTGTGGAAGGCCACATACGGAGAGCAATAATCGCGACACGGCTCGCGTGATGTAGGTCAAAAGTTTACAGCGGGGCGATATTCGCGAGCACGCACCGTCGTCGTCGGGTCTATCAGCGCTCGACGTGTACGCGGACTCGTCGTCGAGCGCGAACGATCACCGACGGGGAAACACACTTATTTAGAAAAAGGGAGAAAGCCGATATAATCAGGCGGGTCTCGTAACTCTCCGCGTGAGAGAGTTCTCCACGTACGGGACGTTTTAACGAGCTGTGCTCGTCCGGCTGATCCGATGTCCGCTCGGCCAATCCTTCACGATCGAACGAATCGTAATTTTCGTTCAGCTTGTCTTTTTCTTCTTTTTTTTTTTACGAGCTCGTTGATTTACCGAAACGGTCTCGACTGACTTCGATGCTGATTCGGCCGACGCTGCACAATCGAACGGATCGTAATTTTCCTGGAGCTTGAGTGGTTTTTTTTTTGTACAAGTCCGTAGATTTACACTGTAAAAAAATTCGTACGGAATTTAATGTACAAAACTGGTATATTAAATTTCATGTACAATTGTGATGAAAAATTAATGATCACTTTATTAAAAATATTGAGAAGACTCAATTTTTTAAATAATTTAATTTCACTGAAACTGTATATCAATTTTTCATCATAATTGTACATTAAATTTAATGTTTCAGTTTTTGCATAAAAACTTCGAGTCGAATACACTAATTTACAATATTTTTTACAGTGTACTCTAACGGTCTTGACGCGTAATTTTCGTGGAGTTTGAGTCTTCTTTTTTTTTACAAGTCCCTCGATTTACCGTAACGGTCTTGACTGACTTCGGTGCTGATTCGGCCGATGCTTGAATCTTCTTCTTTTTTTATAAGCTCGTTGATTTACCGCAACGGCCTTGACTGACTTCGGCGCGAACGAGGGAGCGTTCAACGAACCGGGTAAATAAGCTCGATATAGTGTACAATGCCGAGTGATTACGGCGCGTAGAATTCAAGGACGATGACAATGCTGCTGCCGCACCGGTCGAGCGATTCCCACGAATTTCCGGCTGCCAACGTCCGGGATTAGGCGTGTTCCGCATTATACGCCGTTAACCCCGTTTGCTTCTCTCCTGGGGCATCCGAAAACGGAGAAACTCGGTGGCGATACCGAGAGAGCCGTGAATTATGCGACTATTTATTAGCGGCTCACGACGTGAGAATCCGTTGCGAGGAGAACAACAGCGGGACGTATCTTCTGGCTCGGCTTGGCTTCTGAAAAATGGAAACGGGAGCAGGTTCAAGCGCCACTCGTTGACTCTTCTTGAACTTGTTGCGTTTGAGGATTTTGAAATTGTCTAAAAACGGTCATAATCATAAAATCTTGAAAAAATTATTCTCATAAAATCGTCAAAAATTGTCGTAATCATAAAGTCTTTGAAAAATGGTCATAATCATAAAATCGTCAAAAAATTGTCACAATCATAAAAACATCCAAAAAATTGTCACAATAATGAAATCGTAAAAGAAAATTGTCATGATCATCAAACCGTCAAAAAATTGTCATCATAAAATAGTTCAAAAAATTGCAAGGTACGCCTTGCAATTTTTTTCGGAAAAGTGTAAGATTAAAAAAAAAAAAAAAAAAAAAACCGCATCCGAAAACGGGGAAACTCGGTAGCGATGTCGGGAGAGCCGTGAATTACGTGGCTCTTTATGAGCGGCTCGCGACGTGAGAATCCATTGCGAAGAGAACAATAGCGGGACGATCTCCTCGGTCGCCGTGCGCTTATGGAAAACGTAAACGGGACCAGGTTCAAACGCGACTCGTTGACTTTTCCACGGCGAGAGCTCGTCTGTGTTTCATTGCTGTGGAAGAGAGTTCTTCTCTCGTTGGCAGACGGAATTACGCCCGACCAACTAAGCACGTCCCGCTCTGTCCCACCCGGTGAAAAATGTTTGTATATTTATCAAACATTTCTTGTCCACAAAGAGTTCCCTTTTTTTCTCGTCAATGACCCAATTTTTTTAGTGGATCTTCGCCGAGAAATATTTGTCAAACGTACAAATTTTTTTTAGACCGCTCCACCCCACCCGATAAAAAAATATTTGCACACATATCAAACATTTCTTATCCACAAAAAAATCACATTTCTTTGTCGTTAATGTTCCAATTTTTTTTTTGTGTGGATCTTAGTCAAGAAATATTTGTCAAGTGTACACAAACCTTTTTCACCCCGTGCGTATTTCTCCGCTATATTTATTTCTGCGCTATTGCTCTCTCTCTCTCTTTCTCTCTCTCTCTCGATTCCCTTCCAGTCGATAAGAATCGAAACTCCGATTATCAAGAAGGCTACTTTCGCGCTCGCTCGGGTCGTCTTAGATCTTCTCGTTCGCCTTGTCTCGTGGAAAAAGTAAACGGGACCAGGTTCAAGCGCCACTCGTTGACTCTTCCACGTCGAGCTGGGTCTGTGTTTCATTGCCGTGCTGAGTTCTTCACCCGTCGGCGCTCGGAATTACGGCGCTGGGAGCAGAATTTGCAAATTAGGTACTCGACCAACCGAGCACGTCCCGCTGACCTCGTTGCGCCTCACCCGCTCCGGCATCGTTCCGTTGCATCACGCCGACGGTTATCGATACTCGAGCCACACGCGAGCTCGAATCGAACGATCGTCGAATCTCCGTTATCGCGCTCCCCGTCGCCGCTTCTCGCTGCGACGATGAATGGCCGTTTTTCTAATTAACTCGTAACTCGGCGCGGCGTCGAGGTGACCGAGTGAAACGGAGACCGTGTGAAAATACACACTTGACCGTACGGCACGACGACCCCGAGCTAGTTGAACTCCGCTTCGCGAACGTGCAACAGAAAAATTGCGTTGACTCTTGCGCAACTGGAACATTTGTCACGTCGCTAATAAAACTGCTGCTGCAAAAAAAGAATTGTTGTACATTTAACGAAATGCTCTTGTCCACGAACGTTCACAATTTTTTGTTTCTTGCCAATTTTTTATTTCTTCAAATTTATTCCGTTTATCGGGCGAAAGCCATCTACAAGACGATAAAGAATTATCATCCAAAATTTAAACTTTGTTATACAAATAAAATGAAGTTTCTTAATTAAAAACGTTCATTTCATCATTCATCGTCATTAAGTAAAAAGTGAAATTTTGGAAATTTGTGGATAAGAAATATTGTATTGTGAAATGTCCTTTTTTTATTTTACTGCGATTCCCGAAGTTCGGGATTATTCGCGAACATTGAATAATGTTCGCATTAATGAGGACTCTCACCATTGGACTCCATTTGGCAATAGCGACGTGAAGAGCGTAGCCAAAACAAACGTCTCTGGTCCACGAACGTCCACAATTATTTTTTGTTTTTCTTGTTAATTTTACAATCTATTTTTACTCAAAACATAAAATTTTGGAAATTTGTGGACACGACATTATTGTTAAAAGTACTTTTTTTTTACTGTGATTTCCCATCCTCCCGGCGATTCTCAAAGATCGGCCTTATATGATCTTGAAGATATTTGCATGACATCGAATTTCATCTTTAGCAAGTCTCAATGCACGGCTTTAGCAACAAAACCAAATATATCTTTAGCAAAAAAAAAAATGGTTCACTTTTTCACGCGCGATGCAAAACATAGCCGTTATAACTTAACGCAATTTAGTCCCATGCAGATACCTTCAGGGTCATTGCGTCATTCACAAACGTCGAATGATGTTCGCACTAACGAGTTCTCACCTTCGGACTTCAGTCGGTAATAGCAGTGAAGTAATGCAAAAAAAAAAAAAAAATGTTTGTACATTTAACGAACGTCCGTGGTCCAGGAAAGTACACAATTTTTTTTCCCGTTAATTCTACAATAATTTTTTTATAAAATAATACAATTTTTTAAAGTCGTGGACAAGAAATTATTATTAAATGTAATTTTTGTTTCGGTTAATGTGACGGCCGATCCTCTCGGAGATTCTCGAAGATCGGCCTTATTCGCAAACGTCGAACGACGTTAGCATCAACGAGTCCTCACCTTTGGACTCCAGTCGGTAATAGCGACGTGAAGACCGTAGTCGCAGCATACTTTCTCGTCGGCGCTAGCCCGGTATCTGTCGTAAGCCTCGAGGAGGCTCTCACCCTTCTTCGGTATAACGAAATCCATGATCATCGTTGTACCACCGGCGACAGCTGCTTTGGTGCCTTGATAGAAGTCGTCCACGGACGTCGCGCCCATCAGCTCGAGCTCGAAGTGCGTGTGAGGGTCGATACCTCCAGGCATTACGTATTTTCCTCGTGCATCGATCGTCCGAGTCCCTCCCGGAATAATCAGGTTGCGTCCCAGTTGCCTATAAATAAAAAGAAAAACATTAACACTGTAAAAAATAAATACATTTTATTTAATTTATACTAGAAATTTTATTTTATTTATATCATAAATTATATTTATTTTATATTATAAATTTCAGTTCCTTTATATTGTAAATTTTTTTGTTTATTTTATCTGGCAGTGTGGACGAGCATGGACAGACTGCTCCAAGCTTACGTGAAGAGTCTCGTGACTTTGCAGACATCGAGACTCGTCGGAGAGAGGAGGAGCACTCAGTGCGAATATTTTTAGAGCCAGGCTAAAGCGAGTCATGAAAACGTGACGGAGTAAACAAATAAATGAAAAATTATTTATTTTATATTACAATTTTTTTTTAATTCTTTGGCAGCTGGAACGAGCGTGGCCAAACGGTTTCAAGTTCACGTGGGGAGTCTCGTGACTCTGAAACCATCCAGACTCGTCGGAGACAGGAGCACTCTGTGCGAATTTTTTTGGAGCAAGCGTAAAGCGAGTCATGAAAACGCGTCGGTGTAAATAAATAAGAAACAAAATTTATATCACAATTTAAAAAAAATTGTCTGGCAGCTTGGACGAGCATGGACAATCGTTTTCAAGTTCACGCGTGGAAAGTCTCGTGACTCAGAAATCATCCAGACTAGTCGGAGACAGGAGCACTCTGTGCGAATATTTTTGGAGCAAGGGTAAAGCGAGTCATGAAAACGCGTCGAAGTACAAAATAAAAAAATAAAAAAATCTATGTTACAATTTTTTAAAAATTGTCTGGCAGCTTAAACGAGCATGGACAATCGTTTTCAAGTTCACGCGTGAAAAGTCTCGTGACTCAGAAATCATCCAGACTAGTCGGAGACAGGAGAAGCACCCGGTGCGAATATTTTTAGAGCAAGGGCAAAGTTAGTAATGAAAACGCTTCGGAAAGTCAACGTTGGAGAGTCTCTTCGGCTTCCCTCAAATCGCTCTCGTTAAAAGGAATCACGCGCGACGTTCAAAGAGAAAGAAGCTTCCTCTCGTCCGAGTGTAGGAATAGCGGATAGAGAGTGAGTCGGGGCTCCGGCGATGAAGCGACAAACGTGCACGAGCTGCGTCCGAGCTCCTCTGTATCGTGTGACGCCCTGAGAGTCTCGTATTTCCAAAGGTGCGCCGCGAGCTCGACGACGAGTTAAGCCCAAACAAACCGCTGTGAAATTGTAAGGCCCGATTACAATTACCGGTTCCCGTCGATTCGGAGATTCGCCCGTGAAAGCTGTTGGAGAAAATAGAGAATTAATTTTATAAAAAAAGTATTAAAGTGTAAGTAAGAATATATGGATGGTGCCCGATGGCGCTCGTATGTAAAATAAGTCGGGTCGTTAGCGCGAGGGGTGGAATTTAATATCGAGCTTAATCTCGGACAATATTATAAATCATCGAACGAGGGGGCAAGCTGGCAATGAGGCGAGAGTCACGGAGCAATGTGGGGCTTAAACGAGCTCCCCAGAGCCGTTTCCGGTGACGGTCCTGCGGCACGGATTATCGCGCTGGTTCTCCACGCGCCATAAGCCTGCCTGGAATATTGAAAGAACTGTAATTTTTAAAAACGACCCCTTCAACGACACGAATTGCTGCGTACCCTGAAATACCATAAGTATATGCGAACGATCAGAAATTCCTAAGATTTTAATTCTGTAATTTATATTCAGTTTTGTGGATTATCATTTATATAGTTTATTTTAATGAATTATATTATAAAGACCCCTTCAACGATGCGAATCGCTGCGTATCTTAAAATACTATAAATATATGCGAACGATAAGACATTTTTTTCTTTATGAATTTTGCAATTTATATTCATTTTTTAGATTTTATCGTTTATATAGACTATATTAATTCATGACATCGTCATTTTTAAATATTTTCATTTGTCTTTTATGAATAAACGTTTAAAGATTAGTAATAAATCGTATACTCACTTAATAATTCCATCCTCGATGTAGACATCGGTGTCTATGATTGCATCCTCGTTGACGACTTTTCCATTCTTTATCAGCAATCGATTCTGCGCGCTCTGCAAAAAAAAGTACAAACACGTTATTGTCAGAATCTAGTTTTAATGAATTCGCGAGCCTCAGGGAGGAGCCGACAGTGCGACCGAGTGCTCGCTCTAACTACAAGTTTCGTATCCGGCACGGTGAAGATTGTATGTAATTTGCTGATCGACGGCTGCGACTACGCGTAGCACGCGCGCATCTACTCCAATTTGGAATGCAGAGCGAGCATTAACAATGCCCGTGACAAACTTAGAGATAACAAACGAGCTGCCAGTAGTTTCCAATTTTCGAAGCTCTGAGTGGGAGCGGGGCAAAACGGAACACCAGGTCAAAACGTTCCTGTATCAGACAGAAAATCGCTACATAATTGTTCGTTTTGCCCCACTCCCGCTAACATTTCTACCTTTAAAGTTGAGAACGGGGCAAAATAGACCACCCGGGAAAAATAGTCCCGTGTCAGGCCAAAAAAAATCAATAAACCATAGTTCGTTTTACCCCACGCCCCCAACATTTTTGCCGTTGCAACAACTGGACAAAATGGACCACCGGGACAAATTAGTCTCGTGTCAGGTAGAAAAGAAATTGATAAAGAATAGCTCATTTTGCCCCACTTCCGCAAAATGTTTACTTTTAAAGTTGAGATTGAGGCAAAATGGTCCCGTCACAGGCAGACAAGAAATCACTAACGCATAGTTCGTTTTGCCCCACTCCCCAACATTATTTCCTTCAAAGACGAGAACGGGGTAAAATGGAACACCGGAGCAAAACGCTGCCCTGCCAGGCATAAAAATCACCAAAAATAGTTCGTCTTGCCCCACTCCTCGCCACATTCGCCTCTAAAGGCGTCAACAAGTTAAAATGGAACCCCGGGGCAAAATGGACCAGCCTTCCCCAACAAATCGCTAATAACAGTCCATCTTGCCCCACCCTCGGCTCGCACCGTCCCTCTCCAATCTCGAACTAAATTCCCTCGTCGATTTTCATTACACCTCAAATGTCGACGGAACGGAAAACCAGACGTACTCAATATTTGCCCGCAGGCTGCAGCGGCGCCTGAAGAGTCACAGATGCAGAAGAAATGATAATTACTCAGACACCGTGACGCCGTCTAAAAGGACCTTTGGCATTCACGTTCGCTCCCCTCGGCTCGACTCGGGATAAAACATTTTCAGTTCACCCTCGCACCAGGGCTGAGAGTCTCTCCGGCCAACCCTCCGATCTTTCTTCCTGCTGCACGGCCACCGAGTCGACCGCCGAGTTGTCGCCCTTTCTGCCATCCTCGCCATTCCACCTTGCACAACCGGCCCTCGCCGCCGACCCTTTCCGGTATAGATTTTCCGGCAGGCAAGGGCGAATGCCCCGACAACAGCGCGTTTAAAAAGCACCCCGCGGGCCGTCGCCACTCCGCAACCCGACACTAATCCCTCGTGTCTGTTTCAAAACCACCCCCGCGAAAAACGCTTCGCGAAACACTCGTTCACCAATCAACCGAGGCACCGCGACTCAACGCTCAATAGAAACTCCACAGGTTTGTCGTCAATTTGGTAAATCGATTATTTCACAAAGTTAGAACGAACAACTGTGAGAAACGACATTCGAAGGCGATGGATTGCTCGCGGAGCAGTTAAAATAGATCCTGATTAATTATTGAACGGAGCCGGTATAAGTGAGTTCTATAAGCGGTTCATGAGAAATATTACAGTGGAACCTTGGTTGATCGCTGCACATTAATCGAGGTGTATAGCCAGTTGATAGGGAAAAAGAAGTCGCATAAACCGGAGAAATCGACCATGCTCGTTCGATCGGTAATTTCTGGATTGTGTGCTATGCGAGTTTCACTTATTCGAGTAACCTTCTTCACACATTCTCATAGACGATTTTGGTATTCTGGTAAACGAGGCTCTACTGTAGGATTAACTCCACTCCACTCAACTCCACTCGTGTTCTTAAGTGGAGTTGGATGTAAGTTTCCTACTTGTTTACACAAGGTGAATTGGGCGTAAGTTTCTTGCATATTTATAGCTCGAAACTAATGAGGTCCCCACGATCGTCGCAAGTATGCGTATCGATTATGCAGTTGTATTGTAATTCGTGTAAAAACATACATTGTGTATGTGTTTCGTACTATCCGAGTGACATTCTTTCCACATTCGGAAAAGGAGGTTCTACTATACGTTCAAGTGGACTCCACTCTATTCGTGTTCCCAAGTGGAGTTGAATGTAAGTTTCCTGCACGCTTATAGCTTCAAATTAGAAGGCTCGCTTGATCGTCGCAAGTACGTGTATCGATTCTGTAATTTCGTTATAATTCATGGATTGTATATCTCGTCCGTACTATCCGAGATTCAACTTATCCGAGTTACGTTCTTTCCACCTTCGGATAAAAGACGTTTTACTGTACGGCTAATTCTACTCCACTCGACTTGTCTGCACAAGTGGAGTAGTACGTACATTTCCTGTATATTTATAGCTCCAAACTAATAAGGCTTGCATGATCGTCGCAGGTGTTGCAATTCAGTATCGCAAGTACTGCAATTCACTATCGCAAGTATTGCAATTCAGTATCGCAAGTATTGCAATTCAGTATCGCAAGTATTGCAATTCAGTATCGCAAGTACTGCAATTCAGTATCGCAAGTATTGCAATTGATCGATCGGGTATGTTTTCCATACTATCCGAGTGACACTCTTCCCAAATTCGGATAAAGGAGTTTCTACAGTCCGTCCAACTTCACTCAACTCGTGTTCCCAAGTGGAGATGGACGTAAGTTTCCTACTTGCCTGCACAAGTGGAGACGAATGCAAGTTTCCTGCATGCTTATATCTCCAATCTAACAAGGCTCTCATGATCGTCCCAAGCACGCGCGTCGATTCCGCAATTCTATTGTAATTCGTCAATCGTCTATGTTTTTCGTACTATCCGAGTAACATTCTTCCCAAATTCGGATAAGGGAGCTTCAGCCATACGTCCAACTCCACTCCACTCCACTCGTGTCTCCAAGTGTAGTTGGATGCGAGTTTCTTACATGTCTACACGAGTGGAGCACGCAAGTTTCCCGCATGCTCATAGCACCAAACTAATAAGGCTCGCATGATCGTCGCAAGTACGCGTATCGATTCTCTAATTGCGAAACGTAGTAAACGGCATCGTCGCCCGCGTAGACCTCCTTTGGCTTCGGAGCTGCCACTCTCGATGGCCTGCAGAGGTGGGCGTGAGAGACCTTGTCACGCCGGTGAAGAGACGAGCGTAGAACGCCTCAAAGCGTATAACGTGTCGAACGCGTAGAACTCGCCGGCCTCAGAGGCTGAACTGTATGTACCGGCGATGCGGCACATATGTGCCTGTACATATTTTTAGCGGTCGGCGGCTCGAAATAGTTTTCGATACGGCGAGTCTCGAGACGGCGTGGACGAGGAAAATCTGGACGACGATCAACGACTGACGACCGATGGCGTTTCAGTGATGCTGGCCACGTGCTGCTGCTCCGGGCTCGATTTCTCTTTACGATGAGAAAAAGAAGAAGCGCTACGGATATACACTCCTTTGACCCTTCAACGCCGAGGCGTTATTATTCTTTCTCGCAGGGCTCACTCCAGTCAGCCGAGTTATCTCTGTGGGAAAAAAAAAAAAAAATGAAGCAAATTATTTTCTCGCGTATCTCGGGTCTGGAACCCGGAGGGCTGATAATGTCACGGTCTGTTTACGAAGCCAGGTCGTAAAGCCGGAAACTTCGGGAGAGGTACTCGTCACATTAACCGCTATTTTTAACAGCTACTTTTTTTCAAATATCTTCTTCAGTCGTCATTTTTATTCGAGTTCTGCTTCTGCAGAAGTTTAAGATTTTCAATTTTTATTAAAAATCTGAACTTTGGATTTTTAATTTGTATCACAAAACTGAACTTTGAAATTTCAATTTCTATAAAAAATCTGCAATTTGGAATATCAATTTATATAAAAAATCTGAACTTTAGAATTTCATTTTTTATTTAAAAAAATCATAATTTTCCATAAATCAAACTTATTATGTATTTCGTTAGAACTGTTGAGCAGATAACAAAAACAGGATTTTTTTTTCAATGAAAAAAGGTCTTGGAAGTAAATACTGATAAAAAAAACAACTCCGCTATACCTGCCGAGTGTTTGCTCGATCCCGAGTTAACCGGAATGAGATTAGAATGAGTAAAAAGAACTGGAGTCGGGGAGGGCGGGTCGGGTGTGTAAAACACCGCGTTCGGGTACGTGCCTGCTCGGGTGAGAACGGATATCCTGGCGAGAGTTTGAAATCGAAATGGAAATAGGATTCCGTAGCCCGTGCAATTTAGAATTACGTCACAGCTGAGCGTGTGTAGCCCGTACTAAACGGGCCACTTGCACAGAGAGCGTAAGGTCCGCCGGCTTGCGGCGGCAAGCCTAGGCGCGCTCGTGCACGCGAATCGCCAGAATCGCGCCCAGCAACTAGAATCGATAATGTGACTCTCCCTCCCCTCGTTCCCGATCTCTTACCTCGTCCCCTCCTCGCGTGTCTTGTCACGAATTCATCTCCGCAAATGCCCGCCGAGGATAGATCGACCGGAGATAGTGTCGACGGCTTTTGGCTTATCTCGATTATTGCAGCGGCTTATCTTCCCCGCACCACGATTCGACGATTCCAATACGTAGAGTCACGAATTGCGAAAAGCCGATATGCCAATTCCTTGTGAAATTTCGCAAAATCGTGAGAACCGTCTCGTTGCACCGTTAAATTTTCCGTAAATAATTCGATTCTCCGCTACCGAGAATAAAAAAAAAAAAATCTGGCCCGACGCTGAAGTCCTGTGACTCATCGCATTAGAGGCTCGACCGCAAGCTTTGCCGCAGTTTCGTCTTGGAGAAATCAATGAAAGATGCGCCACTGTTCCCTCGGAAGCGGTATACTTACTGTCGTGCCCACTGTGTTATAGTTATATTATTTCTTTTTTCGACGCCCCGTCGACTACAGCCGGCATCGGTAAGGAAACGTTCGAAGCGTAGGGTGTTGCTTCCGATTTTTCGACCGGAAGTGACGCATTTCTAGTCGAAAAAAATGAGATTTTCAAATCGGATGTAACGCATTTCCGACATGACGTTACTTCCGGTCGAAAAATGAAATTTTCAAACCGGAAGTGACGTACTTCCAGTATGACGTCACTTCCGGTCGAAGAATGAAATTTTTAAACCGGAAGTGACATATTTCCGGTATGACATCTTTTCCCGTCTGAGATGAAATCTTCAAACCGGAAGTGACGTATTTCCGGTTTGACGTCATTTAGATCGAAAATTTAGATTTTTGAACAAGTAACGTATTTCCGGAATTACGTCATTTCCGGTCGAAAATGAAATTTTCAAACCGGAAGTGACGTATTTCCAGTATGGCGTCACTTCCGGTCGAAAACTAAATTTTTCAATCGGGAAGTGACGTATTTCCGGTATGACGTGACTTCCGGTCGACAAATGAGATTTGCAAACCGGAAGTGACTCCTTCCCGTGCCGGCGTGAAATGAGTTTTGGTTGGAATGGATGGGTCGTAAATGATAGCCTATCAAACGTTCGAGGGTGTGTTGCTGCCAATCCCACTAACCTGCTCACTGACGAATTCATCCCGATCCAATAATCGTTATTGGATTACCTCGCCGGGCGATATCCAGCGGGGGAATCTATTATATCACGCTACTACCGGTTCCCGAAACTAGTCCTTCCCACCGAGGCGTAATAACCTAGCTGGCAAACTTTCACTATTATATTTTCGTCGGTGAGATTCGGTGAGTTTCGTCGAATAGGTCACGGCCGACGAGAATCAGCGACCGCGGGCGTTTGCGAACTCGGGAAAGACGCTTTGCCCGTCGGGCGGGTAGCGTCTAATTCGAGGGGCGAAACCCGATTAGCAACGGGCGCGAGCTAAGCGGGTCATGCGTTCTCGTTTCGCATGGTCTAGTTCGGATCCAGCGAACGAAGCAACACCGGCCGTAGCCCGGAAACAGCGTGCCAGGGCGTAGGTCACACCTGGCTTCCCTATCTCATCCGCGACACCGCTAACGTTATATTTACGTATGCAGAATCAACAACCTGCGGGCGGCTACGACTCCGCCGCGTTAATACGCAGTTGCGCCGCTGGAGGCGCCACCCCCCCCCCCCCCCCCCCCCTTTCCAACAGTTATTCTATTTGGGGTTTCTTTTATTCGTATCACTTTGTTTCTACTATTATTATTATTAGATTACATTTTATAATAATAAAAGATAATATTGATTGTGGCTGCTCAAGTGGGCTTATACATTGGTTTGTCTTTTTACAATAATAATATATAATACGATATATTTAATTTGATTTCAATAGTTCGTAATTGCAATCCCCTTGAGCAGGTCCCATGAGCCCTTGTGACCTTGTTCGCGTCCTCCAATCCTCTAACCTAACGTAAAAGTATAAATCTAATAAACATTGGAAACTTTAGATAACATTTAATGTTTCTTAAAAGGAGATAATTAATTTAAATAAATATACAAATTCAGTCTTTGATATTCTACGTTTCTATTGCTTGAGGAGAGCAATTCTTCGTTTAACTTATTTTAAAATTCTTCTGCACTCCATACTTACCGTGTATTCGCTGGTACCGTATTAAAACAGTTTACACAAAATCGTAAGCTTTCCTTCCAACCTCATTTTTTTCTAGTGACTTGATTGATGTTAAAATGTTAAACATTTCTAGATCTTCCTTCATAAAATCTCAATTCCTTATTCTTGACTAATTGCATCAGGGCCGTAATCTCATATATTTTTACGATCGGTAATATTTTTTTTACACTACCATTGTTATTTCTGTTCGATTTCTTAACGTATGTCCCTAGAGAAATCCTCGTCTTATTGTACAAATAAATCGCTATACCTATCTGCCCCCCCCCCCCTCCTCTGTCCTATTAATAACATTGCCGCAGATTAAATGCACCTGCGCGGTTTACAATGATACGAATTGATACGGGAATAAAGAGAGGAAGCAGCTAAAACTCCGGTCACGCAACATCGTTCGCCGGTTCTAGTTTTCTCACGGATTTAGCATAACGATCCGGGGCTTCGTAATCTCGCTTCTGGCTCAAGTTCAATTCTAGCCGGGAGACGACGGAACTTCGCTGGTAATAAATGCCGGACCGTAAGTAGATCACGCCCATCCGTGCTCAGACCGCTTCGCAATGGACGTTCGATGAAAATAATAATAATCATAATAAAAAAAGTTTTTTTTTGTTTTGTTCAAGGATTAAAAGCTTAGGACGAGTGTCGACGGTGCGGAGTTCGAAGTTTACTTTTCTAATGGACGCCTGCGAAGCGACGAAGCTGTTGTGTATTCATAAATAATTTTCCAGAGCTTTTCGTCGGAGCGGGAGCGCCGCGGCACGTACGAACTAGTGTCGACGAACTATCGATTTGCGGACGGGGCACCCGGTGTTTCCGCGCATAGACCACTCCGCCCGGCTCTCTCGCCCATACACACGTTTTCCCAAGCTCAAAGCTCTCGAGCTTTCGCAAAGCAAATATGTTGCATTTTTCTCTCCCGAGCTTTCGCAGAGCAAATATGTTGGATTTTTCTCTCGCGAGCTTTCGCGATGCACGTGTGTTGCTTTTTTTTTTGTTCCGGGCTTTCGCAGAGAATTTTTTTTTTTTTTTTCTTGTTTTTTCCGAGCATCGTGAGGCGAATGAATTCATCGCGTGATGATTCTGTTCTATTCACCACGAGAAACCGTAAATCCTAACGGTAAGTCCCGTCGCCACGGCTCGCGGATCCACAGCTGACCCGACCACTTTCGAACGTCTCCGCTTCGAGCCGTTCGGAAACGTAAACATCGCGGGTAAAAATAATTTAAAAAGTGGGAAAAAAATGTCCGTCCATATAGAGTCGGGAAAGTTTGAGATAAACCGATCAGATTTCCATCGGGCTTTCCTGTCTGGCGAGATCTCTCTTTGCCTCATCGTTTCTACTGCTGCATAAAGAAAGCGAGTTTTCCCGAGATTTTTCCGTTCCGCAGGCGTCGTGGCCAGCGATCCTTGAAGTTCTCGGGGTCCCGGAACTGGCTTTGAATTTTGCATGGCCTTGAAACAGTCTTGGAATGTCCTTGAATTTTGCATGGTCATGAAACAGTCCTGGAATGCCCTTGAATTTTGCCTAATGCCCTTGAATCTTTTTCCTCGCAAATTTGAGTTTGCTTCAAAGTGGAATATCGAAATGTAACAGCAAAATTTAACAGCAAAATTTAACAGCAAAATGTAATAGCAAAATGTAATAACAAAATCTATAGCAAAATCTATTACTAGTGCCCATCCTAAAAAATGTGTACCTCAGTTTCGCTGAGCTACACATGGAGTAGTTTTTATTCTGCCCCGATTGCAACGTAGACAAAAACGGTTATCGACCTAACTGTTATTTCGTACGTCGCGCACAATATGCATATTTTCATTTTTTCTAAATGTCCCAACACAACCTGGAAATGTACTTGAAATCGTTCTTGAATTTCGTACGAATTCTTTATCGGACACCATGGCAGGTGTCGAGGGGCGTTGGAAAACAATTCCTCGGGTATTTTTTCTTTCTTCCTAGCAGCTAAATCGTGATCGGAGAGTGCCGGCGAGACACTCCGGAGCGCCCAACGTCACGAGATAGGCCCGATCAATAAGCTGACAACCTTGCGATTGTCGGGCGCGATAATACTTCTGCCTTTCTTGCGAGGCAACGCACCATCGAACTTTATTACGCTCTATCTAACCCACGATGGAATTATTTCCCTTTTTTTCCCTTCCGGGTAGCTCAATAATTCAGCCGAGCTTTCGAATGACTCCATCGCATTCACTCTTCCGCCCCGGTATATTTCCCAACCCCGGAAGGCGTTTCCCGAATCCCCGCACGCTCCCTCGCTCCGCCGTTACGTTAAACGTATCTCATTCTCGAGTCACGGACAAGAAAGCGTTAATTGCCCACGAGAACTTACGCCGCGTGAAAAAACGCCGCTCGAAGAAAAAAAAGAGAATAAAAAAAAATAAACCTCGCCTCCACTAACGAGAAGTGCGAGAGAACAAATTGAGTCTGGTGAATGAAAATAATAAATATGAAGCACGTAGAGCGCCCGTATTTCTTCGCCGTGCGCGCCTCCAGCTTTGCGTGCCGCCTCGTAAATAATACATATCGAGCGAGCATCATCGCTCGTCGGATATAGTGGATACAACATTACAATGTCCACTTGCGAGGATGATCCGCTCCGCCGGCCGCCGGTGGTCCGCCGTCGGGCACTCGTCCACCACTCGACTTTTTACTTTTTTTTCTTCCCCGATAGGACGAGCGAGTTTCAAGTGGCTTCCTACTGTCCACTTACAGCTCCCATATAGAGCGAACTCCGCACCTGTTCAGCTGTAACGCCTCTCAAAGCGCTTCGACGCTCCTTCGTGCCAGCGCTCAATTCCCGATAATAATAATCGTGGATTAACGCAAGCCAGACGCTTTACTCGGGGCACTTCTTACCCGTGCCCCGTGCAATTTACGCTGGCGCTAGATCGCAAAAGACCGGCGCCAGAAACGCCGCTCTTGATTGCAGTTAAAAACTGCGTGACAGTGATGGAGAAGTCGAGAGAAAAATTAATGCGATAAACGGATTAGCGTCTCTGCGCTCGATCTGCAAATTAATGGAACCCGCAACATCACCGGTGGCCTTAACTGGCCGGTCGTTTTCTATGGACCTGTCATCGTCCATAAAAAAAACCTGTGCGAGCCCGCATTACGTAATGCGCAGGCGCAGTGCGTAGTAGCTGTTATAGTAATTTCGAGCGTACAAATCTATGTATAAATGCAGCGAGAGAAACGATAAAAACTTTGCGAGTTTCGAGAGAAACTGCGTTATATTTATCATCTAGGCTGGACAAAGGGCATTCTACTGTTGACAGCGGGCAAGAGCGACGCCGGCAACAAAGTGGCACCCCTGGTAGCGCGCGCATCGTTCGGACTCACCTGCAAGTGGATCGGGACTTTCTTCACTGGGGTACTCATCTTCCGCTCGCCTGTCGCCGGTTTGGGCGCCGGTTGGTCGATGCTTCTCTCACTGTTTTCACGCTTCTCTGTTTCTTCGGGCCTGTATAGACTTTTTTTTGTTGTTATTTATTATCTTCCGGCTGGACCGCTGCGGCTTGTTGTCCCGACTGCGGAATAAATCGCGCACACGTTAAGAAAAAATCTATCGAACACACGCGCAAAAATTGATTTTAGGCGTTTTTTTTTTTACTTTTTATTCTACGACGCAGAAGCTGCGGACTCTTTGACGAGGTAAAGCTCCGCTCGGTTCAGCGCGACACTCTTCAGATTCCGTGTATCGCGGTTTGCAGGAGCGAGTAAAAAGCTCTCGAGCTTGCGCGCCTGTCGGACAGTGCCAGCGATCGACTGATGTCGCGGACGCGCTTCGCGCAGTAGCGTCGTTGTTGGGCAACCCGCCGACTCCCCCCACCGCTCCGACCACTCATCCCCTCCACGTTGCCCTGCGGCGGGCCGAAGAAGCTCCCACTGTTTTCGTCGCCGGACGGTATAAAAGTAAGCCACGGGCTTCGCGCCGCAGCAAAATTTTTTCACTGACTCCCGTCCAATGAATCTATACATCGGAAGATTTGACATTTATTTTGTTTTCTTTATTATTAATATATATATACTTAACACTTTACCATCGAAGAGAATTCATATGTTGAATAATAGATTGAAAAGTATAGCGGTCTCACACTGTAACTTAAAAAGAGAGAGAGAGGAAATGCTCTTATATTCGACGTTCGATCCATTTATTTTTTGTTTTTTTTTTCCTTTTTTTTATTTCGTTTGTTGTTTGTTTCGTAATCGGGGGGGTAGCTTGACTTAAATTATTCGTATTTTCCTTTATTAAAATGGTAATAAGGATAGAGATATATTTATATATACTTGAAAAAAAAAATGATCGATATGAGATAATAAATCATAGAATAATTAACCAAGCGAGAAAAAGAAGAGAAAAAAAATCCAGCAAGTATGAGAACGATGCTCTGTCACTTATTCGCTGTATGTCTGTGTGTTTGTGTGTGTTTTTTGCGTGTCCGTGTGTTCTACATTATACCAATTGAATTAATAATCCTGTCTACTACTATAAACAAAAATAAAATATATATATCATAAAATTTAATATTCATTTGAGATGTCTTCGTTTTACCGATCGTATTATTATTATTAATTTTTTCCACTTTTCCTTTTTTCATTCTTTTTTTTTTTAGTTTTTTTAGTTTTTTCTTCTTAAAACGTCGTCTCATCATACACGCCTCGTCGTGACGTATCAATAACTCTTATTCATTATTCTCATCGGTATCAATAGATTTTGTTAATAAGATACTTCACAGATATACAATGTCCGTCCATTGTCAGAAATCGCGTTCGGCGGCGCAATTTTTTTTTTTTTCTCGACTATCCCTCTCTCTCTCGCACTCTCCCTCTCGCGCTATCGCTTTTTTTCTCTCTCCGGTGCAATCCTTTTTTCTTATCATTCACGGATACACGATGCGCGCGCCGCCGTTCCTCCACTCGTCTTGTCGCCTAGATTGTTTTTATACAAAAAACCAGATAGATCTCGAAAAATAATCTATCACTTTGACGATGCGCGTGTCTCACACGCTCACCTATGTACAATTTCTTTTTTTTTTGTTACCATCGCCGACGTTCGAAGTACTTCCGGTCCGAGCTCGAGACTCGAAAGTACTTCGGATTCGAGCACGCGGGGCATTACACAGGAAATCTAGGACCGTCACCAGTCACTCTACAAAGTCGATCGTTCTGTATTTTTTTCTTCTTCGCTCGTTGGGGGGGGGGGAAAAAATGAGCCGCGTTGATTTTCGAAACCGACTGATGACTTTTCACGTCTAAACACAACACAAAGTATTTATATACCGACATTCGTTGCAACGATGCTTAGAAGGTTCCGGCACTCGCGTTCCTTCAAGCGGAACAGCCATTCTCATTCATCACATATTTGGATCAAATTTTTTTTATTCTTAATCTTTTTGTTTTTTTTTTTTTTTGCATCGCTCATTCGCGCTCGGAGACATGGTCGCGCGAGAGAATGTTACAATCCGAAGCTCCCTTCATTGTCTTACGAATTTCGCTCGTTTTCCACGCGATCAGCGGGTGCATGTTTTTTTTATACAAAAATTCAAGCAATTCACGAGAACGTTTGAGTTACGAAATAAAATAAAACCGAGCCGTTTGGGTGGGGGAAAAAAAGGGCAGCGTTACGTCATACATCTACTTTATCACTGCCGATGACACAACAGATATAATCACCAAAAACACGGAATATGCCCAGTGGCACGCAGCACGAATTCATCTCTCTATACCCTAGGCACTTTGATTCTTTTCCATTTTTTTTTTTTTTTTTTTTACTACAATCACGAATAGACAGCTTAAGGCCATTTCTCGTCATCGAAATGTGTTTCGAATTCTGAACGCTGATGATTATCAAATACGGACGCGGGACACTAATGCGTTGACGGGAACGAGTGCGATCTCGTTATTTAATAATTATGTATAATGAATCCTGTGCAACTTATAAGTCTAACGACCAGTGTGCGAAGGTACGAAGAAAAATCGGCTTAAACTGGAAGAGTCTAATAAGAGCGACACAGCGGCCCTCGGCGTTCGTCAAGTGTGGAAGACCGAATCGAGAAATTAACAAACAAACGCAACAGTCAGTACCGTAACTACTTTACAAAAATAACTTTGAAAATTTCGTGCTGCTTTTTTTTTTTTTTGATCGACATAATTGCATCGTTTTCGCTTTGCGATAAGTCAGTGAAGAAAAAAATTGTACCGTTCAATCGACGGAGCATTTGAGAGATTGAGACGAGAGTAGAGTAGCACCGTTCGACTCGACCTCGTGAGATACGGTTGAACTTTCAAGTATTAATTAATAAATAAACAATAGATGGTACCGCCTTGGTAGTCGCACCTGTGACTCCGAGATTTTTTTTTAATCGCCGGAGGCACAGCTGGGAAACCAAATGCTCGTCTCTCTTTTTGTTTTTTTTTTTTTTGTATGTTCGTTATTAGTCAAGTCAATGACGACTCCTCGATGTCGTACGAGAAGTTAAGTTCAGCTACTTGTTACAAAAATACCGTTATTCCGAGCTACCTCCCCGTATATTATGCTTTCTTTGAATCCTGCCTGGCCTGAGTCATCGCCGTGAGCTTGGAGCTCCCTCGATACGCGCTCTGATTGGTCGCCCTTCTCGGGAGGCCTTCGCGCGATCCCCGGCACCGCGCGGGCCGTATCCGCGCTCTGTACACTGCCTCGAAGCGCGAGATGCATTCCACGTGTCAATAGCGAAACACTAATTTCAAAGGTAACTTCGCGATATGTATCGTAACGTCTGTAGAAAGCAATACAAATTTTCTTCATTTTTTATTATCATTATTTTTGTTCTTTTGTTTTTGTTAAAAATTCACTCGACTCCGTAATAATAAACCTTACTATATTTATTTAAACTGTTCTTTTGTTGTTTTTGTTGTGTTGTGTTTGTATACTTCTTTTTTGTTGTTGTTGTTGTTGTTGATGATTCTTTTTTTTTTACATAATTTCTCGTGTGAACGAGACTCGCTTACCCGCGCATCTCGACGCAATCGATAAACTGTTTTTACGTTGTTTTTTTTTCCTTTATTCTTTTTTTTTTTAAATCTTTTCTCTTAGTTTGTTTTATCGTCGACGTCATTTTTAGGCGTGTGTGTACCAGCGGAAATAAAATTATACGGTTAGCGCTGATCGGAGGCCCGGTAGCGGTAGTTTTCGCTCGATTCGGATCGGGTAGACGTGGGAAGTAGCTCACGAAAAATTGTCACCTGCCATTTCGGGTTTCACTCTTTTTTGGGGGGAGTTCGCTTGCGAACGGGCGTCGGTCACTGGTCGCTTAACTTGAGGATTACTCTTCACAGCAGTCGTCGGATCTGTGGATAAAAAAAAATTAAAAATAAATTACTAAGCGCATGTGAAACTCTTTCCGTCTCAGCCTTCCCGTGCTCGGTTGGTACCAAAAACTGCAATTAACTTTTTTGACGGATGCTAGCAACTACGATCGAAAGAAGAGTGTCATCGAAAGCTGACATGTAATCCGTCTTCGATAACACTTTTCTTTCGAGCTTAGCTATACGACGTACGTGAAAAAAGTTGATTACAGTTTTTATTACCGACTGTGGTGTTTCACCTGCTCTTAAGGTAGTTACTGCATGGAAGACTAGTCAAACGAGTGCTGAATTTTGAATAACAATTGTATATCCAAAATATTGTGAATTTATTAACAGTGACGGAAATCGATCTGCATTACTGCATGGGCTCTCGATCTAGGAAACTATTGACAAGGATGTTTTTGCAAATGCATAAATTGATAAATGCACATTTCCACGACGATACACTTTCGTTGAGTTTCTTCGAAAAAGAATCCTTATTCTTCAACCGATTTTCGTGTACCACGGCTCATTTCGTTCCTCAAATGTAGCTCTACGACTTCACCGAGTAGACTTTTTTAAATCGTTTTGGCCGTTTAAACATGACGGCAGTTTGTTTATGAGGAAAATCTGCTCGGTGAATTCGTAGAGCAAAGTTTAAGAAACAAAATGAGCGATAAGAAAACCCAACAAAAACGTACTATCATGAAAATTTGCATTTACCTGTTCCTGCAAGACCATTGTGATTAATATTTCTCTTGGTCGAGGACACATGCAACAATACAAATCAACCCTCTTTACCGTCAATAAATGCATACAATTTTGGATAATCGATAGTAAAAAAATTTGCACTCATTTGACTCGTGTGTCACGCAGTAGCTTCCTTAAGACACTTTCGGGATATTTGTATCGGTGTCGAAGTTCGTCGGTGTTACTGACCTTGTAACCACCTGACTTGAGTGGCGGGTCCGTATCCTTTGTCGTTGCGGGCTGCTATTCTAAAGATAATAGCGGGCTTCGTCGTGACGTCCATGTGCGCCGCGCTCAGTGAACTGTTCGGCACCGAACACGCGTTCGTTGGACCGCAGTAAACCCTGATGAAGGCCAACTGAGTGGGGGTCGTCGCGACCGTCGTCGCTTCTCCGGCGCTATTCGACACGGCGCTCGCGCTTCTTACTGCCAGGTAAACAGAATACTCGAGAATCGGTCCGAGATGACTCGGCGGTGGTTCCCAGGAGAGTTGAGCACCCTCCGCTGATTTTGAGATTTTTATCGCGCTAGGAGCACCGGGGAATCCTGGCAGGCACGTTTTGAATGCCGATACCTAAAGAAGAGTGATATGCAAATATGAAAAAATTGAGTTCCTCGAGAAACGATTTAAGGTTTTACCGATTTTAATACCGCATAAGGTTGGCGCGCTTCACACTAGTCATTTAGGAAAAGTTTTTCGCACGAGTATCGTACAAAATTTTACAAAACTGCCATTTTCGCGGGCAAGTGAAACTAAAACTTTGCATAAACGACCGTAAAAATGTAGCACTCATTTGACTAATGCGAAGCGCTCCAGCCGACGATTGATTGTCATTCTACTGACCTCGCTCCAGGCGCTTCGCCCGCAGCTATTCACAGCCGCGACTCTGAATTTGTAAGCCGTACCGGACTCCAATGGAATCTTGGTTCTGCCCTTGAATATATCTCCCAGAGCCTGAGACATGTCCAGTGGCTCGTCGCCGGGAAGATAATAGTGCTGCACTGTACATGTTGTACCCTTTATTACGCCAACGTCGTACCAGTCTATCTCCTTCTTCTCCTCCTCGGTCTGTAATATTTAAAAAAAAATTACGAGTTAAGCAAAAATAAGATTCCACCAGTCAGTATTCATTCTAACAACTCAGTAATAAATACAATTACAACTATAATAATATAACTATAATATAATTAATATAATATAATTAATGTTTATTATAATTATATATTATAAATTATAATTATAAGTTATGCATTCTAATAAATAAATTGTTTGACTCACGAGTTCAGTTTTAATTTTAACGGGTTGTTCGGCAGATCCAAGTGCCGCAGTCGCCAGTGTGGTTAACGCGGTCGAGTCGTCTCCGGACTCCGAACGATTCTCGTTCTCCTTCTCGTGTTTAACGGTTTCCTTTTCCCTCTTCACTCCAACGGGCTCTTCCTTGGTATCCGGCTTTACGACCATCTTCATGGCTTTCTGCAGGGCGTCCAGTTCCGTTTCCGCCGGCGCGCTGCCATTCGTCACAGACGCTGGCTCCTCCGCCGGCTTGTCCTCGTCCATGGGCTCGTCCATCGTTTCCGTCTTGATCTGCCTCGGAGTCATCGGCAGCGCGCCCGTAACGAGCACTGGAGTAATCGTCGCCGCGATCGTCGTCGGTGCAGTCACCGATGGCTCCGTAATCATCGCTTCCGGAGCGTCAACCGATTTCCTTATCGACGGACTTTCGACCACGGGAGGAGCAACGGGGAGTTCTTTGCTCTCACTCTTCGCAACATCCGCTTCGCCCTCCTCATCAGCCGGCTCCAAAGTCTGATCCTCCAGCGCGTCGAGAAGCGCCTCGGCGTCAGATTTTTCATGCAAAGGCGGAAGATCAGCCGCGACGATGGTATTCGCAGTCTCCTCGCTATCGTCCTCAGATTTCTCCTCAACCTTCTCGTCGACGGGATTCTGCGTGATTCTCTCGACGACCGGCTCGGCCGGAGGTTGAACAGCCGACATGTCGGACTTTACCGAAGTGTCGGCCGAGGGCGGATCGCTGCTGACGATCTGCATGTCGCCCTCGCTCGGTGGTTCCGGCTCGCTAGTCCCTTCCGTCGCCAATTCGCTGGACTGAGACTCCAATTCGGCCGCCGGTTCTTCCTCCGCAGGCGCCTCTTCGGGCGCGCTTTCCGGCTCTCCCTTCGCTTCCGCCACGTCGACTGGCTCAGTGTTTTCTGGTTCCTTTGGCTCTTCCTCAACCTGCGGCGCCTCCTCGGCGCTCTCTGCCGGTCCAGCTTCCTGCTCCATCTCGTGAGACTCGTCGTGCAGCGACTCGGCGCTCATCTCAGGCGCGGGTTCCTGATCAGCCGCTTCCTCCTCGTCGTCCGACGAGAGCAGATCGAAAGCTCCGTCTACCTGTGGAATAACGAAGTTCCCCTCGCCGTCTACCTGCATCGGCTCGCTGAGCTGCGAGACCAGAGCCGCGGCGCTCGAGGCTTCGTTTCCGTTGCAGCTATCGTCAGTTTTGTCGTCGCCAGCCCCGTCGTCCGCGACCATGAAGGAGAGTCCTCCGGAGGGTTCCTGCACGGGATCGATGAGTCCGGCCTCCGCGGCCAGAGCCGCCAGAGCCGCGTCCGTCGTCGCCGGACCGTCCGAGGTCGAGGCCAAAGACGCCGAGGGTTGCTTCTGCGGAATGAAGACCATCTTGCTCGTGTCGATGGAATCGGCCGATGGCGTGACGATCGAACTGCTCGTGGGCATCAGCGTCACCGTCTTGGCTCCGAGTCCTCCGGACATCTGCAGCGTCACGGGTTTTCCGGAAACGGTAACGGCGTCCTGAGCCTTCTGCATCTGCGGCATCGTGACGATCTGGCTCTTTCCGGGGTTGAAGAGCGCTTGTTGTCCTCCCTTAGTCGCGATCGTCACGGTCTTCGGCACGCCGCCCTGACCGGGAACCGTTATCGTTATCGGCTTACCGGAAGTTCCGCCGCCCATCGCGCCGGAAGAGACGACGATCATCTTCACGCCCTGCTGATTCGTCACGTGATTTGCGGCCGAGAGAGGGAGAACGTTCACCGGAGTCGTGAGATTTCCAGCCTGACCAGCGCCTGCCTGGGAAGTCGTCACGGCCTGCACGGCTCGCAGACCCGAGCCGGTCGTCACGACGATTATCTGGTTGGTTCTTCCGACGAGCCCGCCGTTCCCTCCGGGTTTCGTTATCATTATCGTCTGCTTGCCGGCGATGCTCTGTCCTTTGCTCATCGTCATGAGGCTCGAACCCTTCATGGACGTGAGCGTCTTCAGCCCGGCGACGGTGTTCGGATTCACCAGACGAAGGATCGTTGGTCCTTGATTGAGGGGCTTCGCGCCTGTGCCTTGAACCGTTTTACCCGGCATGAGGCTGACCTTGGGCATCGTCGCCATCATTCCTTGGCCTGTTTTTACGAGATGAACGATCTGCTGACCGGTTATGTTTTGTCCGGGTTTCTGGATTATGATCTGCTTGTTCTGCTGCGGAGAAGCCGTGCGCAGGACTGTGGCTCCGGGCGCGGCGAATCGGATCTGCTGACCTGGTTGCACGCCCTTCATCCTTATGGTGTTCGTGCCGCCTTGCTGGAGGATCGGGACGTTGTTCATGCTGATCTTCGGTGTCGCAGCTGCAGCCGCGGCTAGGGCTGCGATGCCGGACATCGCGGCTGGGGTTTGGCCGGGCGTTGCCGTGTTCATCGGCGCTGCTTGCTCGATCGGAGGCGCCACGGCTGCGGTGACCGAGGCGACCGTTGCCGGAGCTGCGGTCGATGTTACCAGGGGCGAACGGATTCTTATGAGATTTCCCGTTACTCGCGGAGTCATCATCGGACTCGCGGGTTTGACGACCGCCGGGGATGGAATTGGCTTCGGCGCGGGAAGCTGCACAGGCGTTTGGATGCGGACAGGCGCGACCTGCGGGATTGTCGGACGAGCCGGCGTTACCGTGACCGGTATCGCTGCCGCTGTCGTCACCGGTGGAGAGCTGACCGGAATCGTCGGCGGCGGCAGCGCTGGAGCCGGCGCGACCGCCGGTGCCGGCGTCGGCGCCGGAGCCGCCGCCGGGAAGGCGCTCGTCGCAGGTGGCATGTCGTACTTTTGTATCTGCAGTATGTAATATTGTGCGGATGGCGTCGCGGTCCAGCTTACTTCGAGCGAGTGCGTCGAGGCGCGGACTAGCTGGACCCTGGACGGCGCTGGTGGCTTGCTCACCTCGAGATACCACAAATCTTTGCAACAGACCTGAAAACAATGTTAGGGGAGAAATATTGGGGGGTTAAGTTTTTAGTGCGATGGAACGACGGGCGCGAGAACGATGGCTCTCCCGGTGAATTAAACTGACCCTAACCTGGTTGTTCCATGCTTTGCGATAACCGTCCCTTCCCGACCACACGTACAGCCTGCTGTGTACCCCGACCGCACAGTGCCCAGCACGGGCTCGGGGAACGTTCTCCTCTAGGGAGTCTACGGTCAATTGTTCCCAGGTCAACGTTTCTGCAAACAGACGAAACAAAATTATTCATTTACGTTATCCAAGTAAGTCAATTTATATAAACATAAATATATTTTATACAAATATACATATATTTCATATATTTGATATAAAATAGTATATTTTAATACATAATAATTTTATATTTATAATAACAGTTTATTTCAGAGGTTTAAAAGATTTTATTTTTTTAAGTTTCCAAAAATGCAGTGTTGCATATAAAAATGGTCAAGTGACAACCCATAATCGACTAATTTATTCTTATATATTTTTTTCATTGTTTTTTCGAAAAAATTAGAAAAGTAAAATAAGTTCGCTCCAACTCAAATTTGTAACATTTTTCATATGTAGCACAAGATTTTTCAGAATCTTTTCAGATTTTTTAATTGTCTCGATCGATAGGTTCATTTATTTAAATCATAAATAATTATAAACAATTTTCAAAAATCTAATAAATAATTCGAGTGCTCTTGAGCCTCAGTTCAGTCACATAAAAAATCGGTAGCCCGATCCAAGATCTGAAAACTTAAACCCAGCTCAAAACGGTATCAAACTCCCCATACGTATGTACGTGAAAACGTCCTTAAATCAACGTCTCTACTGCCAACAAACACCCACTTGTAACTACTCCATTATTTTCATTCATGTTCATTATTGTTACATTTTATACCTCATCCCAAAAACGGCGTGCATACCTTCTACGGAGAGCCAATCCTCGGTCGCTCGACTTACCTAAATTTAAACATGCGAGTGTGCTTGTGCATTTCCATTCCTTCTCGTGAGTCGCGACTTTGACGTCGTCAACGACGAGCGGGACCCATCCGCCGAAGACGTACATCCGATGGCCGATGAGTGTGGCAGTGTGTAGCGATCGCGGCAGGGGCGTCGGTCCGTGAACGATAGGTTTGTTCCACGTCATGGAGTCGACGTCCAGAAACCAAAGATCGCCCAAGCGGCAGCCGCTCATGCCGCCGTAAATTACCAGACACGACTTGCCGGTCGTGCGATCGGTGTACGCGACTCCCGTGTGAGATTCCCGCGGCGGTGGCGCGTGTCCGTGTGTCTGCGGCACCTCCCAGGAGGTCGCCCCGTTCGGCAGCAGCTCCAGGGTGTACAGATCGTTTAAGTACCTCGGTATATTGTTCTTCGGATCGTCGCTGTCGTTCGCCAGCCCGCCGAACAGAAAGACTTTGTTCCCTATCAGAGTAAAACTGTGGCCGAGCCTCGGGCATGGCGGCTGCTCGTGCTTGGGCGGCTTCGGCTTCAGCCTCTTCCACTCCCATCGGCTCGCCTGAAGCTCGTACAATTCGTTCGAGTACTTTCCGTACTCGACCATCCCGCCGAAAACCAAAATCCTCGTGCCGTCGACGACGAAGCCGTAGGCCGCGCAGCCCGGAGGGATGTCGCCCTTCGTCGATGGGACGAACCATTGATTGGTCGCTGGAACAGGAAAAAAAATAAATATCGTTAATGCGATAACCCGAGCGACAGGGATCGTGCTTCATTAGCCAGGGCTCGTTAATTACAGGCTCGTTAGTGCGGGATGAATTTGTAAGTGGCGCCGAGGCCAGAACTGCATCGTCCCGAAGTTGGTAGCGTTCGAGGGGAGCGGAGTGGGGGAGGGACGGAGTCGGATAAGGGCGAGGGAGGGGAGCGGCGCGGGAGGATAGAAGCGCGAACGTGGAATGACGGGAAACGGCGCGTACGGAGGCCGCGGAGAGGGGGAACGAACGTGCAGCAATGGCCGCTCCCGCGCGTATAAACAGGAAAAATGTCAGGCAGCGCGAAATTTTCATGTTAATTTTTTCAGCTGCGTTAACACAGCGGCGGACACGGGGAACGACGGGTCGGGGGGATTTTTGGAGAATTGTCCGATCACTCGAAATGTCGTATGAGTGACGGGAGGGCCTTAATCTGGCGCGGCTCCGGCCGGTGATCGTCATGTCAACGCGTGCCGCCATCTTGGATCGCGGGAACCCGCAGCGAGAGGCGCGCACAGAGCCGAAAGGACGCACAAATGGGTAGGATCGAGATGAAAAAAAAAAATGTTACCTGTATTGTAAACGTGGAGCTCGTCGACGATACCCTCATTGCCACCGCCGAAGACGACCATGAGGTCCTTGATGGCGACCGCCCTGTGTCCATGTCGGGGTCTCGGCTGCGGCCCGGTTGGATTCGTGATCCGTTTCCACTTTAACATGGGTGCCGCCATGATGACCGTCGATCACATCATTTTTTCCATTGCTACCCACCGCGTATTACCCTGCGAGCAGTAGCCGCGCACGGAGACACTGGGCCTCCCTCACGGACGCGAAGCACCCTCGGAAATATATATATATATGTGTAAATATATATATATGCGTGTATATACGTAATCTGTATATATAATTTTTTTTTATCAACGTCGATTATATTGAGACACACAAACGGCGTCCTCGAAGTTTTTTTTTTTTGGCTTTTCTTTTTAAGGTATTCGGCGTCACTCGGACGGCGCGCAAGAGCGACGGAGGATCCGACGGAGATTCGAAAGTTTCGTACGCCTGAACGGAGAGTAGCGCGTTTACGAAAGTACGAAAAGTTGTCACTTTGAGAAACCAACTAGAGAACTCTACTCTCACTCTGTGCCCAACGGTCTGTCTATCTATATCAATTCACAAAACTCTAACCTTCCTTCGCGCGCCGAAGAACGTCCGTCGTGAGTGTTCAACATTTCGCGTGCGCTCGTCGCTGAGATGCTGGGCCCGCGCGTAAAACACACGAGATGCTTCGTGCGTTTGAATTTAATCCGTACGACGACGGGCTCGAGAAACGGACGGCGAAACCCGGCGGTTTTTTTTTTTTTTTTTTTTCTCTGTTAAGCGCAACCCCGCGCACGGCAGTCCAAACGTCGGCAACGCACACGTACTCGCGCCGCTAGAGGCTCCGCGCACACAAACTCAGGGGGGGCGCTTCGTATCTCTCGAGCCCCGTGTACGTGTGTTATTTACTCGCCCAATGTTTACGGCACTGAATCCGCTTTCACGGTATCGCTTCAAAGAGCGCCAATAGCACGGACAAAAATATATTTTTCACGTTGCACAACCATGTCCGATCGGATATAATGTCCCCGGACCGGCTGTTTTCGCTTGTTGTTCTTTTCTTATTTTTTTTTAGCGAGGGCGATTGGGTTAACTGACGATCGCGATCGTCTGAGACGATCGAGCCCGTTCGTACGAGCCGCGCGATTCCGTGGTTCGCTCTGCTGGTATATCGGTGGATAACTCGCGTCAAAAGATGCGAAAATCTTCGGATAATTTTTACCCGCGCTTCGCTTTTCGACGCGACAGATCGCGCGTTATTCGAGTCGACCGCCCGTTGACGATACCTCACCTATGTCGTCGATGAAAACTCAGAGTTATTCGAGCAACAAACGCTTATGGCACTCAGCAGTTTGACACGGCACGCACAAGCGGCCTCCACAATCCGCATCCACCATTGCACATCACCAACTTGCGTCGGTAACAACCAGCCATTACTGTTGCCAACCGTCGCACGTTCGTAGGGACTTTTGGGGAGCGGACGCCACGAAGCGTGGCAATACGTGGCTTCGGCTCGCGCGAGCTTCGCTCGACCCCTTCGGACAACTGAATGTAGTCCACACGCCCGATTTAACCTTTTAAACCGCTCAAAACGAGAATCATTTCCCCACCGTGGCGCGTTACCGTAGCAACGCGTTGCCCTCACTCCGGCCCGTTTGGATTCTGCTTCTGTATACGGTGGCGGGACAAGCTGAGGGTTAGATTCGAGGAAGGAGGCGTCGGGCGGTCCGACGTCTTATGTTGTTAGACCTGAACGCGGCGCACTTCGCTTCGCTGCTTCTTCCCCCGATCTTGTCCTATCAGATGGCGCGGTTTGCTTTACGATAAAGAGACGATTTTCAACAAAAGTTTTAGGATGCATCATACACATTCCCAATCAAAAGTCTAAGTGGATAAAAAAATAGGTACTTCGCGAAAAAAATCGGGCGTATCAACGATGTTAACCTTTGATTTTGCGTAATAAAAATGCCAAAAATTGTTCCAAAAATAAATCGTTTTTAAAAAGATCAGAAAACCTTTTGTTCTCTCGATTTTTTTTTTAGAATGCACACGCATTTTTTTAGAATGCACACGCATTATTTCAGAATTTTCGCATTTACTAAACTTTTTTTTTCGAAAATTTGAATAATGGATTCAGAGACACGAGTTTCTGATGATTCCGCATCACGATTCCAGAGCACGGACAAAAAGTTTCGAGGGGTTTACAGTGCACAATTCCGCAATTATGGCGTTAAAAAAATTACAATAACGGATTTCCATGTGTTTTTTCTGGGAACCTGGTGGTTGGGTTCCCACATTTGATAAACATGTGCAATAGCGGAAAATTCAAAACTGTTCGAAAATTCTAAAAAAAATGCATGTAACTTCTAGAAAATGATTGAATATAATATTATAATATTCTAGAAAATTAGTTATTATGCAAAATTAATGCTCTTGGCGACTTTAATATAGTCGATTTTTTTCACATTGTTGTACCATTAGGAGGTGTTTAAATTCTCACTGAATTCCTACTTTTGGCTGGGAACGTACGCGTGATGCATCCTTAAGCTTGACTCATGCTTTCCTTTAATGATTCCTCGCAAGACCTTCGACTCCTCGGAGATAACGAATATTTATCGTTTCATCGAGCGCGCTCGACCCACGACCTTCGAACTTACTCATCGTACAACGAACAGTTAATACTCAATTCTTCGTGAAAGCGGATATATTTCCTACGCCACTAAATCTACTCCATATCAAAACGATGTAGTGATAATCGCGCGGGACTCGCATCACTCAGCCAAGGGCTGATTCGATTTGCTGTCTCGAGAAGCGCGCAAAAATGCCGCGCACTTTATTTTATGAATATTAATGTTATATTCCGGCTAACGCCACGAAAATACCTTTCGATATATCTTAATTACAAACAAGGGCGAATACAGCCGCTCGGCTGAACCATAATAGTCATTCTCTTAGTTTCGTAGCATAATCGTAGCGATGAAATGTTATTACGTTGTTCATCGGAACTGCAGCGAACTTATCCTCAGTCCAATGCACTCTTTGCCGACCCGGGAAACCTCGCATACTTTGCAAACGCTATCTTTGAATTGCGGATGGTAACTCGCGCCGCACAGAGGACACTTGATTTCGGGCTTTCCACGGTAGATCGGTGTGTACGTGGCAGCGCACAGCGAGAACGGATTATGCTCGTCGTACGCCAGTTGATGCTCGTCCACTGGATTCTTGTCGCAAGCCTGCAAACAAGCGTTAAGTACATTAAATTGCATCCACGAAAATGAACGATGTATTACTTCTGGTTGGATTAAACTGGTACTTCCGGTTCGATTAAACATTATTTCCGGCTCGATGAAACATTACTTCCGGTTCAAATGAACATTACTTCGGGTTTGATTAAACGTACCTGCAAAATCTTGCGGACTTGCTGTGCTATTTCAGCTCTGGGTCCGAGCTCCAGCAGCTTCCTCGCGAAGGACGCCGTGGTCTTGTAATTCTTCAGCTTGAAGAACATATTAACAGCGGTCCTTAACGTGAGTATCTGATGGACGGGCTGAAGATTACAGTGCGTGAAATACGCAGCCATCTCACAGACTCGTTTCTGCTCGGCCAAAGTTCCCTTGGGAGAATTTTTCCTATCAGTTTCCATCTTCAATCCCAGAATGTATTCTCTGCATATCTCGATGAGCTGCTGAGCCTCGGCTATGTCCTGTCTCGTGTCCACGACGAGCAGAGGAACTCCCAGGAGGATCGCTTGAAGCTTCTCGATAGCCTCGACGAATTTACCACCGGTAGTGAGTTGGTAGCAGACTTGAAGCCGCTGCACGAGCTCCGTGAGATGAAGTCCCACGGCCGGAAGTCCCGTTTTGGGAGTTGCGTCTTTCCAATTCCTCTGGGGATAGGCGTAGAGCGACGGAATGCTTGGAAGGGAAGCGTAGCTCGTACGAGCCCTGGAAAATGTGCTTAGGAAATGTGTTTGATAGACTTCGAATTCTGTGACTCCGACCTGGTCGTTCAGTAAACGAAAAGCGGACTCGAAAGATCCGGCAAGAATGTGATCGACGGCGAGCTGGGAATTATTGACCCAGTGCTGGGTCGTTGGAACTCCTTTCGTGGGCGGAGAGTAATATCCGTCTTCAGCTGTTGCGACGGTCGTTTCCAGCTCGGGAGGTAAATCAACGTCCTCGACTTCCCAGCCAGCGCCGTCCTCGCCCTCCGCTCCGGGCTCGCCCTCGACACCTTCCTCGTCGTCGATTCCGAGCTCGTCGTCGGCGCCCCAACCTTCCACGGGAGTGGAGTCCTCCTCGACGGCGAGAGCAGCTGCGACCTGGCTCTTTCCTCGAGACATCATCGCGCCTTCGAAGAATCCCTTTGATACCGTTAACAGGGGCCAGTTATTCTCGGCTTGCTGAACTGGAACTGGAGGCCGGAGATACACGGCTCCGCGCTCCAGATCGCCGAGTTCGTCCTTCACGGGTTCGATCTGCGAATCGTCGTCCTCGTTCGCTATTCCGTGGATCTTCTCGGTTACGTAGGCAAGAGACGTTTGCCCGGAGTTCTGCAGTAACAAATAAAATTATTATTATAAAGAATAACATGCAATTTTAATAATATTGTTAGTAAGAATATTATTAATTATACTATATTATATGTCATGTCAAAATATAAATAGTATAAATAGTATATAAATATGGTATAGTAGAAGTATAGAAATATACTTGTGCCACACACACACAGTATATATACTATTATAAAAACAGTTCGTCCCGTGAATTTAAATAAAATAAAAATTAAATTATTCTCACCCGGAGAATTTTTGCCCGCTCGTAAATATCTCCCAGGAGAAGACTGCCCTGGTACTGCCCAGAAACGTCTTTTCTTATCTCAGCGATTTTCGTCATTTTCCTCAGCTTGTCCAAGTTACCAGTGATGAGGTAAAGGAAAGCGAGTTTCTCGAAGTTCTTCGTTCGCTGGTAGCACATCTCGACGACCTGGTGGTTGCCTTGAAGCAGAGCCGCCTGGGCGAGGTTTTCCCAGCAGGCTTTCTGGTCCAGAGTTCTCGCAGCCTCCAGAGCAACTTCGATATTGCCGCATTCCAGTGCGAGACCGAATCTCGTTTTCTCGTCCTTGACGAAGTGCAGAGCCACTTCCGGATATCCCTTCTGTTGCAGATACGCTATGATTGATTGTCCGACCAAGTTCGCGGTTCGGACCATGTGGAGAACTTCCTCGTACTTCCGGTTTATCAGAGCGAGCTTGAATTTGTACTCGGTTGGGTCGATTCTCAGTATCCTCGGTCTGCACTCGCGATCCAGACAGTAAACTTGATTGCCCTTTACTCTGGTTACGTAGATCGGTAGATCCAACGTTCTGATTATTCCGTGATCCCCCGTGTTGATCGCGTACTTTATGTGATTGCTCGTCGTGTAGATGAAGACTCCGGAGTCGTCCCAAGCTCCGGATTTCACTCTCGTGTTCTCGCAGATCGTGCAGAGAGATTCGAGCTTGCGGTTGCAAATGTTGACGACGTGCTTGGCGAGAAGAGCAACGTGGGACATGTCGCTGGACCACACGACGTAACGGCATTTGGAGATCTTCACCTCGGCGAGAGTTCGCTTCTGCTGCACGTCGAAGAGAATCACCTGGTCGGTGTCGCGGAGCAACAGCATTCCGGTACCCGCGTAGAATATCTCGTCGCAGTTTGGTATCTGCACTTTCTTCGTTACCTCATTCTTCAAATTCTTGATTACGAGCTGTAACAATTAAATGAAAGTTGTTAGGATAATGTTGACGGAACACGGTAGAGAGAAATTAATTAATATTACTTATTTTCTTATATATATTTTGGAAAATTGGGGATTTGTTTGTTGGTTCGGATCTTTGACCCCCCCTCCCCAGTTAATTTTCATAGCATATAGAATGAACTTTGCAATTCCGAAATTCCATCCCATATGCTATAATTTCGAAATTACGGTTTTCATAGCATATGGAATGGATTTCGAAATTCCATTCCATATGCAATATTTTTGAAAATTCTGCTTTCATAGCATATGGAATGGAGTTCGAAATTCCGAACCAAATTCCGATTCAGAATGCAGTTCCATTCCATTCTATGGAACGGATTTTCATATACTATGAACCATGCGATCCATGCGATCGCGCGAGCCAACACAACCGCTAGTATATTATATATCTATATACTTTATACTGTTTCTCCGTTTCAGTCGTGACTCTAACTGTATCCCTACTACGCGCTAACTTTACGCATTGATATTTTTTGTCTACTTCACGCTATGCTGTCTCACTATAGTATGTATCTGTAAAAAAATCATGTCGCATATATTCAAATAGATAAATAAATTACCGAGTACGCTCTGTCGAGGACTGCGAAGCGATTTCTCGCCACCCAAATCGCAGTCACTCCGGAGCCTCTCTTCGTCTCAGGATCGGTATTGGAGTCACCGTCCCGTGGAATCATGTAAAGATCATAAGTGCTGTTTTCAATATTAGCAGCAGACCTCGTGCATATCAGAACAGCATTCTCCGCCTGATTGTAAGACATGCTGTAAGCCGGAGTCTTTCCACCTCCTCGAATCTGCATCACCGAAGTGTCCTTCGACGTCGTAAAGTCCAATTTACGCAGGAAACGTTCCTTCACATAGTAAAGAAGATTTCCATGCACAGCGTAAGCGGGACGTTCTCTCTCGAGCTTGAAAATAATCATTCCCGAGTCGTGACCGGCAGCGAAGAGATTGAGCGTCGGATGAGCAGCGAGCACCCAGAATCTCTCGTGCTCTCTCCTGAAAGTGTTCAGACAAGTCCGCTTAGCCATGTCCCAGACTCTGATGCTCTTGTCCTCGGAGTTCGAGAGAATGAGATCTTGTCTCGGGTGGAAAAGAACGCAGGAAACATTGTTGTAGTGTCCCCTGCAAGTGTCCACTTCCCAGGCCTTCAAGTCGTTCATTCGCCACATCTTTATCTGCCGATCGTCAGCTCCGGAGACGATGAGGGGCAAAGTGGGATTGAAACAGGCCCAGTTTACGCCTCGATCGTGGCCTTCGAGGACGTGTCGGACGACAGCATCGGCTTGACCGAACAAATCCGTTGCGCCGGGGTTCTTCAAATGGTCCTCGAGCCCACCCGGACCAGGAGCTACGTTCTTCTTCCTCAGTCCAGAAATATCCCAAACGCGGACTGTTTGGTCCAGCGAGGCGGAGACGATCATGTCCTCCGAGGGATGAAACTGCGCGCACATCACGTAGTGATTGTGCCCAGTGAGAACGCAGATGCAGGTACGACTCTGCCAGTTCCAGATCCGGATTGTCTGATCGTCAGAAGCGCTGAGGATCCAAGGATACTCGTGATGGAAGACCGTCGTACGGATGTAGTCGAGATGGCCCAGCAGCGTGAAGATACATCGCCTCTGCTTGTAGTTCCAGACCTTGATCTTGTAATCGTCCCCGCCGGAAACGAAGAGCGGCTGCTGGTTGTGGAAACATATGCCTCGAACTGGCCCATCGTGCTCGTCGAACTTGTCGAGCAGCGTGCACATCCGGTAGTCCCACAGCTGGATGACTCCATTGTGCAAACTGTGAACATAAAAAATTGTGTTACTGTGTTGCTTTAGTATATTTTTTACGATAAGAAATTGTATAGATTTTATAGATTTTTTTGACGGATGAAATGTTATAGATTTTATAGATTTTTTTTGACGGAAGAAATGTTATAGATTTTATAGATTTTTTTTGACGGAAGAAATGTTATAGATTTAATTAATAGATTTTATAGGTTTTTTGTTACAGAAGAAATCCTGCAGATTTTATAGATTTTTTTGTAGATAAGAAGTACAGGAATTGTCTGCAGGATTTTTTTTTTTTTTTTTTTCGGATTCTTTCGAATGTGCGAGCCACTCCTTTCTGACCGGGTGTGTTTCTGGGTAGATTGGGCAACGGATGACGAACACGGGAGAGTATTGACCGCTCGTGATAGATCACCGGTACTGTTAACGAGAACCAGTTATATTTTACACAGTCGCCGAGAGGTCCACGCCCGCGCGGGATTATTCTTTTCGACGAAGTAACGGTTCCCGACGACAAATCGGCGTGTAAATACGGCTGGCCCGAGGCTACGCGTAAGAATTAGGTCATTTAGCGTGTGTCAAAAATTGGAGGGGCTCGTAGAACCGACCTCCGGGGGACTGTATATAGATCAGGGGGACCTCCGGAGCCGGCAGTATTCAAGGGTCCTCCATTCAAGGATCCGCTCATTTACACGTCGAAATTTTTTGCAATTATGAGGGCCTGCATCGTTTCGCTGTTTGTAAGTATCCACACCACTGGTATTAAATATATGGAGTTATAGACATGAGAAGATCTAATAGTAATCATTGATAATCATTATCAATAATAATAATCATTATTAATAGTAATAATCATTATTAATGGTGATAATCATGATTAATAGTAATAATAATGTTTAATAGTAATAATTATGATTAATAGTAATAATCATGATTAATAGTAATAATTATTATTGATAGTTATAATTATTATCAATAGTAATAATCGTTATTTGCTTTGCAGCTTCTTCTGGCTGTGACCGGAAGCTGGGGAATTCTTCTCCATCCCTTCTTGCTCGGCCAACCACCTCAGCAACAGGTTTTCTACACTCCTCCGCAAAGACATATTGCCCAGGAGCAGTTTCTTTTTTTTCCACACTTGAGAAGTCCTATCGCTAGCCCTTATCAGCCATTCAACTATCTTCCGGCTGAGAGAAATCCGTATACTTATTACAACGCTCCAGCGGCTTCCAGATATCCACTTTACCCTAACTACAGAGATTCTTACAGTCCTGTTATTCAATATATCTATCAACAAGCACCCTTGCAACCTGTGCCGAGTAATCCAGAGTATGGAGAAAAAGTTCCTGAGCCTGTGTCGAAAAATTGCGATGATGTGATCGAGATCCAGATAGAGCCTGAAGTGGTCGATAGACAGCCTGAGGAAATTCCCATGGAACAAATGTTTGAAGGACCGACTATGGCTTCGATGACTGAACAGGATGTGGAAATTCCCATGCAACAAATGTCTAAGGAACCGACTATAGTGTTGATGAGTGAGCAGCCCAAGGAAACTATCGGAGATGAAATGTCTGAAGAAGTGTCTGCAATTCCGATGAGTGACCAGCCTATGGAAACTGCCAGTCAAGAAATATCTAAAGGAGATATTAGAATTATGAGCTCGCCATCGGAACCTGAATTAACGGAGCCTGCGCAGCAGCAGGAAGCAGAGGTTGTCGCTGTAGAATCTGCCGAAGTTCAAGTGGCTGATGCAATGTCTATGGAAAGTAGTCCTGCCGAATCGACGACTGTTGCTCAATAAAAATCAAAGTAATGAAAGAATGGCTGAGATTTAAGTATGTATGTTATGATGTAGCTCTGCTTACGCAGAGGGCTCTTTTGTACTATTTATTGTAACCGATGTGAGAAATAAATAACATTGGCTATAGAGAATTTTTTGTAAATCCTGTCCGAGAACTCCAAAATTCATTTACTCTTACTGGTAATTCTGCTTTTGCTGGTAGGAGGCAAATTACGATGACGATAAAAATGTGTAACGGAAAATCTGCGGATTCAATGCGTGAACTGCCTAAGGAAAGTACCAGCGAACAAATACCTAAAGAAGATACAAGTACAATGACTTCTCCATTGGAACAGAGCCTGTGCAACAGGAGGAAGCAGAGGTTGTCGCTGTTTAATCTACAAAGGTACCAGAGGCTGACGCGACACCTATAAAAAATAGTCTTACCGAACCAGCGACTGTTGCTTAAAAAAAAATCAAAATAATGAAAGAATAGCTGAGATTGGAGTATGTACAGCTCTGATTATGCAGAGGGCTCTTTTGTACTATTTATTCTAACTGATGTGATAAATAAATAACATTGGCTATCAAAGAAAAACGATTTGTTTGTAAATCCTGTCCTAGATCTCCAAAATTCATTTTATTATTATGAATAATTCTACTATTGCTGCCGGGAGCCAAATAACAATGAATATAAAAATATGAGAGTTGATATAAAAACAATAAAATATAAAAATTTACATTTGTACGTAAGAGAGCGTATTCATTGTGCAGTGTCGCAGATGTCAAACTGATGGAAGGTTGAGCCTTAAAACAATTAAAACAAGACATGATTGTCGGGTGTTGTTGACCTAGCGAGTACCCATGGTCGTATTGGATGGATCGATAATTAGACCCTTAATAAAATTATTTCCGTAAGTCCTGTTCAAGAGCTCCAAAATTCATTTTACTATTACGAGTAGCTCTGCTTTTGCGGGCACAGGCTGAATAACGATGATGCAAAAAATATGAGGATTGATACTAAAATTATAAAAAATAAAAATGGATATTTATGTACAAGGGAGACTATTAATTGTGCAATGTGGCAGATGTCAAGCTGATGGAAGGTTAAGCCTTAAAACAATTAAAAGAAGACACGATTGTTGAGGGTTACTGACCTAGCGAGCACCCATGGTCGTTTCGGATGAAACGACAGTCCCTTGACCCTCGCGGATTTCGTCTCGAACTTTGTTAACATTTTGTCTTCCTCCTTTAATATCGAACTATTAAACAATCATCACCGCCCAGGCGGTTTTATTAATTGTCGTTATTCCACACAGCGTAGCGGAGACACGTCACTTGATCACGATCGCCAACTGTGCTGTCGCGGAGAATGCGCCATCTTGGATCGCCGGCCGGGAGTTCGACGTGCCATCTGCTGGATGAAAAAGATATTCAAACTACGAAAATCGACAGCTGATCCGTTCGTAGGAAAAAAAACCATTATCACAATTATTTCAATTCATATTTTTGAATCGACACGACTTCGAGGACTCTTTTTATACCAGAGAATCGATCAGTTTATAAATTGTGCTGAGAATGCATTATAAAAATTCTTATCAGCATTTCTGCAGCAGAGATTGTCAATTATACGCGGTGCTGTCTGATTGGCTCGTACTTGGCGCATGCTCACTCGCGATTGGCTGCAGCTCCCAGCTGGTGGAAATCGCGTCTATCAACACTTCGTCTAGCAAATCTTTCTGCTCTGGCACTTCACGCTAAATTCGGCAGGTCCGGCAGGTCTTTCCGACAGCAAAAACTTCGTTACCGAACGATCAATCGCATTCCGCGAGGTCTGAAAATTCCCGACGACAACAAACTCTAATAATAGTTATAATTTAAGTGACAACTCGCCGCGGTCGTTCGGTACTATGATAAGAACAGCTTCTATTGTTTTCCTACCTGCCTACCTGCTTCTCCTCTTCTGCTACGTCTCCGACGTGGATTGCAAGAAACTCTCACCGCCTACGAAGGAACAGCTCAAGTCCGAAAAGCTGCCTCCCTGTGCAGCTTGCAGGGTCCTCACAGAGAGTTTCAAGAAGGCAAGTTCCCATCATTAATCCCAGATCTTAAAAAAAAGTTATGAAATACTAGTTGTAAAAAATATATTGAAAATAGAGTGCAAATGATATTTTTGGAAAATTGAAAATGTTTCAAAACCAAGACCCCTTGACCAAATCTTACCAAATTCAATAGCGAAACTTAGATGTTAGTCTACTTCTGTAGAAAGTTTCAGCCCAATATCTCAAAATTTCCAAAGGCTAGAGCGCGAAGACACTTTTTTCGTAAACTTCAAGATCTGATAAAATCTGAATTAATGTTTCAATTATTGTGTAAATTGTAACAAATAGGCGCACCCAACTGCTCTGCATGCGTGCCAATTTTCAATCCAATTGATAAAGCCATTCTGGAGTTACAGACGATTCAATGTTGCAGGCCTGACACACACACACAAACATCCATTCAGTCATTTTTTTCAAAAGTGATTTTTCAACTTTTCTGAACATTCTTTACACGTTTTCATTTAATAAAAAGAAAAACATTTTTTCACCAAAATAAAGCTTCCTCTATGAGGAAGAAAAAATAAGAAAAAAAAAAATTATTAGCATATAGTTAAACAATATGTAAATTTTTGCAGGGTATAGAGAAAACAAAGCGTGGCAAGTTCGAGGGAGGAGATAGTGCCTGGGAGGAGGACAAGCTTAAATCTTACTCGAAGAGCGAAGTAAGATTGACAGAGATTCAGGAGAATCTCTGCAAGGAGGTGGAGAGAGGAGAGGATCAATGCCATGCCTTGGCAGAGGAGTTGGACGAGTCCATAGAAGCGTGGTGGTTCGACCACCAGGATGCCCATCCTGATATCTATGCCTACATATGTATAGAAATAGCCCAGCGATGCTGCCCAAAGGACCACTTCGGTCCGGAGTGCACCAAGTGTTCCGGCTATCCGGACAAGGTTTGCAACAACAATGGCAAATGCAAAGGCTCCGGTACCAGAAAAGGAAACGGGAATTGCCTCTGCGATCGGGAATACACAGGGGAGAGCTGTGCAGAGTGCGCCTTTGGCCACTACGAATCCTACAGGGACGAGAACAAATTTTTGTGCTCGAGTTGCCACGAAGCCTGCGCCAGAGCCTGCAAAGGAGCTGGACCGGCGGATTGTTTGGAGAGCTGCAAGGAAGGCTGGGAAATGATGGGGGAGAGAGGCTGCATAGACATCAACGAATGCCTGGAGAGCGATAAATTCTGCCCCGGCAATCAATTTTGTGTCAACAAGGCCGGTAATTATTCGTGTCTGGGATGCGATCGCGCCTGCAACGGATGCAGCGGAGACGGTCCTGATATGTGCATAAAATGCGCCGAGGGCTATCAACGGAAAGATAACTTCTGTATAAGTAAGTCGTGAAGGATTATCTGAGAATAATTTATAAGCTATTCCGAAGTATTTTTTATCGGTAAAAAAATTGTATACAAATTTTTGGTATCAACGGAAAGATAAGTGTACAAGTAAGTTGTAAAGTATTATCTGAGAATAATTGCTAAGCGATTGAGTATGTTTTATCTTTAAAAAAATATTGTATTAAGAATTGTTTTCTAATTCATTTTTTCTTTTTAGATCCGGACATTCTTGGTCGGAAGAAAACGGAGAATTGGGCTCGTTATCTCACGTACTTCGGTCTGTGCATAGCGACCTGTATAATTCTGTACCAGAGAAACATTTACGCGGCCGGGGCGATCGGCGTGCTCGTCGGAGTTTACATATCAGCCTCGGAGTACATGATTGCGACGAGCGACATTCAGAGCGCAACGCCGAATATGGATCTCCTAGGAGCGGTCGATTAGACGCGCGAAATTCGCTAATTTAAGACTTACTTGTGTGCATGTTAGTCAAGCGTCGTTATCGCATGCAAGAGCGACGGAATCGGGTCTCGTTTTGCACACGATCTTTTACATTTTTGTAATGGTTGTACGGGATAAGCGTAACAAGAGGGACTCCAAGCACGTTCTCGATAACGTCAGTGTAAAATATGTATATTTTAAGAAGTCGCTGAAACAAAGATAGGATTATTAATTTTATGTCTGGGCATGAATGTTGAACTATACGCAACAATTATTATTAAAGCACTTTTAACATTCCTCTAAGACGAATCGACTATTTTCTGCCGCAAATAGCGATCGTTATTGTTTTTTATTTTTATTCTAATGAACCGATCGTAAGTATTGATGAACCGAGACGGAAAGCATTTTTAACGTTCTTCTAAGACGAGTCAATAATTTTCTGCCGGTAATGGAGATCGTTTTTTGTGATTCTTTTTTGTTCCAATGAAATGAACTATGAATTCCAAATACATTTAAGACTTATCAAATACGTTCTTTTGCCCACTTCCCTGTGTTTCTTAATTCACAAGTTTTCAACACTGGTTGCAATACATAGACGTTAAAAAAAAAAAAAAGATCACTTCCGGTTTGAAGACATCATTTTCAACCGGAAGTGACGTCATGCCGACAATACGTCACTTCCGGTAAAAAAAATCGAGTCTCAAAGCAAAAGTGACGTCACAACGAAATTGTTCAAATTATCCTGCGTGACGTCACTTCCGGTAAAAAAAAATGAGATTTTTCAAACAGGAAGTGCCGTTGCAGACAATTTTTTTTACTTTTCTCTGGAATGTATCTCGAATGCAGCCGGTGACAGAAACGTGTGAATGGAGGAACATAAAAAGTGTCTCAAAGGTATTTGCAATTCATCTCGGATGCAGCCAGCGATAGAAACCTATGAATTAAGGAACACATGGAAAGGCTACTCCCGAGGGCATTGAAAGCAATCCGGCCAATAGCATATGACGCGGGATGATACTTTCTCCGCGTCGGCACAATGTACACGACACAATAAAAAAAAAAAAAAAAAATGGGATATCGAGACGGAAACTGTGAAACGTAACGATGATTTTTTAAGCCAATGCCCGTGGCTCTGACGCAACGAAACACAATGCCTTTCATTCTCTTCCCCCGTCACCTCGCTCGCTGCTAACACTCCGCTTTTCTATTCTCTTTCATCCTCGCTCGTTTCTCTGTATTAGCGCAGCTCGAATGTACCGGCGAGTTAGGGGTAAAAATCGGTAGAACACTTTTGTCACGGAAGGGCCGGAGCGGGAGAGAAAATCCTTCCGTCGTTCCGCGGATATTTCGTCGATAGGGTGAGCCGATAGTGAATGGGATTTTTAGGATTTTTTTTTAGCAGGGGAGAGACCGGTGCAGCCGGTTACCCTCTCTTCCCCCTTTTTTTACTCTCGGTCCGCAGTCCTTCGGACGCTGGGTGCAACCCTCGTACAAGTATAGCCAGTTACCCCTTACTTTTGAAGCTTGCTCGAATTTTTCTATAAAGAACAGGAGACTGAGCATTGAAGCCGCGGAACCCTATTTTTATTTTATTTTTTTTTTTCTTTCCGAAAACGGGGTTAATATTAGACTGCTCGCCGAGCTCGTGCTTCGCTTCGGCGGGCCAATCGGCGAACGAAGAGAGGGGCGTGAACGCCTAGGCACCCTCCGGCCTTTCTCGCCGGGCGACAGATTTTTTTTAACGGATTTTCATTTCGGATTCTCGGAAACCCGATATAGAGCGCGATTGCCTGGTAATCAGATTTTTTTGGAGGCACGTGGAAAAGAGCGAATGTCGGGAACTTTGAACTGAGAATTGTTAGCTTATGCGAGAATTATTATTTTTGTCGATAATTATTATTTTTGTCGATAATTATTATTTTTGTCGATAATTATTATTTTTGTCGATAATTATTATTTTTGTCGATAATTATTATTTTTGTCGATAATTATTATTTTTGTCGATAATTATTATTTTTGTCGATAATTATTATTTTTGTCGATAATTATTATTTTTGTCGATAATTATTATCTTATCCGAGAATTATTATTTTACCCGAAAATTATTATCTTTTCCGAGAATTATTATTTTACCTAAAAATTATTAATTTTCATGAAGAATTGGAAACTGAACATTGAAGTCGCAGATCTCCGTTTTCTCAAAAAACGGGGATAATATTAGTAGATTTTTTAAACGCATTTTCATTTCAGCTTCTTGAAAAGCCGAGATAGAGAGTGCGCGATGGCCTGGTAATCAGATTTTTGGGAGACACGTGAATAAGAGGGAAACAATAAGAGAGGGCGTGCAATAATTGCGACATGTGCTGCACATGTCGCAAATATTGCACCACTATTACTACTTTTCATGGCGCTTGTCTATCTGGGTTACCTTTGAAGCTTGCTGAAATTTTTATAATGAACTGGAGACTGGGCATTGAAGCCTCGGGGCATTTTTTTTCCAAAAACGGGATTAATATTGGACAGCCTTCTGCTCGCCTGGCGACAGAGAAATTTTTAACGAATTTTCATTGCAGCTTCTCGGAAACGCGTAAACGAGGCAATCCTGAGTTTTACTTTGAAGCTTACTTTTACTTCTGAAGCTCGCTCGAATTTTTATAAAGACCTAGAGGCTGAGCTGGGGCGCGACTGACCCAGACTTTTTTCTTACACAAACGGGCTTAATATTAGCCTGCTTGCCGAGCTCGTGCTTCGTTTCGACAGGGCCAATCGGGGAACGAAGGGCGAACGAAGACCGTGCGCGATTATCTGGTAATGAAATTTTTCGGAAGACACGCGAAGAAGAGGGAATCTTAAGAACGTTCACCCGAGAATTATTATCTTGTCACTTACTTCTGAAACTTGGTCGAATTTTTATTTAAAAAAACCTAAGACTAAGCATTGAAGCCGCGGATCCCCCTTTTTTTTCAAAAACGGGGTTAATATTAGATTGCTCGCCGAGTTCGTGCTTTGATTCGACGGGGCCAATCGGCGAACGAAAAAAGGGGGTGAACACCCATGCACCCTCCAGCCCTTCGCTCGCCGGGCCACAGATTTTTTTAACGAATTTCATTCCAGCTTCTCGAAAATCCGATATAGAGCGGGCACGGTTGCCTGCTAATCTAATTTTTCAAAGGACACGCGAAAAAGAGGATGTTTCCTAAACTTCGACCCGTGAATTGTTATCTTAGCCTTTACTTCTAAAGCTTGCCCGAATTTTTATTTAAAAGCCGGAAACTGAGCATTGAAGCTGCGGAACCGCGATTTTAGTTTTTTCCAAAAAACGGGGTTAATATGGGACTGCTCGCCGAGCTCGAGCTTGGCTTCGACGGGCCAATCGGTGAATGGAAAAAGGGGGGTGAACACCTACGCACCCTACGCTCGCCTATCGACGGATTCTTTTTACGGCTTTTTTTTCCAGCGTTTCCGGAAACCGGAGAGACATTTTTGGATTAAGGGCTAATGAAATTTCACGCAAGGAAATGGAGAAGCTAAAGGGCATTGAACTGCAAGTTACGGACGTTTTCATCAAACAATAGTGCAAGTACGCTTTCTACATCGACAGAACTTTCCGCAGAGGACGAATAATAGAAAATATACCTGCGTACACTGTAGGGTAAGTGCGAAACGGTTTCAATAGCTGAGCGACGGTCGACCGCGCTAATTGCCGCTCCCTACTACAGAGGGCGCGCTGCCGAGGTGTTTCTCGCAAGCGAAACAGCGCTCTGTGGAAATATAAGCTCACGATCGCAACGATCGGTATGCAATACTCAGTGTAATATATCCATATTATACAATTTTTAGAGGAAAGCTAAGCAAACTTACGTAAGCTTTTATAAAATATCTGAAACAAAAACCTTTCCCAGATACAGAGACGGTTCACCCCGAGCCTTGAATAAAATTGGTACGGAGTCTTCCTCCAAACCCATTGTACATTAGCTCGAAGATTTTCCTCGAGCCGCGGCGCGGTTCCTCACCGTCTCGTCGCGCGTCTCGCGCCATCGGCTCGACCGCCAGCGAGCCGGCACCGGCACGGATCTACGAACCGACGAACGGCAAGTATCTTCGCAACACTCACTGCAACGCATCCGTGTTATAATTTTTTTCGGAGCAAAGCTCGCCAGACTTACCCAGCTTTTATAAAATACCTAAAACAAAAAAGCTTTCTCCGACACAGAGTCGGCTTTCCCCGAGCCGTGAATAAAATCTCCACGGAGTAACTCTCCGAACCATTATTGCCTCCGCTCGACGATTATTCTTCGTCGCGAACAAAATGTCCAGAGAGTCTCTCCCCGAACCATTTTATCTTCGCCCGACGATTTTCCTCGAGCCGAAGCTCGGTGCCTCACCGTCTCGTCGCGCGTCTCGCGCCATCGGCTCGACCGCCAGCGAAACTGCGCTGCACGGATCTACGAACCGACGAACGGCAAGGATCTTCGCAATACTCACTGCAACACATCCGTGTTGTAATTTTTTCGGAGCGAAGCTTGCCAGACTTACGCAGCTTTTATAAAATACCTAGAACAAAAAAACTTTCCCTGACACAGAGTCGGCTTTCCCCGAGCCGTGAATAAAATCTCCACGGAGCGACTCTCCGAACCATTGTAGCGTCCGCTCGACGATTTTCCTCGAGCCCGAGCTCGCTTCCTCGCCGTCGTTCCTCGGCTTCTTCTCGACGAGACCGAGGACGAGGCGACGGTGCGATTTTTTTTTTTTTTTACCTCCTCGCAAGAAACGAACCGCGAACGCCCGGAGAGAACCGACGCGCTCTTCGAGTCGGCCGACGAAGGCCGCGAACGTATCGAGAAATACTTCCGGTCGCAGAGACGTAAATTGCGAGGGGCTGAAGTGCGAGTCCGATGTCGCAGCGACGGAGAACTTTCTGGGCTCGGCAGGTCGATTTTCGCTTCGCTCGAGCCGAGTCGAGCCTGGAGTAGTTTCTTCGCCTGCCGCTAGGTGGACGCTGCGATTTTCCTTTCTCGAAGGCGAAGGGGCGCTTGGAGACCCTTATAAGCGAGGCGCCGACGGGGCGAGACATGCAATACTCAGTGTAATATATCCATATTATGCAATTTTTGGGCGCATGTTGTAACACACACGCCAAATAAATAAATTAAACAAAATAATCGATCGTTATGAAAAATTGATCAACGATCCACTCCCTCATCGATTAAAATCGCAGCCCGTCGAAGTTCGCCAAAATCCTCCGCGTCAATAAACCTTCCCGAAGTCCTCCTAAGGAAGTCATTGCGAATAGTCTTCACTTCGCACGAGTTTGAGAGAAACGAGAGGGAATTGCAAACACTTCTGGATGGTATAAAAATCCGAAAAAAAATTAAGCATATTAAAGGTGCTGAAAAGATTAATTTTGCACAATTTTTTCCCGGAGACGTATTTTCATTTCCCACTGAATACGAATCCGCTGGCCTTTTTGGGACTAAAGCACAGCGAGACATTGAAAGTCTCGATTTTATGCACGGACAATCGTGTTTTTGGGATTTAAGTGGAAACTATTGGGTTGGGAGTAAAATAATTGTTTTATTCGTGATCAGCGGGAAAAAATACGTGGAATATAGCCTCGAAGCAAAAAAAAATCGATCGAACAACGATTTTTCACTTTTGGAGCCACTTTAGAAAAAACGTCGATTTTCGTGATTTTCAAACGTCGATATCTCGGCTCCCAATGGAGCTAGGAAAATCCCGAGGTGCCCATCGTGTTCTACGGGAAAAAATACACAAAATAGGCCTTGGCGCGAAGTTTTACAATCGTTTTATCGTCCCGTTCGAGGACGTTGAAAAACGTGAAAAATTGACTCGAAAGGGGCAGCCTTGGAATTTTTTATGAAATATTTTTTGTCGGTAAGAAATGTTTTCTTCCGTTCATAAAATTAACCGCGACGTATTCCGACGTATTTTTGTGCGTTGAGCACGAATCTGCTGGTCTTTTTGTGCGCAAGTGCAGTGGGACATTGGTGTCTTCGATTTTATGCACCGAAAACAGTTTTCTCCAATGTGAAACCGAATTTTCGGGATTAAAATCCAAAGTATTGGGTTCGGAGCTGAATGAACGTCATATTCGTGATGAAGGGGTCGCAATATTTTAATAAAGTGAAGTTTCGGAGCTTAACTTTTCAGGAGATTTTGGGGCGTTTTGGGGGTTAATTTTTTGGGGTACATACATTTCGGGGTCAAAATTTTCAAGCGATATGCGTTTCGGGCGTTTCTCTTTTCGGGGCACAATCATCAGACGATAACCGTTCGGGGGCCACGCACACCCACCTTCTCTCCATGCCTCGAGCCTCGACGTCGCGCCTCGCCCGCGCTCGACGCGCCGAGCGAGCGAGCCATGCGACACTCAGTCTAATATTTATTTACTTATTTATTCACTTATTTACTAACATATCCATATTATCCGCATTATCCAATTTTATCACACAATTTATTGTAACAATTTACATTATAATTTTTGGGCGCCTCTTGTGACAAACAAGCCTATAGATAAATAAATCAAAATAATCGATCGTTACGAAAAAATCCTAAACGATCCACAGCCTCGTCGATTAAAATCGCAGCCCGTCGAACTTCGCCGAAACCCACCGCAGCGTCGACGTTCCCGAAGCCCGAGTAAAAAAAATCTCCGCCTTGGAATTTCCGCCCTGGCCGTCGCGCAGCCTCGAGAGAAAGCCAAACAGTCCTTCGACTCTTCTTCTCTTCCGTCCATCGAGCCTCCAAAATTGCGTCTCTTCCGCTCTCGACGCGCCGAGCGAGCGAGCCACGCGATACTCAGTCTAACAATATCCACATCACAGAATTTCTGTGAGCAAGTTCTTACAAACAAGCGGATCAATAAATCGAAGAAAATAATCGATCGTTACGAAAAAAAAAAAAATCATCGACGATCCACTTGCCTCATCGATCGCGATCGCAGCGCTCCGAAGTTCCCGGAAGTCTCCGTGGACAGTAAAAAAAAGTCTGCACTTTTTGGAACAACTCATCGTCCACGAACCATCGCAATTTTTTACTCGCCAATTTTCCGACCGCGCTATCCGGCTCAGATTTTGCGGATAAATAAATCCAAGAAAATAATCGATCGTTACGAAAAAAAAAAATCATCGACGATCCACTTGCCTCATCGATCGCGATCGCAGCGCTTCGAAGTTCCCGGAAGTCTCCGTGGACAGTAAAAAAAAGTCTGCACTTTTTGGAACAACTCATCGTCCGCGAACCTCCGCAATTTTTTACTCGCCGATTTTCCGACCGCGCCATGCGGCTCGGATTTTGCGAACAAAAGTACAAACTAAAATCCCCAACGACCCGGGCAGCGGGACAGGTTTTTGTATTCGAAACCGACGAAACGAGTTTCTTACTCAGTTAAAAAAAAAAAAAACTTATTTTTCCTAAAGTTCGTATTCCGATTTTACGGAATTATTTTTATTACCGTCCATCAGCGACGTTCCCGAAGTTCCCGTAGAAAAATCCCGGGCTCCGAACTTCGGCCCTCGCGCTTTTCGAGGCCTCGAGAGAAAGCGAACCGCTCCTCCGGCTTTTTCTCTTGCGTTCCTCGAGCCTCGACGCGCGCCGCCTCCGCGCCGGACGCGCCGAGGGAGCGAGCCGTGCAATTCTCAGTCCAACATATCCGTATTACAGAATTCCACTTGCGCGTTGTCACAAGCGAGCGAGAAAATAAATAGAACAAAATAAATCGATCCTCATAAAAAAAAAAAAAAAAAAAAAAAAATGATCGACGATCCACTTCGTTCATCGATTGCAATCGCGGGCCGGAAGTTCACCAAAAACCACGCGTCGTTAAGCAAGACAGCGTTTCGTCGACAAGCGGCCAGCGAAGAGGCAGCAAAATTCCGCGCGGCTTGGTGAGAAAAAAATCGCCCGCGCGTCCGAATTCGCCTACGTTTTTTCCGGCACTCAGTGCCGAGAATTCTTAGGCGCGAATCGCCAGAGAATTTTCAGCAAGGCTCGGCGCTTCGCGTCTGACTACGAAGATTCATTAGTCGCGGTTAGTTTGGCTGAAATAAAAAAAAAAATAAAAAAAAACCGATTTCTCACAAAATTTAAGTGTCATCGATTCTCACAAAAATTCAATCGTTCGTCGATTGCAATCGCGGGCCATCGAAGTTCGCCAAAAACCACGCGTCGTTAAGCAAGACAGCGTTTCGTCGACAAGCGGCCAGCGAAGAGGCAGCGAAAGTCCGCGCGGCTTGGTGAGAAAAAAATCGCCCGCGCGTCCGGATTCGCCTACGTTTTTTTCCGGCACTCAGTGCCGAGAATTCTTAGGCGCGAATCGCCAGAGAATTTTCAGCAAGGCTTGGCGCTTCGCGTCTTACTACGAAGATTTATTAGTCGCGGTTAGTTTGGCTGAAATAAAAAAAAATAAAAAAAAAAATCGATTTCTCACAAAATTTAAGTGTCATCGATTCTCACAAAAATTCAATCGTTCGTCGATTGCAATCGCGGGCCATCGAAGTTCGCCAAAAACCACGCGTCGTCAACCCAGCCAGCGTTTCGTCGACAAGCGGCCAGCGAACAGGCAGCAAAATTCCGCGCGGCTTGGTGAGAAAAAAATCGCCCGCGCGTCCGGATTCGCCTACGTTTTTTTCCGGCACTCAGTGCCGAGAATTCTGAGGCGCGAATCGCCGGAGAATTTTCAGCAAGGCTCGGCGCTTCGCGTCTGACTACGAAGATTCATTCGCTCGAGTCGTGCACCGAGAAAAAACAAATCGATTGAGTCAACGAAATGAGCGCCCACGGTTGGCGAAAACAAATTTTTTTGTTGATCGAACGAAACAATTGTTGTGTTGAGTGAAGAAACGTTCGAATCGACGGCCCGTTAGTTCGATCAACGAGGTGTTCCTTCCGATCGACCAAACATCTGCTTCGCCGCCCGTAGGCGCACATTTTGTTGACTCAATTGATTTTTTTTTCTCTGTGTGGTTAGTTTTGCTGAAATAAAAATAAAAAAATCCGATTTCTTACAAAATTCAAGTGTGATCGATTCTCACGAAAATTCAATCGTTCATCGATTGCAATCTCGGGCCGGAAGTTCGCCAAGGACTCCGCGTCGTCGACCCGGACGGCGTTTTTGAAACGAGCGGCCAGCAAAGAGGCAGAAAAAGTCCGCACGGTTTTGTGAGAAAAAAATCGCGCCCTGCGCGTGCGGATTCGCCTACGTTTTTTCCGGCACTCTGTGCCGAGAATTCTTGGGAGCGAATCGCCAGCGAGTTTTCGGCAAGGCTCGGTGCTTCGCGTCTGACTACGAAGATTCATTCGCGCGAGTCGTGGTTAGTTTGGATGAAATTAAAAAAAAAAAAAAAAAATCGATTTCTTACCAAATTTAAGTGTCATCGATTGTGACAAAAATTCAATCGTTCATCGATTGCAATCGCTGGCCGTCGAAGTTCGCGCCCGCGTCGTCAGCGCGGACAGCGTTTTGCCGACAAGCGGCCAGCGAACAGGCAGCAAAAGTCCGCACGGCTTGGTGAGAAAAAATCGCGTCCCGCGCGTCCGGATTCGCCTGTGTTTTTTCCGGCACTCAATGCCGAGAATTCTCGGGAGCGAATCGCCAGGGAGTTTTCGGCGAGGCTCGGTGCTTCGCGTCTGACTACGAAGATTAATTCGCTCGAGTCGCGGTTAGTTCGGATGAAATTTAAAAAGTATCGATTTCTTACAAAATTTAAGTCCCATCGTTTTCTCACAAAAAATCGATATCAAGGATAGTCACTGCTGGCGCGTTTGTGTATCGCATTCCAGAAAGACGCATCGAGGCTCAAACGAACCTGAGCTTCGAGGCGATTTTCCAAACAAGTTAAAAATCCGAAAAACGCGCTTTCACTTTTGTGGTCTCGTTTAATAAAAAGCAGGCATATTCGTCGCAAGGAAACGGCAAAGCTCGCTGGTGCTTCGCGTCTGACTACGAAGATTAATTCGCTCGAGTCGCGGTTAGTTCGGATGAAATTTAAAAAATATCGATTTCTTACAAAATTTAAGTCCCATCGATTTCTCACAAAAAATCGATATCAAGGATAGTCAGTGCTGGCGCGTTTGTGTATCGCATTCCAGAAAGATGCATCGAGGCTCAAACGAACCTGAGCTTTGAGGCGATTTTCCGAACAAATTAAAAATCCGAAAAACGCGCTTTCACTTTTATGGTCTCGTTTAATAAAAAGCACGCATATTCGTCGCAAGGAAACGGCAAAGCTCGCTGGTGCTTCGCGTCTGACTACGAAGATTCGTTCGCTCGAGTCGCGGTTAGTTCGGATGAAATTTAAAAATTATCGATTTCTTACAAAATTTAAGTCCGATCGATTTCTCACAAAAAATCGATATCAAGGATAGTCAGTGCTGGCGCGTTTGTGTATCGCATTCCAGAAAGACGCATCGAGGCTCAAACGAACCTGAGCTTCGAGGCGATTTTCCAAACAAGTTAAAAATCCGAAAAACGCGCATTCACTTTTGTGGTCTCGGTTTATGAAAAGCAGGCATATTCGTCGCAAGGAAACTGCAAAGCTCGCTGGTGCTTCGCGTCTGACTACGAAGATTCGTTCGCTCGAGTCGCGGTTAGTTCGGATGAAATTTAAAAAATATCGATTTCTTACAAAATTCAAGTCCCATCGATTTCTCACAAAAAATCGATATCAAGGATAGTCAGTGCTGGCGCGTTTGTGTATCGCATTCCAGAAAGACGCATCGAGGCTCAAACGAACCTGAGCTTTGAGGCGATTTTCCGAACAAATTAAAAATCCGAAAAACGCGCTTTCACTTTTGTGGTCTCGTTCAATAAAAAGCAGGCATATTCGTCGCAAGGAAACGGCAAAGCTCGCTGGTGCTTCGCGTCCGACTACGAAGATTCATTCGCTCGAGTCGCGGTTAGTTCGGATGAAATTTAAAAAATATCGATTTCTTACAAAATTTAAGTCCCATCGATTTCTCACAAAAAATCGATATCAAGGATAGTCAGCGCTGGCGCGTTTGTGTATCGCATTCCAGAAAGACACATCGAGGCTCAAACGAACCTGAGCTTTGAGGCGATTTTCCAAACAAATTAAAAATCCAAAAAACGCGCTTTCACTTTTGTGGTCTCGGTTTATGAAAAGCAGGCATATTCGTCGCAAGGAAACGGCAAAGCTCGCTGGTGTTTCGCGTCTGACTACGAAGATTTATTCGCTCGAGTCGCGGTTAGTTCGGATGAAATTTAAAAAATATCGATTTCTTACAAAATTTAAGTCCCATCGATTTCTCACAAAAAATCGATATCAAGGATAGTCAGCGCTGGCGCGTTTGTGTATCGCATTCCAGAAAGACGCATCGAGGCTCAAACGAACCTGAGCTTTGAGGCGATTTTCCAAACAAATTAAAAATCCGAGAAACGCGCTTTCACTTTTGTGGTCTCGTTCAATAAAAAGCAGGCATATTCGTCGCAAGGAAACGGCAAATTTTGGCCGCAAGCGATTGCCCTTCTTCGCCCGCGCTGCAGTCGACTATCTGAAAAGGTTGCTCTGGCTGAAATAAAAAAAGAATCGATTTCTCGCACAATTCAAGTGCCGCGATCGATTCTCGCAAAAAATTCAACACCAACGATATTTAGTGCCAGCCCATTTGTCTCTCACATTTTCAAAAGCTCCATCGACGCTTAAACGAACCTGAGGTTTGACGCGATTCCCAACCAAATAAAAAATCCAAAAAACGCGCCTTCACTTTTACGCTCACCTTTTAATGAAAAGCAGGCATATTTGTCGCAAGGAAATAGCGAGGCTTGGCCGCAAGCGATCGCGCGTCTTCGCCTGCGCTGCGGTTCGCTGTCCGAACGTTGCCGAAGTCCTCGTAAAAAAAAAATCCTGCGCTTCGGAAAATCCGCCCCGGCTCTTCGCGCAGCCTCGAGAGAAAGCCAAGCAGTTCTCCGGCTCTTCGTCTCTCCCGTCCTAACCGACTGAGCCCAATTAAGTCCTTTGTTGCAAACCCTCAAATAGTTCTCGTCGATAATTTAATCTAATTTTATTTTATTTTTTTTTATTTCATGAACTTGCTAGCTGGCTGTGAGATTTCTTTCCGTCGCTGCCTTTTGTGGTTTACGACGCCGATCGCTTGCTCTGCTTATCAGACTTAGTGCGCGCTGCTCGCGAAACTCTGCACTGCCTCGCCTTGCTTCTTACTTATCGTTTATCTGCTTACTAAATTTGTTCACTTGCAATTGAGTCATCTAGGACTGCTCTGCTGCATCGCATCGGTCCTTAATCCAGTCCTTGCGAATCGTGTTCGCTTCGCACAAGTTTCAGAGACATGAGAATGAATTGCAAACATCGACGGTACAAAATTCCGAAAATAATCAAACATACGAAACGTGCTGGAAATATTAATTTTGCATAATAATAATTCCAAAATGTTATTGACAGATTGATGATAAATAAAATCGTCGCGGGATCGGCGGAGAGCGGAGGGAATGAAACGTCCGCCGAGCCGGAGGGAGGGCGGCCAGCACCGGGCCAGGCGCGGCGGGAGGACGCGAAGGACGAGCTATGGGCGCGATACTTGCTCTCGATCTGCTGTCGAGCCGAGCGCTCGGGCTCTCGAGCACTCGCAAGGCGACCGGGATATCCCGAAGGAACGGCCGGTGAGATGCGGGGAGAGAGGGAGGGAGAGAAAGGGGGGGTAGTTCCTTCACCTGACGACAGGTGGCGGCGAGGGGGATTCTTTCTCGAAAGCGGAGGAGCCTTGGAGCAGGTATAAGATGCCGGGCGCGCGGGCTGGCGGGATGCAATACTCAGTGTAATATTATCCATATTATACAATTTTTGGAGCGGACGGGTCTAACGATCGCCTACAATAAAATTACAAACAAATTTTTCAGACTCTACTCACAACGAGCAGCTCGAAGCAGCTTCGCAGAGACCTCACTTACAACCCTCTGCTGCAGCCTTTGCTTCAACACTGCCGATCCCCGACGTTTCTCTCCCGTGTCTCTCTCTTGCCCATAAAAATCTTTCCCCGTTCACTAAATTAAAAAAATTCGACCCCTCATTTCGTACCCCCTTTACGAGAACTCGGAGGCTGCGGAGATTTTTTTTCGGATTTTTATTTCAGCTTATCGGAAAGCCTATATAGAGTGTGCGTCATTGTCCGGTAATCAGATTTTTCGGAAAAGACGCGAAAAAGAGGGAATCTCGAGAACGTTGAGCGGAGAATTATTATCGAACGGGTTCATTCGATCTTCCTCAAAAAAAAATTAAAAAAAAATTTTCAGACTCTTCTCTCATAGCGAGCAGCTCGAAGCAGTCCCGCAGACACTTTATCTACAACCCTCCGTCGCAGCCTCCAACGTGGCACTGCCGATCGCGACGTTTCTCTCCACTAAATAAAAAAACGCGACCCCCCTTTCTCGTCCCCTCTTACAACAACTCCGAGGCTGCGGGGCATTTTTTTTACGGATTTTTATTCCAGCTTATCAAGAAGTCCATAAATAGAGTTTGCGCGATTGCCGGGTAATCAGATTTTCGGAAGACACGCGAAAAAGAAAATTGTTATCGGGCGGGTCATTCGATCGTCCCAAAAATAAAATGACGAAAAACAAAAATTCAGACTCTGCCTTCATAGCGAGTAGCCCGAAGCAGCCCGCAGACACTTTACCAGAACCCTCCGTCGCAGCCTCCAACTTGGCACTGCCGATCGCGACGTTTCTCTCCACTAAATAAAAAACGCGACCCCTCTTTCTCGTACCCCCTTTGCAACGAGCCGGAGGCTGCCGGGGCAGCGGCACCTGGACCTGGTCTACGCGCTCGGGCTGTTCACCCTTCCTCTGCTCGCGTCCTGCCATGCAGCCTCTTCCCCAACTTTTTTAACCCCCCCACTGTACAAAGCGTCGCGTACACGCAACCCCCGGATCCGGAGGCTTACCCCCTGCTCGCGATCGCTCGAAGGGTTGTTTTAAATAATAATACCCGAGGCCCCGATCGAGACCCGACAGAGAACGCGTTCCCTCGCGTACGATCCACGCCGCAGTATGTTACTGGCGAGGGCACGTGCCTTTTCTCTCCGACCCGGAGCACGGCGTGCTGGTAACTCTTTCATCGGATTCGCGCTCACTTCTATTCTAAATATCTCCTATCCGTGGGAGATCAAGATATACATAATCAAAAAAATTATACAAACAAATTGAGCGAACCCTTCGACGGTGCGACGGTCTGATTACAGTTTAATACGTATCGAGTGTTCTATTTAATAATTGGTGAAATTGCTAAAGATAAAAAAAATTCCGATCCGTGCCGATCTACGCCGCAGTATGTTATTGGCGAGGGCACGCACATTTTCTGTCTGACTCGGAGCACGGCGTGCTGGTAACTCTTTCATCGGATTCGCTCTTCTATTCTAAAAATCTCCTATCCGTGGGGGATCAAGATATACATAATCAAAAAAATTATACAAAAAATTGGGCGAACCCTTCGACGGTGCGACGGTCTAATTACGGTTTAATACGTATCGAGTGTTCTATTTAATAATTGGTGAAATTGCTAAAGATAAAAAAAAAAAAAAATCCGATTCGTGCCGACAAACGCCGCAGTATGTTATTGGCAAGGGTACGCACATTTTCTGTCTGACTCAGTGCACGACGTGCTGGCAACTCTTTCATCGGATTCGCGCTTACTTCTATTCTAGATATCTCCCATCTGTGGGATATCAACGTATATATAAAAAAAAAAATTATTAAAAGAATTAATAATTACAGTTTAGTACGTATCGAGTGGTTTATTTAATAATTGGTGAAAATGCAACAGATAAAAAAAAATTCGATCCGTACCGATCCACGCTGCGGTATGTTGTTGATAAGGGCACGTACATTTTCTGTCTGACTCGGATCACGGTATGCTGGTAACTATTCCATCGGATTCACGCTTACTTCTATTTTAAATGTCTCCTAGCCGTGGGAGATCAAGATATACATACAAATAAGAATTATAAAAAAAATTGGGCGAACCCTTCGCCGGTGCTTCGGTCTAATTACGGTTTAATAGGTATCAGTGTTCTATTTAATAATTGGTGAAATTGCTGGTGTTTTAGTTTTTTCATTTTTTTAAAGTGTTTTAAAGTGTACGCGTGTAAAGTGTACACGGCGTAACGTAGTTACGGTGCAGCTTTAAAAGAAAGACTCTATAGTGGATTCTGTAGCGTAAAACGACTAAAAGGTTTCCAGAACTGCAACAGTTATTTATTCTTCATTAGGATAGTGGATGGACAGCGATCGCTCCAAGGGTTATTTTAAATAATAATACCCGAGGCCGCGATCGAGGGACGCGTTCCCTCGCGTCCGATCCACGCCGCAGTGTGTTACTAGCAAGGGTGTACGTGCCTTTTCTCTCCGACCCGAAGCACAGCGTGCCCGTAACTCTTTTATCGGATCCGCGCTTTTTCTATTCTAAATATCTCCTATCCGTGCGACATCTAAATATACATAAAAAAATATATACGCGTAGCCTTCGCCGTTGCGTCGGCCTAATTACCATTCAATACGTACCGAGACTTTTTTTTAATAATTAGTAAAAATGGAGTCTTTCATTTTCATTTTAAACTGTTATTAAATTAAAAATATTTTATTTAAACATTCTGATTACAGGTTTACCTTCAAATTTTATTTTTAAAGAAGCGCAGTATAGTTACACAGCAGCTTTAAAAAAAATATAATAGTAAATTCTGTAGCGAAAAAAGCTTAAAAGGTTTCCAGAACTCCAACAGTTTCTTTCCTTCATAGAAAAGATATCATCCAAATATACATAAAAAATATACGTGCGTAGCCTTTGCCGGTGCATCGGCCTAATTACAATTCAATACGCATCGAGTCTTCTTTTGAATAATTAGTAAAAATAGAGTATTTTTCATTTAAAACTGTTATTTAATTTAAAATATTTTATTTAAAAATTCTAATTTCAAGTTTACCTTTAAATTTTATTTTCAAAGAACCGCATTATACGCTGCAGCTTTAAAAAAAGAAGATTATGGTGAATTATGTAGCGTAAAAAGCTTAAAAGGTTTCCAGAACTCCAACAGTTTCGTTTCTTCATAGAAAAGATATCAGGGCGGGTAATTTTTTTTTTGTCGTATTGTTTCCTATTTTTCGCGCTGATCGCCTTTTTCTTGCGGCCGCCGTAACGGTAAAACGGAGGAGCCTTCGAGGAACTATAGCTTGAGCGATAGCGTTAGGTTTGACGACGACAACACGAAGCTGCGGTGTGTACTTAATATTGCTCGCGAAGAGAGCTCTTCGCCCGCTCGCCCTCGGTGTAATTTTCTCCGTGTTCCGGGGAGTTCTTCGGCTCTCGGCGGGAGGAAGCGAGAGCCGCGTCGGGCTCCGCAGGATAGATAAGTGCCGATCGGCGAGCGCTGCTCACTCGAGCAGAGCGGAGCGGAATCGATGATGCACGCCGGCGTGAATTCGTGATCTCGCTGACTCGCCGTCGAGAACGGGGAAGACCGAGCGGCGCTGGACCGGCAAGAATCGAAGCCGCGGACCGTCTTCCTCTTACCGCAGAAATCCTATTCCATTCCATCATCGATGTTTTTCTGAAACAATAATTTTCATTGGAACGTGTAAACTATAAATCGATATTGTGAACGTGCTGGGAATTATTTGGGTGGCTGGAAATATTTCGCGTTAGGGCAATCGGTCAATCGGTCAATCGAGGCGAGTCTTTTTTATTCATTTTTTTTAGTGAAGAGACTTGCATTGTTTTTTTTTTTTGGCGATCCGGATTGGATCTACCAACCATGTATTTTTAAATAATCAGTTTCTTTCGAACGTGTAATCCAAATTCATTTTAGTTCGTGTTGGGAATTATTCAAATTGCGGGAATAATTTTGGACGTTCGATCGGTCGACGTGAGCCTTTTCTACTTCTTTTTCATTATTAATATTAGTTTTATAATATTAGTAATGAAAATAATTGAAATATTAATAATATAAAATTCTTTTCATTCATTTTTTATTTACATTTTTTTTTCTTGAGGGAACAGATTTGGATCGTATAATTGGCTTTGCCAACTGTGCATTGAAATAATAATTTTCTTCGGAACGTGCAAACTAAATCGATATGAGTTCGTGCCGAGAATTATTTAAGTGGCTGGAAATTTTTCCCTTCAAGACACTGGTCGGTCAATCGGCGGGATTTTTTTTAGTTTCTTTTTTTTTCGTTACAATAAAGTCGGAGCATTTTTAATGAACTTTTTTTTTATGGGGCCAAATTTGGTCATACGATGGCTCTACCAACTCTGATTAAATAATACATTTTTATCGGACGTATAAACGAAATTAATATTTGTTCGTATCGGGAATTTTTTCAATAGCAATTTTTTTGGTGAATAATACGAGGCCACTCGTTGATTAATCACCGCGGGTATTATTTCGTTTCAAATGCCCTCGAAGGATTAAAAAAAATGAGGACAACGATTGAATTTCGTCGTACAATCGACTGTAGCGACCCTGTATTTCAATGTGGAAATAAAAATTGTCTGTCGAACGTATAAACGCAATTAATATTCGCTCGTTTTGGGATTCTTTTAAACAACTGAAAATGTGTACAATGAGGCCGCTCGTCGATTAATCGTCGCGAGTATTTATTTCGTAACAATGCACCCGGAGCTTTAAAAACAAAATAATAAAAAAATTAATCAGAAAACTGTCGAGTTGATTCGTACCATCGACTCTCCGATTCTGTACCGAAATAATAATTTTCCATCGAAGGTATAGATCGAATAATAAATTGAATTGATATTCGTTCGTATAGGGGATTATTTGAATAGTCGGAAACATCTACTGTTAGGCCACTAAAAATGGATGCATAGATTGATCGACTATCAATCTATGCATCCATTTCTCGTTACGTTGCACTTCGTGCATTTTATCAAAACCTTTTTTTTCACTGACCCACAATAACTTTCGAGCCAAATTTGCGAGCTTTTCTCGACACATTACCCCTCGTTAGAATAAATTTAAAAAATCAGAAAACTGTCGAATTGCTTCGTACAATCGACTCCGTACCAAAATAATAATTTTCCATCGAAGCTATAAACTGAATTGATATTCCTTCGTATAGGGGATTATTTAAATAGCTAGAAAAATGTACCATTAGGCCACTCGTCAATCAATCGATGCATCTATTTTTCATTATGTTGCACTTTGAGCATAAAAAAAAAACATTTTTTTTTTACTGAGTAACGATAACTTTCGAGTCAAAGTGGCAAGTTTTTCTCGACTCATTACGAAAAACCCCTCATTACCCTCAATACAAAGAGTAAAAAATCAGAAAAATTTCGAATTTCTTCGTACAATCGACTCCGTACCAAAATAATAATTTTCCATCAAAGCTATAAACTGAATTGATATTCCTTCGTATAGGGGATTATTTAAATAGCTAGAAAAATGTATTCATTAGGCCACTAGTCGATCAATCGATGCATCCATTTTTCGTTACGTTGCACTTTGAGCATAAAAAAAAACTTTTATTTTTTTTTACCGAGTAACGCTAACTTTCGAGTCAAAGTGGCGAGTTTTTCTCGACTCATTACCCCCGTGGCAGGCTCCGCTCCGGGGACCCCCTCCGCGTAAATTCGGCGTCAACTCTTGCACGAGCAGGCTGTTTCGTCGCACCGGTATAGCCGGCGTTGCACACGCGTGCCGAAATAAAAAAAAAAAAAAGAAAAAACGCAGCGGGTCGGCGAAGCCGCCGCTGGGGAGAGTTAAAAAGAAAGGGGGATCGCCAAGTTCTCCGATCAAGGGTGGGCCCCGGTGCACCCCACACCGTGTCATCGTGCCCGCGCGCGACGCCAGCCTGATGCCAGCCTTTCTTTCTCTCCTCCCGTCAACCCCCAAATTGCGCGAGCGTGAGTTAACGAAATAAAAAAAGGGCGAAAATTAAAAAATAACGGTCAATCCGATCGCGAGTATGGAGCTGATCGATAACCTTCCTTATGGCTCGGATGCCTTATGCTTCGCTGGATTATCCACCGGGACTAAATAAAAAAGGATCTTCGAGCGTGTAGGTATCGGCTCGGTGCCTTTTATGTTCAGCCACGATTATGGTATATCGAGCCTCGATTTTTCACACTCCCGTTAAAGCGTGCTGGGAACCTCGCCGACGTATTATCGCTAATCATCGTGTTGCCTTTTCCGACCCTACTTTTTGTAAGAAAAAAATTGCTTGGCGTTTTCAGGAGAGACTTTTTTTTGGTTTTCTATTGTATCGTACCTTGGATACTACTTGGATTTTTTTTAACCCTGAGGAATAATATTCAATCTCTACACTGCCTGTAGAAGACATGATTAGAGTTGCTCGAGGTACCGAATGACCAGGCGAAATCGGGCGGAAGGGGATCCCTAAAAAGTGGCCTAGAAACTTTGAGGAAGCAATGGTATTGCTAGTTTTGCGTCTTTTACCGCGTAGCTTGAGTAGACGGTAAAAAAGGTTTGCACATTTGACAAACATTTCTTGCCCACTATTTTTTTTCTTTTTAATTTTGCAATTTTTTTTCTAGTCTGTTTTATCATCTTTTTCTAATCGATTTTATCATCTTTTTCTAATCAATTTTATCATCTTTTTTTAATCGATTTTATCATTTTTTTCGAGTCATATTTATAATCTCTTTTTCTAGTCAATTTCACAATATTTTTTCTAATTAAGTTTACAACTTTTGTTCCATTCAATTTTATCTTTTTTTTTTCAAAAACCATTGATAAACAGGAATAGTAAAACGAACAAGAACAAAAAAATTGTGTACTATCGCGAAGAAGAAATGTTTGTTAAGCATCCGCACAATATTCTTAGATTTTTTTTTTCAACCCCGAAGTCCCAAGGAAAGATATTCAATCCCTCCACCTCTTACGTCAGAAGTGATTCGACTAGTTCGAGGCCGCGGAGTGACTGCGTGAAACCGGGCGGAAGTGGATTCCTAAAAACTGGCCTAGAGTCCCGAGAAGAGAAACAGTACTGGTTCACGGCACGATTCATCGAGCACGGAGTGTATAAAATCGAGTCGGTCCGTTCCCGTCCCCGGGTAATTACAAACGAGACCAAAGAGCAAAGCGCCGGAGATCGAAAGAACGAGGATACGTCCCTCGCCCGGGCAACAGTTCTCCCGCGGCTAGCTTTCTTCTCGTTTCACTGGAGCTGGACCGTAAAACTTTTTTTTATTAATGCCGAGTTTCTCGAAAACCGCGTGCCTCGCTTTGTAATACCTCCACAAATATATATATATATATATAAACCAGTACCGAACCAGTACCGAACCAGTACCGAAGTATGTAACAGAGTACTCACGCCATGTGCATTAAATTCGTTTCTCCGAATGGGGCACAGTTATTCCTTGCTCGGTAGCTCGATTTTCTCTTCCTTTCTTCCCTTCCGTCCCGCAGCTCTCCGTGCGATTTTCTCTCTCCGAGCGTACCGATGAGGGCAGCGAATTACCGGTTGTTTCCTCGCGCCGGCGGTTTATGACAAAGTTGATCAGCCTCTTCAGTCATTATCGTCAATTAGTGCCTGGACAGAAAGGAACGCGAAATGTTACAGTCAGACGGTGGGAAGGTGTAATTTGAAATCGATAGGAAAGTCCTATCTTGGTTCATGCAGAGGCGAGTAATAAAATATTTAGCTATCTACGCTTCGCGAATTTGTCCTCGCATGTGGAAAGGTTTCCTATGAATTATTCACACGCTCGAGCTCGGGTCGGGTAATCCGTTTAACCTCCTCAAAAATAGAAGGACGATCGTTAGTTGCAATTGTTAGGGCGAGCGGAGATAAGAGATATCCTGGATTAATAAAAATGCTGTAGCTTGGGACATGTGAAATTGGCGGAGGAAACTAGGTGGCCGCATTAGCAGGCAAATTTCAGAGACGAGAATATAATAGATGCACATTTTTTAACATTCTTTCATTCATAATTTTCGCCTTTTTTTTTTTTTTTGTAAATTTAACAAAATTTGGAATTTTTATTCTCGAAATCCGATTTTGCAGATACACCGACGCATGTAGATTTATGTCTTAATTTTAATGGTGAATGCAATTTTTGTATTAACGTCGGAATCTAGGTGACATTTTTTTATCACCGTAGAAATTGGCATTAAGAGGCAAACTTTCGATAACAAAAGACAATACATGAACATTTAAAAAAATGTTCTTCTTTTTTTCGACAACTGTATCAAAAATTTGAATTTTCGTTTTCAAAATACGATGTGCAGATATACCGACAAATACCAACAAATTTTGATATTCAATAAAAATTGTTATTACCGCAAGAATCTAGGTATTCGTATTAGCAGTTAAATTCTCAATTAAAAAAATTGCAAGTTTTTTCATTGCTGATTTTTTTTCTTCTTTTCTCGATAACTTTAACAAAAGTTGGAATTTTCATTGCAGCAATAAAATTTTGCAGATGTACCGACAAATACGGATTCGTATGTTAATTTTAATGTTGAATGCAGATGGGTCGACATTTTATATTGCGTTAGTGTCAGAAAAAATGTTATCCGTATGCAGACGCCATTTTGGTCGAAGAACCATCCTCGAAGTGAGAGAGTGGCCGACGGTCGAACAAAGGGAAAAGTGGCCAGGGGTAGAAACTAGGCACAGAGGGACGAGTGAGTTTTTCCGTTGATTCGTTCGTTGGGGGGGGAGGTCGAGGCCTTTGACGCCGAGCTGGGTGTGCGAAGGGATGGCCGCCCTTCGTCGACTGCCGAATCGTAGCCCATTGGTGGAAATCGAATCGCTGCCCAGCTATCGATTATTTGTCGTTGATTCCGGGAACGATAATAAGCCAGCTCTATTCGGGGGACCGAGCCATGGTCAGTATGGCAATAGCGGCATTAGAGTTTCCCGCTTTCAGTCAGAATTCGAGGAGGTGTGGTCTCTGTGCCGCTGGTGCGAATCATTACCGCGATATAGAAACACCCACATTTACTATTCAAATGGTCACCTAATTAATCCTTTATAATCCTTTATAATAGCCTCTTTACCGCGCAATCGAAACACTAATTACCCTACGATAGCATGAATAGAAATTTCTTGCCGGTTGCCAAAATTATTATCTTAGCTGTCCCTACTTGCAATATTTACGATTTCACGAGAGATCGGAAGAAATAATTATTGCTCCTCCTGACACTTTCACGAAAAAAAAGATTCCAAAAGATAACTCGAAAAATATAATATACAAAAATAACTTGAAAAATTAAATGTTTCAATTTTTTCATTTTTTCACCAAAATTCTGTGCGTATTATTATTGCGATATAGAAACTCCCAAATTCACTATTCAAATGGTCTTAAAATGGCCTAATTAATCCGTCATAATAGCCTCGTTGCCACGCAATCCAAACACTAATGACCCTGCGATACAATCGATAGACATCTCTTGCAGGTTGCCAACAAATATTATGTTATTTTTTTTCTACTTGCAATCCTTACGGGTTCATGAGAGATTGAAAGAAATAATTATTTTTCGTCTCGATACTTTTGTGGACTAAATGTTTCAAAAATGTAACTCTAGAAAAATTCACTTTTACTATTTTTTACACCTAAATTCTCTGCGAAACACTATCACTAGGAATTTTTTAAATGATTAGATAAAGATTGAGGATAATTAAAAAAATTTAATTATAGCGGGCATTAATTATATTGCGATAAAAATAGCAGTGTCGATAGCTCGACAAGCGAATATTGAAAAAATCCGATGAGAATGATGAAAAGGGCTCGTTAAATTGAAAACCGTCGAGCTGTGACCTGAATCCGCGAATAATTACTGCTAAATCCCACATTTCACATGCAACTGGTTGCCTAACTGATAATCCTTCATAATCACCTCGCCGCTACGAGGTCAATACGCCAATTAGCCATCGATACAAAAATTAACTATTCACCGTTAAATGGCACAATACACGAGGTGACCAGGTTGCAAATCGCATCGATATCTCGATAAACGAATGCCAAAAAAATTTCGACGCAGATAATTGCAGATAAATTCAAAACCATCAAGCCCTTTATCCGCAAGACCTTCATCACTTTGATAGTCCGAGTTCGATACGCCAATTAGCCGTCAATACAAAAGCCAACTATTCAACATTAAACCAAATGCCAAAAAGTTCAACGAAAAAAATTGAAGATCGGCTTCGATAAATTCAAAATCCGCAAAAACCTTCATAATCGCTTGGTTGCTCCGCGTTCGATACGCTAATTAGCCATCGATGCAAAAACTAGCTTTTCAATGAGCCTGCAGATATTTAAAAAATTGAAGAAAAGGCACGATAAATTCAGAACTATCAAGCAATGTGCCCTTTATCCGCAAAACCTTCGTAATTACTTCGTTGCTCGAAGTCCGATATGCTAATTAACCATCGATACAAAAACTAACTTTTCAACGAGCCTGCAGACATCTGCATGACATCAAGTTTCAACTTTCCAAGTCTCCGTCAATGCGCAGCTTTAGGAAGAAAAAACATGGCTCTCTTCTAAAATTTAATTCTCTAAGTAAACTTCCCACAGCGAAACTTGCCTAATGCAAAAAACAGCCTTTATAACTCAATGAAATTTAGTTTCATGCACATATCATCCTTTCGTACTCTCCACCGATAATCGGTACGACACACGAGTTGAGTAAGTTAACAAATCGCGTCGATATATCTCGATAAACGAATGCCGAAGGAAGTACGACGAGAATAATTGAAGAAAGGGCTCGATAAATTCAAAGCCATCAAGCTATGTGCCCTTTATCCGCAAAACCAATATTGCATATGCGAGGAGCGTATAGTGGAGTGTCGAACGAAGGGAGTTGGAAACGGTTGTTGGGATGAGAGGCCATCAATCCTCCACAAACTCATCACCACAATGCCGTGTGTGCACCACAGAGCTTCGACTCTCCTCATCGTTCCTCTCGCTTCTCTCTCCGCATTCTCGCTGCCCGTCGCGCTTTGAATATCAGCACGCGTATACGCAGCTCACCGCACTAGCGGACGCGAGCCACTTTCCGGCAGCGGGCAATAAAATCAAATCGAGCAGAGATATTGTGCAGCGTACACCGTCATGTGCGTATGCCGTTGACATGCGGGATAATTAAAAAAATGATGCGAGACTTGTCTCTGCCTCGACGGACCCGTACAGAGACGCGGACGTCTCGCAGGGAGCTACGGCTACAGATTGCTACTGTCACGCCGAGCAAGGACGGGCGATAGGCTTTCCCAAACAATCTCTCCCACGCTCTAGGGGAGACAGGGGCAAAACGGGTCTTTAGGATTTATGCCGCTGGAGATTTTTTTAAATGCCTCGTCTCAGGGGTCCATTTTGCCCCGGCGCTCCCCCTGCTCCGCAACTCTTTTTACGCTGCTAGCATTTTCCACTCTGGATGTCACCCTTCCATACCCCCTGTCTTATTCCTCCCGAACCCGAATATCAGACTCTCTGCCGGCTGCGCGGTGGAAATGTCGCGGGACATTATTATTCAATCCTTTCGAACTCCTCGTTCGGCACTTTTTATGCCGGGGGAGTTCTGATGGAATTTTTGTTTATCCGAAGAAAAAATATGGAAACGGGAAGTTCCAACCCTTTCAGCTCTAATGCTCCAAGTCCAAAAACTCTAACAAATTATTGAATTTTGTTCATCTAAAAAAAGATAAAAATAGTAAATTCTAAACTTTCTAATTGTAAAGCTCCAAGTTCAAAAATAGTAAAAAAAAATGATTCAGTTTTGTTTACCTACAAAAAAAGAGATAAAACGAGTGAATTCCAACCCTTTTATCTGATTTTTAAATGGCAAAAAAAACTGATATAATTTTTTTACAAAAAAAAAAGGCGAAAGTAAATTCGTCCCTTTTAGCTGCAAGGCTCCAACTTTCAAAAGAGCACTTATGGAATTACTGGGACTCGATAAAAGCTATCGTTAGTCTTCACCATTTTGTTCGTCGAGCGTCGAAACGTCCTGTCGATCGTGTGCTTTTCGGAGCAAACGTCCGTCTTCCCGTGGTATATTTCATGCACGTGAGTCGATTCGGTTGTATTCGACTCTACGCAACGTGCAGACGCGACCCGTCCACGTGTCGGGCTCCGGGGACAAAAAAGAAGCCGAAGGGCTCGGTTGATCTTCCATTGGGATCCTCAAAGCGGATTGGCTGGTCCGCGTTGCGTGACGTAACCGAACGAGCGTCGCCTCGCTGACTGGTCCAGCATGACGAGGGGAGCCGGCGGGGAGGACATGGGAGATAGCGTGGAATCCTGCGGGGGTGGACTGACGAAGCCTTCCCCCCCAGTCTACTGTTTCCATATCCCCCACCCTACGCCCTAGTCGTCCGGCGTGTGCTGATACGCGCAGTGCGACTCCTGAATTCTGGAAAAAAAAAGAAACCGTTAACGGCGCTTCGACAGAAAGATTTCGTTGGAGTTGATTTAACTGATTAGCGTTTGAAGACCGTAAGGTCTATCGGGATTAAAGGAGCATCGAGAATCTCCGGAAGAAGAGGCAGGGATAAGGAGTGAGCTTTGCAAGAGAAGTGGGGATAGAGCAGGGAAGATAAGGGTGGAAGGTGAGGCGCAGTTACAGATTCCAGAATTCTGTAAAAATAAACAAAACTGTTAAGGGCGTTTAATGGGGGAAGTTTCCATTATAGTTAAATAAAGTGATTGAGTGAAGTTCGAAGACCGTAAGATCTATCGGGATTAAAGGAGCATCGAGAATCTCCAGGAGAAAATAGAGCAGGGAGAGAGAGTGAGCTTTGTAAGAGGTTTGAAAATAGAGCAGAGAAGATAAGGTTGAAAGGAGACGCGCAGTGCGATTCCGGAATTGTGGAAAAAAGGAACCCTTAACGGCGCCTTGTTGGGGAAGTTCTCGTTATAGTTGAATGAAGTGATTAACATTCGAAGACCGTAAGATCTATCGAGGTTAAAGGAGCATCGAGAGTCTCCGGAATAAGAAGAAGAAGTAGGGCGAGAGAGTGGAGCTTTGGAGGCGGAGTGAAAATAGAGCAGACACGAAACGGGTGGAAGGAGACGCGCAGTTCAATTCCTGAACTCTATGAAAAAAAAAAGCTCTTAACGGCGCCTTGACGAGGGAAGTTTTCGTTATAAATGAATTAACTGATTAATGTTCGAAGCTCGTAAGACCCGAGGTTAAAGGAGCATCGAGAATCTCCATAAGAAAATGGAGCAGGGAGAAAGAGTGTGCTTGGCAAAAAAAAACAATGGGAATAGAGCAGAGAAGATACAGGTGGGAGGAGACGCGCAAGTACGACTCCCGAATTCTGCATTAAAAAAAAAACTGTTAACACCACCTTGATGGGGTAAGTTTTCGTACGACTTCCGAATTCTGCAGAAAAAGAAAAAGAAAAAAAAATCTTAACGGCATCTTGATGGGGTAAACTTTCGTTATAATGGAATTAACTCATTAACGTTCGAAGACCGTAAGGTCCATCGAGATTAAAGGAGCATCGAGAATAGAGAATCTCGGAAAGAAGAATGAGCAGGGATAGAGAGAATAGAGCTTTGCAAGAGGAGTGGAAATAGAGCAGAAATGAAACTGGTGGGAGAAGACACGCAAGTACGACTCCCGAATTCTGCAGAAAAAAAAAAAAAAAAAAAAACTATTAACGCCATCTAGATGGGGTAAGTTTTCGTTACAATGAAATTAACTCATTAACGTTCGAAGACCGTAAGGTCCATCGAGATTGAAGGAGCGTCGAGAATAGAGCCTCTCCAGCAAGAAGCAGAAGCAGGGCTAGAGAGAATGGAGCTTTGCAAGAGCAGTGAAAATAGAGCAGAGACGAAACTGGTGGGAGAAGACACGCAAGTACGACTCCCGAATTCTGCAGAAAAAAAAAAAAAAAAAACTATTAAGACCACCTTGATGGGAGAAATTTTCGTTACAATGAAATTAACTCATTAACGTTCGAAGACCGTAAGCTCCATCGAGATTAAAGGAGCATCGAGAATAGAGCCTCTCCAGCAAGAGGCAGAAGCAGGGTTAGAGAGAACGTAGCTTTGCGAGAGGAGTGGGAATAGAGTAGAGAAGAACCGGGTGGGAGGACGCGTCGCGACGTCGAGTGCCGATGGAGCCAGAGGGAATAGCGCGCAGTTCGACTCCCAAATTCCGTAAAAAAAAAATAAAAAAAACACCGTGACGGCGCCTCGACGGGGGAAGTCTTCGTTATAGTTGAATTAACTGATAAAGGTTCGAAGAGCGTAAGGTCTATCGAGTTTAAAGGAGCGTCGGAAGGAGACGGGGCAGGGACAGAGAGAGTGAGCTTTGTAAGAGGAGTGGGAATAGAGCAGAGAAGAAGCGGGTGGGAGGAGGACTCGTGGCGGTGCCGGTGGAGCCCGAGAAAGCGAGAGGGAAGACCGCGCGCCGTGGAACGGCCCGGAGAGCGCACGAGTCTCACAAGCACCACTCCGTCACGGAGACTCGAGGCCGGTGGACGCGTGTGTCTCACCTCTCTCGTTCATTCTTTTTAAAACTCTTCCTCTCGAGTCTATTCCCCTCGTCTTCCGACCGGACGAGTCCCCCGGAAGGGGGCGAAGATCGAGGGCCGCGCTCCCTCGTTCAGCGCAACGGCCAGCCCAGTGGCTCACGGGATCGTTGATCTCTCGCAGCGCGTCGATCGTACTTCCGGAACCAGCCGGCGCAGTCATCGCTCCTCATCTTCATCTTCTTCCTCCTCCTCTCGCTCTCGTTCGCGATAAGAAACGCGCTACTTCCGGCTCCACACGCACAGCTGGAGGACACATCTGCAAATACAATAATAACTGTCAGTGCACGAGGGAATCGAAAAAAGCCACCGGTCTCGGAGGAAGGGAGACTGCTTTTATCCTGCGACGTTTAAACAGGTAAGGGTTTTTTTTTTATTTTTTTTTTTTATGCATGTTTAGTTGCTTTGAGCTTATATGTAAATTCCATTATGAGGTTGGGTGAATGGGACATCGATAGATCGTTTAATATCAGCCCTTTGACGGTCGATGGGAAAAATAGATTTTCACAAATTTGCAACTTTGAATTATAAACGAAATTACTAAAATTTTTGCTCCAAAGTCTTGACGATTGAATCATTAGATAAAATTTTTATTTATTTCAATCTGCTCCAAAGACTTATTAATTCCATTATTAGAATTTTTACTCCAGACTTATTGATTCATTATAAACATTTGGGCTTCGAAGCCTTGTTAATTAAATTATTAATATTTTTGCTCCAAGGACTTGACAATTAGGAGGACAGAATCCGATTTCTTTTCAGCGGCCGCTGAAGGGTTGAAAGGTTGCTTAGTGTAAATTTAATGACTAACAAATGCACAGATAAATGTACACAGAAATTTAAAGCCCTAACAAAAGATGGAAAGATCCTCCCCATTAAAACGTTGCTTCAAGCCAATTTATAAATACCATGTTGAATGTATGGAAGAGAAAATACAAAGATCGTTGCTTTTACACTAATAGATGGACATTCTCGTCCAGTTACCGAGTTCCCGTTGTCACTTCCATGGAGACATTACGAGAATCTAGTATTGTCACTTGTGCTTATGCAGGATCCCGAGTGCCGCGCTCTCGGAATAGTTGAAATTTAACTCCCTACCAAAACATGGGTAAATTCATCACCGTTAAAACGTTACTCCGAGCCAATGTATAAATATCATTTCAAATACATAGAAAAGCACATAGAGATTGTTGCTTCTTTGTGAATAGATGGACCCTCTCGTTCAGTTGCAGAGTTCCAATTGTCATTTCAATAGAAACATTAAGAGAATCCAGCATTGTCGCTTATACAGTCCAGAGTTATAATTATCCACTGGTACATGTGTCGCTCTCTCAGGATAGTCGACTGGAATTTAATTCCCTATTAAACTCTACTAACCGCCGGCAAAATCCCGGGCGATCCCTGAAGAAATCGCTACGAAAAGATGGATAGATCCTTCACCTTTAAAAACGTTATTCTAAGCCAATTTATAAATACCATCTCATATATAATTTATAGAACTTATCATTTATAATATAATATATAATTCATAAATACCTTGGCATAAAATAGAATGAAGAGATCGTTGCATTTTCGTGAGCACTCCCGTCCAGTTACCGAGTTCCAGTTGTCGTTTCAATGGAGACATTACGAGAATCTAGTATTGAAGCTTATACAGTCCAAAGTACTGATTATCCACTGGTACATGTGCCGTGCTCTCGAAAAATCCCTGGAAAAATGCCTGAAAAAATCTCTGTGAAATCCCTAAGGGATCCATGGAAAATCTCCGGAAAATCCCTACGGAACTCATGGAAAAATCGCCAGGAAATCCCTGGAAAACGTCCGAAAAAAATTCTGGAGGGTTCCTAGGGAATTCCCTGGAAAAGTCTCCGGAAAAATCCCTAGAGAAATCCCTGACGATTTCTAAAGAAATCCCCACCAAAGCATGGATGAATCCTTCCCCATTAAAACGTAACTCCGAGCCACTTTATAAATACCATTTCAAATGCTACGGAGACGGTTGCTTTTTCGTGAATAGATGGAAGACTCTCGTCCAGTTACCGAGTTCTGGATGTCATTTCAATGGAGACATTACGAGAATCTAGTATTGTCGCTTATACAGTCCGGAGTGCTAATATGCCCTGGTACATGTGCCGCGCTCTCGGGATAGTGGAGAATTGTTGGACGGCTGTCCGTAACTATTTCCTGGTAATGTACCACCGCGCTCAGCTCCTCTTCCCTCCGTCCTGCGCGCCCGTGCTTCTCGCGCTGCTCGGCAACCCCGTGTACAAGACACATGCACGCCCAAGAGTGATACTGTACGTAATACACTAACAGTCGGGCCGGCCGGCATTTGAGATTCCGCTAGCCGGAGAGGCGAAGGATAACTCCGCTGTAGGTCGATACCCCCGCATGTGAGCCTTGCGCCCGTGGTTTCTCCGCTCTTCCACGAGGAATCTGTGCTAAATTCTCGTCGGCAGTCACGCCTCGAGATCGTTTCTGAATACGAAGGCCCGGGATGCTCTTCCGCTTGTATAGTCACACGTTCCATCCGCTCTTGTCCTTCAGCGAGAGAAAAAAAAATTATCACAAATTATCAAATAGTTTCATAGCGTATGAAATTCTTGGCCATGCTTACCGGACTCCCGCGGAGCGCTCTATGCTCCAGTTATAGTATATTTTATACTAAAAAAAAACGGAATGCTCTGCCGCTTGTAGTCGTACGTTCCACCGCTGCTGTCCTATTCATTCTCCTCCAAGGGACGAACAGCAATTATGAAATAGTTTCATAGCAAATGGTTTCTCGGCCATGCTTCCCAGACTCCGGTTGAAAGTCGTACGTTCCACCTGCTGCTGTCCTTCGTTTCTGTAACAGACGAATAATTATTAGCAATTATGAAATAGTTTCATAACGAATGAAATTCTCCGTCATGCTTACCAGACTCTAGAGATGCTCTCACGTTTATAGTCGGAAGTTCCATCCGCTGCTGTTCTATCGTTCTCTTGCAAGAGACAAACAATTATTAACAGTTATGAAATAGTTTCATGGCGAATGAAATTCTCGGTCATGCTTACCCAACTTCGAGGATGCTCTCATGTTTATAGTCGGAAGTTCCGTCCGCTGCTGTCCCATCGTTCGCCTGCAAGGGACAAACAATTATTAGCAATTATGAAATAGTTTCATCGCGAAGGAATTCTCGGCCATGGTTTCCAGCCTCCCGAGATGCTCTCACGTTTATAGTCGTAAGTTCCATCCGCTGCTGGTCGATCGGTTTCTTGCAAGAGACAAACAATTATTAACAGTTATGAAATAGTTTCATAGCGAATGAAATTCTCGATCATGCTTACCCAACTTCGAGGATGCTCTCATGTTTATAGTCGTAAGTTCCATCCGCTGCTGGTCGATCGGTTTCTTGCAAGAGACAAACAATTATTAACAGTTATGAAATAGTTTCATAGCGAATGAAATTCTCGATCATGCTTACCCAACTTCGAGGATGCTCTCATGTTTATAGTCGGAAGTTCCGTCCGCTGCTGTCCCATCGTTCGCCTGCAAGGGACAAACAATTATTAGCAATTATGAAATAGTTTCATCGCGAAGGAATTCTCGGCCATGGTTTCCAGCCTCCCGAGATGCTCTCACGTTTATAGTCGTAAGTTCCATCCGCTGCTGGTCTATCGGTCTCCTGCGAGAGACAAACAATTATTAGCAATTATGAAATAGTTTCATAGCGAATGAAATTCTCGGCCATAGTTACCAGACTCTCTAACTGTCACTCATACGTTTCATCCGTTGCTGCCCTTCGTTCTTCTGCAACGGACAAACAATTATTCATAATTATGAAATAATTTCATAGCGAATGAAATTCTCAGCCATAGTTACCAGACTCTCTAACTGACAGTCGTACGTTCCATCCGTTGCTGCCCTTCGTTCTCCTGCAAGAGGCAAACAATTGTTAACAATCGTGAAAGAGTTTCACAACGAATGAAATTCTCGGTCAGGCTTACCAGACTCTCCCGCTGATAGTCATACGTTCCATCAGCCGCTGGCCTTCATTCTTCTCCAACAGTCGAACAATGATTAACAACCACGAAATAGTTTCATAGCGAATGGATTCTGCGGTCATGCCTACCGGACTCCCCCGAAGCGCCCCGTGCTCCAATTAAATTTCATACAAAAAAAAAAAAACGGAATTCTCTCCCGCTCATAGTTGTACGTTCCACCGCCGCTGGTCTTCATTCACCTGCAACAGACAAACAATTATTAACAACCGTGAAATAGTTTCATAGCGAATGAAATTCTCGGCCATGCTCCGATTATATTTTATACAAAAAATAAACCGGGATACTCTGCCGCAGGTAGTCATACGTTCCACGTTGCTATTCTTTATTCACCTGCAAGAGACAAACAATTATTAACAATAGTGAAATACTTTCATAGCGAATGAAATTCTCTTCCATGCTTCAATCATATTTAATACAAAAAAACCGGGATGCTCCCTCGCTTGTATTCATCTGTTCCACCGCCGCTGTCATTCATTCTCCTATAACAGACAATCAATTATTAACAATTATGAAATAGTTTCATAGCGAGCGAAATTCTCTTCCATGCTTCAAGTATATTTTATAAAAAAAAACAACCGGTATGCTCTCTGCGTATAGTCATCCGTTCCACGGCCGCTGGCCTTCATTCGCCTGCAACAGACAATCGATTATTAACAATTATGAAATAGTTTCATACCGAGCGAAATTCGCGGCCATGCTCCAATTATATTTTCTAAAAAAACAACCGGTATGCTCTCCGCTTGTAGTAATCTGTTCCAGCGCCGCTGTCCTTCATTCTCCTGAAGCAGACAATCAATTATTAACAATTATGAAATAGTTTCATAGCGAGCGAAATTCTCTTCCATGCTTCAATCATATTTTATTAAAAAAAAAAAACAACCGGTATGCTCTCTGCTTATAGTCATCCGCTCCACCGCCGCTGTCCTTCAATCTCCTGCGACAGACAATCAATTATTAACAATTATGAAATAGTTTCATAGCGAGCGAAATTCTCTTCCATGCTTCAATCATATTTGGTAAAAAAAAAAAAACAACCGGTATGATCTCCGCTTATAGTAATTCGCTCCACCGCCGCTGTCCTTCAATCTCCTGCGACAGACAATCAATTATTAACAATTATGAAATAGTTTCATAGCGAGCGAAATTCTCTTCCATGCTTCAATCATATTTTATAAAAATAAAAAAAAAACAACCGGGATGTTCCACCGCCGCTGTCCTTCAATCTCCTGCAACAGACAATCAATTATTAACAATTATTAAATAGTTTCATAGCGAGCGAAATTCGCGGCCATGCTCCAATTATATTTTCTAAAAAAACAACCGGTATGCTCTCCGCTTGTAGTCATCCGTTCCACGGCCGCTGGCCTTCATTCGCCTGCAACAGACAATCGATTATTAACAATTATGAAATAGTTTCATACCGAGCGAAATTCGCGGCCATGCTCCAATTATATTTTCTAAAAAAACAACCGGTATGCTCTCCGCTTGTAGTAATCTGTTCCAGCGCCGCTGTCCTTCATTCTCCTGAAGCAGACAATCAATTATTAACAATTATGAAATAGTTTCATAGCGAGCGAAATTCTCTTCCATGCTTCAATCATATTTTATTTAAAAAAAAAACAACCGGTATGCTCTCTGCTTATAGTCATCCGCTCCACCGCCGCTGTCCTTCAATCTCCTGCGACAGACAATCAATTATTAACAATTATGAAATAGTTTCATAGCGAGCGGAATTCTCTTCCATGCTTCAATCATATTTGGTAAAAAAAAAAAAAACAACCGGTATGATCTCCGCTTATAGTAATTCGCTCCACCGCCGCTGTCCTTCAATCTCCTGCGACAGACAATCAATTATTAACAATTATGAAATAGTTTCATAGCGAGCGAAATTCTCTTCCATGCTTCAATCATATTTTATAAAAATAAAAAAAAAACAACCGGGATGTTCCACCGCCGCTGTCCTTCAATCTCCTGCAACAGACAATCAATTATTAACAATTATTAAATAGTTTCATAGCGAGCGAAATTCTCTTCCGTGCTTAGCAGCCTCCGGGCCGCTCTCCCGCTGACAGTCATACGTCATATCCTCTCCCATCATCCTCCCGCAACGTACAAACAATTATCAACAATAACAAAATAGTTTCATAGCGAACGAAATGCTCCAACCACGCTTACCGGACTCCCGCCGAGCGCTCCGTGCTCCAGTTATTTTTTTACCCAAAAGAAAGAAAGAAAAATCGCCAATTAACCGTCCTCCGTTGTCATTTCTCTGTGCTTTGTTGATACGAGTATGAAAAACTTTTCCCAACCGTTCACCCGCTCCGTCCCGCATTGTCCACATAATACAGAGCTCCCACTGTATATACCGGGGAGATGAATCGAGCGAAAGGGAAAGAATGAAGATCTTGATTTCTTCTTTTTAGTTTCTTTTTTACATTTTTTCTTTCTTTTTTTTTTACAGTCTAGAGTCGTGGGACCACCGCACACGGACCGTTACTCATCTCTCATCTCGTCTCGTTCGTCGACTCGGTGGATTCTCGAGAGAGAGATAAATACACACGGAGAGAAGCGGGACCAGCCGGCATTGTGTACCGCACACTCGCTCGACGAAGAGGGACCCGAGAGCGATATATACAGGCGTTACCTCATTAGTGAGTATGTATTTTCAAGGCCACGGGCGCGGAGGCCCGCACCCCGTGATCCGATGCTTAATGACCATTTAACTCGATATAAGAGCCATTAGAAGCAGCCGAGTGGTTTTTCGCTGGGGCTTCGCTCCGGAATATCGACAATAATTCGTCTCGTAAAGCGGCTTGCCCCGGTGCATTATGCATGTCTGGTGTCGAGGGACAACCAGTGGATTCCCTGGAAACGTCGATTCCTTCGATGGCGCACTAATTGAGCCGTGAAATACTGGAGCAGCTGTAAGACTTTGCCCCTAAAAATTGAAAAATTTATCAGGTCTTTTATTACACTCGGTGCGAAAATGGCAGTTTTAGGCACGATGCGCAAAACTCCTATTTTCACAGCTTGTGAAGTAAAATTTAGGACAATACGCAGGCGAAAAACTTTTTCTGAATTCGTCCGATTGCAACAGTCGTCAGAAATTTTTTTTCGCACTAGTATCGTAAATTACTATTTCGGTGTAACTATAACAAAAATAAAAAATAAAAATAAGAAATCATACTAGAGCAGCGACAAAACTTTACCGGCATCAGAAATAGACGAGTGGTTTTTCGCTGGGGCTTCGCTCCGGAATAGCAAAAGAATTCGTCTCATAACGCGGCTTGCTCGGGTGCATTATATACGTCTGGTGTCGAGGGATATCCAGCGGATTCCTTGGAAACGTCGATTCCTTCGATAGCGCACTAATTGAGCCGTGAAATACCACAGCAGCTGCAAGGCTTTGCAGCGAAAAATTGAAAAATTTACCAGCCTAGAAGAGACAAACAATTATTACCGATTATTAAATAATTTCATAGCGATTGAAATTCGCTATGAAATTATTCCATATTCGCTATAAACTATTTCGCTATGAAACTATTCCTTTCGCCCAAAAGGATTTTCCCGGAGACGAAAATAAAACGTATCTATAACAAAAATAAAATAAAAATAAAAAATCATACTAGAGCAGCAATAAAACTTTATCGCAGAAAAATAGGAAATTTCTCCGGGTCCAAAAGTTTTTATTGGAGACGCGAAAATAAAACGTCTTGTAGAAAGGCGAGGCAAACAGAATCGGATACTCGTCGTTCTACAGGAAGTTTTATTTCATTGTCTCCGAAACAGATTTTTGGGTCCGGAAATTTGGTCTATTTTTCACGACAAAATTTGATCACTGCCTTGTATGATTTTTAATTTTTTTGTTTTTGTTTGTTGTCATTGTTGTTTTTTTTTGTTATATTGTTGTTCACTGCCTGTGAACTGCAGTCATATTGTGCTACTTTGACCCAAAAAATAAAAATAAAAAATCATACCAGGGCAGTGACAAAACTTTGCCGCCATCAGAAGTAGCCGAGTGGTTTTTCGGTGAGGCTTTGCTCCGGAATATCGACAATAATTCGTTTCGTAACGCGGCTTGCTCCGGTGCATTATATATGTCTGGTGTCGGCGGATAATCAGCGGATTCCTTGGAAACGTCGATTTCTTCGGTGGCGCACTAATTGAGCCGTGACGTATTAATTGATCAACGTCGAATGAGGAAAAGTGTCCGGTTGACCTGGCGACCCACCGAAGGCGCTGCTTTTTACCCATGAATCATTCAGCTTCGGTTTCTGGCGCGCCAGGACACACACACATAGACTCACGTTTTAACGCGGCTCCGCAGCCTCCGCAAGATTGTCTACGGCAGCCCTGGAGACTCGTAGTCTCCTCATAAATATGTGAATTCCGTCCGGGAGAGGCAAAGAAAAATAGAAAAGTTTTCCGGGCCCAAATGTACTTTTCGGAGAAAAGAAAATAAAAGTTCGTGTAGGATGGCCGGGCAAAGAGAACGGAGCTTTCTCCGCCTGTGAACTCCGACGATATTGCGCTGCTCCTCATGCTGCTGTAGGCGGTCCTTGTATCTATGACAAAAAGATAAAAATAAAATTGAAATAAAAAATCATACTCGAGCAGCGATAAAACTCTACTGCGAAACATCTAAACAAAATTTCGGTCCCAAAAGTCTTCTTCGGAGACAAGAAAATGAAACTTCCGGTTGGACGGCGAGGCAAAGAGAATAATTACCTGTGAACTGCGACGATATTGCGCTGCTCCCGTTGCAATAGACTTTTCTTGTATCTATAAAAAAAAAAAAATCATACAGAAGCAACGATAAAACTTTACTGCGAAAAATAGAAAACTTTCGGCGCCAAATCTTTTTCGGAGACGATAAAATAAAAGTTCGTATAGAGAATGGGACTCTGTCTGTGAACTTCAGTAGGAGTTCCTTGTATCTGTAACAAACAAAAATTACATATGAAAAAAAAAATCATACTGGACCAGTGAAACTTTTCCTCGGAAAATAGAATAATGTTCTGGTCCCGAAAGTCTTTTTCGGGGATAAGAAAATAAAACTTCTTGTAGCACGGCTATTGTGCTGCTTCTACTGCAGTAGGCGTTCCTTATATCTACAACAAAAACAGAAAAAAATTCAATAAAAAAAATCATATTGGTGCAGCGATAAAACTTCACCGAAAAAAATAGAAAACTTTTCCGGACGCAAAAGTCTTCTCCGAAGACAAGAAAATAAAACTTCTGGTAGGGCGGCGAGGCAAAGAGAGTGGGGCCTGTGAACTGCGACGATATTGCTCTGCTTCTCCTGCTGCGGTGGGCGTTCCTTGTATCTATAACAAACGAAAAATAAATAAAAATAAAAAAATCATACTAGAGGAGCGATAAAACTTTACCGCGATGCACTTTACTTCTTTACCGTGAAAAATATGATTAAAGGCTTCGAAGAAGTAATTGGACACGGTTTGTTCGTTTCCCGAGGTGATATTATTTATGCCCGGGAGAGTGGAGAGAACCTTCGACACGCCTCGACGGCTCTCAGTGTCATAACGTTCAGCCGCACGAGAACACAGGAAAAGGAAGTGCTCCCTAATTAAAATCGATGTGTTCTCTCGCTTTGTCTTTACTCGGCTCGCATAAAATTTTTATCTCACTTCTTCGCCGCAAGTTCACTGTCGAAACAGGTTCTTACGAAATAGGGAAGACTGGCAAAGACGGCAAAACGGACACAGCGAAACATAGACGGAAAGATCTTATCAATTTTTATATCCTAAATATTCCACCAATGAATGAGAATGGTATTAATACCATTCTCATTACTACACATTTTACTATCTAAATTAGTAACAGCTGGTAGAAAAATATTTACGATACAAAACTTCATGAATTTTTCTATACTAAATATTTTAATATGACTCATTTCACTATTCAAATTTTACTATTTGAGAGCTGGTACAGAAATATTTATAACAAAAATATTTCCAAAATCTGCCTATCTACTTTTCTCGCCGTGTCCTCCATTCGAGATGATAATATTTTTGCCATCTCTCCAAAAAAAAAATGGCAAAAAAGGCTCGTTTTACCCCGCTATCCCCTGCAAAGATTGTTTTAACGTGGGCGGTAGAAATTGATTCGCTTTAAACACACAAAAGCGTTTATCGTGCGAGGTACTTTTATTCGTGGCGAAGGTCCGAGGCCAAAGATCAATCGGTCTGCATCGGGAACCTTATCTTGGCTCGTCGTTTCCCGGAATAATTCGCCGAGCCTTCCTCCTCAAAACGCTTCAAAGCTTTCTTCTTCCCACGTATAACGGATGCGCCGTCCTGAGCCGCCCAGCGTCGTCCAACAGCATCCAACAGCCTCTCCTCGCCGTTTTATTGCTTTATTTTCCGCGGAACGAAGCAGCGAACGTCTGTAATTTACTTTTAAAAAAAATAAAATAAAAAAATGCGAAGCGTTGCTTCCATCGACGCTGACCATAGTCGTCCAGCTCCACTTCTTACCCATTGGCCGGAGGGATTTAAAAACTTCTCACCTGCGTCCCCGGCGAGATAACTCTCTCTGCACCCTTTGCGACGAGGACGCGACTGCACCTTCGGCCGCGCAGTTATGCTTCGGTTGCATCACGTACGGACGCTGCACCGGGCTGACTCTCCGAGTTCTGCGGCTCTACCTCCGTGCACCCATCCACCGAGGCCGCCGAGCCGAGCCTCGTAACGGAGCCTCTTTTTATCTCCGGCGCGGTCGCTCCATCGCGAAACTAGAAAAAGAAAAACGAAGAGAAATGAAACACAACATTATCTCCCACCTCGGAGATGTTTTTTACAGACGCCTCACCCAACATTCTTTAATCTCGTATACATTGCAAGTGCGAAGTCCGACTGGCGCCACAAAAGTGATCACTTCCGGCGAGGATGATGCACGATGAAGGGGGCGAGCGAGCTCCTGGACAAAAATTTTTTAGTATTAAAAACGCATTGCCGAAGTATTGAAATATTTGATTATATGAAGTCTGTTTTAGCGGACTGAGACAGTCATTGGGAATTTCTGTTTCGTATTGTTTTCAAAAGGGTGAGGAAGATCCTGCGCAAAAAATGTTTAGTATTAAAAATGCATTGCCGAAGTATTGAAATATTTGATAATATAAAGTCTGTTTTGTCGGACTGAGACATTAATTGAGAATTTCTGTTTCATACAATTTTTAAAAGGCGGTTAAATGGGTGCGGAAGATCCTGCGCAAAAAATGTTTAGTATTAAAAATGTATTGCCGACGTATTGAAATATTTGATGGTATAAAGTCTGTTTTGTCGGACTGAGACATTAATTGAGAATTTCTGTTTCATACAATTTTTAAAAGGCTGTTAAATGGATAAGCGAGCCTCAGAGAAAAAAAAATGTTAGTATTAAAAATGTATTGCCGAGATATTGAAGTTATTTATATATTAATTTAGTTATATATTAATTGAGTTTTCCGTTTCATACTGTTTTTGAAAAAGTAAGGGAATTACTGCGCAAAAAATTTCGTATGGAAATCGTATTGCAAAAGAATTGAAAGTTTAATTATGCGCCGTCTGTTTTATCAGACCGAGACATTAATTGAGTTTTCGGACTGAAACATTAATTGAGTTTTCTGTTTTATACTATTTTCAACAAGGTGAGGGAACTCGTGCGTAAGAAATGTAATATCAAAATCGTATTGCCGAGGAAATCCAAGTTTGATTACGCAAATTCCGTTTTATCGAACTTTTTTCAAAAGGGTAAAAAATGGAGTACCAAAAACGTGTTGCCAAGGTATTGAAATTTTAATTATGCGAAGTTCGTTTTATCGAACTGAGACCCTAACTGACTATTTCTCTTTAATACTGTTTTTAAAAGGCTGCTAAAAGGGCGATGAAACTCCCGCCCAAAAAATGTAGTATTAAAAACATATTGCCGTAGTATTGAAACTTTACGTAAACGAAGTCTTTCCTATCTTACCGAGACATTAATTGGGCATTCCGTTTTATACCATTTTTAATAAATTTTTCGCACGGGAGCACCTGCGACAAAAGTTCGCCAGTTAGATAAAAAAAAGGGGGCTCATTGTGAACGGTAACTTTTAAAGAAGCAGCCCGGCTAAGCCCCGTCATTACGTGGGTGTTTCTCAAGATGGTTCCTGGTCGCCCATGAAATAGCTCGTATCCCGGCCAAGGAAGAAAAAAAAAGGACAAAAAAAAAAGAAAGGCCTCTTTACTTTTGCTAGGGCGCGCTCGGGCTTCCCGAAATCCCTACGGTTGCCATGACTACCGCGCTGGGACGAACCCTGACCCTCATTTTATCCGGAACCCGAAGGGGGAGACGGAGATCGCTGCCGGAGCTTTCGAATAAAATTGCGATTCGATATATCTAAAAAAAATAAAAAAAAAAAAAACTCATCCCTTTAACGGAGAAGCCAACAATTCGTCTTCGTTGCCCGAGGACGAGCCGGAGAGAAATAATTGCCGACTTTATGGAGTAAGCAGTTTTGTTTCAATGCGCTGAAGAATTTTCTCGCCTCGGGAGGAGTTGAAAAGTTGTAAAACCATCTCGGAAGTCGGCGGGTGGCTGGGTTGAGAAAAACCGCTGACGCTTCTCGGGTTACTTCCCGGGTCGTCTTCCCCGGGAAGTACGTGGTCCCCAGCTGGTTCGCCTCCCGACTCGCACACCGCCAAACTCCCGGGGAACTTTGAAATCAAAGTACCCGATGACCCCGAACCCGCAGACACACACCCGCGGGGTTTCTCCCTCTATCCACTATCGGTGAAACTTAGCGGGTTGCATTAACGTCTGCAGCATCCAAACAGTTCCGCAACCCTCACAGCTCGGGGAGCCGGCGGGCGGTGAGGATGCCCGAAGTTTGTGCTACTTGGCTCGGGTCAAAGATCCTCTTGGAGCACGAAACGCCTATTCTTACAGTATTACAGTTGCTGCGCTCGCCGTGCGGAGTGAGAGACTCTATTTGGATCGCGGCCGAGGTCAGGACAACTTGGGAATGGAGCTTGATGGAGCATGCGATATTAATAAAGAGAGGAGGACTCGAATCTGAGGGTGCATGAAGAGACCGGGGCAAAATGGAGACGGGGAAAGTAAGTCGTAAGTCGAAATGGATGACACTGGTCCATTTTGCCCCCGGGTTTTGTCTGGGGCAAAATGGACAGGAGAAGATAAGTCGCGTCTCGAAATGGATGACACTGGTCCATTTTGCCACCGGGTTATGTAGGGGGCAAAATGGTCACGAGAAAATAAGTCGCATCTCGAAATGGATGACCATTTTGTCCCCGGGTTAAAATGGGCCCGGGGCAAAATGGACACGAGAAAATAATTCGCGTCTTGAAATAGATGCGACCGGTCCATTTTGCCACCGGGTTATGTTCTGGCAAAAAGGGCGTGAGAAAATGATTCGCGTGTCGAAATAGATGACACCGGTCCATTTTGCCCCCGGGTGATATCTGGGGCAAAATGGGCATGGGGAAACAATTCATATCTCGAAGTGGAGGAGACTGTTCCATTTTGCCCTCCGGGTTATGTTTCGTCCGGGTTTCCTCCGAAACTCAGAATTCCGCGACGGAGAATACAAGTTGGTCTGTCCGGTGTCGTTCGGGATTTACTCAATCTCTATCTGATCGACGGAGTTGAGGGGCTCGCTTATAGCTTTCATCCACGATAGAAGAAAGAAAAAACGAGAGAACAGCTTCCGGGAGAATGAAAACCGCAAGATCGATTGTATCTGGCGATGATCAAGGGCGAAGAGCGAGAGGAAATGGTGGGAAGGGCTCGGGTCTGAAACGAGTGAACCGCCGGGCGCAGAGTCGGAGAGATGAGGGTTGCGATACAGAGAGAAACGAAAGAGAGAAAGGAGAATATATACGGGATTAAAATGGGGTTGAATTGTAGATTGAGGATGATGGGGGTTTCGAGGTATCGGATTATAGTCCTCCCGTAGGATATAATTGAATTTTAAACTCCCTCAATCCTGTGTACACACGATATCTTTTGAGTTATTATATAGCTTCGCCCGCTGCTTCGAACTTCCGACTGCGGCGGAGCTGGACGAACACCCCTTTCGAAGAGCAACTCGTTCTTAAATTAATTTTTTCGATTTTTTTTTTTTGCGGATAGATTGACGTAACGTTTCGGGGAGTTGATGAATTCCATATTTTTCAGTCAGCTGTAGCAGAATTATTTTTTTCCACTTCTCATTAACGAAGTTCCTCGTGAACTACTTCCGGTTCCGACCTTGTTTAACGCGCAGTGAAGACCCTTCGATTATTTTAGTAAATTTCGATCACGATACTGTGTGAGTTTTTTTTTCCTTGTATTTCCCGTGCTATAGGATGTAATTGAATTTTATAAATTGTTCGAATGCTACGTGCACACGATATCTTTTGAGGTATTATATAGCTTTTCTTGCTGCTTCCAACTTCCGAGAGCGCAAAGTTAATTAATTTTTTTTTTCTTTGACATCGCAAATAGATCGATTTAACGTTTCGAGGAGTCGATGAAATTTATTTACTTATTTGTTTAATTCTATAAACGGAAAAAAAAATCCCTTTTTACATATCCGGAGATTACATTTGAAATGCGTATTTTTCCACGCGTCTAAGTAGAATTATTTTTCGATTCCTCATTAAGGAAGTTCCTCGCGAACTACTTCCGGTTTCGACCTTCTTTAACGGCAGTGAAAAATCCTTCAATAATTTTTATGAATTTCGGTCGCTATGCTGCGTGACGTATTGTTCTCGTATTTCCCGGGCTGGAGGATATAATTGAATTTTAAACTTCCGGAATCTTGCGTACGCACGATATCTTTCGAGTTATTGTACAGCTTCTCTCGCCGCTTCTAACTTTCGACCGCGCGAATCTGTACGAACCCTTTTCCACGAGGTTCTCGTTCTTGAATTAATTTTCTTTTTCGATCTCGCGAATAGATTGATATAATGTTTCGAGGAGTTAATGAATTTCATATTCTTCACTCGGTTAAAGCAGAATTATTTTTTCGATTCCTCATTAACGAAGTTTCTCGTGAACTACTTTCTGTTTCAACCTTGCTTAACGGCAGCAAAAACCCTTTCATTATTTTTGTAAATTTCGGTCACGATGTTATGATTTTTTTCCCTCATATTTCCGATACTGTATATGTACGTATAGCACGGGAAATATTAATAATTAATTCAATACGGCCGAGTTTGTATTCTCATCCTCTCAGCGAACTTGCAAAGCTTCGAAGTTCAGTGTGTATTCGATTCCTCGATAACAAAGTTCCGCGTGAATGACTTCTGGTCTCAACCTTGTTTAACGGTACTCAAAACCCTTCGATTATTTTTATAGATTCCGATCACGACACTCAGTGACTTCTTTTAATCATATTTTCCGGACTGTATATGTGTAGAGAACGGCAAATATTAATAATTAGTAGAATACGACCAAGTTTTGATTCTCGTCCTGTCAGCGGGCTTGTGAGTTTCGAAGCTTTGAAGTTCGGTGTGTATTCTATCGTGTGTACGAACTCCCCAGGCTGTACTCTCTTCGATTAATTTGCGCGAAGCCAGTGAAGCCAGCTTCACCGGGAGAGGCTGAACATCACGTTCGGCTTTTATCTCTTTCTCTCGCTCCCGCATCGCTCCCGAGTGTTCGCGGGCACACGAAACACACAACTAGTAACGAGATATACATATCGATAGTACCGAGCTCGTATAGGACGGTTGCGAACCGAGTTAGCGATTTCACGGAGTCCTGTACGTCCTGTACGTCTGTCGCCGCGCTCCTTCTACGCCGCTCCGAAAACTCTCTCGCAGACGTGCCAATATTTTATATCGACAGGCCGTGCCGCGGCTCCGGCTCGTCCACGTGAAAAGTCGATAAACGAGCGAACGGGAGACGAAAGAGACAAGTTTCGAATTCTTGATTAGAGCCAAAACGCGAACGTGAGTTTTGACGTTCTTGGCAGTCCCGTGTCTAAAAAAAATAAACAAGCAGAAAATAAATAAATACAAATTGAGGACATTTTAATTCAGAATTTTTTCTCCGCTTACGTAATGCTTGGACGAAGTAGAGTGATTCGATTACGAGAGACGAAAGAGAGAAGTTTCGAATTCTTGATTGGAGCCAAAGCGCGAAGGTGAGTTTCGACGTTCTCGGCAGTTTTGTGACTGAAAAATACAAACAAACATTCATAAATAAATAATTAGATTATGAAAGAAAAAAGAAAAATAAATTCACTATCTTTTTTCCTCTTGCGTAATTTTTCAACGAAATGGAGCGATTCGATGACGGGAGACGAAAGAGTGAAGTATCGAATTCTCTATTGGAGCGCAAACGCGAAGGTACGTTCTGACGTTTTCAGCAGTTTCGAAGCTAAAAAAAGAAACAAAAAATTCATAAATAAATAATTAGAAATGAACGGAAAAATCACTATCTCTTTTCCTCTTACGTAATCCTTCGACGAATCAGATCGATTCGATAAAGAGAGACCAAAGAGAGAAGTATCGATTTCTCAATTCGGTCCAAAACGCGAACGTGATTTTCGGCGTTCTCGGGAGTTCTGTGTCTAAAAAAAACAAACAACAAAAAATAAAACTGAACGAAAGAAATAAATTCGATGACGGGAGTCAAAAGAGAGAAGTTTCGAATTCTCGATTAGAGCCAAAAAGTGAACGTGAGTTCCGACGCCCTCGGCAGTTCCGTGTCTAAAAAACATCAATCAAAAAAATAAAAAAAGGAATAAAAAAAAATAAAAAAATGCACTATCTTTTTTTCCTCTTGCGTAATACTTCGACGAAATAGAGCGATTCGATAAGGACGGGGTATCAGGAGTTCTCAATCAATGCACGCCTCGCGACGCACGACCTTCTAAATTCCCATCTCGCGAGGCACACAAAACCCTCAACGGCCATGAGTGAGCCTCGGGTTTCACGTCGCTCTTCCGTGTGGCTCTCTGTTGTAGAAATAATGGAGGAAATCATCGAAGCGGCTGGCACCATGGAACTGGGTCAGTTCGACAGAGGCTCGAGCAAAGCCCGGGATAGACCGCGAGTTTGAGAGGTCCTTTCGTCGGGACTGCGGAGCTTTGAGCTTCGACGACATCGCCGGATATTCCTGAAACAAAAAATAAAAATAAAAATAAAAATAAAATCATAAGACACAGAGAGGTGAAGAATAACGGAGTTACGTCCCGCTTTTCAGTGTTTATCCCGAGGGGGGCAAAAAAAATGAATAATTCATCGGCCTATTATAGAAAGCCCGATTCTATTTTATCTCTTCCGGCGACGGTTTCGTACGAAATCTTTGAGTTATCCAGCGCTCCGCACTCGAGCGAATTTCGCCACGTTGATAATCTTGAGGTAGAAAGCGTGTTCGGATGATAAAATAAAAACGAGCTTCGCCAAGATCGAAGGATTTCCTCTCGGGCTGTGGTTACCTCGCTGGAGAACCTCTGCGAGGAAGAATGCACGCTCCGAGCATGACTCGTATTTACCGGGCCGGCGATCCGCGGGCGCAGTGGTTTCTCCTCGGCCATCGTTCCTCCGTAGCGGTTACAGCCTCGGTGCAGCGAGGAGGATTCCCCGACTCGGCAGCCGCGGCCTCTCCATACCTTGAGGCCAGTGAAGATCGAGAGAAGGGCCTTGCGAGAGAATCCGAATTGTACTTCTCGCTGGTACTCGCCGGGTAACTCTCCGTACCGTTTGCCTGGAAGCAAAGCAATTCGTGTATTTTTCGGCTCGAAGCAATGAGTCCCGGCAGCATCCCGGCTGTTTGAAGCCCTACGCCTGAACGGAGTTCGTGCCTCCGAGGACTTTGCAACGAATCGCGGCTGGAAATATATCGGAGAATCAAAAAGGCGTAACTCGTAGATTTTAACGTGCGAATTACGGCCTTTTGATTCTTGGCAGGGAATGTATGCACACATTGTACCCCGTACGGAAATATTGCGATATATACGAAAAATGTATACAAAATATAAAAATAGATATATTATCTATTCATATAAAATGGAAAGGAATTATCAAAGATATAGAAAAATTTTCAACGAAATAGGAAATATATTAAAGAAATAGGAAATTTATCAAACAAATAGGAAAAGCAACAAAGTATCAAAAGGTCATAACTCGTTCATTTTAACATAGAGATTGAGGCCTTTTGATTCTTGGCGGAGAATTTATGTACACCACAGTACTCCGTAAGGAATTGAAATATATGCAGAAATTATTATATAATAATCAGAAATATATGCAGTAATTATTATATAATAATTTTTTCCGCGATATATGCGACACGTACGTTTCCGTTCTAGTTCAAGACGAAATACAGTAGCCTCGCATAGTCCTAATGCTCGGCTCGGGGCCTTAGGCAACTCGGCAAAGAGAGAATGTCGAGACGTACGGAAAGAGCAACAGCGCGAGTCGAGATATCGTTCGGTACGTAGACCTTGCTTGAAACGAAAACACCGTTCCCTCACTCTCGCCGAGGCAACTATTACCGGCCTCCTTAAGTTGTTTGCTCACAGCGCGCTTTGAGCTTATATTGCTCGCTGAAGAGTACCAGTTGCCCTTTCTGGATCACCGAAGACACTCGGATTTAATTAATTAGCGAGTCGACTAATTGCGAATCCACAGGAATTAGAATTCTGGGGCACTTCGGTTCTCCGGCAAGGAACATTTTCCCTTTCTCATCTCTATGCCCATTTTCATTGGTCCATCCGAGCGATGAATGACGAAAAGTTTGCAAGGTGTGCAGCGATTTTCATTTTAAGGACGTCGCTCTGAAAGTTAAGTGCGAGTCCACACAAATTTGAATTCTGGGATATTTCGTTTCTCCAGCAAGGAACATTTTCCTTTTCTCATCTCGCTGCCCATTCTCGTTGGTCCAGCCCAGCGCCGAATGACGAAAAGCCTTGCGAGGTGTGCAGCGATTGAAAGCTAAATGCCAATCCGGGGGAATTCTGGGTATCCCGGGACATTCCTGTTGTCCGGCAAGGGACATTTTCCTTTTCTTGTCTCCGATGTCTATTTTCGTTGGTCCATCCCAGCGCTGAATGACGAAAAATGTTGCGAGGTGTCCAGCGATTGAATCGTTCAAAGAACGTCGTTCTGAAAGCTAATTGCGAATCCGCAGGAATTAGAATTCTGGGACACTTCAGTTCTTCAACAAGGAACATTTTCTCATCTCGATGCCCATTTTCGTTGGTCTATCCCAGCGACGAATGACAAAAAATGTTGCGAGGTGTGCGGCGATTGAATCGTTTTAAGGACGTCGCTCTGAAAGATCCGATCGCAATCTCTGTGTCTTTCCTTGACGTCTTTATAGTCCCGTATGTTGATGCTCGAGCAAGCTCCGTGGCCACAGAAGCGTTCCTTGCGCGATCCCTCGCTCGGAGACTCGTAAATCTCGGGTCTCGTGTTCGCAATCCATTCGTAGAGATATTACCTGCACACGACGAGCCACGAGCGTTTATTGCATCGAAGTGCAAGGCTCGGCTGGCTCTATGACTCTCTCTCGGCGGCTCGCCGACGTTTTCCCTTCGACGAAGACTCTCTCGCATTTGCAACTCGCTCTCCGTTCTCCTTTGCTCGCCTCCGTGAGAGTACGCGCCGCAGCATCGCCTGCAACACGCCGATGCTTCTGGGTGCTCCGTCGAGAATTCTCCTCCAAGGCTGTAACGTCGAGAGTCGTCCGCTCGTTCGCCCCAGTGCTTTCGGCTGCAATTTCTCTTGCGATGAAACGGAGTAATTAGACGAAAAAAATTATCTGATCCTGCCCGTCGGGCGTTGAAGAGAAAAACAAAGAGATCGAGATTCGAGATGGTTACAGATTTTTTAAAAATGAAACTATCGTTCGGTTTAATGCAATAAACAGTTGGAAGTTTTGAGCCTCGAGGTAGTTTTCGGTTGATTTCCGAGTGATTTCACCTGCAATTTCTCGTTCAATGAATCGGTGTAATTAGTCGAAAAAAATTAAACTATCGTTCGGTTTAATGCGATAAACAGAGGGAAGCTTCGAACTTCGAGATAGTTAGAGATTTAAAAAAAAAAAATCAAAATATCGCTCGGTTTACTACGATAAAAAGTTCGCCCGAATGCTTTCGGCTGCAATTTCTCTTTCAATGAAACGGAGTAATTAGACGAAAAAAATAATCTGGTCTTGCCCGTTGGGCTTTAAAAAGAAAAGCAAAGAGATCGAATTTTGAGATAGAGATTTTTAAAAAATCGACTATCGTTAGGTTTGCTGCGATAAACAGTTTGCCCGAGTGCTTTCGGCTGCAACTTCTCTTTCAACGAAACGGAGTAATTAGTAGAAAAAAATGATCTGATCTTGCCCGTTGGGTGTGAAAGAGAAAAGCAAAGAGATCGAGCTTCGAGATAGAGATTTCTTTTTTAAACTGAAACTATCGTTCGGTTTATTGCGGTAAACAGTGGGAAGCTTCGAACATCGAGACTCGAGCTTCGAGATGGTTAGAGATTTTATTTTGCACTCAAACTATCGTTCAGTTTATTGAGATAAACAAGAAGCTTCGAACATCGATACTCGAGCTTCAAGATGGTTAGAGATTTTTGTTTTGCACTCAAACTGTCGTTCGGTTTATTGAGATAAACAAGAAGCTTCGAACATCGAGACTCGAGCTTCGAGATGGTGAGAGATTTTTTTTTACACTCAAACTGTCGTCCCGTTTATTGCGATAAACAGTGGGAAGCTTCGAACATCGAGACTCGAGCTTCAAGATGGTCATAGATTTTTTTTATTATTAAACTCGGACTCCCGTTCGATTTACCGCGATAAACAGTTGAGAGCTTTGAACATCGAGACTCGAGTTTCGAGCGAGAAACGTGGGACGCCTGAGGCCACTTGGCAATATCGAATATCGCACCAGGGTGGAATAAGCGATTCTGCCTGGTATAATATTTGCCCAACGTGTGTGGATTCTATTCAATCAAAAGTGAATTCAAGATACCTCACGTCTCTTCTCCGCACCGTCTGTTCCCACAATCCCGGCGTGGATGGAATATATCTTCCTCGAACAATGTATTGACTCGCCGGGCCGAGGTATCGATGGATCATCAGGGATTTTTCTAATCAGCCGAGAATCGATTAAGGAGAATGACTCGCGAGATCGACCGAGAAGGACTCTCGGGGTTCTTCACCTGTCCCGGAATTCCGGTCAGTGGCTTCAATTTCCTGCTTCGCCTGCTGTCCTCTCTAGAAAAATAAAATAAAATAAAATAAAATAAAATATAATAAAATAAAAAAAAATAAAATAAAATGGCTGAAGGACTTCGGTCAATGAGCAATTAGCCCACTCTACACTGAGAAAAGAATCCGGTTGAATCAACTAAAGATTCGGGCAGGGAAGTTCAAATAAATATTTTGTTGGCACAGCTAAAAGATTGGTTAGTGCAACAATTTTTTGGACGATTTCAACAAAATATTTTTGTGGCATATAAAATATTTTGTTTGACCAACAAAATATTTATTTGAACGTCCCTGCCCGAATCTTTAGTTGATTCAACTGCATTTTTTTATCAGTGGAAGGCATTGCATTGTATTTAAAAAAAAGAAAAAAAATAGAAATCCCATTGTAAGTGAGGTCAATAAGTGTCTTTTACTATTACTAAAATAATTTTTTTATAATATGAAATAAAATTAAGTGGGCTAAAAATGGAGTGACGACGTGGCGACTTTGTACCTTTGCGACCCGATTTAATTCATTAATTGGCATATCGCGAGTCACTCAGCATACGGCGTTTCGCACGGTAATTGAAATCGGTATCTACGGTCGATATAATTTATTAATTGGTATATGAGCCGCCCCGCCTCGTCGATATCGCTTTTTCACTGGCCGTCGATATTGCATAACTGTCGCGCGGTGTTTAGCAAATGTTTGATCAATGATTTCACCGCACGGCGTTTAGAGAGAAAGAGAAAGGAAGGAAAGCTGAGGTATATACTAATTAATCTCTCCCCTTAATACCTCTCTCGCAGTTGTCCGGCGTTGCATCTGCCACGCCGAGTGTCTCACACAATCGGTGCAAAAAAAATAAAAAAATCTATATGTCCCGCACGATTACGAACTCTCTTTCTCTCGGTGCAGACTTGTTTGCCCGAGACAATAGAGGCGTAATTGATTTTCGTTATTGGCTCGCCAGAACTTCCGGTCTAGGGCAGTTATGGAGTTTCGATGTATAGTCGTAGGCGTACGAGAGCACGACCCAGTTTGCCGATGCGGAGATGGTCGATTTGTCTGAAAAAAAAGAAAAAGATAAATTAACACGGGATTAACAGGGCGAGATGTCTGGGCCAGGAATGAGAGTTACGCGCGTTTTGCTCGAACGCCAGTACAGAGTCGTCTCATTTCGATCTGATGCAGTTATGGAGGGTAAGATGGATGTAGGGGAGAGCGGGGCATAATGGGACAGTGGGGCAAAATGTGATAGAGGGGCAAAACGGGACAGTGGGCGAATCGCAATTTTCCAATAATTATTGCAAAGAAGAGTCGGGCAAAACGGGGCAGAAAACCCGAGTGTATCGATGGGGAAAAGTGGGGCCAAAGGTATTGGAAAATTGGGTTTGCTCTACTGTCCTATTTTGCCCGGCTCTCCCATATAGATGTAGGTCTACGAGCACGACCCAGTTTGCCGATTCCGAAAAGGTTAATTTCTCTCCATAAAAAAAAGAAATAATGAAGAAAAACTAAACTTAGCACAGGATCACCGAGCATGTGATTTCCGGGCCGGGAAATACAGTCACGCGCATTTTTACTCGAACGTCTGTATAGAGTCGTCTCATTTCAGTTTAGGGCAGTTATGGAGTTTCGATTTACAGACGGCTCAGTTTGCCATTTTTAACTACCGAACATGGCCCAGTTTGCCGAATCCGAGAAGGTCGATTTTTCTGGGAAAAAAAAAATGAGGAAAAATAGAAATTAGTCCAGAACGGGAAGTCTGGGCCGGGGAACATAGTCACTCACATTTCGCTTGAACGCCTGTACAGAGGCGTCTCATTCCGATCTGGCGCAGTTATGGAGTTTCGATATACAGCCCAGTTTGCCAGTTTCCACTACCGAAGACGGCCCAGTTTGCCGATTCGGAGAAGGTCGATTTTTCTGCAAAAGAAAAAAGAAAATGTGGAAAAATAAAAATGAGTACAGGACGGGAAGTCTGGGCCGGGGAACATAGTCACGCGCATTTTGCTCGAACGCCTGTATAGAGTCGTCTCATTCGCATGGACACTTGTACCAACAACGCGCTGCGCTGTGTCTAAAAATACATTTGGAATTTGCTTCTTTGCAAATGCTCGCAGAGCTCCACTGCTCGTTTCTTTCTTTCTTTCGCTGCCAGATGTGTGGAAAGATTGGGGGGGGGGGAGAGAAACGCGTTGGAAATATTTCGAGACCGCCGTGTGTGTGTGCGCGACGATCTTTTCGCTGGAGAAAAATATTTTCTCCTCGAATAATCGGCGAGACTGCAGAAACGAGGAGATAATAACAAACACGATTTTTCGCTACGTTTGTTTCGTCATCGACACACTCCGGTGGATGCAATTATCACCGAGTCACCGATGGGAACTTTCCTATATATTGTTTCCGAGAAAGGAAGATTCAACGATCGTCGAACTCGGACTATCGCTGTATCGATTGCGGGGAGTTCCTTTCAATGGCCTCGGGAATTCTCAGCGTCCAATAATTCCGTCTGATACGGCGCTTCTCGCAGAACTAATAACCGGCAATTAAATTGGTCCTCCGATAGAAGAAATAAATAAGACGTTAACTGGAAATCCCGCTCCTTTCAATTATAAGCAGTGAAAACATAAAAATGAATTTCTAAATTTAACAAGGCGCTTCTTGTCGGCGAAGATCCACGATTAATTTTTCTCGTTAATTTTACCATTGTTTCTCGTCGATGAAACCGATTTCTGTGAAAGAAAGAAAATCATAAAATTAAGAAGCGAAAGAATTGGAAAATTGAAATAAAAATAGTGAAGGTTTGTGGATGAAGAAGCTTGGTTAAATGAACGAAGCTTTTTATTACCGTGTGCAAAAGTTTTTTCATTGCAATTTGCGTTTAACTCGCTGCGGCCGGCTGGTCCTTCATGACGGCTTGACATGGATCTTGTTTCCTTCCGAATAAGTTTCATTCTCGTATGGAGTGGCTTTTCCTGTCGACAGTATCGGAAGCCGGGAGAAATGTTGAGAAGGAGAGATCGAGCCTGGAAGAAAATCACATTTGAAACGCGCATTTTTAAGAAAAGAAGAAAAATTATAAAATTAACCAGGAAAACAATAGTAAAATAAATAAAAAATAGTGACCGTTTGCGAACAAAAAAATCTTCGTTAAATGGACGAACCTTTATATTACCGTGCACGACAGTTTTCCCGTTGAAATTTGAGTTGAACTTGCCGCGGCAGTCCGGCCCTTCATAAAAGCCCGACATGGATTTTATTTCCTCCCAAATAAGTTTCACTCTCGTATGGAGCAGCTTCCCATCCGGTCGGCGATATCGCAGAAGAAAGTCATGATTGAATCGCTCATTTTTCAGAAAAAAAAATTCTGAAAAAGTGCAAAAAAGATTTTAAAAAATTGTAAAATAGATTTAAAAGGTGATCGTTTCTGGACAAGAAATCTTCGCTAAATGCCCAAAGCCTTTTTATTACCGCGATGAAAGTTTCTTCGCCACAATGTGAGTCTAACCTGCCGCGCCAGTCCGGCCCTTCATAAAAGCCCGACATGGAATTTATTTCCTCCCGAACAAGTTCCCCTCTCGTATGGAGTTGCTTCTCCGTCCAGTCGGCGGTAAAAAATTCTACAACAAAATAAAAAAAGATAAGTAAAACAATAGTAAAAAAAACCTAAAAAAAGTGATCGTTTCTAGACAAAAAAAAATCTTCGTTAAATGCCCAAAAGCTTTTTATTACCATGTAGGAAACTTTTCGCCGCAACTCCCTTCCTTCATAAAAGCCCCAACATGGAATTTATTTCCTTCCGAATAAGTTCCCCTCTCGCATGGAGTATAGCTTCTCCGTCCGGTCGGTGGTAAAAAAAATTCTGCAACAAAGTAAAAAAAGATAAATAAAACAATATTAAAAAATACCTAAAAAAAAAAGTGATCGTTTCTGGACCAAAAAATCTGCGTTAAATGCCCAAAAGCTGTTTATTACCGTGTAGGCAATTTTTCGCCACAACTCGATTTTAACTTGCCGCGCCAGTGCAGCCCTTCATAAAAGCCCGACATGGAATTTATTTCCTTCCGAATGAGTTTCACTCTCGTACGGAGTTGCCCGCCCGGTCGGCGGTACCGGAAGAAAAGTAGAGAAAGAGAGACCTCGAGCCCCGAAGGAAATCACGTTTGAAACGCCTACGTCTAGCGGAGGAGCGTGTCTCCATCGGTACGTGCTAGACCGATTATTTCTCAAAGATAATGGAAGCCGACTCTGATTTCTGCCGCATCACCGAGAATAAACCGTGAGAGATCCGGAGAGCTCGGCGTGCCTCGTCCGCCTTGCCAGCCTTACCGGTAGCAGGCGAGGAGGCCGGGCGAGATGCCCTGCACTCCTGGTGTACTCCACTTCAGCCTTCCGGCCGTCAGACTTCTTCATCTCTTCCTTCCTTCCTACGTCTTTCCCTTCGCTCGCTGTTTTTTTTTTCCCTCCGCGATATTCTTCCTCATTCTTCGGCCTCCTATCTCGAGCCTCTCGCGCCTATCTCGTTCTTCGACGAACCCTTGGAACTCTCTCCGCAGCCTCTTCCTATCGACGAACGTCCATCAATTTCCTCCGAGCTGCGGTCCAGGACCGACGTCCGACAACTCACTCGCGCCCGAGAGGCAACAGGAAACGGTAACTCGATATTCCACCCCCGGTCGTCAAACTTGTATGCGGACACCTACATTCTATTTACGAAACGGCTCCACTTCGCGCCGATAGGTCGAGAAAAAGGTCACCGCGATTGCGACGAGAAAATAATTGAGTTAGAATATTGACAACTGGCCAACCGGAAATAAAATATGTGGGCAGAAATATATCGCATATATGGGCGATAAAATATCTTTCAAATATATGTGAGAAAATATTTTTGGAATACATGCGAAAAGGTATATTTGAAATATGTGCGAAAATATATTTTAAATATATGTGAGAAAATGTGTTTGAAATATGTGCGAAAAAAATATATTTAAACCATGTGCGAAAATAGTACATTACGATACTCGTGCGAAAAAACTTTTTCTGACGAATGTGAGTTTGCAGCACGAGCCGGAGGCGAGTGTAACATGCTTAGAAAACGTTTTTCGCACGAGTACTGTACAAAATTTTATTTCACACTGTTTGAAAATGGGGGCCATTTTTCCACCGAGTGATATAAAGTATATTTGAAGTATATGCAAAAATATATATTTGAACTATATGGGAAAAAATATATTTAAAATATATTCCAAAACATCCGGAATACAAAAAAAAAATTGGTAAATGTATATTTTGTAGATAATTTTTTTTCGATATGCATCGCATACAGATTTTTTTTTTCTCGCGGTCATCCAAAAAATGTAGGTCGTCACTGGTAATAGAAAAACGGATGGCCGGACATCGATTATTTATGACAGGTGGAATCTGTTGATTGAGAATGGTGAAGCATAGAATGAAAAAAAAATTAATTGGATCGGTGACCCTCCGAGAGCCGTTTGTACCTATATGGAGCCCCGGTAATCTACACGTGTACACATACATGCTATGTGTACGTTTTTACGCGAGACCAGCTTCCTGTGATAAGATTAAACGACAGGCATTGCGTTCCAGTTATGTTACACGCATATACTAAACGAGGAACGAACGAGACACAGGTGCGATATCTCGGAACACGTTACTTAATTTTTTTTTGCTTTCTTATTTCATTCCATTTAATTTTTTTTATCTCTTCACGAGAGAAGTCGCTCGAGCTCGGGTATTTATGTGTCACTTTCAGTGGTATAGCACTCTTGGGGTCTCGCGCAAGATACAACCGGTTGGCTCGTGTGGTCGACGCACCCAGAACTTTAAATCGCGGCTCATATATTTTCAACGTGCAGACCGATTCGCGCTGCCCGGTCTGCGATGTTTAGTATCGCGGGGCATTTTTTGCTCGCGAATGCGATACTACCATGGTGTCCCTCGCTCGAACCGTAAAATTCGACGGGTAAGACGGTGAGTAATTGAGAAAATTTACAAGCGCTGATCGAACAGCTTTTCGAGCCGGTCGACTCGACAACTCATAATTGAGCATTAAAGCGGTGAAGAAAAAAGTCTCCGATCGACGAGGCACCGTGGAGTATCTCGTTGCAAGTGTGAAACGAGAACGATTTCACACTTGCGGAAGGAAGGCCTTTGTCGTATCGGAGTACGATAGCGGCAATCGAGCGTGGCATCGGGCAGGAAAAACGGTGGCCCGAGAGGTGTACGGTAAAAGAGAATTGTAGTTTTATCGAAGGTTTTTTGTCCGTAAAAATCCACAATTCTTTTCTTGTTAATTTTGGAAAATAATGTTTGTGCAATGAACAAACATTTTAGTAAAATGAACAAACATCTTGGTAAAATGAACAAACATTTTAGTAAAATGATCAAACATTTTTGTAAAATGAACGCACATTTTGTAAAATGATCAAACATTTTGCAAAATGATCAAATATTTTATAAAATGATAAAACATTTTGTAAAATGATCAAAAATGTTGTAAAATGATCAAACATTTTATAAAATGATAAAACATTTTATAAAATGATCAAATATTTTATAAAATGATCAAATATTTTGGTATAATGTGTAACATTTTCCCAAAATGCGCAACAAATTTCTAAAATGAGCAACACTTTTTTATACAATTAAAAAGAAAATAATTATGGAAGTCTGTGAACAAGAAACCCCGATATCAATTTTACTGTGTTCCGAATCGCCTCGACCACCCGTAGGTGACCGATATCGCTTCGACCACCTCCTTCACCCTCGCTCTTTCGTAAAGCACAGGAGAAGAAAATCCCACGCGTAAGCCGGCGAGTAATTGAGAAAATTTACAAGCCCTGATCGGGCACCTTTTCGAGCCGCCCAAGTCTCCAACTCATAATTGAGCCTTAGACAAAAAAAAAAGTCGTCTCGAATCGACGCGGCACCGTGAAGTATCTCGTTGCAGTGCGAACAAGCGAGAGCGCATTTCACACTTGCGGAAGGAAGGCCTTCGCGGTATCGAAGTGCGATAGCGGCGGTCGAGCGTGGCCATCGGAGGGGAAAAACGGGAGCGTGAGAGGTGACGAAACGCCTCGACCACCCGGAGGAGGTGAACGATATCGCAAACACCTCGATGGCATTAAATGCACGAGAAGAAAACCCGACGAGAGCCCGAGGAGAGCTCGCCGTCGAGGAGCCGCACCGGGGTGGATACTCGTTCCGCTGGAGGACAGGAGAGAACCTGTCTCGGATCACGATCCCCGGTCCAGGCAAGAAATCCAGGCGAACCTCGATCGACTTGCTCTCGACCCGCTACGCGCGCACCGAGCAGCATTGTCCTTCCACCGTGTCGAATCGTTTCGCGCCGCTGTTGCTCACTTTTATTTTGCCACTCTGTTAACCCGAGCGCTACTGAGACGGCAAACTTTCACGCGACGATGAAACTATGTTGGTTTTTTTATTGATTTTTTTTTTTTCAATTTACTACAATATAGTTTTGTGTTAAATTTATCCGGAGCAGCTTAATTGACTTCCCTGCTAATGGAGACTCGTTTCCGCGGTTTTTCTTATTTATTTTTTTCAATTTACTATAATATAGTTTTGTGTTAAATTTATCCGGAGGAGCTTAATTGACTTTCCGGCCAATGGAGACTCGTTTCCGCGGTATTTAAACCACCGAATTTCTATTGCAGGTTTTTTTTATTTATTTTTTTCTATTTACTATAATATAGTTTTGTGTTGAATTTATCCGGAGCAGCTTAATTGACTTCCCGGCTAATGGAGACTCGTTTCCGCGGTCTTTAAACCACCGAATTTCTGTTCTAGGTTTTTTTTATTTATTTTTCTTCAATTTACTATAATATAGTTTTGTGTTAAATTTATCCGGAGCAGCTTAATTGACTTGCCGGCTAATGGAGACTCGTTTCCGCGGTCTTTAAACCACCGAATTTCTATTCTAGGTTTTTTTTATTTATTTTTCTTCAATTTACTATAATATAGTTTTGTGTTGAATTTATCCGGAGCAGCTTAATTGACTTCCCGGCTAATGGAGACTCGTTTCCGCGGTATTTAAACCACCGAATTTCTATTGTAGGCAGCGTGACTAATTCCTGCTGCGGCTAAGGTGAATTCGGTGGAGGAACCTGCGATGAAACTTTCACCGAGTTTCACGGCTATTTTTATTTTTATTTTTATGCATCGAGCTCTATCAATGGAGTTTTCTCTCGCGGTCGATTTAGGGTAGGGGAACATGTGTTCGATTCTCAGGTCATCGAGAATTCCGGAGAAGAGTAGAGTAAAAAAAAATATATAGGGAAAAAAAAACTCGCCACGATTCATTGTGCTCGGCCCCGCGCGCTCGCAAATCTGAGAGCCGAACCGAAGGATTACGAGCGCTGAGAGGATTGCGGGAGCGACGATAGCAAACGTGCAATCCGCCTGACGGTGGATTTTTTTCTTTTTTTTATCTCTTCTCCGATCCTAAATCTACTGTCGTACAAGTACGCAGCAAATATATTCGCGATACTTTGTACTCTACTCGGGTCCACGGTGTTACTATATTTGCTCTATTTATCGAGGAGCGAATGCCTAATGTATTTCGACGCTTTGAACTATATCGAGGATCGCGGCTCGATCTCCTCGTCCCCGTTCGACATTTATACCCGGCTCGGCGGTACTTTGTATACTTAATCGATAACATTTGAATCGAAAGACGGAGCTCCGTCTGAGATATGTGGGATTTCACATATGCGGCTTTTTCCTTTCGTTCGACGATCTAAAAGTCTTTCGAGAGACTCGGACTAGCAAAGGGTCAAGGCGGCACCGGACCACGATCTCGAAGAAACATCTAGAGTAAAAAAAAATGATTTGTATATTGGTCCAATTTTTCTCATCGACGATGATTTTTTTTTTATTTTACAATTTCTTTTCGGCGATAAATCGTGGTTTTGAAGAAAACAAATATCGTCAAATTGACGGGAAAAATGATTAATGAAAAGTTTGTTGTAAAATAAATTTTTTAAAAAACGAGCAAAACGATTTACGTAATTGTCAAACAAACCTTAAAAAAAGTGTAAATGTTCGTGAACAGAATAGTTTGTTAAATGTACGAACCATTTTTTTTTTTATCATGGAGTGCACCGGATTTTGTCTTCGAAACCTGGGCGAGATTGTGGCGTTGGCATTCCGAGAGTTTGCAATAATTGCACGGATCCGAACTTTGTAACGATCAAAAGCGATAGACCATTGCGGATCTGATAGCGCCTCGCTCGTTCGATAAGATCGGATCTTGAAAAAAATCTACCCAGAACAAAAAGTCTACATTTATCAAACTTTTCTCATCGACGATGATTCACATTTTTTGTCTCCTTTTTAATTGTACAATCTCTTTCAATTGTACAATTGTAAATCTTCGTCGCCAGAATAGTTTGTTAAATGTACGAACCATTTTTTTTATCGTGCATTGCACGGAATTGTGGATTGAAAATCTGTGTGAAAAGTTTTACAGGAAAAGAAATTGTAAAATAACCATTAAAAAAAATGGTAAATCTTCGTCACGAAAATAGTTTCTTAAATGCACGAGCCATTTTTTTTATCGCTCTGCACGGGCTTGTTGCTTGAAAATCTGGGTGATCGTGCAGTCGGTATTCCGAGTGTTTGCAGCAATTACACGGATCAGAACTTTGTAACGAACAGAAGCAATCGAGGCAATAGATATTGCGGATTTAATGGCGCTTCGCTCGTATGATGAGATGCGCTCGGCTCCGCGATGCGAGAAGCTCATGTGAACGGAGTTTGAAACTCCAAGGCGAGAAGCACGATTATTCACGCACCTACGGGTACCCCGGGAGACCGGGGGAGGTCTGTTGCTTCTCGATTTACTCGCGAGGCTCCGGTAAACCTCTCGGTTCGCGAGCTCAGGAAGGGGAAGCGCTTGAGAGCGGAGCTCGGTGCCTGGAAACGGTCCCGTGAATGAGCTCCGGTTTCCAGCGCGGAGACGACGCACCCGGGACGCGGCCTTTGTGCCGGCGAGGATCTACGAGTGAGCCGATAGAATCCTCGCCGGCCCGGGAGATCGAAGTGATCAAAAGCTCTCTCGAGAAAATGAAAAAAAAAAAAAATAAAAAAAAAATAGCGAGCGAATAAATTTGCCCGAGAGGAGTTTTTACATTTACGAGAGCGGGAATTCTAATATTCCGATATTACTTTGTAATAATGGATAGCGGCGAGGTGTCGATTTTTATAGCAACGGCGAGTCGCGGATTCACTTATAGGTGCTGAGAAAAAACAAATTACCGAAATCAACGTTTTTGCCAATAATCGCGACATAATATTTCTGCTTTGAGAATCAATTCATCGAAATTATATTAAATTTATTGGCTCCAAGCGAATCGCTGTTTCACTCCAAAAGTTGTCAGATAATATCTGTCTGCTATGCTATAACTTATCGAAATTAAATTGAATTCGAAAAAATAAAAACATAACAAATTCCGAGCGAATAAATTTCCCCGAGAAGAGTTTTTATTTTTACGAGACCTGTGAACTCTAAAATTCCGATATTAATTTGTAATAATGGATCGCAGTGAGTTTTCAGCTTAACGAGCAGCGGCGAGTCGCGAATTGACGACAGTTGCGTTCAGAAAAGAAATTACCAAAAATCAACCGTCTTTCCAATAATCGTCACACAATATTTGTCTGCTGTGACGATACAATTTATCCAAATTAAATTAAATTTATCATTGGCTCTAAGCGAATCGTCCTTTGATTCCGATCGTCGCCACATAATATTCCCCTGCCATGAGGATACAATTTATCCAAATTAAATTAAATTGATCGGGTCCAAGCGAAGTGCCGTTTCATGCCAAATTTTTAAGTTAAAAATGTCAGCAAATTATATCCTCTTATCGAAGAACTATTTAATTAGGAGTCGCCGCATAATATTCCTCTGCCGTGAGGATGCAATTTATCGAAATTAAATTCACTCTATCAGGTCCAAAAGCGACCCGCCGTTTGATACCAAATTATAAAGTTAATTTTCACCACATTATATATCCTCTTACCGAAGAGTTATTTAATTGCGAGTCGCCCATTAATATTATTCCTCTGCCATGAGGACACAATTTATCGAAATCAAATTAAATTTATCGTTTCCAACCAAACTGCCATCCGATACCAAATTTTGAAGTTAAAAAATGTCACAAAATTATATGTTCTCTTCCCATCAAAAAAATATTTAATTGCAAGCACCAAGAAAAAAAAACCATTTAATTGAATTTAGCAAATTTTTCTTTCCCACCACCTATATTAGATTTTATTCAATAAAGCTCATTCCCCGCAGAGCTCCGCACGGCGGACAACACAGCTCGGCGATTTTTCTCCTCCACCCCTTATCAACTTCCAATAAAGGAGTCAAAGACCTCCCTCACTTCCTCGTCAGCAATAAAATTTAATTGACGTTCCGAAGAGTGTCATCCGGCTCCGAGCGACAGCCCAAAATCCCAAAATTCCCATCTCCACAAAAAAAAAAAACCCCCCATATCATAGAAACAATCCCACCCGCGAAGAATTTTCCCCGGCAGCTATGCAGCGAGTTTTGTCTGACAGGGACTCGAGACTGATAAAATAAATTAATCATCCGAATCCGCGCCGCGGAAATTCGCTCGGTGGCAAAATTCGGGAATAATACATCGCGAGTGAGGGCGCGTGAGAGAGATCGAGCCAATCAAACGAGCGTGTGATTGACGCGATTATGTTAGCCGCGTCGTCAGGGTAGATGCGCTTCTGGCCCAGCGCTGGGGCGCGGGGCGCGCTCCGGTCTAATTGTCAAATTAGACGGAGATTAGAGCACCTTAATGGACAGACGGACGCGCCGAGCGGCGGAAACCGCGCCGCGGACAGAAGCGCCGGGCCTCGACATGCCTTCCCGCTCTCGAGGAGTTTCACTATGCATGCGCCCTTGTTCGCCCCGCTGAGCTGCATTCCCCTATCCAGTGTCCTGTCCCACCGCCGCGCTCCTCGATTACATCCGAAAGGTTCGTACGTGGATCGCGATCCACCTGCGCGTCTGCGCGGAATCGCTCCGCGGTGCACGCACGATTGTTTCATCCCCACCAGCGCCGAGGCGAAATGCACCCTCGCGATATGCAACCCTCTCCCATCCTCGCGCTATCGGCGACCCCCTCCCTGCACGGTGGCGCGCGCGTTTCAATCCCTTTCCGCCGAAAGGTCCTGCCGCGAGATGCAATCCAGCTTCGATATCACTCGCGTCCGCGACTCGCTCGAGGGATCATCCCTCTCGAGCAGCTTCCGCTTCCGGCTTCCGGACTTTGCTGAAGAACAACAAAGCGCAGTCGACTGGGACTTTGCACTTCTCGGCTGATTCCATCGCTCATAGCTTCGGGTCTTCGGGTCTTGGAACTTTTTACTCATACCGTACAAGTCGAGCTTCGAATCAACTGTCGAGTCTCGCAATTGTTTTTGGAGTACTTTCTGCAATTCGGGAATCGTCGTCGAGTTTCGAAATCGTTTCTCGAGTATTTCCTGCAATTCGGGCATCGTCGAGTTTCGCAACCGTTTCTCGAGTATTTTCTGCAATTCGGGAATCGTTGTCGAGTTTCGCAATCGTTTCTCGAGTACTTTCTGCAATTCGGATACCGACTGCCGAGTTTCACAATTTATCGAGTACTTTCTGCAGTTCCTGAATCGACTGTCGAGTTTTAGAATCCTTCTTTCGAGTTTTGCTTCTGCGGTCGAAATTGTCATTCGGGCTTGGAGCTTCGTTTTGGTGATGGAGGATTCAGAGTTTGATCTAAAGTATATTTTCCGTCTGTTGCAGATACCAGTGCCAGCCCGACCGGAAGCGGATTCATCGAGGACGGAGAGAAGCCTGGAAAACAAGAACGCGACTCCGTTAACGACAAACTCGGACTTTGCACATTCTCGGCTGTTTCCATCCGTCAAGAGACGCGGTAACAAAGTATTGCAATTCGACTCTAATACACGTATCGATGCATGCTTTTACATTCTTCTACTTACCAATATTGCATTCTACTACATTCGTGTTTCAAACTTTTTACTCTTCGTACCATTCGACTATTTTCCATATTCGTGACTCGACTGTCCACCGAGTCTGATGACCGTTTAACGAGTTTTGCTTGCCCGGTCGAAATCGTCGTTCGAACTTTGAGGCTTCGCGTTGGGAGGAGCGCGGAATCCGATAAAGTACATTTTCCGTCCGTTGCAGATATCAGTGCCAGCCCGACCGGAAGCAGATTCATCGGGGGGGGAAACGGAGAGAACCTGAAACAAACAAAAAAACAAAAATCATCGGATGCTCTTTATGCTTTTGATTGTTGCTCAGAAAGCCTTGTTATCGATACTGGCTTTCGGGCAATAATCATAATCACGGAAGAGTAGTAATTCATCGAACGAGAAGAGGATCGGAACAGAGGCCGTCCAGCGACTGGGGCAAAAATTCGAATCCTGTGACTACGCGCTCCAGAGGATTTCGTCGTTTGATCGGCTTCAGTGATCCGAATTTATTCATCGCTCGTACAGAGACGCACAATTTCATTGATGTACGTACACTGTGACTGCGCTGTGATTAATGTTCGTGTGTTGAATAAAGTAAAAATAAAAAAAAAAAACTACCCGAATATCAATGGATTCATTTTTCTCGCAAAACCTCTGCTCGTCGTCCTGATAATAATTGCCATTAATCCGCTTCGGCCGCTTCTGAGTAATCTGCAGCGTAAAAAATTCCATTCGGTTCTCTCAGTTCTCCAGTCCAGGATCGACGACAAAGCCTCCGGCGGTTTCTGCGGAGCAAATAAATCGGTTTTAATGGGTTGTTCGGCGAAGACGCTTCTCGTCTTCAAAGCTCTCGGCTATTTGATGGCCAGCTTAATGAACCATACAGCGACCATTTTCTCAGCTCTCTCCGGTCCAGGATGGACGTCGAAGGTTCCCAGCAGTTTCTGCAGAACGACTTAATTGGTTTTACTGGGTTGTTCGCCGAAGTTCGCGTCTTCGAAGCTTGGCTGTTTTACAGCCAGCTAAATTAACCATCCAGACCGCTTTCCCAGTTCTCCGGTCCAGGATCGACGATGAAGACGTCTAGCAGTTTCTGCAGAACAAGTAAATCGGTTTTACTGGGTCGTTCGGCGAAGACGTTCGCTAAATTAACAGGCAGCTAAATCGACCATCCGGCAACCGTTACCTCAGTTTTTCCCTCCAGGATCGACGACGAAGGCTCCAGCAGTTTCTGCAAAAAAAAATAAACCTGTAAGACTTGGTTGTTCGACGAAGACGTTTCGACGAAGCTCGGCTCTTCGATAGCCGGCTAAAGTAACTTTTTCTCAAAACCTGCTTGTTGTCCTGATAATAATTGCATTTCGGAGTAATCTGTAGCCTGACAAATTCTACCCGTGATCATTTTCTCAGTTCTCCAGTTCAAGATCGACGACGAAGATGACCAGCAGTTTCTGCAGAATAAATCCTATCACTGGCTTGTTCGCCGAAGACGTTCGCGTCTTTTAAGCTCGGCTCTTTGATAGCCAGCTAAATTAACTTTCCCACAAAACCTGCTCGTTGTCCTGATAATAATTGCATTTCGGAGTAATCTGTAGCCTGACAAATTCTACCCAGCGATCGTTTTCTCAGTTCTCCGGTCCAGGATCGACCACGAAGGCAGAACGAATCGTATCATTGGATTGTTCGCCGAAGACGTTCGCGTCTTCAAAGCTCAGCTCTTTCAATAGCCAGCTAAAGTAACTTTTTCTCAAAACCTGCTCATTGTCCTGATAATAATTGCGTTTCGGAGTAATCTGCAGCCTGACATATTCTACCCAGTGATCGTTTTCTCAGTCCTCCGGACCAGGATCGACCACGAAGGCAGAACGAATCGTATCATTGGGTTGTTCGCCGAAGACGTTCGCGTCTTCAAAGCTCGGATCTTTCAATACCCAGCTAAAGTAACTTTTTCTCAAAATCTGCTCATTGTCCTGATAATAATTGTATTTCGGAGTAATCTGCAGCCTGACAAATTCTACCCAGTGATCGTTTTCTCAGTTCTCCGGTCAGGATCGACCACGAAGACGTCCAACAATTTCTGCGTAACAAATCGTATCATTGGGTTCTTCGCCGAAGACCTTCGCGTCTTCGAAGCTGGGCTCTTTCAATAGCCAGCTAAATTAACCACCCAGCAACCGCTTTCCCAGTTCTCCCGTCCAGGATCGACGACGAAGTCTTCCAGCGTTTTCCGCAGAACAAATAAATCTCTATCACCGAGTTGTTCAACGAAGACGCTCGGCGTCTTCGAAGCTCGGCTCTTTCTATACCCAGCTAAATTAACTTTCTCGCTAGTTTCTCACTCGGTACATACTCCGAGAGTACAGTTAGCAAACAAGGTCGTCACTTGTTGACGTCCGATAATGCCTCGTCGCAGCGCCCCCAGCTACAGGTATACGCCGAGTCCCGGTGGAGAGCGAAGCGTGGCCGCGATTCGAACGGGGGGGAAACCCGAGAATTTAATAGGAAGCGAATAACCGCACTATCACGGGGTTGCTCCGTACGCGCCTCCAGCACCGAAACGTCAACCCCGACGATCCTCCCAAGGGTCAACGAACTCCTCCATCGCCGATAATATTTACCTGAAAAAAATGAAATGAATTATTCAATAGTCCAGGGGGAAAAGAAATTACAACAAATTATAAACGAAAGCGCGAGCGCCGAGTTTTCGAAGCCGTTAATTAACAACCTGGAAATAGGGCTGACGGCGATGCCGGACTTTTCCATCGGCGCATATAACATATAAAACCCCCGAGACTCGTCACGTGCTGCTTGACAGTCGGTTAAAAAAAAAATCATAAAAATAAAAAATCATAAAAAATTCCCTCCCGGATGGACCGCGAGTCTTCATCCTGACAGTCTCTGCCCGAACGGCGGGAGGCTCGGAAGGCATCCGCTGGTTGGTGAATTTAGCCCCGAGCCTATAAACAGGTAGTCGCGTTTCGGAGCGATTGTCAAAGTGATATCCGAGCTAGCGCGAGGGAGGACGACCGAAAAACGCGGATGGTTCGGCGTTCGCGGATGGACGGCGGCTTCTCTTCGGCGCCACCCTCGAGCCCCGCGATGGGATGGGGTCGATATGGGTCAGACATGTAATATTTAAATTTTAAAAGCATTCCAAAGTTCCGTTAATTTCACGCCTCTAGTTGCGGGCTTTTCGAAGTGAAACAACATGACGCTCCTCGGCGCGGATGGCGCGACGTGGAGGAGCCCGACCTGGCGGTCCTGCCAGGACGAAGTGGCAGCGGGGTTGCGGGGTGGACCATACAGGGGTAGAGGATGCTGCTTTATAGTTGACAGATTGACAGCCGGTCGCGCGAAACCCGACTGAATATTTTAGCTCGTTCCAAGCCCTGTCAGGAGAGGCGAGACTATGTATAGAGTTTGCCCTGGCGAACTTTCGACCTGAAATGACCCCGCAGCGCGGGGAGCTCTCTCGAAGCTTCGCCCGCCTCTTCGTCTCGTTCGCGATGCAAGACGCATCAGACATGTCCCGCACCTGCCGTGCGACTGCGATTTCCACCTTCGATCGAATTCTCGGATGAGTTTAATTCGGGCGACACGAGGGGGTTGTCGCTCGTGTCAGGGCGGAGCGGGCTGCTCGAAGCCGAATCTTCTCTCTCTCCTCGTCGTCGAGTTCTCGGCTCGCCAAATAAATTATCGGATTACGTCCTTCTCACTCGATGGCGATGCTGAGCCGTCTCCGCCGAGCTGCAAGAATCGCTAATTGAATCATTGCGTATTCATAGGCAGATATCTGTTCGGATACTATTTTTGGTTTCTTACGTCCGAGATTTGTGTATTAGGTGGTGGAAAGAGTTCCGATTTATTAGGGATTTTATGTCAATTTTTTTTGTCCTGTGACAGCGATTTCCTCTCGGCGATGGCGAATTGTCCCAAGCGCTTCAGCCGAGGTCCAAGAATCGCTGATTTAATCACTGCGGATTCATAGGCGGATATCTGGTCGGCTACTATTTTAGTCTTCTTCCGTTTGACGTTGGTGAATTACGTGGATTTTCGGAATTCTCATATGCTGAGAGTTTTATACGAAAATGTCTGGACATATGACGCGCTTTCCCTCCGTCTTCGTTATCCTGAAACAATCGGTAATTCAATTATTACGGATTCGTAGGTGGATATCTGTACGGCTACTATTTTAGTTTTCTTAGTTTGACGTTTGTGACTTACGTGGATTTTCGGAATTCTGATATGTTGCGAATTTTATATGGTAATTTCTGGGTATTTGGCATTTTCCGCTCGGTGATGTCGAGCTTCCTCTCCGTCTCCGACGACCTGCAAGAATCGCTGATTAAATCATTGCGTACATATTCATAGACAGATATCTGTTCAACTACTACTTTAGTTTCGTCCATCCGACACATGTCAATTGCTCGTCTATACCGAATTTCAATATACTACGAATTATTTGAACATTTCTGGGCATATAGCGCAATTTCCTCTCGGCGACGGCGAGCTGTCCCGCGCGTTTTAGCTGAGGCGCAAGAATCGCTGATTTAATCATTGCGTATTCATAGGCAGATATCTGTTTGGCTACTATTTTAGTTTTCTCCCATCTGGCATTTGTGAATTACGTGTCTTTTCTGAATTCTAATATATTATGAATTTTATTTGAAAATTTCTGGGCATTTCAATATATTATGAATTTTATTTGAAAATTTCTGGGCGATGTCGAGCTGTCTCACCGTCTCCGACGACCTGCAAGAATCGCTAATTAAATCATTGCGTAATCATAGCAGCAACCGTAAAAATAGCCGAAAAAATTACGGTAATTTCGGGTCACTTTTTACACCCTTAAAATAAGCGCGACAATATCTATATTTCAACTTCTGAGCAAGCAGGCGCGAGAACTCACGCTGTCTGTGCTTGCGAACGGTCGTTTTCTTTAGTTTTATTTCATTAAGCCGAAAAAAATAACTGCTTTGAACCACAGTTATTTTTCGATTATTTTTGCGGAGTACAAAGTGACCAGGAACTATGCGTAATTTTTTAGATTATTCTTTAAAAAAACAACAACTTTTACTCAAGTTGCTATTTTAGTTTCTTCCATCCGACATTTGTGAATTACGTGTCTATACAGGATGCCAATATAAAACGAATTATTTGAAAATTTCTGGGCATATAACACGCTTTCCTCTCGGCGATGTAGAGCTGTCCCTCCGTCTACGCCAACCTGCAAGAGTGGCTAATTAAATAATTGCGTATTCATAGGCAGATATCTGTTCGAGTACTATTTTCATGTCTTCTAACCGACATTTGTGAATTACCTTGTCTAATCGAAATTCCAATATGTTCCGAATTATCTCAAATTTCTCTGCATAATACAAACGCTTTCTGCTCGACGATGCCGAGTTGTTGCTACGTCTCCGCCAACCTATAAGAATCGCTAATTAAATCATTGGGTCTTAATAGACAGAAATTGTCGTTTCGACTACTATTTTAATTTCTTCCAACATTTGAGAATTGGAATTCCAATGCATTACGAATTATTTCAAAATTTCTATGCATATATAACGCTTCCCGTTAATCCAATTAGCTTAATGAATATAGTTCAGTTTTATTACTGAATTATATCCGAGCCACGAACCATCCGTCCAACCGTCCGTCCGTGGTAACAAATCAAAAAGGAGCGTTACAGATTCGTATCGTTTTCGTGCGCTGCACGCCATGAGAGAGTTTGTCCACTCGCGTCGGCAATCCTTCATTCCTCTCCCGGAGAGAACACGGGAATAACTGGTTTGTGAAATAAAATCTACGCTGTGACGTAGACGAGCCGGTGCGGCTCCCCAGGCGTCCCGAGAGCCTGAGAGATGATGACCGACGGCTATATTGTGTCCGGTTTCTTGCTGTGCTGATGACCCCTCGAATCGACCAAGCAGACCTACAAAAATGAGAAAACAAATGTATCAATAAATCGTTCTCAAAGCTCATTCACCGTCGATTATTTTTAATTCACCTGTACTTTGAATTTCTTCTACCAATTGTCCCGGTGAACGGAACTCTTTCGTTAAGACTCCTTCATTCAAACACGAAGCTGAATTATTGTATCCGATTTCTTGCAGTGCTGATGACCCCTTGAACCCACCAAGCAGACCTACGAAAATGAGAAAAAAATGTATTAATAAATCTTTCTGAAGAGCTCATTCATCGTCGAATATTTTAAAATTTACCTTTGGATTTCTTCTGAACATTTTTCCGGTCAGCGGGACGTTGAGACTTTCATTCAAACAGGAAACTGGATTATTGATGACCCCTCGAACCGACCGGACAGACCTACGAAAATGGGAAAAAAATGTATCAATAAATCATTCCCGAAGCTCATTGATCGTCGAATATTTTTTCATTTACCGTCTTGTAATTTCTTCTGAAAATTGTCTGATGAACGGAATTTTTTCCTCGGGACTCTTTCATTCAAACACGAAGCTGCATTATCTTGGAGATCGATAAAGTAGACACACCTCCCGAGTGGCGACGCGACGGTGGCGCTGCGAAGCAGAAATCGGGCCCGAGTCGTCGTCCGCGAACGCTGAGAATTTATTTCCACTGGCCGATGCGTCTTCTGTCAGGCACACGTGCTTTTTTTTCTTCCTGTAAATAAATCATTTAGATACGTTAATAAATTAACAACGATCGAAGTGAGAGACCGGTGAGTCGTGGAATTAATTTCTCGACTACAGATTTCTGTAATACCGCGGTCTTGTTTATAAGTTATTCTCGACAATTTTTTACATCGAGCGGCGCTTCGTTTGTGCTTTGGGTTATGAATTTAATTGTTTACACCATTTGTTGTTTTTGCAGGTGAAGAAATGAGTTCCCAGAAGGGAAACGCGAGCCGCTCGAGGCCTCAGAAATATCAGAATCGTCACACGTTCAAAAACGACATGCACGACAAAACTCCGAAAACCAAGTTCATCAACAGCATACAGGTGGTGAACGTGTGCGAGCGATGCAAAAAGGTGATCGAGTGGAAAATCAAATACAAGAAGTACAAACCCCTCAAGGCGCCAGCCAAATGCACAAAGTGCGAGCAAAAAGTTATTAAGCACGCTTATCACATTATGTGTGGTCCGTGCGCTCTGCATCACGAAGCCTGCCCGAAGTGTGGAGAAAAGAACGACATAGTTCGGGGAGACGAAAAGCCAGAGCCCATCAAACTGGACAGAGAGCTCAGGCTCATGCTCAAGAAACTGCCCGAAAGGAGGAGAAGAACTTTCATGCGCTACATGAACAGAAATGGTAATCTTTGAATCATAGAGATTTTTTTTGTTCAATGATTTTAGGCAAAAACACATTAATTTTATTCATTTTTCGGAGTAAATTATTGTTTTTTTTTTTTTACAATTTTTTACAACCTGTTCAATCGATTGTTTGTAAAAGGGTTGCAATAGGGTTGAAATATTCTTCGGTCCGAGTAAAACAAATTTTAGTTCCAGTCTCAAAAAATAAGAAATATTTTTTTTAGATATCTGCAAGATATTAAAAGAATGGAACTTTGTCTTCAATTTGTTATATTCTGAGCTACCCATTTTTTCACGTGTCACGGACAATCATTTGAATGGGATATTTAAATCGGTTCTTTTGTTTTTTTACTGTTAAAAAATCAATCGTTTTTTGCCCTGAAACCATCGAACTCCCTTCACTCTCCTAAATTATCGGTATATTTATCATCCGTCCGTTTTACAGGCGCACCGAAGGAAACTTCTACCAAAGCCGAGCCAAGCACGAAGCCGGAAGGCGAAGAGAACGAGGGTTCCGAGATCAAAGCAAACACGAAAGCAAACACTGAAGAGCAGCATGAGCCACTGACCAGAGATGACTTGCTCGAAAAACTCAAGTCCTTAATGATCAGCAACAAGAAGGACGAAGACGACGACGACGACGATTTTGGCAGTGATTTCGACGATATAGATGATACAGAGGATGACGACGACTAGGTTTTGTAGAGATAAAAGAAAATAAATCTAAGTCTGTAAATAATCCGTCCGAATTTAATTCCCATGCTCTGAACACCGTTCGAATGATCTTCATTTATTTCAGAATTTATTCTCACCGCCACACTAAGTTAAGCTTCTTCTTTTATGCGTCAACCTCCGCAGTTTTCTGCGCATATTTTACAGTATTTTTACGGCACATTGGCTCGTACAAATTGTTGACTTCGTCGACTTTAATTCCCATGCTCTGAACACCGTTCAGAATGCTCTTCATTTATTTCAGAACTTATTCTCTCCGCCGCACTAAGCTAAGCTTTTTTTTCTAAGCGTCAACCTCCGCAGTATTCTGCGCATCTTTTATAGTATTTTTACAGTAACATTGACTCGCCCAAATTGTCGATCGCGATGGAGAATAAGGAGAACAGACCGAAGCTGGCTTGTATGTCGAGAGGACCAGGACCAGCTTACAGATTGCCCACGCTCGTCGGTTACGATGGACACGACCCTTCGCGCTACAGAAATCCTGCTTACACGCTGCGAAGGCGTCAAGACAATCGCGACAGCGAGACTCCGGGTCCCGGGCCTCGGTACAATATCGGAAAATTCACGAAGTACGGACTGGACAGACCGCCGGCATTTACCTTGGCTCCGAGAGAAAATCTTAAACGTACGTTTTTGGCAAAATCGTATCCGTGATAGAGATTGACCTTCCTTGTGGCGATCAGAAATTGGATTGAGACCTGGACCTGGAGCATATCATCCGGAGACTTGTCCACCAATGAACCACAGTCTGAGGCCTCCGGCCTACAGCATTAAACCGAGGTCTTCGGAAAAGCAGAGTGGCCACGGTCCGGGACCGAACGTGTATCTTCTTCCTTCCTGTCTGGGACCGAGAGTGCCCGACAAAACGGCCCAGGGCGCGTTCACAATGTACGAGCTTCACTGTAAACAAAAAATTGGTTTGAAAATTAATGAACGGTATTGGAAGCGTTCCAATTTTACAGTAAAATTTTGATGTTTAATGGAAATTTTGCTGTAATTTTCAGGCAAAAGATTTGTAATTTTAATATCTGGTATTTTTATTTTACAAACAAGTACATTAATGTTCAATTAATGTACTTTATTGTAAGCAATTTATTTTCACAGTGTATGTTGGGCTTGCAATACTATATTTGCGCAGCTCGCTGTTCGATATAAAATTAAATCTTTTTCGCGTAGAATTGGTCGTCACGATAAATCGGACGTGGGCATAGGACCGGGACCGGCGGCTTACGCGGATGGCAATTATGATCTGGTGAGAAAACGATACCCAGCGTACACACTGAAGTCCAGACAGAAGGAATTCGAGGGGGTTGCGGGTCCAGGACCGGCCTACTACCCGAAATTCAACACCGGCAAAAATCAGCCCATGTACACTTTCGGAATACGACACAGCGAATGCTCACCACCGGCAATCACGGAATTAGATGAATAATTTTTATTCTTCAAAATACACCCCCGAATACCATTGTCACCCGTCCGATCAATAAACGTGCCGTCCTTTAAAATAAGTGAATGTTCAAACGATTACTCTCAGAATGAAGTAAGCCGAAGTAGGCTTTCGGACATTAAACATAAACGCAGCTATGAAGTAACGACGAAATACCAAAACCATTCGGTCCTTCAAAATTATTCGTGGAATTCACAAAAATTTACAAAATTTATTAAATTGCCAAGTATCCAGAATGCCTCCGAAGAAGAAGAGCGGCAAGCAGGCCGGCAAGGGAGAAGACCCGAAAAAACCACCGGCCTTCCAAAAATCCGCTGTTGTCTGCAGCATTCATGGTTCGGAAAACAAACCTCTAATCGATACCGATGAGAATTCGTTACGAAATATTTATAAAATAAAAAATAGGTCCTGGTCCGAAATACAAGCTGAAGACTGTGGTCGGTTACGAGGATCATTGCGCCTCGAGATACAGAAACCCTGCGTACTCGATAGCGGCGAGACAAACAGGACGCGAGATGGGAAGCGACGGGCCTGGACCGGTCTACTACGCCAAACTACCGCCCTCTCAAGGCTTCACAATGGGCATGGCTACTCGAGGAGGAAGTGAGTTAACATAGTTAATTGCACTGCACAAATATCTCTATAAAAATTTATATGGAGCATTCCCTACCATGTCGACCTGGGTTTATCCCTTCAGAACTTGGATTGGGCCCGCTATTTTTTATCTGACTGAACTAACTCCCAAAAGCACTCAGATTTTTGTTTTAAAAAGTAAAAGTCGACATCGACCGGCTGAAATCTTAAATTTTTAAATATATGACAAGATTTTTCAGAATCTTTTCAAATTTTTTAAAAACTTAATATTTTTGTGTTTATTTTGTAAAATTGCAGTACCCGCGTGTGGACCTGGACCCTATCTGCTTCCCGATCCACCGCGAAGTCCTCAATTCTCGATAAAATGGAGAACGGAGTTTCGAAGCGGTGGAACTAGCGCCGGGCCTTACAATCTGCCTAGTGGATTGAATGGGCCATCCTTCACGATGTACATAGGCTGATTCTACCTACCCGGTGTCTATCAAAACCTATAAGTTAAGCTACACACGATATGTTTTACAGAGGTTCGAGACCAACGGGAGGTCCATGCGCGGGAGGCCCGGGCCCTGGACCACCTTACAGCATAGAATTAACAAAACCTCGAGCTCCAAAATTCAGTCTACGTTTCCGGCAGACCGACTCCGGCCGCTGTGCCAGTCCCGGACCATACGATCCTTACAAAGAACCCCCATCGCCCTCGTACAGTTTCGGAGTAAAACACAGTCCCTGCGCTCCACCATACATAACCGAATGCGACGAGATTTGTTGATGTTAATAAATTAATAAATTAATAACTGTCTTTTCCTCGATCTAAAATAAAAAAACATAAGACTGTTAGTGCGAGGACCTTCGTCAAATTCAGGGCATTGAGAAACGACAGGAATCGCGAGATTTTTTGTCGAGATATTTATGTTCATAAATTTAAACGGTGTTTATTACGTGTGATTCAATTTATCAACACGATTGATTCAATTTACTAGTTTGTTATGAAGACAATTTATCGAAGGTGACGAGAGGATGGAAAATATTTCCGGCAGACCGACGCTGGCCAGTGTGGGATTTTTTAACTCTACGATCCTTACAAACTACCCTCATCGTCCTCGTACAGTTTTGGAGTAAAACACAGTCTCTGTGCTGAAATTTCTTGATGTTAATAAGTCAATAAATTAATAAATTACTAGATTAATAACCGTGTTTTCCTCGATGAAAAATAAATAAATAAATAAAACATAAGACCGTCTGTGCGAAAGATCGACTGTCAACGCGAGACGCGATGACCTTCGTCAAATTCAGGGCATTAAGAGGCGACAGGAATCGCGAGATTTTTCGGCGAGTTATGCTTATAAATTTAAACGGCGTTTATCACGTGTGATTCAATTTATCAATTTATCAAGACAATTTATCGAAGCTGACGAGCGATGGAAAATATCAGCAAAATGTATTATCTTCTGCGATTGGTAGCCGATCGAATCTTCGTTCATCTGCCAGTAAGTATTTACCCTGATGTTTGTAATGGAAGTAAGAGTACTCGGTGAAGATACGACGATCTATGCAGGACTTTATTCTCCACGAGTTCGCGAGGTTCGCCGAAGAAATTGACGACCTCGATCCCACCGAACCGAAGCCCCGAGGACATGTTTTCACGAGACGGGCGGTCGCGGACTTTGTCGCTTTCTTCACTATATGCGCCTGCTTCGGTAGCTTCATTATTCTGTCGGCGAAGTGTGTCAAAGAGGAGCAAACTCGCTACAATCCACCACCGAGGCCCGCGACACCCGAGAGCGAAGGGTACGACAATGAAAAAAAATCTATTCCACTATCCCCGCATGGAAATAAAATATATGCAAAAAATATATGTTCGAAGACATAGTTTTGCAGAAACGTATTCCAAAATTTATCCGAAGTATAAACATTTTCGGTGAAAATATATTTTATATATTTCGGATGTGGATATATATCACAGATATATTTTGCGTTAAATGCCACGTATACTTTCTTTAATCCCCCCTTTTTTAGATTGCCGAGAGCGATGGGTACAATTTTCAAAAAAAAAAAAAAAAACATTCTTCCATTCCCCACGGAAATAAAATATATGCAAAAAAAATTATATGTGGATACATTTTTTGGCAGCAACGTATTTCAAAATATTGTCCGAAGTATAAAAATTTTCTATTATAATATATTATATACATCGTCGATACATTTTGCGATATATTCCACGTATACTTTTTTCCATGCGGGATCCCAGAGTGAAATTATTAGTGCTCATCGATTCTTTTTCCCACCGAAAAAAAGCGAGTCTCTGGAGTTGCTTGAGAACGAGGACTTCACGATATCGCACTCCGAGGTCGACGACGCGAGGCGGAATCCCTGGGGAGACGCGACGGTCGCTGACTGCGATCTCGGTTCGTTCGCGAGACGAAAAGTTGGCTCGCAGAACCGCAGCAGAGCTCGGTGCTCGTCGAGGAATCGTGAGTCGAATTCGTCGACTTTCGAGCTCCGAGCCAGTCACTCCCAACATTCGCAGAGCACGCAGACGAGCGAGAGGATTCTGCAGCAGGCTTCGAAAAATCGTGACTGGCTGATAAGGAGAACGAGGAGCGGCCACGTGTACGGCAAGTATCCCATGTAAAAGCCGGAACGACGAGCTCCGGGCAACTCTTGGGATCGTCGATCGTACAATCAGCTACACGCGACTGTTGGAGCAACGAGCAATTCGATCACTGACCTCTCCAATCGAATCCTCGCCGAGACAGTGCACACTCTGTGTCTCGTAAACGCTGCTGACCCTTGCCTCGAGGCTAACGCACGAGGAAGAGCGCGATAACCGATATAATTATTTACGTCACCCCGCGACTAGCCCCGTTTTCGCGCTGATTGCAGCACGAACTCCGGCTAATTGAATCGACCCATTTCTTTTTTTATATTTCCGCTCTTTATCGACGGATTATTGTACTAACTTTTTTTTAGCTCTCTTGCAAAGTTTTTTTTTCCTGACATCTCTTGATTTTGCTATCGACTTGTATTTTTGTACGTGCGCATTGTACCGATCGCTCGTTTTTTTGTGTAAATATATATTATTTATCCGATGAGAAGAACGAAAAGTTCAGTATGACGTGAACGAGAGTCAGGGAGATTCTGCTGGAGAAACTGCCCGAGGACTTCTCCGAAATTCTTCCCGCTGCTATGACTTTCAAGAGATGAAGTGTACCGTTCATGTGGTCCATGAGATGCTGGGACTTTAATTCTCGTCTGTCCTTCGCCGCGGGCCCGAGATAAAAGGCGAAACTCTTCTCCACTCCCAGATGAACCTTCGCCCAGTCCTCGATGAAACCAGCTCGAAGGTCTATCAGGTGGCTGCTCTGGCCGTGCTGGTACGTTCCTCCGACGTGCTCGCGGAAAGCTTCGATAGCAGTCTTGGATATTTCGTCCTAGAATTTAAATAGAGTCGCTGCTGTGAACCCGAGTCCCGGTCCTGAAAATTGGGACTACGGAAGTATCTTCTTATATATATATTGGGAAATTGTGATTTGTTTATTGGTTTGGATTTCATCCCCCACCCTTCGATGTTTACCCCCCCCCCCCCCCACCCCACCCCCCCTCCTTTTTTTTATTGCATATAGAATGAATTTCGAATTTTCGAAATTCCATTCTTTATGCTCCCAGCGGTTATGTTGGCTCGCGCGCTCGCATGGATCGCATTGGTTCATAGCATGTGGAAATCCATTCCATATGCTATAAAAACCGAATTTTCGAAAATCTAGCATGTGGAATGGAATTTCGGAATTTTGAAATCGAGTCTATATGCTATAATTTCGGATTTCCGGTTTTGATAGCAAATATAATTTCGAAATTCCGTAATTCCACTCCATATGGAATAGATTTCCACATGCTATTAGCCATGCGATCCACACGAACGCGCGAGCCAACACATCTACTGGTTTTTAATATTTCAGCTCACGATGATGTCGATCCGGCGAGGACTCTCCACAGTGTCCGAGAATGGATAAACCAGAAGCTGCCGTCCCTCTTTGAGGGCCACAAACGAATCGCAGCGGTCATCGAACGCCTCCAACGTGTCGCGCAGTCCGCGAGATTCGGGTTCGGTGAATGGATCTCCGGGAAAATTGGAGTCGCACGATGAGTGGTTGCCTGTCGATGAATGTAAAAGTAGCTCGGCGGTGCTCTCGATAATGAACGACTGAATGAATTACGAACAGGCCAGCCACTGATACTCGAAATTGGAGTCCAGGTCGACTCCGAAACACTCGCTGCCATTCGTCTCCATCGATCCGTGAAGATTCTTCCGCCAATCACGCCACTGTGAAGAAAAAAGGGACAAATTATTCAGTCGAATGGAATCGAAAATTTCGCAGATTTTTTAATAGTTACCTCCGATCCAGTGTGACTAATTTCGTAGCCATCGGGATTGAGAACTGGAATGATCCACCAGTCCAAGTCACGTTGCTCGACGCGGTTCGCGTTCAGGATTAATTCAGCTGATACGAATATCGCTGACTGAACGGCGTACCAGTCGCCTCCATGAATCCCTCGCAAGATAATTATCCAATCTCACCACATCTATCGTTAATACGGTGAAACATGATTTACCGACTCCGGGGTACCTGCCACGACGACGATTATTGGATTTCGCTCGTGAGATGGCCCGGGCTTTGACGAGATACGGATGGAGAGAATCTCGTTGCCGAAATTCGTGTGCACGTTGCTCCAACTACCGTTGTGCTGCTGCAGAGGAACCACCACTGCTCTGCCTTCGCTCAATTTTTCAAGGACCGTGAGGTACTCGTAGACCTGAGGAATAGCGTAATGAGAGAAAAATATCGCAAAATTGGCCAAATATTTTTATAAATAATTTGCACATGGCTACCTCATTTGTTAGAATTTTGCGCATAGCTTTCTCTATGAAAAACTTCGTCGATCGATTTTGGTTTTCTCATTAAGGAAGCTATACGCAAAATTGTAACAAATGAGGAAGCCAAGTGCAAATTACTTAGAGATAATCGATCACCTCATTGAGGTCGGGGAAGGATGCGAAACTGTAATTCGCGGAGTAAAATCTCCGGGTGGGCTTGACGAGGGTACTTTTGCTTTCCTCATATATTTCCGAATAATTGTAACGCAGCGCGTATCTTCTATCGAAGTTATTCTCGTAAGATGTGGTCAACATTCTCGGAAGCGGTTCGGCTTCGCGTCTGATCTCGGTGGGTTTCTTGGTCCACTGAAAGACCGGAGGCTCGGCCGGCCATTCTTGGGAAACGTTAAACGACTCCGTTTTATTTTCCGGACGTTCCGGCTCGAAGTTTAGACCGAGTGGGTCCGATTCGAAGATTTGTGATTCTACAGTTCTACCCTCTAATATAGCGAACTCCGAAAAATCCGCGAGATGTGTATTTTCGACTATCGTAGTCGTGCAGCTAACAAAGACGAAATGTTGGAGGGATAAAGTTAATAGCAACCCACGTTTCATGAAGTGATCCATTCTCATCGAAAAAAAAAATTATGGCACAAAATTTATCGAAACAATCGAAAGGCATTTTTGTAAGAGCTTGGCTGTTCCACGACAGGCTTGGGCTCGAAGCTACTCGCGAGGAACTTCAGCCGTACCAGAAATTTAAAAAAAATCGCTCATTTCAAACCCCCTCAATATTTAATACGAAAACTTTATTTTTGCCGGAAATGAGGAGAAAATATTGTTTTCCGCAATTATCATTTGTTTCATCGATGCGCACCGGTGTAGTCCAGGTTATCGTATCTGCCATCTTTATCGTGGCTCGTAAGCTCCACCGGCATCTCCAATATCGCTCCCCTATTAATCTTATCGCGCAGATTCTCGTCCATCAATTCCCTGCCCCAAGGAATCGCTCTGGGCTTTGCGTATCTCGACGATCGAGACGCGCGCGTCTGATTAATTAATTCTTCGAAACTCTCCGCGTAAGGTTCGTTCCGTCTCGAGGTGGCCAGAACTTGAATGGCTTTCAGAGTAGCTTTCCCATACTCTTCCAGCCTTTCGGCAGGCTCTCGTTCCTGCTCGCCGCGATGGGCGATGTAAAAGGCGAAGCTGCGAGATATTCCCAAGTGCCTTCTCGCCCAGTCCTCGACGTATCCGCTGCTGGGACCTGCGGAAAAATATCGATTATTATCTTTCATCGAATACACTGAAAAAAATACCAATGACTTAAGTAAAATTCGCTTGCGCGCTGCCAAAGAAAAAAAATTGTTATTTCTACTTTCAATTCTTACAATTCCATACGGAATTGAAACGACACATGTCACCTTGACAGCCTTGCCGTCGTTGTTTTAATGTCATATGGTATTATACGAACGGGAAAAAAAATAAAAAAAAATTTGGCAGGCCGCAAGCGAATTTTTTTTCAATGTAGGCAATTCGGAAATTTCTCCTACCGAAAATACTAGCACTGTTTCCAAAATTGAAAAGATTTTTCGGGCCTCGGTGATGCCGGTCAAAGACTCCCAGAGCTTCCGTGCAAAGTAGATCCTGCAGTGTAGTGCGAGTCCCAGCGGTCGACGCGGGCGTGGACGCGAACGGATAAACCAGAGCCTGTGAAATAATCAATCACAGTGAAGAAAAATCCTGTCAAATATTGTTTCAGCGCTCAGGGCCTACGCCACAGTAAATGAGTAAAAACGCGTGCATATTTCGTGATGTTTTATTCCGGGTAAATATACGCTTTATCGATTTAATTCTCTTAGAGCGAAAGGACGATATATTACAGAACATTTAGGCATTTTTTTCATTCAATTTGATTGTTATTTTGTATTTTTTTTATTGGTCGACATCAACTATTTTTTTGGAAGTTCCTTTGCGGTGGCCCTGATTTCAACTTGTCGTTCTATAAGATGTAAACAATTTTTATTGTTTCTAAACAAATGATATATATTTGTCCTATATATGGTCCTTGACGAGGGGAAAAACAAACTTTCGTACTTTGTTGAAATCCAAGATAAAAATGTAACAGAATATTCTTTACACTATAAACCATTGGAAAAAAAAAACTCAAAATTTTACTGTGACCCTTCAACATACCTTCGCCCCTTCCTTCAGCGCGACGAACAATTTGCATTTATCCGCCTGGGAGGAAATAAAATCCCGCAGAGCTCTGCTTTCTATTTCGGAGAACGGATATTCACCGGAATGTTTCCGACAATCAAGCTTACTCCGGTGATCGCGACCTCGGTACGATAATAGACACATCGCTGTTGAAACTTGATCTCGCGGTTGTCTATATATGATTGATACCGTGATATCGGCTAACGAAAACTGCACTCACAGGCAGGTCTCTGGTACAGGAAGTTTCTATCCAGATTGACACCCCAGCATCCGCTTCCTGGATTTATGTTCGGCTCGTAATCCCTCGACATCTGTGAAACAATAAAGAATCGATGAAACTTTAATTCCGGAGTATAACCGAGGGCAATAACAGTAATGGCGCGAAACGTCTAACTTTGTTATCCATCGAGTTTATGTAGCCGTCCGGATTCAGCAATGGAATTATCCACCAATCGAAACCGGACAATTTCTTGGTATTGTAACTCGTCACCAGATAAGTTATAACGTGCATTGCCGCCTGCACGGCCATCCAATCCCTCCCTCCGATCCCTCGATTATTATTATTAGTATTATTAAAATTATTAAAATTATAACAATTATTATTATTATTATCAAAAATCATAAAAATTATTATTATTCTTATTATTATTATGATTATTATTATAATTATTATTATTGGAATATAGCTATATAGGGACGGGCGGGGAAAAACGGAATCGTGGGGCAAAATGAACCCCTATCCTTCACTTGAGATGAGACTTTTTTTTTTTTTATTAAGCCATATGAAAATTTCAGTTTTCAACTTTTAGGAGGAGGTGATATGAAAATTTCAATTTTTTTACTTTTCAAGTCGCGTGAATTTTTTAAATATTTTTTTTCAGTCGTCCATTTTGCCCCGAGTTTCCGTTTTGCCTCGCTCTCTCGTATGTGCCTTTCGCGATGATTGATCGGAATGAGCGGAGTCCTACCTGCCACTAGCACAACGATCGGACGCACGAACTTTTCGTTCTTTCTCTCATGATCTCTATCGCCCTCGTCAGTTTCACTTATCTTGACGTAAAGAATGCCCTGACCGGAGAGAGTTCGGTACACGGAATTCCCTCGCATAGAATTTTCAACGTATCCCACTTCGGTGTTATCGGGATCGTAGAGTTTCAACAATTCCAATCGTCTGCCGATCTTTTAAACGCCGACCGAATTGACAATATAACGTTATGGGGGTGAGGCGCGTTAATAGAGAAGAATCCGTACTTGCTTCAGAGAGATGTAAGGACGAAATTTCTCCGTGAGGACCCTCGATCTTATCGCTTTTTTCATTCTAATTAAAACAACGTATAAAGTCGATCAGTTACACGGAAAATTGTGCAATAAAAAAACGTTGCACCGAAAAAAATTGTACTATATGATTATTCATATATAATCGTATATAATTCGTATAATTATCTAATAATAGTTTCTGGCCGTCGCAGTTAATTTTATAATCGGAGAAAAAACATTTCATACCGACAATAAATATTTCATAAAAAATTCCAACACCCCTTTGGAGTCAATTTTTCACGTTTTTCAACGTCCTCGAACGGCGCGATAAAACGATTCTAAAACTTCGCACAAGGTTCTATTTTGTGTATTTTTTCCCGTAGAACACGATGGGCACCCCGGATTTCTCCTAGCTCCATTGGGAGTCGAGGTATCGACCTTTGAAAATCAAGAAAATCGACATTTTTCCAAAAGTTTCTCAAAAAGTGAAAAATCGTTGTTCAACCGATTTTTTTTTGTTTCTAGGCTATATTCCACGTATTTTTTCCCGCTGATCACGAATATAACAATTATTTTACTCCTAACCCGATATTTTCCATTTAAATCCCAAAAATACTATTTTCCGTGCATAAAATCGAGACTTTCAATATCTCACTGTACTGTAGCCCCAAAAATGCCAGCGGATTCGTGTTCAGCGGGAAAAAATACGTCGAAATACGTGGCAGTTAATTAAAAAAAAAGAGACAAAAACATACTAAACTAAATATACATTTTTAAACAAACTCAAATTGTCGTCGAAATAAAAAAATTCAAGGACAATTCCAGGACTCCAAGGACTTCAAGGACCGCTGGACACCATGTATCACTATCTTTCAAAAATATTTAACAGAAGTAAAAAGATTAAGTAAGTTTCTTAAATATTTAAGAAACGTTTCCTTGGAATATTTGGCACAATATTAAAAAATATCATTTCCGTATATGTTTCACAATTATTTCCCAAGATTTGAAAGATTGAAAATATTTCTAAGGTGATTTCAGAATATTTCGTGCTGCATGGAAATCATCGTATATAATTCGCATAATTATACGATAATCATATCTGCCCGAATGATTTTCGGTATTAGATATGACGTTCGAAAATTCGAATAGCCCCGCGGGTAAGGTAGAACAGCTGACAGCTAACGTCCATCGATCGTCGTCGGTGTCATGGGAACGACGGAGGCCCGCTGCACAAACAAACCCTCATCGTTCAGCAATGATCCCGCCAGTCTCGTAGTTTCCGACACAATGATGACTTGTAGGTCACCGGGTGAACGTCATTATATTCCAATCACACGGTAGTTATGGCAACAAGTATTAGCCTGGAACAGTAATAATCGATTATAGTGTGATGATTCAATGAGCCGAAGACTGCAGTGACCCGTTTCAAGAATGGACAGCAGCGAGGAGGAGGAGACGCAAAATATCTCGGCGTTTAGTAAATTCGACGAGAGCATAGACGTGCGAAACGCCGAGGAGATAAAGAGTCCGGTGAACAGCAGACCGGTGACGATGAAGAGGAGTTCGAGGACTTCGGTCGTCGAGAAGGTCGTCGACGACCTCGAGGTGACGTCGCCACGTGGAAAGCGCGAATTCGGAAGATACTCGGGAAACGATCACTCGTTCGAGAAAGTCATGGGACTGGGCAGTGATCCGTCGGACAGCGAGGAGACGGACGACGACGATATTCAGGACAGCGCTACGAGAATGAAGAGCATCGACCTGTATGATCCGAAGAAATTCGAGGACCTGGAGGTCTCGACCGAGGTCAAGGAACTCTTTCAGAATATCACGAGGTCAGTGGCAAAGCTCAAGATTACAGAGGAAAACTTACGAGGGAGGAATTCGATGTGACGAGAAACGGACTCGGTCGATAACAAAAACTGTAATCCATTGTTTTTCAAAGGCTCTTAAAAATTTTCTGCCAAAACTAAATTATTAGAGTCTTCATGAAAGTTTATCAGACACCGATCATGTGGTTTAATTCGGAGAAATTTAACACCCTTTAAGAGTATGAGAAACCTCGTCCCTCACTATCATTGTTATTATCGTTATTATTATTGTTTTATTTTCGAGCTCTTTATATTTCTTTATGTTCATATCTCTTTATACTACCACTGTCATTTCGGCTTCGATTTCTTAGTGAATGTGCCTAGAGGTCCTATTGTACGAATAAATCACTATTCCCACCTTTCTTCCCGTGCCCAGTTGGTAAAAAACTCTAATCAATTTTTTTTTCACAGATACTAGCAGCTATGGTCAAAAGAAAAGAGCATCATCGAAAGCTAACGTCTAATCAGTTTTCGTGACCGTGACTGTAACCGTCCGTGAAAAAAGTTGATTCCAGGTTTTGTTACCGACCGTGGTATTTCACCTGCTCTTTAACATTTCCTGCCAAAAAAAAATTATTAGTCTTCGTGAAAATTTATCAGACGCCGATAATTTGGGTTTTGCCTCGGGAAAATTTAGCACCCTTTGAGGAAATCGATTACAGTTTTGTTACCGACCGAGCAGGGGTTTCGAGAGCCAAGTTCTAACGTTTAATTGCAGATACACCCCGCAGAAGATCGAGCCGAGTTACAAGCTGATTCCCTTCCTGCCGGATTTCATACCCGCTGTTGGAGACATCGACGCCTTCATAAAAGTTCCGCGCCCGGACGGGGTCGCCGATAAGATTGGTCTGGTCGTCCTGGACGAGCCGTGCGCCAATCAGTCGGAGCCGGCGGTACTGCACCTACAGTTGCGCAGTCAGAGCAAGAGCGCCGACCCCCGAAAGCACACGGTGATAAAGAGGATTGCCAACGCCGACAAAAACCCAAAGTCGATAGACAAGTGGATAGAGGACATGAGCCAGCTGCACAGGAGTAAACATTTCCCCGCCGTTAACCTCACGAAGCCCATGCCCGACATAGACGCCCTCATGCAACAATGGCCGCCGGACGTCGAGGACAAACTGAACGAGGCTCAACTCGACTTATCCAACCTCGACTGCGATCTGACGCAACTCGTAGACATCGTGTGCAATCTCGTCGACATTCCCGTTCACGAGGACTCCCGACTCGAGGCATTGCACACGCTGTTTACTCTCTTCCTGGAGGTCCGGGAGATGAAGGATCGACGATTCTAACCGGACTACGAAGAATCGTCGATTCTAACCGGACTACGAAGAATCGTCGATTCTAACCGGACTAAGAAGAATCATCGATTCTAACCGGGCGACGAATGATCGTCGATTCTGGCCGACCGATTAAGTATCGTCGATTCTAACGAACCGTTTAAGGATCGTCGATTCTAACCGGGCGATGAAGAGTCGTGGATTGTAACTAGGCAATTAAGGATCGTCGACTCTAACCGGGCGATGAAGAATCGTCGAATCTGACCGGGTGACAAAGAATCGTCGATTCTAACCGGGCGATTAAGGATTGTCGACTCTAACCGGGCGATGAAGAATCGTCGATTCAAACCGGGCGACGAAGGATTGTCGGCTCTAACCGGGCGATAAAGAATCGCCGATTCTAACCTTGCGATGAAGAACCATCGATTCTAACCGGGTGATGAAGGATCGTAGATTATAACTGGCCGATTACGGGTCGCCGATGCTGCCCGGACGACAAAGGATCGTCGATTCTAATCGGTCGATGTAAATACTTACTCCGGCAATCTCAGCCTCTCGAGCTGACGAATGTAACGCTCCCAGTTGCGATCGCGGGACGCCTCGTCTATTCCACGATTTCCATTTATCCCAATTTTCGAAAATGGCCGACCTTTCATGCCCGTCGAAACTGTTACTACCAATTCCACAAGCTGTGAATTTAAAAAAAAAAAACAAAAAATGATATAAGATTGGTTGCAATAAAGTCTAACGAAGTTTACAAGCATTTCTTACTATCCCACGTTTATTACCGTCGCAGTGACGAGTAAGTGAGTAAGATAAATCATTCTATATCTTGTTTAAGAGAATGTGTACGGTGACAAGAGATTGAAGTTCGGCGGCGAAAGTACACTAACGAGCGGACATTGGAAAAGTGGTTTCAATTTGCGTTCCGCCTCCCTCCCGCCGGGAGGTTCCAAGCTGTTGCCATGGCGATCGCATTGATGTACCGACAGCTGATTCGGTTACCTGCGTGTCGCGCGACAGGCGTTAAATGCGTTAATTCGGCAGCGTTTCGTTGACAACGGGACACAAGCTTGTATCGCGCTATCGTTTCACGATTAGTCGTCTACGCTCGTACTTCCGACTAGTTCGCTCAAGCCGCTGCCTTATTATTTCGATGAATCACCGTAAATATCACGTGATGTCTCGATCGTGCATTCGTCGTTTCCTCGTGCGCTCCAGTCAATGTCGCAACGCCGTAGAGGGAAGGAGCTCTAGTGGCTATCGCCTCGACAACGTTCTAATTTACGTCGCTTACGCCAGTCCGGAATTCACTGTCGCTAGGACAAAATCGTGATAACAAAAGTTTAGCATGCGATCGAGGATTACCGAGTGATATTTCGAGATGACAGAAGCGGAGACGCACGTTAACGTCCTCATCAACGCGTCCGTCGACGACACCGATCACAGCCGAGACGCGGCCAACAACACCGACGAGGAAAGACTTCTCAAACCGAGAAACAACTTTGCGTCGTACTCGAACAACGATGTCAGCGTCAGATTTAGAGTGAGCATTCATTGGAAAACTGGCGCTGATGGTTTTATAGTTTCGTGGACAATGCCTCGCGATTCCTTTGTCGTTCGATTCGAGCTCGATTTGGCCTTAGCCTCGTGCGCTATTTGCCAAACGTCAAAATCAGCTGATCCGAAAAAAAATGAATATTTTGTTATTGATTTTTTTTTTTTATTTTTTCAGGGATCCAACCGCGCCATTCGCACTTTCGACCATCTCATAGAGAGCATATCGAATAGACAGTCGAATAGGCTCAATGCGGTCATCGAGCCGGGAGCGACAAATTTTTTATCTACCAACTATGAGGTAAAAATGCTTGACGATGCAAAAATGAATAGACAATATTTGCTTCTTGACAAACCTTCCTGCGCTGTGTAAAAAGGTTTTTACATTTCACAAAAATTTGTCACGCGCAAAAATCCCAAAATCTTCAGATGTAAAATCGCTTGACGATACAAAAATGAGTAAAAGGTTTTATAAAAAGGTTTTTGCATTCAACAAAAATTTGTTACGCACAAAGAACCCAAATTCTTTTTCTTGTTAAATGTACAATTTTTTTTTAGCCAAAGATACAGTTTGTTGGGGAAAAAAAAGAAATGGTAAAATTACTGAGAAAAAAGGAATTTATCTCAAATGTAATAACCTCTTTTACCATGCAGAGATACATTATCAGTGTACACGACAAATTGGTCAACCGAGTTCTTAGCCCCCTACCATATCAGAACAGATAATGGGTTTATCGTCTCTGAGTACAGTTACGTAATCCTACAGCCCAGCCAATCTACAATTTACAAACAAAGTTTAATTGCAGAGTCTCGATTACGACCCCTGCGAGAATCACCTTCTGCAAGACGAGGAGAGAAAGAAGGGATACAAATACGTAGTAAGAAAAAACTTCGCAAGATGGTTCATATTCCTGCTGATAGGAATATTCACGGCCCTCATAGCCTGCTTTGTAGACATATCTATAGAGCAACTGTCCGATCTCAAATACGGAAATCTCAAAAAACGTATCCTTTGATTAAAATATATCGGACAAACATTTCCGCCTCCGTTGGTATCGTCCTTAAATTTCGTGTTCCAGTCGTCGACCGATGTGTGCTTAAAAATTGCCTGTGGTTGCCTTATATAGTGTGGCTCTTGTTGAACCTCGTGCCGGTTCTGATAGGCGCTGTTTTAGTTGCGTACGTCGAGCCGGTGGCCGCTGGCAGTGGAATACCTCAAGTAAAATGCTACCTCAACGGTATAAAAATGCCCAGAGTCGTCAGAATCAAAACCCTCGTTGTAAAAATTCTCGGAGTAATTTGCACCGTAGTCGGAGGATTAGCCGGAGGAAAGGTAAAGGCTTTGCTGTGAATTGAAATAGAAACTCGCGAACGAAAAGAAACCTAGGCGAGATTCAATAACGATCGATGATCCAAGGAAGGGCCGATGATCCACGCCGGAGCAGTCGTCGCGGCCGGAATATCGCAGGGGAAGAGCACGACCTTCGGGAGAGACTTCAAGGTATTCCGATACTTCAGAGAAGACCACGAGAAGAGGGACTTTGTATCGGGCGGAGCTGCCGCGGGTGTTTCGGCCGCTTTCGGAGCGCCGATAGGTCAGTTCCATACCCAAACAAAAAATTTTGGCAATATTCACTACAAAGATTCCCTATAAAAATGAGAGTTATTCGTGGTTTCGGAGCTATGTCTGGTGTATTTTTTCTCCCAGTTCAGTTTTTTTTTTTTTGCATAAAAACAAAGCGCCCTCTATGACGAGGCAAAACGAAAAAACCGTATCTTCATGATGCTAATTTAATTTTCTGTTTAAACAACAGGCGGAGTGCTCTTCAGTATAGAGGAGGGAACGAGTTTCTTCAATCAGAGTCTAACGTGGAGAACTTTTCTCGCCAGCATGATATCGACCTTCACGCTGAACATCGTACTGAGCGCTTATCACGGTCATCCGGGAGATCTCTCTTACCCGGGTCTGCTGAACCTGGGGAAGTTCGAGACTATCGCCTATCAGGTGTACGAGATCCCGTTGTTCATGTTAGTGGGAACTATCGGCGGTTTGCTGGGCGCTCTGTGGAACCACATAAACTACAAGATCACCTGTTTTCGTATGAGATACATAACACGTAACTGGATGAAGGTAGTCGAAGCCCTGTTGGTCGCGACGATGGCGGCTACGATGGGTTCGTTGATGATCTACTTCTTCAACGACTGCAAACCGCTGGGCCAGGATCCCACGAAGTTTCCGATAAGAATGTGGTGCGCGGAGGGAGAGTACAGCGCAGTCGCTGCACTCTGGTTCCAGACACCCGAGAGCACCGTGCGATCGCTCTTTCACGATCCCAACGGTAAATTGCGGACTCCTACATTTTTTTTTGGTGAAAATTACAGTAGAACCTCGATCATCGGAATCAATTGGGGTCGAGCCTAGTTCGGATTAACGATTTTTCGGGTAATGGAAATTTGAAGACGAAAAATAACGTACTTAGGGTAAAACACTAAAAAGGGAGCGAGCGATGTGCCGGTCCCGTTTCGAAAACATATCCAACTTTTTTGTTCACGGTAAGAACATTATGTTTCGTGGTGACGTTCGTCGAAGCCACAACACACTCATCTACGAAACTGTTATTTAATCGCAAATAAATTTCTACAATCACGGATATGAATATCCGTGGGCGCCGCCTGCAAACGTTGTAACATATAGACGCTCGATACAAGCATAATCGCGCTTGCAACAAAGTACACTGTAAGAAAAATTCGTATGAAATTTAATGTACCGGACAGTCGAGGTTCTACTGTAGAGGCGAATTTATTCGGACGTGGAAAAAAAAAACCTACAGTATTTGCTTTCAGGTTCCCACAACGATGTTACTCTGGCAGTCTTCGTTGTACTTTATTTTTTTCTCGCTGCCTCGACCTTCGGTTTATCGATGTCCAGCGGATTGTTCATTCCCTCGCTGTTGATCGGCTCGGCATGGGGCAGGCTCTTCGGCTCCGGGATATCGAAGATTGTCCCGTCTTGCGTAAGAACCGCCCAGTCATCGTCGAGAATGAAAACCAGGATCGCGAAGTTTACATTTAACTCTTTTGCAGACCTACTTCGAGCCCGGGAAGTACGCTCTACTCGGGGCGGCCGCGCAGCTCGGCGGAGTCGTCAGAATGACGATAAGCCTGACCGCTATTCTGATAGAAGCCACTCAGGGTATTTCCTTCGGTCTTCCGGTCATAACCGTTCTGATAATGGCAAAGTGGGTCGGGGATTTCTTCAACGAGGTTCGTCCAACCTCACGCGTGTTTCGAGCAGTCTGCGAAATTTTTCCTAATCTCTGCGAAACGTCCTCTTTTTTTCTCTCCAGGGTATCTACGACATACACACGCAAATGGCCGGAGTTCCCCTGCTTGCATGGGAAGCACCGCCTCTCTCGAACAACATATACGTAAGCGAGATAATGAGTTATCCGGTCGTGACGCTGAAAACCACAGATAACGTGGGACACATCGTGGAGCTGCTGAAGTGCGTTACTTTCAACGGGTTTCCCGTGGTCGATCCGCCGAGCACGGACCAGGTACGGCTCTTCCTTCCGAGAATGATCTCCAATCCCATCGGGTCGGATCTTCTAATACGATAATCGATTTCAGGACGAGATAAACTCGTACGGAAAATTCCGCGGGCTGATTCTCCGCTCCCAACTGATCGTTCTCATTAAGAATAAGATATTCAGTGACGAACTGTACAGCGAGGTCTGGGAGCCGAATCTCAGTGTGAAGATGTTCAGAAACGAATATCCGCGATATCCGACCATCGAACAGATTGATATTACGGAGGAGGAGAAAACCCTCACGATAGACCTCCGACCTTTCATGAACCCGTCGCCCTACACGGTGGTACATGTGAGTGCATTATTTACATTTTTTTTTGTTGAAAATGTTAAATAGTCTCCGTCGGTAACAAATCGATTTTTATGTCTTCTCCGACACCTTTAATGTTTCGGACGGAAACAAATTAGGATTTTGAAAGAATTACATTAGCAAGGAAAACTTTTTTTTTATATTGACGGTCTCGGAGAAAATAGGAAGTGGGATGTATTACCGACCGTGATATTTCATACAAACTTAACTGGACCGATTTTTCAATTTGCTCATATGCGGTTATTTGTTTTCTCACAGTCCACGACTCTTCCACGAGCATTCAGACTTTTCCGTGCGCTCGGGCTTCGTCACTTGCCGGTAGTGAACGACGAGAATGAGGTGAGATTATATTTTTCCTACTTGTCCAATTAACGCGATAAATTAACATTTTAACGAATATTCCAGGTAATCGGCATGATAACTCGAAAGGACGTTGCCAGATACAGAATATGGAAGCACAGAGGCAGAATGGGCCTCGATGAGCTTTTGATAACTAACAAAGTATGAAAGAGTTACCAGAGAGAATTTAGCTTAAATTAAAAAATTTTATTACATCACTATTATCTAGTTGTGTATAAAAACGAGGATTAGGATTTGAGATATTTATATATTTTTTAAGTCTATTCGAGGCTATCCACTGTAAGTCTATCGTATAAGCTCCTGACTGCCCTAAGATATTATTTATACAAGAGAAGAAGTTCAGAATAAAGTGAAGACGAGTGCGTTTATTTCTGCGTCGACTCAATTATTGACGAACAACTCCCATCCCAGCCAGGACCAGAGTTTGAAGAACAGGTACACAGGCACGATTACCACTGCCAGGAGGAAGTAATATTCGTACGTTGAAATATACATCTTTTCTGCGAACATCCTGCATCAGCTGGAGCTTTTCCCACGATACATTGCTCTGTGGAGTGCTTTGCCCGATAAACAGCAATTTCAGTTATCACCTAGCATCTGAAATGTGGAAAATATTCTCTGAAGATGAATTACCTCCATCCTCATTTATAATGAGACATTTATATAATCTATCGACTACACGATATCCTAAACGATTCCCAGATAAAAAATAATCATATAGAATATCGTATAGAATATCCTAGACAATTCCTGGATCAAAAAATCATGTAAAAGCTATCGATAAGTTTATCGTCCATGGCTTGAAGAACAGGTACGCAGAAAAAATTACTGGCACCAGAAGGGAGTAATATGTGTATCATGAAATATGCATCTTTTCTGTAAATGTCCTGCATCAGTTAAGGCTTCTCCTGCGATACATTGCTCTATGGGGTGCATTGCTTGATAAACTGCAGTTTTAGTTATCGCCTAGCATCTGAAATGTAGAAAATATTCTCTGAACCTGAATTCCCTCCAGTCTCATTTGTCAACCCGATAAATTCTAAACAATTGCCGGATAAAAAAAGAATCGTGTAAAATCATCAGTTAATCGTCCGGTGAAAAAGTAGCGGCGAAAAAGTCGTGCTAGCCAGCGAGTGAAATTCGTACGTGAATCACGTCGGCAATCAATCCCGCGCCTCTCTATTTCGGGAGTGAATCACCTTGACGCGGGGTATACGTGCCCCACGGAAGAGGCGACAACGGCTATCTCTTTCTAATCTCCAATAAACCAGGTCCTTAGAATTTTTTCGCTAAACTGTACCAGTGTTAAAGAGTTGGACGGGCCAAAAAGTCTTACGTCCGTGTTCAAAAAAGGGTCTCTCTCTGTGGAACCGTTCACCCGTGCAATCGCTATTATCCTCCGTTCGAGCGATATTCCTCGTATCTCGGTGCGTCAGCTCGGCGATTTGATTGTTTGGTTATTGTCTCGAAAACTAACCGCCGATATCGACTTGGTCAACGAGTGTATCTTGGTTCGCACGTGATTCGCAATTCCTACGACATCACGGGGACAAGAGTCCGCCATTGTTGTGATTGGTTTGGTCCGGCGTGAATTGCGCGCGCAGCGCGTTGGCGCATGCGCGTCGCGTACGCGTCGAGGCGGGAATATTCGAGTGCTCTTAACCGTGAGACGATGACGAGTTCGACGAAAAACTGGGATCCCTGGGAGGAACCCGGATCGCCCGAGTGACGAATGATTATTTGATAATCAATGAACGTTTTAATGACCGAGCTGCCAATTTGGGGAGAATGAACGGACAGAGCAGGTGGACGAAAAGCAAAGATTCGCAGCAATCGACGAGGCGCAGCAACGGTTCGCCGGTGGAGAGGAAGAAAGGAACGAGACGACCACTGCCGAGACCTCACGAGACCGAGGAGGAGGCGATAATAAGGAGATTCCACGATGCTCAGAGAATGGCGAGATTCAGAGCGAAGAAAAAAAAAGCAATGGAGGAGGCGAGAGCCCTGGAAGCATCGAAACTATCGGAGATAGCTATGATCACCGAACTGAGAAGGAGGAACGTAGTTTTTCACATAACGAGTCCGGCTGTAAGCAATAAAAATAACGCGCCATTGAAATCCAATCAGATTATACCGGAGACTGCAGCCGCTGCGCTTCCAGCCGTTTCTGGTCAGAGCAAGTATTCTCAGCTCTTGTCGGTCATAGAGGAACTCGGAAAGGACATTAGATTGACTTATGCGGGAAGCAGAAGCTCCGTCGAGAGACTTAAAATGGGCATCGTGCAAGCTAGAACTCTAGTCAGGGATTGCCTTCTAGAGACCGAATTTAATTCGAGACAATAATCAATGTATCCCCCCCTCCTAGTAAAGACTTCGGACACGTACTTCTAACGTTTACGATTAAATAGTAAAGCCATCGTAGCCGCGAGAGAGGTTATAGTCCACAAGTACAAATTATACAGGTAGTTTAAAAATCTGCAGTCTGTGCAGCTCGATGTGCTCAATTAAATATGATATATATACGAATAATGTACAGACTATCGGACAGGTTAAATGCAAAAGGCGAATACAAAGATTATGACGCAACAGTGACCTCGAGTTCGATCTGAGAACTCACATTGTACATCTTTAGGGTAATATACATGCTCTGATTATTGTATCAAATATACACGAACAGTTTACCAGCGACGCGCTCGCTGTGTGAATTCATTAATCAATACCCCTTCCCCGTGTGAAAAGAAAAAAATTAGAGGTAAGGGGGCGAACGATTTTACCGCGTCTAATGGAGGATCGAGGAAGCTTCTTACGTGGGAGATGCTTTAGTTGGAACGGGCAGGAATGTCGCGAGGCTCTGTGTGCGTGGCGGGGGAAAAAACGGACGGCAATTATATACGGCATTGTGCTCAAGACAAGGAAACCGAGGGCCGAGGGGTCTGCACCTGTCCGTCGTGAAACAGCCGTGAAGTTGCCGTCACGGGCCGCGAAGGCGCTCGCAAGGAAGGGGTTATGGTCAATAAACGCGACCACGTCACACGGAGCAGCCTATCGGCTACCCCGCTCTGCCCCTTAAAGTGGCTCTCGCCGAACGAAAATCTTACATGTCGGCCGATATCACCGTTGTGCGTTTGTCTGCTGAATAACTCGGGACATACCGGACCGTTCGCGTCGGGGCTGACGTCCACGGATCCGACACGCTGCGAGGATTCTGCGAATGTGAAATGGTACGAATCGGCTTTAATATTAACACGACATCGCTCACTGTCTTAGCTTTCGGTGAATTGACCAAATTGCGTCGGCCATTGTTGTGATTGGCGAAACACGGACGGCCTGGAGAAGACGGCGTTCTTACGTCGCCGGCGCATGCGCTCGAGAAAACGTGGAGTTCTATTTCGTTATTCAAAAAATTCTGAACGTGATCGTGTACGGAATTTATCGAATATCGTACGATTTGCTTACGATTACATTGTTCTAAATCGTCGGGATTGTTTATGTCGATAAAAAGGCAGGTTCTGTTGACCCTTTGATGCCGAGTGTATTAGTTTTGCCACGTTTGTGAAACAGCTGTATTTAAAAATATCTTTATTCATTTATTTTATTCGCAAAATTCCGGTAATGTTTGACGAATAAGTGCTCATAAAAAAATTAAGTTTTTTAAACATAACTTCATAATACATTTTTTGTTTAAGTGTTAATAATTAAAAAGTGAATTTTTCGATTATTTGGATTCAGAAAGGTGTTCAGCAGTACGGAAAAATTATTATTTTTAACAGAAAAAGATTTCGGGTTTAAAGGGTCAACTTAAACAGAAATGTTAAATTTTTTTATTTGCAACTCATAAAAATATATTTAAAAAATGTTATTCCAAAAATTCAAAAAATATTTGACGTACAAGTATGCATAAAAAAAAAGTTTTCCGAAAATAATTTCATCATACTTTTTTTAAATTATTTCCGTGGAAAAAATGAAAAAGTGAATTTCTCAAATATTTTTTATCACAAAGGTGTTCAACAGTTCAGAAAAATTATAATTTTCGTCAGAAAAGAGATTTCGGATTTAAAGGGTCAACTTAAACAGAACTGCTTAATTTTTCTTTAATTCATAGTTCATTGTTCCCACTCCAATTTGTTTAATTGCCTTAACTATTCTTGCAGTGCATATAGCCAGTCTTGAAGACACCTCTGGACCGCCCAAGGCAGCGAGGAGATAAAATCGTTCCGGCCAGGCCGCGTTCGTATGGTCGAAAAAAATTTAAGAAGAATTTACAACCACAAATCCGTCTAAGATGAGAGGCCTTGGAGGTAGCAGCTTCGGTGCTCCGTGCCTCAGCGTGTTATGCCAAGGGTCAAGAAGAAATCTTACCTGCAGAAGGTAAAGGAAATGCGAGATTACCGAAGACAAAAACTAATGTCTGAAACAGCGGAGGAACGAGCTTTGAGACTGTACACGGCAGCGGAGAGAATGAAGAACGTCCGAGCGAAGGAAACGGAGGAGCAAGCTGCGCTCAGGAGGATGCAGGAGGCCCAGCGAATGGCGAGGCACAGAGCAAAGAAAAAGCGTTGCCTGGACGAGAATCTCGCCAGGGAGATATCGAAGATAGCGGAGCTCTCGAAGATGCCGGACGCGGCGACGATAGCGCAGATGTCCGAGATGAACATGAACAAGATATCGGCCGAGCTGAAGCAGATGATGGAGCGTGGCAAAGTGCCGGAGCACATAGTTCAGATGGCGCAGTTGGCCGAATTCAGCAAGATGACGGAGCTGAACAAGATGAGCCAGGACATGGCGAAGCGTTACGAGATGGAAAAAATGGCGGAGTACGCGAAGAACACCGAGTACATGAAGATGCAGGAAATCGCAAAGATGTCCGAAATCGCGAAGATGAACGAGATGGTGAAACTCTCGGAAATCGCCAAGTACAACGACATCAACAAGATGAATGAGATCGCGAAGATGAACGAGATGATGAAGATGTCGCAGATGGCGAAGATCAACGAGGTGCAGAGGATGAACGAGATAGCTAAGCTCAACGAGATGGTGAAAATGACGGAAATGGCCAAGTACAACTCCGACATAGCGCATATAAACGAGATGGCGAAGGAAATCGCGAAGATGAACGAAAAAACGAAAATGAACGAGATGATAAAAATGGCAAATATGCAGAACGACATTACGAAGATGCCGGAGTACTCGAAGATGGCGGAAATGGCTAAATTGACCGAACTGGCCAAACTTAACGAGATCACTATCACGAAACTGAACGATCCCCCTCCGCCCCCTCCGCCGCCACCCAAGGTCCAGGAAATACCGAGGATCCCCGAACCAGTCATCACCGTGCCAAATCCGAGGAATCTGCAGAACGTGCAAACCGTGCAAACGGCACAGGCGAGCCCCTCGAGCACCATCAATTTTCCCTCCGTGCCTGGTCAAGGAAAATACGCCCAGCTGCTGGTCATCATCGAGGAACTCGGCAGGGACATACGCCTCTCTTACGCCGGCAGCCGCAGCGCCGCCGAACGTCTCAAGATGGGAATTCAACACGCCAGGATTCTCGTCCGAGAGTGTCTTCTCGAAACCGAGCACAACGCTCGGCAATGATCTGTCGATATTATAAAAATCCTAGCTACTTAGACTTATCGTCGCTACACGTAGCCGATTATTTTCACACACGAAAAACTCAAACATACGCCAGGGTGTACGAAAATTATTTGAAATCATTTAGAGCTCTGTAAGATTTTCATAGAGGTTCAACTTTATTGCACGAGTGGATACGAGCTGGAATTATTGACTCGATAATTAATTTTTTTAACGAGAATCTTTGCGTGGAACGCTCGAAGTTCATATTCTACCGTACTTATTTTTGGAGGAGAAATGAAAGCACTTTTTTTTTACAATGGCGATATGGGATTAGCGATTACTGCTTTGTGGAACACTATTGTATCTTCCAATGAAGTTTGCACTGTTACGATTGATATTTAAAACAAAAAATAATGAAGAATCAAGAAGGTTGTAATACTAGCACACCCGCCGAGCACCTTTGTCGATGTCTCCAGGATCGATCCTCCGCGATTTTAGACTGTAAAGTTTCGTCACTGTCGAGAACTTTAGGACACTAAGCTGAGGAAGACATAGACCTGATTTTTTTTTCTACAACTTTGTCTCTACCCAAGGCAAATAGCCGAAGGAGATGTTTTTTTTCTTCAAATATTAAAATATTGTTAAACGACACTACAAGTAATTTGTTCGGTATTCAGCAATTATCTGAGCAGGCACAATATTATTATTATTATTATTATTATTATCATCATTTACCAGTGTACCTAGTTGATTATTATATCTACGAAAAAATAATCGATCGGACGAGAATAGATGCGTAGCTAAATAAAGTACCGGTTTTCTAATCCAATAGTCCAATAATTAATTCCCTCAGGATCGTCCAGAAGCAGGCGAGCAGCTGGCCTGCATTTTTATCCTACAATTTATCTCTCCCAAGGCAAATCGTCGAACGAGATGGTTTTTTTTTTATTTTCTTCAAATAATAAAATATTGTGAAACGAGGCTAAAATTATTTTTCTGTATTCAGTAAACATCTGAGCAGGCACAATATTATTATTATTATCATTTACCAGTGCATCTAGTTGATTATTATATATACGAAAAAATAATGGATCAAACGAGAATCTTAGCTAAATAAAGTACCGGTTTTCTAATCCAATAGTCCAATAATTGATTCCCTCAGGATGGTCCGAAAAGCAGGCTGCGCCCTGCCGGCTTGCAGGAACGCGCCGGTAAGAACCGGAATATCGACTCGACCGATTTAGTTCTCGGGACTCTCGTCGGCGCGCGCATCGACGAAGGTTCCCACGTTCCCACCCGCGCGACCAACATAACCTATTTATTTTCAAAAACCCTCGGACGCTTCGCTCCGACTCTGTGATACATACACCTCGCTTAGCAAATAAACGGTAAGTTTTTTTGATTTCGCAATCATTACAATTAATATCTACGTACGAATAAGCGGTGCCCTCGAATATCATTTGATATGCACGTGTCCGAGCGAAACACCAAAAAATTGTACGGATGGCTTGCAGAAGGAGTAAACAAACAAACCGACGTCCCTCGATTGTCGAGATATTTAAGTGAATAGAGACGGGCGGAAGATGGAGGCCGAACGAGGAAGCACGGACGTCGGGACGAAGCTCTCGGAGCCGCTGATAACAGTTCCGAAGCCGAGAGCCTTCCAGCCCGCGGCTCAGCTCACTCAGACCCCCGGACAATCCAAGTACATTCAGCTGCTCGGCGTCATAGAGGAGTTGGGAAGGGACATCCGACCTACCTACGCCGGCAGCAGGAGTTCCTCGGAGAGGATAAAGCGTGGAATCGTCCACGCCAGAATTCTAGTCAGAGAGTGCCTGGTCGAGACCGAGAAGAGCGCTCGCCAATGAGAACTCGGTTTTCGATCTCCAAACTCAAAGAATAAGAACCAAAGTTTTTCCCATGAAAAAAAAAAATGGGATGAAAACATATCTGCGAACCAAGGCCTACCTCATTCTAGTGAAAGATACTTAAATGATAATTATAGGAATAATCTGATGGGCCATTTATACGAGAAAGTAATTTTTTTTTCTGGCCTGATAAGCACTCAAAGATATTTTTACAAGTATTTATAGCGATTTAATTGTAAACTGTGTGCGTATGCGTCGGTAATTTATTGTTAATCTAAGCTCGGAGAGAGAGACCAAATGGATTTTTAGCTGTTAAGTACAAAAAAAAAGAAAAATGCCTTATCTAACTATTTCTATTCCAAAGTCGTTGAGAAGAGAGTACAAATATTATTGCCCCGTGAGACTTGAAAGACCATTATTTTGTAACGAACAATAGATTAAGTAGAATTTTAAATTCTGGCTCTGGGAATAAATAATTCCCGATATTACGGATTAACGATAACAAGTCACGACAAGTCACAACCTTGCATAATCCGACCAAAAAAAGCTAGTATAACGTTTGTATGTTCCTGACAATATTTTTAATCTAACGCAGAGTTTTACTCGTCAATTTGTACATAAACAATCGAGCACTACTGCAAAGTTATTAGAGAGATAATTGGAAGACAATGACGATGACAAGAGCGAACCACAGTATTTTCTAACAAATCCGTATACGATTTTGTACGCACGTGGCGTTAATATATGCATTGTAATGCTCATAGTTTGAATAAATGAAATTACACGTAAGTTTCATTTCAAATGAGATTACACGTTGTTCACCGTTTGGCCGACGAAGGGTAGAATATTAAACTCTGGGGCTGGGAATGAATAATTCGCGATATTACGGATTAACGATAACAAGTCACAATCGGTAGAATTATAAACTCTGGCTCTGGTAACAAATAATTCCCGATATTGTGGATTAACGATAACAACTTACAACCTTGCAAAGTCCGACCAAAAAAGCGAGTATAACGATTGTATGTTCCTGAGTATATTTTTAATATAACACGGAGTTTTACTCGTCAATCTGTACCTAAATAATCGAGCACAACTCAAGTTATTAGAGTTAGAGCAAGTTATTACAGTGATAATTGAAAGACGAAAACGATGACAAGAGTGAACCACACTATTTTCTAGCAAATCCGTGTATCCGCAAACGACCGTGGCGATTTTGTACGTTCGTGCCGTTAATGTGTACATTGTAATGCTCACAGTTTAAATAATAAAAAAGAATTACTTACACATGAAGAGCTGTTTACCGTTCCAACGAATCCGCCCGTCCATCTTGTTGATTCTGAAACAGAAACACGATTAATAATCTCCTTCGATTTATGTTGCAGACAAAATGTTTACAACTTTGGACACATTCGACACGGCGTATTCGGCAGATTCCGTGGAATGGTGTCCGGCCGAAGGATTCGAAGATCTGCTGGCTTGCGGAACTTACCAGCTGGTCCCCGGCGAGGAGGACGGAAGCCTCGCGCCTTCCGTCAATGCACAGAAACGCCTCGGCCGAATTCATCTGCTTCGAACGATCCGCAACGGGACGCTTCACTTGTTACACACACTGAACACCGCCGCAGTCTTAGACATGAAATGGGCACACGCGAACATTCGCGGCGACGTCTTGCTCGGCGTCGTTAATTCGATCGGTTATCTGCAGGTCTACAGGCTGGAGAGAGAAAACGAGCCGGCTCTGGTGTTAATTTCGGAGACGAGAATACGCGAAGGGCAGGAAGAAATCCTGGCTCTGTCCCTCGACTGGAACACGGGTAGATCGTCCGGCGAGTCGGTGAACGAAGCGCAGATCACCGTCAGCGACTCGAAGGGCTCCGTGTCGTTGTACAAATTCGCCGGGGACAAGCTCGAGCTTGTGGCAGCGAAGAAACTGCACGACTTCGAAGCTTGGATAACAGCCTTTGACTATTGGAATCCAAACACTATCTATTCAGGTGCCAAACTAAACTACTTGATTAAAGTCGTCGGCTATGTAGGAAACAATTATGAAAAACGATGAATAACAATATTTACTTCACTCCGAGGGAAAATGGAAGTTTTATGCACGTTTCGCCTAAAACTCCCATTTTCACACCTTGTGAAGTAAAATGTTGTACACTACTCGTACAAAAACTTTTTCTTAACTCGTGCGATTGCAACAGTCCCCAGAAAAAGTTTTATCGCACTAGTATCGTAGTCTGCTATTATCGCACTAGTATTGTAATTTACTATTTCGCAGGCGGCGACGATTGCAAGTTTCACCGACTGGACGCAAGAATGGGTTTGGAGCCCGTGGGAGTGAACAGACTCCACGGTGCAGGACTAACGAGTATGCATTCAAACGCCGCAAGGGAGTTCTCATTGGCTACTGGAAGGTACGCGACTTTTCCGTTGCAAAATGAACCACGTGATCTAAATGCCTATATATATATATTTGCAGCTATGACGAGACGATGAGACTCTGGGACACGAGAAATTTTCGAACTCCCCTGTCTGAAACGAATCTTGGAGACGGCATATGGAGACTGAAGTGGGATCCTTTTAATCGCCAATATCTGCTGGCAGCGTGTATGTACGGAGGATTTCGAGTGATAGAATGCACCGATGAAACTAAACCCCGAATCGTCGAGGAGTACAACGAGCACGAGAGTATAGCTTATGGCTGTGATTGGTCGTTCCTAACCGACTCTGTTATTACGTCGAGAATACTAGAAAAAGCTTCGAAAAATGTTGCCCTGGTCGCCACGTGTTCCTTCTACGATCACACATTGAAACTGTCCAGTCTGGGCCTTACGAGTTGTTAATTTTCATTCGATAAATACAGATAAAGTAATTTATTTACCAAACGGCTTTTTCTTCCACCGACAGAGCCGACCGAGTGGCGCGAACTCTCGACTCATCGAGAATACTAAAAAAAAACTTCAAAGTTAGGCTCGCGCAGATATTTTCAGGGTCGTGAAAAACGTTGCTCCAGTGGCTACGCGTTTTTTCTACGATCAGACACTAAAATTCAGATAAAATAATTTACCGGCTATTCCTTCCACCGATGAGAGACAAAGGGGAGCCGACCGAGCGGCGCGAACTCGCGACGGTTCGAACCCACGGCGCTTCCAGCGGCGCCCGCCAGAGTGCGCGCGCGTCGAAATTAACAAGCCGCCGTGCGGCGTCGTCGGGTCCGTCTCGTCTCTCGTTCGCTCAGTCGCTCTCTCCGCGAGTAAAGCGTGCATCGTTACTGTGAGTGTCGCAGAGTGATTTTTCGTGATCAATCGCGGTAAGTAAATATATTTTGTGGATGTTAATTGTTTTTTATGGTGTCTCAAACTGTGAACATTCTCGACGACGATCGAACGCTCGTGCGAATCACTCGCTGCAGCGACCAGCCGGGCATTTTTTCCCTAACGAAAAGAATAAACCGCAGCGATGTGCAGGATTTACATCAGCTGTGTATCGTCCGGCTTTTATTCGTCCTGGCAGCGGCGCAGCGTGACCCAGAAAAATGAGCTTTCGGGCCCCAGGATACAGGAAAATAATATCGCACGAGCCCGCTGGCTATCGTCACGGTCACGCGAGCGAGAAAAAAATCTTCGATCGAATTAATCGAGTTTGGCGGAGGCCAAGGTTATTGGCTCGGGGCTGCTCCGCTCGCCGCTGCGCTAGTATAAGTTCGTCCACTTCCACGGTATTAGAGCGGGCTCCTGTAAAACGCACCTCGGGGCGGGACTGGCTGTCCTCGATGTTCGATCAGCCACACTTTGGGAGGGTATTTAATCGAATTTTAAGGCAACCTATGCACACATAGCCGGTTTCGTGGCCCGGCCCGAAGATCTCTCGCGCTTTACTCTCGTTAGGCGTGAATAAACCTGCGGTTCGTTACTCTCCGGCCTGGCGGATCGTCCAGCGCGGTCTCGTTCCCTCGTCCGTGAGGCTGTGTTAGTCCTCCGCAACTTCACGGCGGGAATTCCATCGTAATTCCCACCGGAGCCGAGCGACGTAAACCGTCGGGACTTTGACTCTAATTGATTTTGATTCACTCGTCTGCCGGTGGCAACTTATTGGTTAGTCGCCGGAGATGGAAGGAAATAATTCATCCGACGTCCAATTCAATTTCGTTCGAGCTGCGGCGGTACTCCCGAGGCGCGGACGTAGAGACGGTTGGTGATTGAAACGGGGAAAGGGCCGACCCGCCAAAAGGCACCTTTTCTCGGGTTTCTGTTTCGCCTGTCTCGTTACCGATCGTGCGAGACTCGCACGGCGCGCTCTTCCGCCTCGAAAATAATCGGGCTCGATCATCAACCGAACAAGCAGCTTGCGTCATCTTTTTTTTTTTACAAAGATACATCGAGGCAGGTGGATCACCTTGGGAATAAAGGAATCTCTCTCGCCGCCTCCGCGCTCGTGACACGAATCTCCTTTCGTCTAACTCGAGGCTCGCATGCGATAATAAAAGCGGGCCAGCGCGCGAGATCGATGCTAACGCGGTGCAAAGGGGTTGACCCGCTGAGTTCGATCGGACACAAAGGTTTTTTTTTTTTCTCTTTATTCGCTTTTTTTATTACGAGTAAAATCGATTAAAAGTCCGCGGAGCAGGCGGTCCCTAATCGGCCGGCGGTGCTGTCGTTTAGCGTCTTGAGTGCCTCTTTAATCGGGCGCTTTAAAGCTATTTTAGTATCGATATAACCTGCGCTCTGGGAGAGCGCGGACCGCAATTACCGTGACGCCAGGCACCGTGCGTTGCCGTGAAAATGAAAAGCGTACGACGGTGTATTGTTATCGGCCCGACGTTACCCGCTCGGCCCGGGACTTCTTTTTTCTCTCCGATCTCTGTTATTGTAGTCGCGGGTCTTTCAATTATTCACCCGATGGATACTCGATCGTCGAACGATATCCCGCGTTTCTCTAACTGTTTCTCGTTAGTTCCGTAACCGTCCCGCCTCGTTGTTTTCTTATCTTGTTATAAATTATTTTACCTCGACTACGAGCGGCGTCCGGACATCGTTAAAATGGATTTGCAACCGGAGACTCGTTTTCCACGGTGCGCGGAACCTTTTTCGTTCTTCTTTTTTCCTCTTAATTTTTTTTTCTTCTTCGCCTCTCTGTACCGTACAGTTTAATTCAGTTGTTCAATTATTCACAATTCTCAGGGAATATTACCGCTCCCTCCGAGTGTATCCTTCGCTGGGACCAGACGCGGGGGAGGGAGCCGACCTCGCGCTCTTGAATAATCCAATGTAACTGGGACGCCCGGTGCATCATTTACGAGCTGACATTTAGGCGTGTTCCTTCCTCCGCGCCCGATAATTCGGCGACCGTGGCAACCGTCGTTGTATCTGGAGCGTGGCGACCTACCGATCGCTTTTTAAACCTGCATACGTGTCATGCCACTTGGCTCGGAACGCTTTTGCACCTCGCCGAAGAAAAATCACTTTGGAACGGTCTCGAGCCAAAGATTCATTTTTTATTATCTTCTTTATTTTTATTATTTTTAATAGTCTTCGCTACAGTCGGGACACCTCGACCAAATCCGGCCGGTGATACGAATTGAATATAGAAGAACTGTGTATTCGGAAGAGGTCTTCCGACTGTAGCGGAAACGACTAATAAATTAATATCAATCGTAAAAAAACTATGTTAATTATTATTACTGTATTAATTAATTATTGTTATGCAATTAATTATTTCATCCTCTTTGAAGTTATTTTTTTACGTTTATTAATCGGTTTATCATTTATCGTCGGTCTGTTTTACAAATATTTCTTTAATAAGGAGTTAATTTTTTTTTATGCGTTTTGAAGTCTACTGTACAGATTTTTTTTATTATTTTTTTTTTTAAGAGACTAGAAGCATCCGGGACTGCTTTGGTGAGTCGTCGCTCAGACGGTGATTACGAGAGAACTCGTGGATCGTGGCGCACACATTTAACGTCACGTGTGCCTCGGACCTTTTTTCTTTCTTTATTTCTTCTTTCTTCTTTAATTTTTTATGTTCTTTCTTTTTTTTTCATTTTTTATATTCTTAATTTATTTTTCTCCACATCGCTCACACGTCGACATTTCTCTCGCTGCCCACTTAACCAGTGACTCGCTCTATTATTCAGCGCGCTGTGAACAACGCGTGTGGCACAGGCCACGCTCGCTGCGGGCTTTTTTTCTCACACGTGTATTCACACAGCGAGTTCGTTTGACAGATAATAATGTAAAAGAAATTGTCCGCCGGGTCTCGATGGCGATTCCGGTCACGTCACCGATCGGGAAAACTATTTGCCGTAAGCCTCTTACCTCGTCTCCGAGGTACTCTTCGATATTTCCTCTTTCTCTTTCATAATCCTTCCGGCCTAAAACCTCCCCCCCCCCCCCCCCCCCCCGCCCGGCGACTTTGCGATACTTTTGAAAATAGCCTCGACAACTAGCGCGGACTTTCATCCGACCGAGCTTTTCTCGTCATACTTTCAGTACGGGTCTTCCGATAACCTTTTTTTCTTCTTTTTTTTTTTTCTTTCTGTTTTCGAAGCATTATTCCGTCGTTCGACGACCGAGCGGATGAAGCTCGTTCGACCTCCTATATTTTCACTGCCGCTTGGCTGATCAACCCAGAGCTCAACGGAGTCGCTTCTTTTTCGAGATAAAACGAAAAAAAAAAAAAAAAATTCGAGTATGGAAAAAAAAAATCTCACGCTCTATCGGGAGTTGGGAATGAATTTGCTGAACGGTGGAAGCTACCGAGGCGGGCGTCTGAGAGCCCATTGTACCATCGACACTCCTTGGTCCTTCTCCTCTCATTGTTATTAGCTCGACTAATTACGTATAACGGCAATTGAACTCTGCCCCTCCCCCCCCCCCCCCTTCTTCCTTCGTGAACGAATTATCGGATTCCGTTAGACGGCAGAGTGTTAGTCTCGTGGATAGTCGAGACACCTTTGCCACCTTCGTCATTATCTTCAATCGACGCCCCCGCGATTCGATATACCACTATCCCCGATGAATTATCAATTAATACTGACGCGTCGCTATCGAGTAGGCGCGAGCCCGCGTGAATTCACCGCAACCGGTAAACACGCTAGCGAGCTTTAAGGATGATGCCTCGGGCGATAAATAACGAAACGCTCTTCCATCAAGTGGCATATTAACAATTGTAGGAGTCCGATAGGAGGGATAATTTTTAAATTATTCTAATTAATAAAGTTATTGAAAGAAATTGTGAAAATCATTAAAAGAAATTATGAAAATTATTACAATCGGTTATTGATATTATTACAAGCGATTATGAAAATGACCAAAAGAAATGATAAAAACTAGAACGACAGATTATAAAACGAAGTTTTACTGAAAAAATTAAGATCCTTCTATAATTTTCAATAGGCGTACGAGGTAATTTTTCTATTTTGCGAGAACATCCTTACAAGTAATCAACCGTGGTGGATTTCCGATCAAAGTTTTTTTTTATTACCGCGAAAGATAAATGAAGCACGTGCCTCTCCCTAAAATCGATAAACTCCCCCCCCCCCCCCCCCCCCTTTAAGCCGACGCTAGAGCTTGAATCGGGCAACAGCATTGAATGCGTCAATGACTGGTACATCCAACCCCGTGCCAGTGGCATTGTCCCCTGAAAAGCCCAGCGAGGAATATGCATCGTCGTCGCGGAACCGCCCAAGCACACACGCACTTGGAATATTAAAAAAACACAGTCTTGTTCTCCACGTTGCAGTCGTCTGCCGTTTGCCACTGGGAACCCGGAGCACGGGCGCCGGCTATGAAATAACGAATAACGGTAACGCGTACGAGCACCCCGCCTCACCGCCGCCCCGCTAGTGTTTGTTTGTCCGTCCGCCCAAACGATTCTACATACGCACACATACCGAGTTTCCCTTTTGTGAATTCCGCGACAAATGTTTTATCCGCGAATTTCACTTGGGACTTCTGCCATTGTGCTCCGGTCCGCTACTGGCTTTGTCACGCATCGCCGGACTAGTGTTTTCCCCAGCCGCTCGTTACCGTTTCAACAAAAAAAAAAAAGCGCGGCAATAGAGAAATAAAAAATAGTAAGTGAAAATATAGTGAGTTAAAATGTTTGTCCAAAATTTTGGTCGAAGATTTGAGAGTAAAGCAAAGTCGAGCGATTTTTCTGTTACAGAAACACAATACGATAATGGTTGGACGGCAGTCACGTCGCATTCGTGCCGGTCGCACACTCGTGAAATGAAGACGGATTAGAGTCTAACTGCATAATGACGCCGGTGCATAACCGGAACGAGGGAACGCTCAGACGACGAGCAGCGTAGAGACTCGACGACTCTCCAGTCACTTCGTTTTACACGTTATGCTCTTTCTATCAGAAAAACTTTTCGATATAAAGAGTTCCCAAGAAGTGGAGCATTCCGCAGTCTTGATTAGACGAAATTACTGGCCGAGGAGGCCAACGAGTTCGCCCCAGTTCCTCGACCGCCAGCAGAGAACATTATTCCATCAAACCTACCGATCATCCTGCACCAACTTGCCGCACCGCGGGCCATCCAAACTCCGGCAAACCTTGAACTACGTCGATCAAACGGATCTGAGCAAAGAAAACAGAAACTCTCGATATACCAAACACAAATAGCATATCAGTAGTCTGCCAGCTATAAATTGGCTACCCACCCAAAGAGGAGGTCGCTGGAGGAGTTTCCGAGGTTTAATTCTCGTTAAGTTCCGTGTATATACCGAAGCTCCCGTTAGCTCTGGAATAAACATCTGCACACAACAATTTTCGAAGACAAACAGGAGCATAAACTGAGGCCGCTCTGAAAGCGTGTAAGCTCTTTGGGGCGACCAAAGTTACAACGGCGTTGCAGCCCATCGGTGCGTTAGGAAAGTGCCGAACCGAGCACACCGAGAGTTTCGGAACAGTTTCGTGGAGCCTCGACAAATCCGACTTGAACGAAGCTCCTCGAATGCGTAGGGTGCGGCAGAGTTCCTCTCGCCCGGACCCCCCCCCCCCCCCCCCCCCCCACCGACAATGCTGGCAGCATCAATGCACCATGCGTGTGTTGAGCCACGTACAACTTTTATAGCTCGGCTATGTGGTGACCAGAGCAGGTGCGGGCGAGGCGCATCACGTACTGGAAGACTATGTACGGAGGCCAGCCGTATAGAGAGTCTTCGCTGAGTGCATCAGACACTACGGGGGAGTGGCCCGTGCTACTGCGTACAAACAACCGCTATAGTGCATAAAAGTTGTTCGGGATGTACGTACGCGCACTACATCGCCGCTACGTTACCGTCGGGGTAGAAGAATAACGACGTGTCGAGCACAATGAGAGAGCAGACTGGATAAGTGTCTTCTCGTCTCCTTCCCTTCGACACTGATATTCAACCTGATACCCCAGCCCCAAGCCCCCCCCCCCCCCCGTACCCACTCTGGCGGATGACGTCATTGCGGGACTACTCTTATATCCGAGTAGTCCGTTTTCCAACCCTTCGGTATTGTCAAGAGGAAAAACTCTGGGACATTACTCGTACCCGCCGTTAATAATTCGGCAATATCGCGGCGAGGTGTTGTATATCACCCGGAGGGAAAGCTAAGGAGGACCTAGAGGGTGAGCGAGTGCCGACCACCCAGGGGAAAACCTTAAGGCGACGTGAAACCCACCCCCTGCCCTACCGAGACTCAGTCGGTAACAAAAACTGTAATCCATTAGTTTCAATGGCTCCCAACTTTTACGGGGAAAAACAGATCTATAAATCGTTCTGGGAACTTTGTCTGGACCGGTTGAAGCGGTGAGATGAGACTGTCGATTTGTTTCCATGTAGGTAAGAAGATAAGTCGAGGGTCATCTTGATATCACCGATCGATTCTTTGAAATCAGCCTGGCTGGTATTCGGAAATTCTTTCCTATTGGGGCTCCGGATGTTCCCGGGGAGACACGCGTTCCCGCTGAGGATGTGTGTCGTCCGGATGTGCACCGGGAGGCACGTGCCTCGTCTCGTGTACCCGATTAAATTGAACGGCGATACCGACGAATATGAGGGTAAGAGAAGAGCCGTGGCACACAGAGCGTTGGAACGCGGCGATCCGCATCCAAACTCTCGGACACGTTCCTGCACTCGTTCTTTGTCATGGGAGCGTTGGCACGAAGACGGGAAACTCCGGGTCGTCGAATCAAATATCAAGTGGAGCTTATTAACGTAGCACCGATCTATCGCAGCTCGGAACGACAACCGCACGTGGCGACGATTTCACAGCTGCAAAAGAAAAGGCCAAAAGTTAGATGAGAGAAGAAATCTACACAGAGGCTGCTGACACGGAACAGGGGATGTTTTCTCGATCAGCGAGTCGGAAGTAGAAGCGACATCGGTATTGGCAGGGGAAACTTCGTGACGCAGTGAGCGGGTGAAAAGAAGCGGACGGAGAGACGTCGAGTCTGACAACGAGTCACGTTGATCCTGCGAAAAGGGTTGGAAGGTGCAACGAGGGTCGCTCGCACCAGACAAAGGGGATGAAAGGGGAATTTTTCACTTCGGCGCGCCTGTAGGTTTCTGCACGTAGCAGGAGCTTCGCTAGATCCGCGAGGGTGAAAAATACTCTCTATCAGACTCGAGGAGGATCCGACTGTCTTTCGTGTCGAGCTCGAGATTTATACGCGGCTAGTGGTTCGGCGTACTCGAGGCGATGCGTAACAACTTCCCCCGTCTGACCCTGACTCAGTCGGTAACATAAACTTGAATCCCTTTTTTTAAAGGGGCCTAATTTTGGGGTTGAAGGAAAACCAAATTATTAGCTTCCCTGTAACTGGTGAAGTTTTTGGTACTGACTGAGTCTGTTTCAAATAGCCTTTAACGTTTAATTCTGTAATAGTAATAGTAGTGAATTTATTAACAATACGTAACAAGTAACAGTTTTTTTATACCCTTAGATCTTTTACGTAGATCTTTTCACGTATATTGCATACTGCCAATTGGCCACCGCAGTCCTTCAGCCACGTGAATGGAAGGATTACCGATTTGCAAATGGAAAAGTTCAGTTTTCTATTTCATTCTCCATTATTTCAAATTGTCGGTATGTTTAAATTTTCGTATTACTTTGTGTTCGAGATGTATAGAAAGCGGTTTTATATTTTCTATTTGCATCTCAGCGAATCTTCTGGATAGTCCCTGAGTATTAGTTCTCATAGGAATAATATCCGAAAGTTCATAGAGAAGAGTAGCGTTCAATTCAATGACTTATTTCAAAAGTGCATGTTTTTGTTCGTGCTCGGTATGTCTCCGATATTGCGTTGTACACTCGGGATGGTTGTCCAATAATCGGAATCGTGGATCGTACACGGAGGACGGAAGTGCGAGAACGAGTGGCGGTGGCCCGATAGCTTTTTAATCTCGGCCGGGCAGATATCCGAGCCAGTGGGCTCTTCGCGATGAACGGGCCAAGCGCGAGAGAGCCGTACAGTCTGGTAAGGGGAAGGCTCGCTTTTGCTCTCGGACCCGCCGACGGGCGAGCGAGCCAGTGTACACGAGCCAGAAAGCCGGCAGGGACTCGGACTGCTTGCGGCTGACCCACATCGTTCCACTGCTGCCTCGGCCAGCATGCATGTCTGTATCTCACGGGTGCTCTGCGCTTGGCTCGCACATGCATTCAGCCAGGGCTCATTCGTATTACGTTTTAGTACGCCAGACGCCCTTTACCATCGCTTCGCTCGCCATCCCGAAGGTACATTCACCAACAGAACGGGAAAACAACTTTGTCCTTCCGAATTTTCGCGTATTGGCAACTCCGTGGGCTAACGAGAACCGCCGGATATCGCCCTTCGATGGGTTTAACTGCGTGCGCAACTCCGCAGGAATGCAGCTTTATTTTCTCTCACTGCTTTGATACAAAGGAGAGCCTGCCCGACCTAGATTATTTTTCGACTCTCCTGGTATTCACGCTCTATCCGGCTCTGAGAATCTGGCATTCTGGCTTAAAAACGACAAGTTTAAAAAAATCCATTTTGCCAGGGCTGATTCATATTGGGTTTTATTACGCGAGACGCCCTTTACCATTGCCTCGGTCGTTATCCCGAAGGTACAGTTGCCACGGGAACGAGAGAGCAACTTTGTTCTCCCGAATTTTCGCGAATCGACAACTCCGTGACCTAACGAGACCCGCCGGATATCGCCCTTCGCTGGGTTTAACTGCGTGCGCAACTCCGCAGGAAGGCAGCTTTATTTTCTCTCGCTGCTGTGATACAAGGGAGAGCCTGCCTGACCTAGATTATTTTTCGGCTCTCCCGGTTATTCATGCTCCATCCGGCTCTGAGAATCTGGCATTCGAGTTTAAAAACGACAATTTTTTTTAATGCATTTTGTCACGGCTGATTCGTATTAGGGTTTAATACGCTAGGTGCCCTTTCCTGTCGCCTGCCTCGCTGTTCAGAAGGTACATTCGCCACGAAAACGGGGAGAAAACTTTGTTGTCCCGAATTTCCGCAAATTGCCAACTCCGTGGGCTAACGAGAGCCGCCGGATATTGCCATTCGCTCGATTTAACTGCGTGCGCACCTCCGCAGGAAGCAAGCTTTATATCCTCTTACTGCCCTGACACAAGGGAGAGCCTGCCTGACCTAGATTATTTTTCGACTACCCTCCCTGTATTCATGTTCCATCCGGCTCTGCGAATCTGGCATTCGAGTTTAAAAAATAAATAAAAATTTCAATGCATTTCGCCAGGACTGATTTGTTTAGGTTTGAGTACGTGAGCAGCCCTTTTGTATCGCCTCGGTTGCTATCCCGAAAAACACCTTGTTCTCCCGAATTTCCGTGAACTGGCAACTGCGTGGGTTACAGAGAGCCGTCGGATATCCCCGTTCGCTGGATGGGTTAAGGTCGTCCTTGCGGACAGTGTTCGCTTCACATAAGTTTCAGAGAAATTAGAGGAAATTGCAAACACTTCTCGATGGTATAAAAATCTGAATGAAAATCAAACATATTAAAGGTGCTGAAAGGATTAATTTTGCATAATAATAATTCCAAAATGTTATGCAAAATTAATATTTTCAGCACCTTTTATATGCTTGATTTTTTCCAGATTTTTATACCATCCAGAAGTGTTTGCAATTCCCTCTTATTTCTCTGAAACTTATGCGAAGTGAACACCATTCGCAAGGACTACCTTAACTGCTAGGCTGGGCTTGGTTCGCTGCGTGGGCAACTCCGAAAGAAGAAAGCTTTTTTTCTCTCACTGCCCTCATATAAGGGAAGGCCTGCCTGACCTAGATTATTTTTCGACTCCCCTCTCGGTATTCATGGTCCATCCGGATTCGTAAATCTAACATCCGACTTTAAGAAATACAATTTTTTTATATCCCAGTCTACTAACGAGGCCCAGCTATTATGACTAATAACGCCAGAAAGAAACGTTTCCTCTATGTTTCTTTCGCGACCGAGCTGAACGGACTGCGAACATCGAAATCCCAATCTCCCCTCGGTGTAGTACAATTCACTTTCTCATGCCAAACCGGTGGTTTCGCGAATTCACCAGGACAGAAGAAATATCGAGACCGTTATAAATGTCGCTTCGCAGAGTCGCAGATTATTTTTCGACTGTCCGCCCGATATTCAAGGCCAATTTGGCATGCGACTTAAAATAAAATACAATTCTTTTTAATACCCCAGACTACACTAACGAGCGCCAGCTATTATTTTTAATAACTCCAGTGAACAATCTTTTTTCTCTATGTTTCTTTCGTGACCGAGCTGAACGGACTGCGAATATCGACAGCCCGATCTCCCCTCGGTGTGGTCCAATTCGCGTTCTCGTGCCACGCCGGTGCTTTCTCCGATGCACCGGGACAGAACAAAAATCAAGACTGACAAATGGCCCCGCAGCGTCGTCGATTATTCTTCGACTTCCCTCCCGATATTCATGGTCCATCCGGTTCCGTGATTCTAGCAGCGGACTTTAAAAAAATACGATTTTTCATACCCCAGTCTATATTAACGAGCCGTAGGTATTGTTATTATTATTAACGCGAGAGAATCATTTTTTTTTGTCTGTGTTTCTTTCGTGACCGAGCTGAACGGACTGCGAACATCGACAGCCCGATCTTCGCTCGGTATGGTCCAATTCGCGTTCTTGTGCCACGCCGGTAGTTTCTCGAAAAATCGAGACTGACAAATGGCCTCGCAGCGTCGCCGATTATTCTTCGACTTCCCTCCCGGTGGTCCATCCGGTTCCGTGAATCTAGCATACGAATTAAAAAAGTGCAATTTTTTAAGTATCCGAGTCTATACCAATGAGGCCCAACTATTATTATTAATAACGCTAGAGAACTATTTTTTCCTCTGTTTGTTTTGCGAACATGCACTGAAAAAAAAAAATATCAATGACTCGAGTAAAATTCGCTTGCAGGCTGCCAAGGAAAAAAAATTATTATTTCAATTCTTACAATTGCATACGGGATTGAAACGATAACATGTCACATTGGCAGTCTTGCTGTCGTTGTTTCAATATCATATGAAATTGTAAGAATTGAAAGCAGAATTGAAATAAGAATTTTTTTCTTTGGCAGCCGGCAAGCAAATTTTTTTTCAGTTGTGCTGAACGGACTGCCCATTATTTGTAGATTACTCTCCCGTATGCCCGGACCATCCGGCTCCGTGAATCTAGCATGCGACTTAAAAAAATGCAATTCTTTTAATACCCCAATCTATACTAACGAAGCCAAGCTATTTATTATTAATAGCGCCTGAGAAAGATTTTTTTCTCAATGTTTCTTTTGCGACGAAGCTTGAACTGCGAAAATCGACATCCCGATCTCCCCTCGGTGTGGTCCAATTCGCGTTCTCGTGCCACGCCGGTGGTTTCTCGGATTCACCGGGACAGAAGAAAAATCGAGACTGTGACAAATGGCCCCGCAGCGTCGCCGGCATTGGGAAAGAAAAACTAGTTCTCCCCTGCCCCTTCCCCGAGCCCGCCGTGCATATTCGTCGTTACGACCTCGATTCCTTTTTTCTTGTTCCTAGTCCCTTCCCTCATCCGCGCCGGCGACACACAATGGTCTCTCGGTCCATTTGTAAAGTATCTTTCAAGATCCGTCCCCGTTCTAATTTCACCGTCTTCGACGAGAAAATTCGTGCCCGTACGATAGCCGCACCGCATCGTCAAAGCTCCACCCGATTATAAAAAAAAATAAGAAAAAAATCAATTAGCTTCACAAAGAGACCAGCCCGTTAAACGCAGGTCACATGCGATGCCTCGTATAGCAGGAATGTAAATCGAACGAGAGAGTTTCCAGCGCCGGTGGTATGTAAAAGCTTTGCGTAACCCGCCCCGGGGAGGCGACGACCCAGCTTACCCTCGAACCCGTCACGTTTAAATGTGTACAGGTCGCACCGGGATTCTCTGACGTCATCCGCAGCTACGACCCGGAGCTACAGTGTCGAATAGCCTTTAACCCTTTTTCGCTGCCTCGGCTCTGTCGAGCTCTCGCTCGTGTAACTTCGACCTAACCTTACAAACAAACGATTTTCAATTTTCGATCAACGCTCGAACCGAAACTTGCTTGCCGCAGCTACCAAGTTCGAGATTAACAGCCCTTTCGCGTTCGCCTGTGTGCCAAAGCCGCACGAGGCTCCATAGTCAGCTTTCCGAAAGCGTTCGTAGTTTCTAGCGTATATAGACCTCCCAAAGGATATTAGCTTCTGGCAGAGCGGCCGCAATTGGCGTTGCGCGGGAGAGCGAGCGTGTGTGCGGGAGCGCGAACGCAGCGCCACTGACAGAGCGGACGGTTTCCGAACTAGCGAGCTTCAGTGTGGAAATGCATGAGACGCGCGTGGAGCGACCCGACCTCAGCCAGTCGTCGCTGCGGATACGGTCGAAATGTCAACGCGATCTACTTCAGAGGAGAGATCGTCGAATCCTTTGATCCTCGGGAGATTCCACGCCCGGTCGAGCGTGGATCGAGAGGTATATTGCTCACTCGACAAACGTATATATATATTTATATATATATATATACACCGCAGAGCTGTCTCGCTTCCTTGGAACGAAACCGGTGTACCGTCACCGGATCGACGATTTTATGGCGAGAGAAGTGTCTCGCGGAACTCTCCCGTGCCTCTGGCCGTTGCCAACTTACGAGGCCTCGACACTTGTTAACTCGCCTCACTCGAACCTCATAACTGTACATGCCAATCGTAAATTCGAACGTTAATAACCTCATATTAACAGGCTCGTTGACTTTAATGAAATTATTAAATTCGCTCGGCGCGGAGGGCTTCACGCGTCGTTAATTTTTTTTGTGTATAGTTTAGTTTTTTTTTTTCGAGGCGTGAGATCCGCGCTGCGTCAGCTGACTGAGTCGAAAGTTCATCCACGTGTATAGCACACCCGAGGGTTTATAAAATGTCGACGGAGAGATCCATCAAAAATACAATTTCCTTTTTGCAGTGCATGTATATATGTATATATATATATATATATATATATATATATATATATATATATATATATATATATATATATATATGTATGCACATCTGTAGGGAATATAGCTCGAGGCAGACAACGCTTTCGTTCCCATTTAATTCTTCATCTCATCCAGTTCGGTCACGAGACCGCCCGAATAAAATAAATATAAAATTCTCTCTCGTTTTCTCACGGAACGATGAAATATTATTGCTTTATATATCGGATATAGCGCGTTGTTTTTTTTTTTTTTTTTTCCAAGCTCTGAGCCTTTTCGACTCCTCGACGGAGATCTTGGCAAACTTAATTTCAAACTCGATTCTCCAATGTGATATTATAATCTCCTTTCATTCGACGGAAATTGGCAGGATTGAGTCGAGAATTCGTGCGGGCTTCTCCGGCACCTCGAGTGAATCGACGCTGAAAGACGTCTAATAGAGCAGCCGCAGCCCGAGTTGAACGACGACGACTGCTTGAGGGTGACAATATTGGAGTTCCCTACTTCCGGTTTATCGAGTTTCGGAACTAGTGAGGCTCGTACCGCTTTCTTCGTCCCGGTTCCCAAAGCGGCCCGCTCAACTGCCGCGCAACGCTTAACTCCCAACTCCGAACTGCAAACACCTTGGATGTGCAACCTTACCACGGTTGACCTCAATCCCGAGACAAATTTTTCCGGTACGAGTTCAAAATTTCGATACATTTTTAAAGACTATTATTTTATGATCATTTATAAAAATTTACATTTTACAAAAATTTACATCTTATAAAAATTTACATTTTACAAAAATGTACATTTTACAAAAATGTACATTTTACAAAAATTTACATTTTACAAAAATTTACATTTTACAAAAATTTACATTTCACAAAAATTTACGTTTTATAACCAAATTTAATTTATACAAATGTATAATTTATTTAAAAAAAAGTTAATCTATAAAAGCGTTATCAGACATGTACGATAGAATATTGCAAATTTTCACCTTACAATAAGCGGCCTGAAAGTATTTGTGATACAAAAATCGTTAGACCAGTCTGATCCATTTCTCCCGTCGCTGCTCCGTCCTGTATAGACACAAAGTAGTGCGTCCCGCGGTGTTCCCCCGGTGTCTCGTCAGTTGCCACCGGGCGCCGTGATCGTCGCCGCCCAGTTGAATGCCTCGCATTCATACACCGGTTCGCTCGGTCGCGCTACCTGATGACGAAGATCCACGCGCGCGAGCTCTTAAGGCCCAGCCGCTCTCCTCTCGGCTTCTCTCCGCTAATCACTAGCCTACTCCCGAGGCCCTCTCTCTCCCCCCCTGTCGAGCCCGCGATATCGTTGCAGAATCACTGACCTCACTCTATACGCCAAGAAACTTCCGTGAGATCGATGACCCCCTCGACTCGAGTTCCTCACTTGGATCACGGACCGCGCGCCCGCGAGAGCCTCATCTCTTTCTCAAGTATATTTATCATTAGCACCGCTTGCGTTGCCGCGATGCCAATCGCGCACACCATATATACATATATGTATGGGGCATTTCGCGTCAAATCAGCGGTGCATGTCGATTTTATTAATTTTTTTTAGCATGATGACGTTGGGGTCTCGGGATTTTTTTCCGATATTTTAGACCACCCGTGACATTTTTTAGTCCTCGAAAAACCGATAACGAAAATGCCGTTAAGAAAAATCTGAAAAAAATTGACACTGATTCTATGTGATCTTTAAGCACTACCCGATAATAGGATCTCACTATTTACTATTTTTTTTGCAATTTTTTTGTTTCTTTTATGTCCAAATTGGAATTTTAATTTTATTTAATCGGTCATAAATATCTCAAATATCAATGGATCTCAATTTTTATGATTTTATAAAAATACCAGAAGGCTCGAATATAATTGATATCATTAAAAATATATAAAAATAAAATAGTAAATATTGAGCTCCGATTATCGCATGGTCCTTAAAAATCATATTTTAAATCATAGAAACAGTGTGAATTTTTTCAGATTTTTAAAAAAGGCCTTTTCGGAATTGATTTTTCGAGCAATTAAATGTTTCACTGATGGTAAAAAAATCTGAAAAAAATGTCAAGACCCTTATTCGTCGGTAGCAACATTATACTAAAAAAAACGACCAAAATCGACGAAGGTGAGGGACATGGGGTGTCGATTCGACGTGGAACTTCCCATACATATAACCCCGCGATGCCCGAGCCACAGCGAGTGGGCGATTGGTAATTTGCGAATTGAAAAAAATCACCCGCATTGAATACCTCGATTGATCTGACCTTACGAATTGAATTACAGGGTACTTCTGGCCGTCTGTGCGAACCTACGGATAGCCCAACAGCCGCGACGTTTATGAGGAACGGGATTTACATCGACGACGCGCGAACGCTCCGGAGCGTTTAGTGGAAAAGTTTCACCGTGGAGAGACAGGAGACTCGGAAGCAAGAAATTTCCATTGTACTTCCGGCGAGATCGGCGGTGACGCGCGGTGCACGTAGCGACGAAGGGAGTGCCGGAGGAGCAGGAATTTAGCGAATATCCGGAGCAGCTATAGTGTTCCTCTCGTCGGTGCACCTGTAACCCGTTGTGGTGGAATTGCACGTGGGGCGTATTACGCTCGTGCCCGCGACCTGGAATACAGCGGGGTTTTAGGGGCACGGGGCTTGCGCGAGCATCCAAGTGGGTCAGAAGTCGGGGTTCGTATCGGCTGCAATGTCGATGCTGCCGACCGGGGGAGAACTGCCAAATGACTGTCGCCCGCCCGCGAGCGTTTGCCGTGCTCCGCGCACATTGCGACCTGACACGGCATCGACAAACGCAGGGGAGGGTGGGTTAGACGGGTTGATTTGCAATTAATCGAGCAGGGGTTTCAAACTAGGCTCGATTTAGCTTGTCATCTATCATCATTAATGTCTCGACGATCCGAGCAGAACTGCTATGCGCAGTAAAGAGGCTCGTACATTTAACAAACACGAATTTCTTCATGTTGATTTTCCAATTTTTATTTGTCATGGATCGTATTACAATTTTTAATTATACACGAACCGTATTTTTTGACAAAAAAAAATAGTAAAATTTGCAAGACAAAACAATTGTACACGTTCATGAAGAAGAAATGTTTGTTAAGCGTATAAACCTTTTTTGATCGTGAGAAACAGACCGGGCATTGAGGAAGTTACCCTTCATTAAGTTCTGGACAATCTTGCCAAGAGCTGCTATGCACAGTAAAAAAAAGCTCATACATTTAACAAAAATGTCTCGCCCTAAAAATACCACGTATTTTCTGATGTTACAATTTTACCATTTTTATTTCTCAACGAACAAACAACCGTATTTTTGACAAAAAAAAACAATTGTAAAATAAGCAAGAAAAAAATGTTGTATACCTTATATAAACCTTTTTTTATCAAGTGGAGAAACAAACCGGGTACTAAGGAACTTCACCTTCATTAATGCCTGGACGCTGTGAATAGCGGCGCTGTAGGAAAACCTGGCATTAATGAAGGGCAGCAGATCTGAATAGAGCGCCACTGTAGGGAAACACACCGGGTATTAATGAAGCCCTTCGTTAATGCCTGGACGGTCCGAAGAGCTGCAACACAGAAACCAGCCTGCCGTTAATAAAAGGCAGTGTACGTAAAAACGAAATACACACGATACCAAGATATGATGATCCATTATATTTTACAGCCCCGAGCTCTTCTTCCCCTTTTCGCCAGCCGGCCTTATCTTAACGTGAGAACCGGCGAACGATTATCGAGAATCGATGGCGTGGCGGAGACTCGAGAAGAAACTCCTCAAACGATATGGAGAGAGAAGAAGGCAGGAAGGAAAGCAATCGGTTCGCCTCGCCTTCTTCACGCAGGCCGGAGAGCGAAAGAAAAATAACGTAAAGAGAATATGTTCGACGAGGCTCTCGCGAGAGCCCCGGCGTCACTTCGCGACCCTCCTTTTCTATACTCGCGCGAATATTATTCTTCACTCCGGGGCCAGAGATACCGCTTTCCAACCCTCTCGCGGAGCACGTACACCTACTTCTTCCCTACGGATATATACGAGTTGAAGTGGAAATCGAAGTCCCCGATGGCAACGTTTCTTCCGGAGCATCTCCGCCTCACACTTATCTACGACGGCGCTTGAAAAAGGGAGGTTGCCGTGAGTGTTAAACGCCCGAGAAAAAGAAAAGAGGAAACAAACTCCAACGATAAAAACGATCAATTTTTTATTTATTTTTTCGCAGCTCTTCCGACGATCCTCCATCGAGATCCAAACAAACTGCCGAGTCACGCGTATTCTGCAAAACAGAAAAAAAAAATGTGGAATCTCGCGTGATACGTTGTTCGTGCCTTCGCGCTAAAACAACAACGATGAGCGTCTGATTATCCGACGGACTCGGCGAGATGCTCGGATGGGATTAATCGGACGGCTGCATCGGATTCCGCGAGAGTTGAGCGTCCCTGGCTCGACGCATGTGACGGAAACGAATTCCCCTGACGGCCGTGGGGCAAACTCCATCGATTTTTCTTCGACGATATGGCTGCGTCAGACTGCTCCTCGGCGACGCTCGCCCCCTCATACGCTACTGCACCCCCCCCCCCCCCCCCCCTCCCACCCCCGACCTCCGCCGACGATAGCGTCGGAGGGTTTATTCGATTTGGGATAATAAGAAAGTGGTCAACGGAATGGCACGGTTCACCGTTGGTCACTCGCGTCAGTGATGACCTGAGAGCGCATCGCTCGCGCCAACCCTTGGCAAACAACGGTTTTTCCAGGGGATGACCGTGCCACGGTTCTATAATAACGTTATCTCGAAATAACGGGACGAAACAATCGACCCAATCAACCGAGGGGAATTGTTGCTTCTATATATAGATTTCATCGTTGAGTTATTATCACCTTGTCCTTGATGTCTTAACTCGGCTAAAATTATATTTTTTTTTGAGAAGATCATTGAGGTCTTTTTGGAATTCGGGGACTTCTGGATTACGGAATGATTCGGAAAATTGTTGAGTACCTTTTTTTACTTTTTTGGAATCAAGGAATTTGGTTCGGGCTTTTTAATGACCCGAGGGTGCATCGCTCGCGTCATCCCTCGGCAATCAACGCTCGTTCCGGGGGATTATCGTGCCACGGTTCTATAATAACGTTATCGCGTAATATCGGAACAAAAAATCGATCCAATCAACCGAGGGAAATTGCTTCTATATATACGTTCCATTGCTGAGTGATTGTCACCGGATTTATTTAAAGAAGATTATTGAGTTCCTTTTAGAATTCGGGGCTTAAACATTTTTCAATTGGGCAAATTGTTCAGTAATTGGTATACTTTTTTGGAATCGTGGAATTTCTTTTGGACTTTTGACTGATTCACGATTGTCAAAATATGTTCCGTTGCCAAGTCATTATCACCGTGCCGTCATCTTAGTGTCGTGGCTCGGCTAAAGTGATTTTTTTTCTTTGGGGAAGATTATTAAGTTCTCTTTAGAATTTTGGGACTTCAACATTTTATAATTCATTGGGGAAATTTTTAAGTGCTCTTTTTTTCTACTTTTTTGGTATCATGGATTTTGTTTCGAACTTTTCAATGGTCCACGATTGTCTAAACATGTTAAAACATTATTCGGTTCAGCCCCCCCCCCCCCCCCCCCCCCTTCCGGTTGAATATTCCTTTTCGCAATGAAACCGACAGAATTGAGCGGAGAGGAGCGCGAGCGTGGTAGCCGGCATAACTCCGGAGTGCACTATTATCCAATTTTGCCTCCGACACTAATTGGCAGTCAGTGCGCGCCTCTCGTTCGCTAGCTCGCAGACACGTAGTTCAAGTCTCTTGGGCGTCTGCCTGGTCATTCCGCTCGAGCCGCGTTTCCTCTATAAACCTCTTAATATTCCGTTTTGTGAAATACGCAGAGGGGCGAGAGATCGTGAATGCGAGAGACCGTTCTTATCGTTCGAAAAAATAATGCCGCAGCCATGAGCCAGATAATGGATATTTCTGAGCTCATTCTCTCGAAATTTCCACGAATTCGTCTGTCGGATGAAAAGGGTCCGATTCGGCGTTTCGTCACACAGCCTTCCCGTCACGTTTTCACGAGCGAGGTGGCTCCTGTTCGCGCTATTAGTAACCGCTCTGACCTATTTGCAAAATTTTGTTTAACTCTCGGCCGGTCGTTCATCTCGCGGTCGGATTCGCCTAGGAGATTATTTTTAGTTCGCACTCGGTGCCACACACCGAGGGTATTCCTCTCGGATAGTAACGATCGAGACTTTGCATCTGAAAAAAAAAAATCTTCGTTCATGTAAATGAGGAAACTCAGAGACGGATGGCGGAGCCGGAAAGACTAATGAAAACGTGTAATCCGAACTCGGAGCGATCCTCGCTCCTCCGTCTCTTTCTGTAGCACGGATTTTCTCCCCTCAGGAAGTGAAATTAAATGCCGCTCTCGCGTTTCTTGCACGCGGGTCCGTGGACAATGCTGGGGTACACAGAGGAGCTTCGTCTCGGCGCACTCGGAGCTCTCCAATTCGTCGCTGTATTCCCAAGTTTCTTGTCCGCTTCTCGATGTCTCTCAGGCAGTTAAACCGGGTCACTAAAACAAAACACTGAAACAAAAAGGTTCGACAAAGAAATTTTAGCTACATGGGTTTTCTCGTATCCACGTTTTGTTCGGATATGCAGTTCATGTATGCGAGAAACGTTTTGTCGCCTGTATAGTTCGTGTATACGACAAACGTTTTGTCGTATATATAGTTCATATATACGACAAATCTTGGATAAGGAAAAGCTCATGTAACTCATGTGTTCTTTCGTATCCACGTAGCAAACTTTTTTGTCCAGATTTTCAGCCTTACGCATTGAACCGTTTATTGGAAATTAATCTGAACATTGGATGATGTTCTAAAATAAAAATACTGACGATTTCGCACCACCAAAGCAAAACTTTGAAACAAAGATGTTCAACAAAAAAAAAATTAGAGCCACATGGTTTTTCCCGAATCGTTGTTTTCTCATGTCTATAGTTCATATATATGACAAATCGTGGATGCGGAAGGCTCATGTAACACATGGGTTTTTTCGTATCCACATAGCTGACTTTTTTGTCCAGATTTTTAATGATGCTCGATACACAGAGAGTCTCCGTCTCACCTACTCAGAGCTCTCGAATTCATCGCTGTATTCCCAAGTTTCTTGCTCGCTGTCTCTCAGGCAGTTAAACCGGGTCACTAGAACAAAACACTAAAACGAAAAAATCGTAAAAAGAAAATGATAGCTACATGCGTTTTCCCATATGCACGAAGCAAACTTTTTTGTCCAGATTTTTAATACGGACCAAACCATTTATTGGAAAAAATCTGAACCTTGAATGAGAACGTGATATGGTTTTGCTGAGCGACGTTCATTCGAGTTCATACGTGTGAGACGCTCGTAGACTTAGCGAACTCTCCGGTGGCTAGAAATAAATGGAATGTCGGGAACGTTAATCGCTTAATGGGACATAACCGTCTAATGGAAGTCGCATTCAGCTAGAGTTCCTCTACGTGTATGTCGCTCGATGACCTCGTCGATATCGCACCGTATTGTACAGACAAGAAAACAGTAATGGCATCGCGAAGTGCGAACTACTGTAGTCACTAATGCCGGTTTATGAAATATTCAGTCGCTGGCTTCGTGTATTATTATTGTTGTTATTATTATACCTCTTGGACTATCAAGATTCAGTGAGTGAACATATGCACGTACGTACGTATGCAATGTGTCGACACAGTTTGTCGCGTATCGAGTGACCGTAGATAGGACGAACGAGCTCGGCAGCTCTTCCGGACCGAGCGAAATAATTAATTAACGCCAATTTTTAATACATTTTTTATAAAATGTAAATTTTTTTTTATTCCTCCGAGAAATCAGGGAAAATGTCAGCGAATTTATTATACTTTTCATCGGATTTATTGGTTACCATGTTCAAAAAAAAAATTGAGAGTAGAGTATCGATTCGATGGAGTTACTAACCATACGGGCTATTTCTATGTTTTCAGCGAGGAATGGCCAATGGTAGCGACGAGCAGCATGGTGTATGAGGAGATCGTGGGAGTCCGGGGCAGCTGACCCCAGCCTCCGCGCACTCTCTTTACGCGCGAAATGCCCCACAATCTAAACTCATCGTCCGCAAACTCGGCGAATTCGGGGCCGAACCATCAGCCCTATCCACCACCGCAGCCCTATCATCACATAAGCGGAGATGCTTTCCAGCCGGAGGTCGGTACACCGAAAAACTTTCAATTATGATTTTCATTCTCTAAAAAAAATTGCAAAAAAACCAAAAGCCAATCGAAACCAAAACGTACGCCAAAAAGCTTCCAATTATAATATTCTTCCTCTACAGAAAATTGCAATAAAACCAAAGCGAACGAAAATCAAAAAGTACTCCAAAAAGCCCCCAATTATACTTTTTATCTTCTAAAAAAATGGCAATAAAAATCAAAAACCAACCAAAATCAAAGAGTACTCCGAAGAGCTTCCGATTACAATTTTCTTTACCTAAAAGAAATAATCAGTAATGATACCATTGTAATTTCTTTCGTTTTCGCATATTCCGGGCATGCAGAAGGAACCCGTGGAGTTCGATGTGTCCCACCTGCGCGGGGCGCCGGCCGAGGTCGAGTCTCTCGTCCACAACATCAAGGATGTTGCCCAGCAGTTCCTCTATCACTGGCGTACCTTCCCGATCGTCCTGCCGCCGCCGCTCTCCACGTGCACCGACGGCGAGGACACCCTCGTACGAAAGAAACATCACCTGAGGGACCTCTTCGTCGCGCCGAGCTTCGACGAACTGGACGCTGTCGCGGTGGACAGCAAAGGCGAGCCTAGAAGACTAACAAACAAACAATTAGAGAGTATCAGAGAGCGAGGGTGAGTGAACTCCGGTTCATACACACCGTACATAAATACACACCGTATTACATCACTGTTAGAGAAAGATTTTTTATAAAAAAAAAATTAAACTTTCGTAGTTTCTCTCGTCGAGTAGCTGGCTATAAGTACATTATAGCTGAGCCATTGCAACTTTTTTTTTTATATCAAGCTTTCGACCAATCGGATCGTAGTTACGAGATTATTCGCATTTTTTTTACATAGTTAATAGATGAACTAGATATTTTGCTCAACTATACGCTATAATTAACTGTTACCGTGTGTCAGATAAATATCTTCGCTGTGAGATCACGTCGAGAGAGAGATAGTCTTAGACCTTCATAGCGAGGACGAAGGGAGAGCGAAGGGGAGAGCGTTTCCACCTCGTATCGTGATTTCTGATTTTTTGTAACGATTTTTGTAAAGCTTGCACAAGGATAAGTATGGAAAGCCGAAGAAGCTGAATGCCACTCAGTTGGAGAGCATTCGGAGATGCGGGTACGTCAAACACAATCCCGACACTCCACCACTATTTACTTTTTGTTTTATACATGTTCATACAATATTAAACTCTACTAAATGTCCAATTTTTTATTTAATTTTTTTTTTTTTTTTTTCTTTACTTTAATTAACTCAATCGGCATAAAATCTCTCGGCATGGTGTTGTTCTTTTTTTTAACTTGTACAAATCGAGGAAGAAACTCTGCGGTGTGGGGATAAGAATTTATTTGAAAAGTCCCTGGAATATACGTGTGTATCGTTGGCCTGACGCCAGAAGGGCAAGACGCCGGGAATCAGCTGTGTTTGCACACAGCTCGGATAGTCCCTTGGGGCGTCGAGTCATCGATGTTTATATCGGCACTTTGGGCTATGTAAATATCGAACCCCGCGGATGTAGAAAGGCTGTAGTTTCTTGGATAGAGCTCGTCGTCACAATTAATAATATTATTATACATATATACTTAGTCCTACGTAGAAGGCTTCCCGTAACTCTAGAGTTAATTCGACTGTGATTTGTAAATTAAGGGGGAGCTTCGCAGATTTCTGGCCAAAAACGTTTTTTAAATTGTTTCCCGAATATGTCGAATATATCGAGCTCGACGAGCTCGGTGGCACAGTGGGAAGAACTCACGTTTCTTTGATTCTTCGTTTCGATCGCGCGTGTGAGTTCGCGGATTTCAGGCCAAAAACGTCTATCATTTTTTTCCCAGATCGGTCGAACAAAATTTTATTCCGTCGAAAATCCTTATCCCATACAGCATATCGGACTAAATTTCGAAAATCCGAAGTCAGTCCGATACACTATATTCTCGAGATTTCGGCCTTCATAGCACATAGAAGTGGATTTCGAAAATCCGAAAATTATTATTAAAAAAATTCCACGAAATTTTTTTTCATCGATGAAAAAAATCCAATACATTTTTCGTTTGAAATCATCGAACTCTCCCCTTAAGGCGTGAAAAATGGTACTCGGTGAGCTCGGTGGCAAAGTGGGCAGAATTCACGTTTCTTTTAATTATTTTTTTCGATCGGGCGTGTGAGTGTGTGTGTGTGGCGTGCAAGATATAACTGTTCTTCTGCAACCTAGTTATTTTTTGTCATAAACAATTTTACGATAAATCCACCGAGCACTCACTCCGCGTATAATCTCTAAGTCGGCAACTGCTGCTGCTGCTTCTCGCTGTCACAGCTTTCAGCATTATAAAGAGTTTCATATTTTGCAGGGAGTTCGAAGTGGATTCTATTAACTTCGCCGGCCAGACACATCGCTGGCGACTCAGCGCGCTTCTTCAGCGCGGGAGGGACAGACGGAGAGATGCCCTGCTCCGAGATCTGGCTCTGGCAACTAGGTTTCTCGTCGTTACTGCCAGAGCGAGACTCGTATCCCATTGCTTCAGCGTATCGCAGTCCCTCAAAGCGTTGCTCACCGGTCTATTGAGACTTCTCGGTAATTATCCAACTCGCTCGTATATTTAAGGTTGATGCACGGAACACTAGTCAAACGAGTGCCAAATGTTCACAATTGTTTATCGAATATTTTGTCCATTTATCAACGGCAACGGAAGTCAAGTCCTCAATCGAGGAAGCTATTCATAACGATGTTTATGCAAGTGCATAAACTGATAAATGCAAATTTCAATGACGATACATTTTTGTTGAGCTTTTTCAAAGAAGAATCCTTATTTTTCAACCAATTTTAACGCACCATTGCTCATTGTGATCCTCAAAGGTTGCTTTCAATTCAGCAAGTAGATTTTCAAAAATATTGTCGGCCATTTAAAAATGATAGCCGTTTATTTATGGGAAAAAATGCATCCGTTAAACAATGAGCTGTATCCGTTAAACAATGAGCTCGTTAAACAATGAGCAAATGGTCAAAACTCTGAAACATCTACTTGGTGAATTCGTACTGGACGTTTCGATGAAATAATAATTGTTGTAAATTGAGGGACTTACGCGCGATTCTACGATGGAGTCGCGTCTGGAGTCGCAAATTGGTTGACTTTGTCGATTAGATATATTTAAAAAAAGTACCAACATTTTGCCTGGACTTTAAGGATTCTGTACATATCATAAGAAAGTATTGTCACCGAGTATATCGCAGCAAAATCTCATCTGAGCTGAGGTATCGAGTTGCGTCAGCGCTTCCTCAGCAAACCCACCTCAACGATACCCCCTCATTGAGTTCCAGTTTGTACTTCCCGACATTTATTTGAAACCTATTTAATTTTTCTCGTCAAATTACAGACATAATAATCGGCGTACCGTCGCTGCAGGCACAAAACCTCGATGGAAAAATAAGGGAGGAGAGATGCCGCTATCTCGTCGCGGAGTTGGTCTGCAGGGTGAGTTCAATTAGTCAGACACAACAGTCGCGACTGTAACCGGGAAACCGTCGATTTGCTGCACTAGTTAACGTAAACTAGTTAACGAACTTTTAATTAATCGGTATGTTTCTCGTTGACGCAGCCGGAGTACGAGGACTCGCTCGAGGTGCTCTGCGGTTTCGTGCGGAAGCAACTCCGTCGCGCGACAATGGAAAAGTTCGAGGTGGAGAGGGAATCCTCGCAGTTATTGCCAGTGCCGGTTCCGTTCGTCTTCGGAACTCCGAGCGGGGCCGCGGTGGATCTCCGGCTCTTCAGCAGGGACATCATAAGGAAAGCTCTGCCGACTTTGGTCGCAATTCTCGAGCGCGAAACTCGCGGCTGGTTCCTCCACTTCAGGGAGAGATTGATATCGGAGTTGCGAGCTCAGAAGAAGCCCGACGACGTTATCGAACAGCAAGTTAACGAGGCTGTTATGCGTGAATACTTGCAGCGAGTTTACTCGAGCATTCTGTCGCATCCGGATATCCTCGCTCTCGGCGAAGGTATCGCTCAACTATTGGTGCAACAAGCACAATCCGTTGTGCTGATGCATCGAGCCGTCGAGAACGTTCAGAGAAAGTTGTCCCACACTAAGGAGTCGCTTCGTCAGAGAATGGAGAACGAGCATCCGGTACTGTCGCGGATAGGACCCTGGATGCGCGATCGTATGCGCGAGGCCGAGGCCAATTTCATTGACGAGTGCGAGTGGAGCGCTCACGAGGAAGCCCTTTCCCTGTGCAGTCTGCAGAACTTGCAGCAGACGGTTTACTTCCTCAATCGGGACTTGACTTTCATGAGAGAGGTACGAGGACTTTGAATCTCATCTTCTCTACGGTCCGTCGATGGACGAATTGCACGAGACAGACGCGGCCAAAAATAAATTCTACTTTCCAGAGAGAACCGGTACTGCTCAAGGAGCTACGAAAAGTTAAGACACCGACGAGAAACTTTCAGTGGCCGACGCAGATATGGCTGCCCCGAAATTGGATCGTCAGACGAAGCTTTCAGGGTATGTCCGAGATTATTCCGACTGTGCTGAGCAACACACCGACGTCGATAACCACGCCTCGGGCCGATCCGAGCCAGCCGGTCTTTCTCGTTGAGAGAGAGATTCTTCACACCACTACGACGAGGTAAAACTATACATACGTTACTTTATTTCACTCGTTGCGAAAATGGCAGGTTTACGCACGCTTCGCGGACGTAAAACTTCCATTCGCACACTTTGTGAAATGATAGTAATTAACGATACTAGTGCGATAAAACTTTCCCCGACGAGTGCTGCAAACTCACACTCGTCAGAAAAAGTTTTATCGCACTAGTATCGTAATGGACTATAATGGGTGTTATAAGATCCTCTCAACGGGCTGTTAAATTTTCCGATAACAGATGGCCGATGTGGCGCTGGATAAATTACATCGCGAGAACGTGGTGTTGGACCTGGAACGCGATGTTCCTGCTCGGAGTCGCGGTCCCGTGGTGCAGCAGAGTTTCGCTCCGCGCTCTCCTCCTCGTACAACCGTTCACCCCGGATCTGGAGCTCAGTCAGCTGAACGGAACGCTCTTTCCACGAAAATCGTCTCAGACGCCGACGCTGTGCTCGAGACTCATAGCACTTTGGCGACACATAAGCAAAAGTCGAACGCACTTCGAGACCGAGCCTGACACCGGTGAGTTTCCTAGCTGCATTCTCGGACGGCAAAAAAATATGACCCTGAAGATATCTGCGTGAGATTAAATTTCATCAAGTTATAACGACTGTGCTTTGCGCATCGCACAAGCTTCGCTCGAGGACTTTCACTTAAAAAATAAAAAGTGTTTCTTCCTGAAGCAGTGCATTGACAGAGACTTGCCAAAGATGAAATTTCATGTCATGCAGATTTCTTCGGAGTCGTACAAAGAGCCGGCCCAACGTTGACGAAATATTCCGTGCTGCCACCTACGTGAGTCCGGCCAAACGCATAAATTTCAGCTCGTACTTGCAAAACCTTTTACTCGTGAATTCAGTACACAGCAATTTTCCTGTCACGCGCTGCAACTTTATAGTTAATTTATTTTGTTTCGTCCAGTCTCCGGCTGCCCAGAATCTCACTATGTTAAATCGATAAATGAGGTTTCCCATCGATTGGTAACTGGGCTTGGCCCGTTTTTATTCAAATAATTAAATAAATAAATATTCGTTTTCAGGATTCATCGGGAAGGGTATGACGAGGCACATCAATAGACTGTGGAACTACGGAGTCAAAGGCCTCCTCGGGACCCTCGTGATTCTCTTCATATTTCCGATAGTCTGCATAGTGGCGAGTTTCGGATCTCTGATAATAGCACTATCGGCATTTATCTGGTTAGTTAACCGTCGGTTTGTCGACAGCGAAGTTAGCTTCGTTATCGGAGTTCGATGAATCAATGGCAATTGTTCGATCACAGGATGCCTCTAGTGACGCTGTTGCTCCACGCATTCATGGCTCTCGTTATGGACCTGGACAGTCCGGAGTCGAGCCGCAATCGATATCTGGTCGTCATGGAGGCGCTCATGTGGAACATCGGCGTGCAGGGATGTTTGCAACCTGTAGCCGCGGTTGTCGTCACCGTCGTCTTTTGTCCCATTATTTCATTTTTAATACTAACCGGTGAGTAACAATCGTCTCCGATATCCCGTCCATGCGAATAATGCGAATTTTTTTTTTTTTTTTGCCGTTTGTTGGCTCGTCTCTGGATAGGCGGAAAAAAATATCCCACGGGTATGTTTTTCGGGGTCATGTTTTCCGCGGTTATTTTTTCCGGGGTAATTTTTTCCGCAGTTATCTTTTTCCAGGGTAATTTTTTCCGCGGTAATTTTTTCCGGGGTTATTTTTTCGAGAGGGTATTTTTTCCAATGGGTATTTTTTTTCCGGGCGTATTTTTTCCGTGGTCCCGTCTCCGGGACGATCAGTGCCACTCTCTTCAACAAGGTAATTTAATGATTCTCCATGTTCAGTCGCTGTGATACGCTACTGGATCAGAGTCGTATGGGACACGGCGATGTTCCATCTGGTGATAAAGAATCGCGGTCGGATACCTGCGAGCGACAGCTTTGTTGTGAAGAGAATAGCTGGTCCGGGATTGGCATCGGATTACTATTATCAGGTGAGCGAGTAGAAGCCACGACGACGAACACAAAATCTTCGCCGTTCTGGTAATCCCCGACTCTTTTCTCCGACGTTTCGCAGATAAGACCCGAGCAAGCGCTCGCGGCGTTCGAGGCGAAGCTCGAGCTCGACGAGCTTCTGGCTTTTCAGCAGGAGACCGAGCGTCTGATAACGCAACCCCAGCGAGACTTCGCGCAGTTCGTGGAAGCTTGCTTCGGTCCATTCGCCACGAGCCTCGCGAAGACGAGGGACCCTTACAAATCCTTGGAGAAAGAGGCCCGAGATCTCGTGGCTGTCCTGCACGAGAAACTCGATCGTCGCAGAAAGGATTTGCAGACCGGACTCGGAGTCGCCGTCAGGAGCAAAATAAAACTTACGACGTTCGATCTGAAGGCGAGCGCTTTTTTATCTCCGAAGATCTCCGAAGATCTCGTTGCAGAGAGTTTACGTTTTACGGGGAATTTATCGTGTTTCAGGTCGTCATTCAGCAAGCCGCGCTAATGCTGGAGCGTCTCTATCCATCCCACGTCTTCGCTCGGATGTGCGGCAGCGAGGATGATTTCTGGGAGAACAAGGGTTTGGGCGTCGGCGACTGGGCCGGTTTGGCCGGGCTCATGTACGCCGATATATTCAGTCTGGACTTCCTGCAGCCGCTCGACGACGCAGACACGAAGTTCAAGCTCGAGCCTCATCCAGGTGTCGATCTCTCGCGATACTCGGAGATGGTTCACAGCACGGAGCTCGGTGGAATCAACGGGCCCGACCTACTCGGCGCGATCTACGCGCCCCGGGGGAACATCCAAGTTCACAGTCCGTATCTCGAGGTGTCCGCTTTCAATCCGCGAGCGAAGCAGCCTTGCAACAGCAGAAAGTCGGAGAAACGATGGTAAGGAAAATCGACCAATCGTGTCGAAACTTTTTTTTTTACAGCAGTATCTCAATCATCCGAACTGCGATATTTTTCCGAAATTTTTTTATACCAACCATAGCGCAAAATTTCGATGTCATTTCGTAATTTGATGGAAAGCGCGATCAAGCTTTATCGCACGTCTCTTAACCCTTTGAAGCATACATTTCTTATTTTTACAAGTATGAAATATCAAATAGATAGGTTGGTTATTACTGCATTTTTTCCGAACTTAAAGAGGTCTATAACTGGTGATACACCGTACTTCAAAGCAGTTCTCTATTTTTTATTTTAATGCCCGATAAATTACTCCCTCGAGTCTGCAACGAAAAAAAAAAAACAAAATAAAGAAAATGTAAGGAAAAAATTAAATAAAAATAATATCTCTAAAATCTTTTTACAGTGATACCGGTGGCCTGTTGACATCGACGAGAACGCGTAGGCGCACCATAACCGGCAACGCGACCGGCGATGGTCGCTGGCAGCCGTGGAAGCGGCAGATGCGTCCCTACAGTGCCGAGAAATTGGTGATCCCTCTGCCGATCCCGCACCCCGCTCACATCGCCGTCAACATTCACAATCGCGACTCGGAGGATCCGATCCCCTTGGACTCCGAGATATGCCAGAACATCCTCCGAGCGATCGAGGAGTCGCCAGGAGAGATGGCGACCGAGAGCGTGAGTCGTTACCGGGGCGGCGGAGGCGGCGGGGATTCGAGTTTCGACTCCGTCGCCTCGCAGTCGTCGGTCTCCGTGGAGACCGGCCTGGACAAGGACGAGACCGAGGATAATGTAAACGAGGACAAAGCAGGCGAGACCTATCACTGGACACTGTCGAACTGGGGCGGCGGCATGGCGAGAAGAAGAAACAACTCAGGATCGATAAAAGTCGATCTGGCGTCGCCCGAGGACGTTACGCTGGACACGGACACGACCAGAGTTATGTTCAGCACTTACGGTACAACCGTCTAAGTCAAAGAGTCCGAGGCTTCCTTACGTAACGGATTTTTTTCGTTTTTTTTTTTTAATGATATATATATATACATCGTCGTGTATATATATTAATCAGTACCTAATGTATACTCTCCTCCAGGATAATCCTTTTTCTATTATAGAGATAGAGTGATCTCGTCGCGTTTATCAATAATTATTTACCTCTATATTAGAGTATCCGAGTATACAGCGATGAGCCGGGGAGAGTTTAATGGCGGTTCGACGGGAGAGCGACGGACGGAAAAATTAATTTCGTTACTTTTTATCATCGGTCGGCGAGCGACCGTAAAGTCCTTCGACAAATCGTATCAACGAAATTGCGACCCGGACGCGACATAAACGGTACATATAATGGAATGTGTATGTATATTGGCAGAGCGTAGAGTAGTTAATCACCGGAAAAAATGCAACCGCGATTCGTATAATTAGGTCTTTGAAAAATTTAACAGTGTCTTTTAACCGTTTCCGCCAGAGAGACCGTTCCTTCTTGTGGACTTGCGGAGAGAAAAACACACGACTGAGGCGCGTATTAACAATGATAAAATCAAAATAGCATCACGGTTTGACGGTTTTAATCTCACGAAGGAAACTCGAATCGCATTTGCCGTTCACGATCGCGGCGATAGCGATCTCGAGCGTTCACTGATCTTCACTGCTCTCTGGCTAGTGTATATAGTTAGGTGACGACATCCGAAGGACTGCTGTAGAGTCCAAGGATCGAATCACGAGAATATTTAAAAAAAATCAATATCACGAGGATATTAAAAAAAAAAACACACAAAATATACCAAAAAAGATGCTCTCTCTATCTTCCTCATCTCCGAGTAATTTATACGCGTCCCGCAGAAACGCAACTGTGGATGGGACTCGCTTGAAAATTATCTTCCGTTGTTGAACGAATCGCGTACACGGTTTCGTCCACAGTGCGTTTTAGTATCGAATCGATGTAATAATAATTAGCGTATCCTATTGGTTAGCGTTCTAAGGGTCATTGTAGATAGATTACGAACGAGGCTGGAAAAACGAGCCTCGTTAATGAAATTTAAAGAATCGCACGACCGAATTAAAAGACGGTCGACGTTTTCGCATTTATAGATTCGCGTTCTGTAACATTATAGTACGGTGTGCGCTTACGATAACGCAAAGGGAGTTAAAATAGCAGCGATGACGCATCGAGCGCGCTCGATCCTCCGACGTCGCGTTAATCGGACGGTTTTTCTCGATTCGCCTAGTTGGATATTAGATTGAACGATTATATACGATACATTATTGAATTTAAAGGTCGCCCTGACTCGTTTCCCGAGTCACGGAAACGCTATCTGTTCATTAACAAACATAAAATAAATTGGCTGTGTACAGTTTCAAAAAAAAAAAGAGAAAAAGAAAAAAAAGAGGTATTTTATAAATCTAAGAGAATAAACCAACCACGTGAGAAGCAATATTGACTCCGCAGCGTGGAATGGGTGCGTAATCTTCTAGATACAGCCGTAGACATATTGTATATCTCATTCCCGATTGAAGTCGAGTTCGGAGTGCTCTTTTTTTTATTATTCGATTTGTATAGTCCGATTGTCAAATTCAATTAAAAATTCCATCCAAGATTGACAACTCACCGAGGAAGTGTGTATCTAGTAGGTTTTAACGAAACGAAAAAGCTTTCCATCCATCAGAGCCAAGCGGACACCGTTTGGACTCGTAACTTTGGACGAAAAAAAAAAAAAAATTGATGGATAGTCGATGCGCACCAGAGAATCAAAAAAAAAAAACAATACATTGCGAGAGGCCATTGTAACAAATGTATTTGACGTTATATAGAGTACATTGTAGAGCGACGACTTGCTGTCTGTGCGGTGTTTACGTTCGGGCGAAGGGGAGTTCAAACACCGATTCTTCTGTTCCAATCGTCGATAAATTGTCTTCAAGAGTTTACTTAGAGAATGCGTTTACATCCGGAAGATACGTACAAAACGACAACTGAGAAAGAAGAAGAGAAAAAAAAAAACAACACCACGAGAATAGCCGTGGTTCGTCGAACAGTTGGAACAATGCGGTGGAGCGAACGGGACGAATTGTTTTAACGATAAAAAAAAATACTACTGCTGCCAAGATAAGAAGATATACACTCTATCCACTACCTAAATAACATGTCTTCTATGATAAATTGTCTATTGGGAGTTATACGAGGATGTGTATTGTAAAGTAGCCGTATAAAGGAAGACAAGAAATTATCTACACGAGTTTTGCTCGGCGCAGGAGGAATATGTAGCTTTTGCGTAGCAGCCACTCTTCTCTCGGTTGAATAATAAAATTGTTTACAGTCGCGTGGGAGCGAAAGAAAAAAAAAACCTTTATTTCTTGAGGTATACAGCGGCAATGTCCACAGCGTTGTTCTACCCGTAACAGATTATTGTATCTCGATTATAATATTTACGTTTTTGTACGCATTAAATGTGAATGTGATGACACGCCCGCCTTTTTCGTTGCCTGTGTAACATTGTCGATACGATTTTTTCATTCCTTTACATGAAATATACATATAATTATTAGATATATATGGTGCATTCCACGTCAAATCAGCAGCCCATGTCCCTCACTCCCGTCGATTTTATTCATTTTTTTTTAGTATGACGTTGTTACCGACTCTTAAGGGTCTCTGAATTTTTATCAGGTTTTTTACACCACTTGTGAAATTTCCTTATCTTCGATAAACCCATTCCGAAAACGCCGTTTTAAAAAATCTGGAAAAATTCATGCTGGTTCTATACTTTCAAATATAATTTTTAAGCACGACCCGCTAATGGAACCGCAATACTTTTATTTTTTTTATGATATCGATTGTATCGGGCCTTCAGGTATTTTTATAAACTTCACAAAAATTGATATTCATTGATATTTGAGAAAGTTATGACCGATTTGATGTAGAATAACCTATATATCTAATAATTTAAAAAATAACAACGTCTTGGAGGAGCTTCAATTGAAACATCGTGATTAGCGAAAGCTGCAAGGCTTTCCGTCTGCTTCGAAAATAAGACAGTTTGAATTCTTGGAACTACTGCGCAGCTCACTGCGCGAGTCAGACGACTATCTCGCCAGCGTCACTGATCGTTAAAGGGTCAAACTCGTAAATTCCCATAATAGCGTAGTTGCTCGCTGAAAACACAGCCGCGATGCGTTGCGCACTCTCTCGTCCACTATAAAAAAAAAAAAAACCCCCAGAAAAAAAGGAACTTAATTTTTCTCACGCAAACCATAATATCTTTAGCCCCTCAATTCCATCGGCGCTCGGAGCGCCCATTTTACATAAAAATCATTAACTTCAGCAGCGGGGGAGCGCTAGTGCGACGCAAAACCGAACGCGGCACTGCGCTGAGACTCCGCTTCATTCACAGTTGGATTCAGTGTTGCGCCAACGTCCTGCCGTACAGCGTCAGTGAGAACGACTGACCGCAGTTCTCGTCGAACAGTTTGATAGTAATCGGCGAGCGACAATCGAACAAAAGTGTGAAAGTCGACAACAGAGAGGAGTGGTGGCAAAGTTAAAAAAAAAAAAAACGGAGTGTACGAGTCGCGTACGGTCGGCCGGACTGCCGGTGCTCGATCTATCAGTGAATATCTTCGCAAATCCCGAAATCTTCTTTCTTTTTTCTCGGGACTTACGCCGTGGGCGAAGTACCGGTAATACCGAAATCACAGGTTTTCTCGAACGCTACAGAATGAAATTCGTACGCCGGTCACGCGACAGTCGCGCGTAAGTGTCGCGCCGAAACCCGTACGTGCTTCATCGCGCTCCGGCCGTTCATCCGAGGTCCCTCGTAGCTGTAAACCGGGGTGGTGCTCTCCACCGTGACAGTGGGCGAACAATGACTGGCACGGAATGCCGGTACCTAACCTCAGCGCAGAGTACACTCGCCTACGACTAATCGGGGGCTGGGAAGGAAAATTTACGTTCTCCGAGCAGCGATCGAGAGACTAGAAACTCTCCTACGCAGAATAAAAAAAGAAAAAAAAAATCGAGAATCTCGAAGCGGTGAAGTCACCATTTTGAAGTTGGATCGAAGCCTCGTCCACAGCTGGCAGACGCCAGCCTTCTCTCCGTCCGGCCGTGATCGGGACGATCCGACGGACAGTAAAAATAACAGCCGAGAATTTGCGAGTCTTCAAAGCTGTCCCGTGCCGTTCCCTCGACTCAGATATTTCAATCCGGCCCTCGAATCGCTGAGCGAGAGACGGAGCTATAGAGGACAAAGAGGAAGCTCCGGCGAGGATCGACGGAGCCGCAGGAATGCCGCTTTATCGATCGTAGTGCACGAGCCCGCTCGGCCTCAGTGACACAAAGGGGCCCCGAAGGAGATATCGCGTACTGAAAGAGAGCGCGTCCGGCATTTCGGGCCCGCCGCGAGCCGGACCGGGAAGAGGGGCGTCCGCGTGTTTACGTCGCAGACCATAACATCGATGACCTTGAAAGCTTTGCGGTCACGTGACCGCGCGAAGCAGTCCGGATTGGTGCTGGCCGTAGCGGAGTCGTTCGGAAACTGCGCCGTGAACGCATCGGCCACCTTAGTTGCATCGCCGTTCTCCCGATAGGTAGCGAGAGTGTTCTAACTCAGCCGTTAATATTGTCGTTGCGCCTCCCTCGTGCGTCCTCGGGGTTGCGCGCGTGTACGTTTGCCCCCCCTGCCTCCCCGCCCCTCCCTTGTATCCTCGAGCCTCCCGTCCCGTGTGTAGTACACAGCTCGACGTCGCTTCCGCCGCTACCGAACCATCGCCGTTCCTCGTCGCCGTAGCCGTTCAACGTCGGCAGCCGCCGCTCCGCTAGCGTGCACGCCACTCGTGTGTCTCGTGCGACGCGCCGAGTCCCACCGATGTGTGTGGGTGATCGGTGTTTTCCAAGATGAAGTCCGACTCAAAACCTTTGTTGACAGCTCAGGCGGAAAAGGCGAATCATTACACGTAAGTAGGCGCTTGCCGGCTCTCAACCGTTCGAGGCTGCCGCCGCGTGCTACGTGAAACGAAACGATACGGAAAAAATCAGTGCTTTTGTTTTTGTTTTTGTTTTCTTTTTTTATATATATTATTTTTCTATAAATAATAAAACGCGAGACAGAGAGAGAGAGAAAGAGGGGAGAGAGAGACAAGAGTTTCGCGCGGGCCATATCGTTCGTCGAGTAACCCAAAGTAGTTGCTCTCTCCGTTCGACATCGCTAACCGCTCTGTACCTATGTTGAACGCTTCGAGCGGCGCGACTTTTTCACGAGAGGAAAAACGAAATTCGATCATTTGCTCGGCGAGTTGAGAAAAAAATGTAAACAAAATAATAATAAAAATTACGAGAAAAAAATGTAAAATAAATACGAGACGAGAAAGCGTGCCGGACTATATATATGTATATATATATATATTGTACACGTATATATATACGAGGCGGCGGAGTGTGGCTCGGATCAGCAAAGGGACGTGAGAGAGCGCGGGGCATTGGGAGAAAAACCGAGCAGCGGATGAGGGGAGAGGAAAAAAAGAGAGAGGATATATACAGTAATACAATTGGCAGAGAGTGAGAGAGATATATACGTGCGAGGAGAGCGGAAACCCGCGCCACGAAACAGGCCCCGCGCGCGGAAATCGCGCGTGATCCACCGTCACCGAAATAATGTGTAGCTCTGTGGATTCGCATTCCAGATACTTGAAGGAATTTCGCGTCGAACAATGTCCACTGTTTATACAGCGAAAGTGCACCCAGCATCGTCCGTTCACGTGCTTCAACTGGCACTTTATGAATCAGAGGCGAAGGAGACCGGTGAGAAAGAGGGACCGCACCTTCAACTATAGCGCCGACAATTACTGCACAAAGTACGACGAGACCACCGGCATATGTCCCGACGGAGACGAGTGAGTATTTCTTATCGGCGAACTAACTTTTTTTTTCGCGCGCCTACGCTATCCCCCCTACTTCCTTCGTAGCGCCCGCACGTTGTTTTTGATAAGTCTCCTCTTAATGCACGTTTTTGTATTTGTTTCTTTTTTTTCTTTTATTTTTTTACGTTCCCTTCACTAGGCGCATGTATACAAAACTACTTGGTACAAGATTTTGCGCCGCTTAATCGCTGCCGCGACATTGATTTATCGATTCGCAATGTTTTTTTTTTTTTTCATTTTTATTATTATTATTTATTTTCCGCTCACTTTCTATCAAAGCACATTTTTTTCGCATCGACGACCAACGCAGCTTCGGCGTGCGTTTAATCGGGCGATACAAAGAGGCGATAGAAGACCGTTCAATGTCTTCTTTCATTCATAAATCGCAACATTGTCGGTGTGTTGAATTACTTTTTTTTTTATTTAATGAAAAGGCGTTCAGAATGTTCAAAAACGGCGCAAAATGACATTTAAAAAATATTAAATGTTTAGAAAATACTAAATGTTAAGAAAATATTAATTATTTAGAAAAAGTGACTGAATCGTACGCGAAAAACTGAAACCACTATAACTCGAGAGTGTCTCGACCGATCAAGCAGATTTTCTTTTATTTTTTTCCAAACATTTAATTTGTTTTTAATTATTAGTCAGCACTTGCGGGAAAGAGTGGCCCCGGCGGAGAGATCGACCGTGTCGCGCAGAATTACTCGAGACTAAGCGCGCGGGTACGAAGCGGCGAGAGGGACTTCCGCGTTCCTGTGTGTACATTCGAGTGGGCCGAATTTTCTTTGTTCGGAAAGTGGCTGCCCGGCGTTACGTGCCTCGCACGCTCCCGAGCCACTTCTGCGCCCGGCCCTCGCGCCCGTGAGCGAGCGACAGGCGTTTCATGAATTTCCTACGAATCACTGAGGGACGAAAAAAAAAAAAAAAAAAAAAAAAAAACGTTGCTCGCACGGGTGTCCCCGGTGGGTACGCCATGGGACGGGGCAGTGTGATTGCGGGAGCGCCGCACGAGCGTCGTTCGCGCCCAGTGAAAAGCTCTCACTCCGGCCTTTTCTTTGTGTCCTCGGCAGAAACGTTCGTCGGGCACGAGCGCGGCGCGTTTCGAGTACAACACCGCGCGCCGGCTCTCCCGAGGCCCCGAGTACGTTGCCACCGATCCAACGTCCACTGTTGTGTGACCGTTGCTTGTTTATCAGCTTCTCGCTGCACGGGCTCTTCGCCCCCGCCCCTCGCTTAATTAGTAATTAATACGTAACGGTGTCTTTTATATCAAGCTGGCTTTGATGATCTTTCTTAGCTCTGGGACAAAGAGGATGCGGCTCGTTTATCCGAGATACGCACGTTGATAATGATATATGTTTTTTTTTTTTTTTTTTTACTTTCTTTTTTTAGAACTCGCGTGTAAAAGCTCGAGCAGGCAGGTTTAAAAAATTCATCGGGCAAAATTACCCACCTCGTTTCGGGTCGTGCATCGCGACCGTTGCGACCCTTTTTTTTTATCCCCGGGAAGAGCTCTCGCACTCGGAGAGCGGCGCGCGTTACCCATTCGCACCGGCAATACTGACCAAACGGGAAATATGAGGAGCGCGACGCTAAAATCGATATTTCATACACGCATTGAAAGAAAAAAAAAAAAAAGGTAAAAAGCTCAGCGCGCTCTGTGACGGTTATAGAGATGGAAGAGCGTTGCATGAGCGTTGCATGAGAAGTGGATATTGAATCTGAAAATGAATGGACGGCGGATGCTGGAGGCTATTAGCCAATGGAGCTTTGGCGTCGAGTTTCAGAAACAAAGAAATATATCACGGGAGTTTTTTTTTTTTTTTTTTTTTTTTTTTTTTTTTTTTTTTTTTTTTTTTTTTGCTAAGCGGTACGGACAGATCAATTCGGGAATTGCGTATACACGTAACAACTCGGGAAATGTAAACGTTCGCGAATTGATCACCGCACGAAAAAGAAACAGCCCCGAGCTGGTAAATAGAAACGAAACGGAAAAGAGATAAAATACGAGACGGCTTGAGAACTAAAATGTTGGGAGAGTAACTGGCGCGTAAAAAAAAAAATCTGCATACCAATAAATTAGAACGAAAGCAAAGACCGCAAAAACCGCACGTTGAAAGCAATGTATAGATGAAATCGAAGTAAATGTAAACGGGGCAAAAAAAAAAATGAACGGACGCTTAAGAACTAAAAAAATAGAAGTCGAAGTGGCGCGTAAAAAAAAATCTGCAAGCCGATAAATGAAAGCGAAGCAAAGAAAAAACACCGCAAGTTAAAAGCAATGTATAGAATGAAAACGAAGCAAAAAAAAAAAACAAAAAACGACCGAATTCTTAAGCACCAAAATAATAGAACACGAACTGGCGCATAAAAAAAAATCCGCAAACTAATAAATTAAAACGAAGCCAATAAAAAAATCACAAGTTAAAAGCAAGGGAAAAAAGCTGCATGTTAAAAGCATTGTATATAATGAAAAAGAAGCAAAAAAAAAAAAAAACGTTCGGACGCTTAAGAACTAAAATAATGGAAACCTAACTGGCGCATAAAAAAAATCCGCAAGCCGATAAATTAAAACGAAGGAAAGCAAAAACCGCAAGTTAAAAGCAAAGGAAATAAAAAAAACCGCAAATTTAAAGCAAAGGAAAGAAAAAAAAATTATCGCTAGTTAAATGCAATGTATAGAATAAGCTCTTCTCCTGTTTGTTGCGCGCATTAGTACGGTTATTATTTCCCCCTCCATCTCCGGTGCCTAACGACCGAGCTTGCCGTCCGTACAGCGCTAGTTAATTTTTCACGAGACAATCGGCTTGTGTCGTAAAGTGGTCGTGAAACGGATTAACTTTGTCGCGTCGAGACGCTTTCGTTAACTCTCCGAGTCGATGTTGCACACAGAAAAGGATGTTCGTGTCACTGCAATGAAGATTAGTTTTTTTTCTCGCGGAGTCCTCAGAGCCAGTTAATTAACGGCAGGTCGAGGAGTTCTTCCTTTGCCGCGTTACTCTTCACAAATTGCTCTCGGAGTTGCCTATTAATTAAATTGATATTCCATCGTCCTCCCTCTTTCACCGTCGAGCGAATATTGTCGTGCTACGCCGCTCGAGCCGCTCGCTCGCCGGTCACCTTTTGTCGGATGACGATAAATAAGTTTTCAAAAAAATTTATTACAGTTCCACTGTGCGGACGTTTAGAACTTTCGCAACAGGCGAGTATATTTTTGTCCGAGAAATACTCACCTGTTGTCGGGCCGTAAAACTTCGCCGCCCGGCACGTTCTACGATAACTCCAGCAGTCTCGTTCGCTATCAACTATGCCCGCGGCTTTCGTCGCCTCCCCGTCGTCGTAAAAAATTCAAACTTATTCCGTGACGAGGTGTGTCTGTCGTAGTCTTTTTAAAAAACTTGAGCAAGGTTGGACACCGCGTTAACGCTACCCGCATTAACTACTTTTTCGGCATTTTAATCCCGGCCTCGTCATTCTCCGGTGAATTTAACTTAAGGGTAGGTCAAACACGTGTGCGTGCGGGAGAGACAGTACAAATTTTGAAACCATTTTTCTCCGAAATGGTTCTAAAAAATGAAAAACCTTTTCGGTGAAAAATGGCTTCGAAATATTTTGAGGTTATGTTGATCTTTAGCCCCACTTTAAGGCGCTAGCATAAGGATTTGGAGAAAAAAAAAAAAAAAACAAACAAACGGGACGATTTTCAACATTTTTTTACGCTACTATTCGAAGGACAAGGTTGGGTTTTTGCACACAGTTAGTACGACGTGATATGAAGTTGGAGTTTTTTTTAAATTAAAAAATATCAGTTAAGAACGGACTTATTAACAAAAAAGAATTAACAAAGGACGTCGTATCTCAAAATCTATACGTCCGAGTTGAAATTTGGGCAGATCCTGGATTATAACATTTTCTATCTAATGACCGGATGATTAAAAAAAAAGTTTATTTATTTCTTGATAACAAACAATGAGGGTAATTTTTTTTTCTTAGAAAAACTCTAACTTCATAATCCTTTGTACTGAGTGTGTCTAAAAATCCGACCTTGTCCTAAAACCAGGGTAAAAAATATTGAAGATCGACCTTTTTTTTTACCAACTCCTTATGCTATTGCCTTAATCGGCTCGATCAAGGAAGCTCGTTTTCGCCGTACGACTTCCGCACTTAAGTCCTGCGCAATAGTCTTATAGCCACAGATAAGGATTCCGCACCGGTCGAGTAACTTTAGGTGTCGCGAATTACGGTGCGCCTTGACGGAAGCTATAAACGCGCTCGTCTCACAGTTTCTCATGCAGTCCCAACGACAATCGTAATCGGGCAGGAAAAAATAAAATAACGTCGCCGATAGTTCGACAGCCACGAGCATCTGTTTTTCCCTCCAAAATACTCGCCCGCGGCGGGGACCCGGGGTAGGGCCAAACAAAGAACCCCGCTGTTATTGATTTTCTCTTGGCACGGTGGCAACAAAGAATCGCGAGGTTCCCTTTGTGCATCGGTCGAATCGTACAAACATTGCCGTGCAACTTCCATATTCGAATATTATTGTACACTAAATTTGTGTATTAACACTAATACGGCTAGAATCGTTTTGATGGCGGTTTTTTAAATGTTATTTTATGTTTTACTTCTTAAAGGGAAACATTACCGCGCAATTCTTCCATATCCATATATTATTGTACGCTATATTTGGGTATTAATACTACATCGGCTAGAATTGTTTTGATATCGGTTTTTTTTTTATTAACATTTTTTAAGCTAGTTTTTCCAAACGGTGTTCGCAACCGCTTCGCCCTTCGCATAATTTTCAGAGAAATGAGAGGGAATTGCAAACACTTCGGGATGGTACAAAAAATCTGAAAAAAATCAAGCATATCAAAGGTGCTCAAAAGATTGATTATGCATAATAATAATTCCAAAATGTTATTAACAAATTGATGAAAACATTTTTTCAACAAATCTCCCGGAAACCTGACTTTTTTGTCTAATGAAAATGATTCGTTCATTTTTCTGAATACGTTTGAATTTTTTCAGATTTTTAAATTCACTTTGAATTTTGTGACTTTCTACACATTTTTCCCATATAAAAAAAAAATAAAAAACTAAAACTTATGCGAAATGAACACCATTCGCAAGGACTACCTTAAATATTTTTTTTGAGACAAACATTGTCATGCAATTCGTCCATATTCGAACATTATTGTACACGACATTTATGCATTAAGCCCAATGCAGCGAGAATTGTTTTGATACCGGTTCCCTTTTATCACATTTTTTTTTAGATCCAAGTAAACTGGAGAGTTAAAATCGTGTTGGCCGAACGGTCGATCTTTGTGATAATTGTGTAGACTACTAAATGGGTAATTTGTCTGTTATCTAGATGCCCGTATCTGCATCGAACAGCCGGGGACACGGAGCGACGTTATCACCTAAGGTACTACAAGACCTGCATGTGCGTACACGACACGGACACGCGTGGATTCTGCGTCAAGAATGGACCCCATTGTGCTTTCGCCCACGGCAACCACGATCTTCGTCCGCCCGTCTACGACATCAAGGAGATTCAGGCACTCGAGAATCCGGACTCTGATCCAAACTCTTCGTCGAACGGTCCGAACATCCTCGACAAAGAAAGAAACCTCATGAACGAGGATCCAAAGTGGCAGGACACGAATTACGTACTCAGCAATTACAAGACCGAGCCTTGCAAGAGACCGCCGAGACTGTGTCGTCAGGGATACGCCTGTCCTCAATATCACAATAGCAAAGACAAGAGGCGAAGTCCGCGAAAGTACAAATACCGGTGAGCGAAAATGCGAATTTCTCGACTAGAACACTGTTAACATTTTTTTTTGTGAAGAAGCAATATACAAATTTATACAGTTTTTTTTTATTATTCATAGGACGTTATAAGAAAATTTGATATACAAGAATGAGGGGAAGCTCAAACGATTAAAACTTCACCTATCGTTTAATGCATATGTAAAGACTTCGTATGGCGGTTACAAAATTTCGTACAGAATTTTTTACGCTGCTTCTCTCACGGCGTACACGCTCGACCGTAAATGTGGATTGTCGTTGAAACTCGACAACAATTTTTTGAAAAAGTTATACACACAATCATGGAGTTTTCATGGATAAGCCGTTACAATAAAATTTAATATACAAAATTATGGGGAAGCTAAACGATTACAACTTAATCTATCGTTTAATGCATAAACACTTCATATACGCCGTGTCTGCACTTTCGTCCATAATTTTTTACGATAATTCACTGCGTGCACGGTCGATCGTAAATGTGATTGTCGTTGCAGCTCGACACCGTGCCCAAACGTCAAACACGGAGAGGAATGGGGCGAGCCGGGTAACTGCGAGCAGGGAGATGCCTGCACTTATTGTCACACACGTACGGAACAACAGTTTCATCCGGAAATTTACAAGTCAACCAAGTGCAACGACGTTCAGCAGGCCGGTTATTGTCCCCGCGGAGTCTTCTGCGCGTTTGCGCACGTTGACCGTGAGTTTACCCTCATCAATCGTACGTAAAAACAGTCTTTATACGTCTGTAATGATTATTAACCGTAACAAAAAAAAAAAAAATCATAGCTCTGCTATAAATAAGAATTCCACGATTACAAAATTGTTAGCCTCGCGGAGGATTCGTCTCAAGCACATTTTTTTTACTTTACAATAGCCGATAGTAGTTTATTCTAAAATGCTCTTGTGTAATGTGAAAATTGATTGTGTAATGCGAAACCTTGGTATGGTGTTCTGATGGAGCAGTCTTGCCAACAGAAGAAATGAGCCTGGCGAGGGATATGGCGGTACCGATAGATTGTGGTACGAATTTGGCGGATCTTCTGAGCAACGCTCTTCCACCGGACAAGCGATCGCACGATAAGGATAAGCCTCACAGCGACAGCAGCGTAAGTTATCTATTCATTGTTTCGCGGCGCCGACGAGCGGTTATCTCGCTCGTAATATCTATGATAATCCGTAATGTAAAAGAGGAGCAACAATGGGTAATGACCTGATGTCATCAGTTTACCGCGTTACAGAACGGCAGCGGCGAAGTATCGGAATCCGCTAGTACAAGTAGCCTCGGGAGCAACAGCTCCCACAGCAAGGCACCGGGCGCCCAGCTTCACAATTCGAATTCCAACTCTGGTGCTAACGCAGCCGCTCAACAGAAGCTCACCAGCATGCTCTACAGTCCGAGTTCTATGATGCACGTTGTAAGTATATTTGCACAGTGAAAAAAAATTGTGTATGGGACCGTGAACCATCGTGGAGAATATAAAATCGTATATTGGTCAGAGCTGGGCAAACTACCAAAAATACTTCGAGTACAAAGTATTACAAGTACTTCAAGTATCAAATAATTTTCGTACTTGAATAAATGGACATTTAAACAGACGAAAAATCCAGAGAATGGACTTTTTTTATGCACGTGCTCTTATGAAAAATGTTCATTCATTGGATGGTTTGCCCTACATTTCGTACTTGAAGTATTTCTCAAGTACTTTTCGCAACTAGGTTCGTAACGTTAAACGTTATCCGCACTTAAAAAAGGTGAAGAGTAATTTGTATGTGGCTTCCTCGTTGAAGTTTTCGTAATTCGTCGTTTTGGGGCTATTTTCAGCCTATTCTTCACTTTTTGTTCACTAAAAAAAAAACGATAAGAGTTAGTATTCGTTTAAAAAAATGGAATTTGTTTACCGTAAATTCTCGTTCAAATTATACTTATCGAAAAGTTTAGACAGAACATCGATCACCCGAATCCTCAATCATATATTAATAGAAACCGTACTGCCTAGCTCTGATATTAGTCGACAAATGATGTGATCGGATACAAGATAGAATACGGTGGAACCTCAATTATCCGAACGTCGATCATCCGAATCCTCAATTATCCGAAGCATGACTCCGTTCATCCGAACGTTATCGGGAAACATTATACATTGTTGCTCGCCGCGGCAAGAGCCGCGCCCGTTTTCAAGCGTGTCGAAGCGCTCTTTTCCTCTTCCAACGTCAATCCGCTCGCACACTGGCTTTCCCGAGCAGTTTCACCCACCCCAACTGAATCGGAGAGCGCGCATCAGAGAGTAGTTTCCAATATCGAATCGTTTGATTTGCTTTCCATACGTAGATCACATTGGCGCGACTTCGATATTCCACTGCTCAAAAGCGCGTAGTTAAGCGTTCGGTAATTACAAATGGACGACTCTATTTCGCAGAAACCTTGACATAACAGTTCGATGTCAGAAATATGTTAAAAACATGTTTCGAAGTTTAATACATACAGTTATTTCATTTCTATATGCATTATTTACATACGTGTTATAATGACGTAAATAAATGTGCGTTTCGATTGTTCGACATTTGCTTCCTCATAGAGCTTCCGAAGCTTCCCCTATGAGGAAGCCAAAAATACAGAAAATACTTTCTCATCGACGAAGCTTTGCGAATAAGAGAAGAATACGAAAAAGCCATCCGAAAAATCTCAGTTTTTAACTTATATAAGGAAACGATATGAAAGTTTCAATTTTCAACTTTTATGAGCAAGCGATATGAAAGTTTCAATTTTTATCTATTTGGTTATCCAAACTGGACCCGCTACCGACGGGTTCGAACAATTGAAGTTCTACTGTATTGATAATAGAAGTGCACTCTCTAGGGACTCTTCGTAGAACGCCTCGCTAGCTCGGCAACGCGCCCCATCCTTTAGCACTTGAGATCGGTGGGTGCACCGTGTGAGGCCCACAAAGGGTCTTCTATGGCCCTGCCATAATCAAAAGCGTCTATGAGCTCTGCTGGCTATGCAGCAGGCACCTGGGAGACGACTTGCTTTCAATTCTACCTTCAAGAAACATATCTCGTCCACAAACTTCGAGGATTTTTTTTCCTTGGTTATTTTACCTTTTTTTTGCGACAAGAAATTTTTATTAAATGGCCAAATAATTTTTATTCCGTACATCGTACTGTACCAAAACTAATCCCATGGCTCGTGTCTGCATCCCTATTTTTTTTTTTTCACTCTACGAATCCTCGTTTGTTGCAGAGCGAAGTAAGGAAACAGATGTTAGCGATAGAAAACGATCCTCTTCTAACGAAATCGGAGAAGGCGCAGCGGAAGCAGAGCCTCTACATAACTTACAATTTGAACGGTGCTCTGGGTAGTCATTCTTTGGGGACCGCTGTCTCACCTCTGTCAAACTCTTTCTATCCGAACGACACCGTGGAATCGGTAGTGGGTAAGTCCGCATCCGACTGCATCGTTTCGTCGTTGATCGACGCGCGACTTTGTACACGAAATCTCACGAGTCACCTCGTATTTTTTTTTTCAGGAAACGCATTGGACGACATACACTTGGACGATCCTTTAAGCTTAGTAGATTCAATTCATAGAGAAACAAATTCACCGATAAGCAATTCAATATCCGCCGGACTGGCGAGTTCAGGATTGTTCTGCAGTTCGGCACCGGTCAACATACCTGGAATCGCCGAACGTTCGGTCTTATCGAATTTCTCACCGTCGACATCCAGCCCTCTGCAGCATCTCCAATCTGCCGGCTTTCTCACGGGATCGAGATTTTCTCATCAGGATCCCATAGAATCGGTGAGTGTACATTTTTTTGTCAGGGCGTCGCATCGATTTACGACAAGGCGATAATCCTTGTAATTGGGCCCAGCCCGTTATTTAATAAATAAATCAATCAATAATCCGAAACCGTTAAGAAGAAATCACCTTTTTCTTTCAGACGATGCCGTTTATGAGCCAAGTGTCGGATCCGTTTAGCAATCACATTTCTCAGCTTAGCAGCTCGACGTCGAAGCTGAGCGGTTTCAACAGTAGTCTATTCGATTTCGCGAGCCAAGGAATGTCTCCGTCTCGGACTCAGCCACACCCGGCCTCGCCTCTCGTCAATGCCTTCTCCCTTAGTCCGAGTAATACCGGATCTCTGTCAGAGGTTGGTGACAATTATTCAGGCTTCGACTGCTTCTCGCGTTTAATCCCTCGTCGTACTAACAAAAAGCGATTAACGAACTCGATGTGATCGCAAAGTTTCGTTTCGAATCGTATTCTTTCAATACAGCTCGATATAATTCGGCATTGATTTTTCACGTATCGTTTCATAGTTACGAAAAGAAATAAAAAAAAAGAAGAAAGAAAATTAAAGAAAATAGATTATAGATATTAGTTTACTTCTCGTGCGAATTGGTATAAGATTGAGGCGGTCGACGTGGAGCAATTTTACCGTAAAATATTCATATTTTTGATGAACATTTTTGTAAATATTAGGCAAAAGATTTTAATATCTTAGTAGAAAGCATTTGTCAGAAGGAGAAGCTTACGATTGCTCTGAGCAAGAAACTAGCAGGGATGAGAGAGATAATCTTTAAGTAGAATTAATATAAAAAACAAACAGTACAAACTTGTATGTTTGTATTGTTTGTATCGACTTTTTGTATCTCGTCTTTTCAATCCCTCATCGTACTGTCGACGAAGCAATCACACGCGTGTCGAATGATAAGTTACAGGTTCAGAGATTGCGCGAGGAGTTGACGTCCAGCCGGGCTCAACTGGCGACCTGGGACGAGCGAATAAATCAGGCTCGGGCGGCATGCGCTGCGTGGCATTTGGAGAGCGAGGAAGCGAAACGGAAAGCCTCAATTGCCGAACAACAGCGGGACGAGGTGAGTTCGAAACGACCGCTCTTGTCCGACGACGATCCCTTCTTCGTATACGTTTTACGAGAGACACATTCGCTTTCAGGCACTGCTGCAGGTGAAGGCGCTGAGAGTGGAGAACGAGGCGTCGGGCGGCGGTCCGTATCTTCACACACTGAGAAGAACGAGCGAGCTGAGATCGCTGTCGATAGCAACGCTCAAGTCGATTCAGTCACAGCTGCGCCTCGATCTCGAGGAGGTGGAAAAGGTAAAGCAAAGTTCTCACTCGGGCTTGAACAGCTGGTACATACAACGATTTTCAAACTACTTCTAACGCGAAGCACTGATACACTAGTAAAAAAAAAATAATAATTTTAAACCGAGACACAGAGAAAGTGAGACATGGCGAGAGACAAAAAAAATGTCTCGGAATAGGGATAACACTGTAGCCTAGCTGAGTTGTTGGGATTCTAGGTGCTGTACAGGGAAACGGCAAACAAGTGCATGGTTTGCGAGGAACAGAATCGAACAGTGACTCTGTCACCGTGCAACCACTACGTGGTCTGCTCGACGTGCGCTCCGAGTCAACGCGAGTGTCCGTACTGCCAGACTCCCGTTGCCTCCACCAGTTAGGTCCCAATGACTTTACTCGTGTGCTTCTGTCGTTAGCGGTATTCGCTAATTGCCGGAGGGAGGACGAACGATGTTGTCTTCGCTTGAAAAAAAAAAAAAACCGCACGGATCGAGGAAGCTACCCCATCTGTATGTAGTCAGAGGACAACAAATACGATTCTGTAAGTCACTTATTCTTCCTCGAAAGCGACATCCGATCTTCACAGCCGCCAGCAGCAGGATCACGTGCGACTCGTGAAAAAAGAAACAGCCTTTTTTATACTAACGCTCTTTTTCTATTTTTGTTTTGTTTTTGTATTCGGGGCCGAAGAATTGCTCCAGTCTCGAATTCCTCGTTCCAAGTGAAAAGAAAGAAAATGAAAAAAAAAAAAATATGATGGAGCAGTATATGAAAAAAAAAAAATGTAAAGTTTGATGTCTAAGAGAATTAGATACCTGAGGAGTTATAGTGTATAGGTAAACGCAACAAATTTATTCCGCGATTCAGTGTGGCGTCTTGGAGTCTAGGTACGCGAGCCGTGCAACGAGTAGCCCTCGTTTATGTGGTTTAACGAAATAATAAATAAATGTAATAAAAAAAAGATTTTCCATTGAGACACTGCTATCGAGTTGATCGGGCAGTTGTCCAACTATTATGTAAAGGGAGGTTTACGGGACTGTGCGCGTCTCGAACGATTTCAAATTTCGGCCGAGATTGTCAGTGGGAGATTCTTTTTGTGGGATAAACGGTAAAAATCTAAGTAAGTAAAGTACGCGTCTCGAGGTCACATTTACTATTCGATAAACTAAAGACTTGTGTTCGAGGGATCGAAAAAAAAAAAAAAATAGTTGTGTTCTAGCTTTTACATCGTTAGGCGGTAAGATTAGCGCTTACAAATCCGAGAGAGTCGAGCCTCGGAAAGTTTTTTCAATTTAATCAAAACGTAGCTGATAATTAATTAAAATCGATGATGAGTAAATAGTTATTGCTAATGAATCCTGCGCCGATAACGGGACACTCGTTGCACGGCGCGTCGAAGCGTATTTTTTATTAAATTGCAGACAAACCTGTCTGACGAAATATATCTAAACGTACTAAATAATCGGCTCTACAGAAAAAAAAAAATTTCCAATTTTAAGAAAAATGATGATGCAGTTGTTAACCACTATATGATAATACGTATAAGGAATTTAAAACAAGTGACTAGGATAGATAGGACAACGTTATCAAATTCTTTATTCATAATAATAAAGTGTTACGCAAGCAACAATATTCTTTTTTTTATAAATATAATTTCAATTATATATGCGCGTCTGTTGTGACATTGTGTTTTAGTCTATAATAACCCGGCGAGGAAATAGAGTCGTTGCGTAAAGTGTCATTTGATCGCGATTAGTCACCGCACCCCCCTCAGGTTGCAAAATTCCGTTCGAGGTATTAAAGCTAAATGGCGGCTTCCATTTTTGTTTCACAATCGATCGACCCACGGCAGAAAATCGGTTTTCCCCACTTTCTTTCAGACTGTCGTGGATATTGCAGTATCAACAAAATGAGGCAAAAAAACGATTTTATTCGGTCAGCTTTTTATTACACATTGAACTACAATGATAAAGTAACGATAATATCCCCCCCTATGGTACGAACGTTCGTTGTATGATTTGTCCATGAGTGTAGAGTGGAGTGAATATTTAATTTCGTGATTGTTTTCATTCAGCTGCAGCACAAGTCGAAGAAGCGCTGTGTGATAAATTCACTCAATCGTGTAACTTAAAAAAAAAACAAGAAAAAAAGTCTTATTTTCGAATACCAACAGCGTGACTACCATAAAGACGAGAAAATAAATTTGCAAAGCACGATCTAGACTATAATGAATTTAGTGCTATAAAAAAAATGCATTGCGTCAAATGCGTTTACATTTGTGTATTTCCTGTGCAAGTAAGCTGTCTATACTCGATGAAGAAATTAGTCGGGGGAGGGGGGGGGTGTTTACATTGCGAAGAGAAAAAAAAGTGTTTAACGAGCTCGACGTGATCGCAAAGTTTCTTTTTTTCGAATCATATTCTTTCAATACAGCTCGACATTATACGCCATTGATTTTTTACGTATCGTTTAATAGTTACGAAAAAGAAAAGAAGAAAAAAAAAAGAAGAATAAAATAAATCTAAAAAAACTAGATTATAGATATTAGTTGTACCTCTCGTGCGAATTGGTATGAGTTTGAGGCGGTCGACGCGGAGCAATTCGTTGTTTGTTTCCGTTTCTATGAATCATTGAATGGAAGGAAGAAAAAAAAATTAGTTCGCGCTGGCCTACTAGTAGAAAGCATTTGTCAGAAGGAAAACCTTACGATCGCGCTGAGCAAGAAAGATAGTAGGGATGAGAGAGAGAGATACTCTTTTAGTATAATTAATATAAAGAAAAAAAAAACAAACAATTCAACCTTATAATGTTATTTTACTTGTACCGGTAAACGATATGAATATTAATGATAATATTGAAATTAAATTATTGTAAAAGCAAACAAATTTACATACGAATAGGGTAATAGGAGAGTTAACGAAGTGGTGGATTATTATAGTGGCTCATCGCTACGAGAGAATGTCGCATACCCCAAAATATTTCTATACTACTGCCCAAATTGTTGGTTTAGTGAATTGTTTGTCATACGATTGAATTTTTCTCTTACTCTCCGCGCTTGGGGACGAGTTCCGGTGCCGCTTGCCGCGCGACCCTCCTGCTTTTGTCCGTTTTACACAAACATTGACTTAACACGTCTCGTTCTCCGTCGTCGCGTACGACACGGAATTTCAAATCAAAAAAGGATTACACACATTTAAAGAAAAATGTGCTGCACAATTTGTTAATTTAATAAAATCATTTTGTCATCTATTTTTTAATTAAGAGAAAAAAAAAACGTTTTTTCTACTCGATAGCCTAATAAACTATAACTGTACATGGAGGAAGGGGACAAAATATTACACATCACGCTAACGACCAACTTCTCTAGAACACTATAGGGAAAAAAAAAAAAAAAATGTAAACAAATTTCGATACTACGCAACTACCTGTAATGCCAGTTTATTACGGTTGCACAAAGTAAACCAACAATAGGGCAGGCCAAATTAAAATCGATATACTATATTTTTGACAAACTACAAGCATACAACAAATACAACAAAAAAATACGTTGCAATTGTTCCGTATGCGCGAATGATTCTTTTCAGCCATGTAAAACTCTGCTCTCTCTGACTCTTCGAATGGACCATATACAATATTGTATACCGTGGGCAATGATTGATCGTTCTACAAAAAAAAAAAAATAATAATAATAATCGTTTAACACAGCGCCTGTGAATTTATCGTCTAACAGAGTACAATGTTTGCTGATATTCGGAGAGAGCGCGCAGTTAGTGGAAGAATCGTTCGCGCATTCCGTGCAAATGATCTTACACATAATCACTAGGCTATTGTACGATGAATAGATTATGCGAAGAAGGAATAGTATTATATAACATCGGGGGAAAAAAAAAATAAATAAAAAAAAATACAAACAAAATAATACCGAACATTTGTATAAGAAGAATCGATAGCTGAAGATACTCTGTATAAATGAAGGGAAAGAAATTCATATTATCTTTAATCAATCCGACTTTTTTAAATATATGGACTATAAAATATTGTTACTCCGAGTATCAATATGCGTTCACAGAGAATACCTTGAACACGAAAAAAAAAAAATACTTTCTTAGATAGCGAAAAACCTTGTTTGCGACTACGGCTGCGACCGCGATTCACCACGTCGATAGTCGCACGATAACAGCACCGCAAGCGAGACCCTAATTACAAAGCGATTTGATCAAATATTGTCCGTGCGATAAGTCCTGCTTTGTGTCCTGCTGCACAATAGAATCTGTAAACGGGCCAATCGTACCGGAGTATGTGCCAAACGCGGCGAATTACCGAACACACTTTGACCCTCTGTACGACGAGAATTTTTTTTATTATTGTTTTTAATATAAAAAAAAATAGAAATATCGAAATCGACGACAAGAAAGTCCTATTCGAATTTTGGAACCTCTCGATGTATTACGAATCTCCTGTCCGTGTAATAACTATACGTTGTTAAAACAGTAGCTTCGACGAGAATATCGCGGACCTCGTGGTCGTGGATGTAGGACGGAGCAGATCTTTTGTACAGTTGTTACTCTGTGAATGTAGTTGCTCATCATTGAGTCTGGCTTAATTCAACGACGATAAAAGAAAAAAATAGACCCTAAACGCGTTGATCAAAGTAAGAGATATAAAAATTGTATACGGTCCCTTTCAAACGATTATCGAAAGTAACGATGTTCTGTGCACGCTAAGTGGGAAAGATAAAAATAAAAACAATATAGAGTTCCGTCAGATGTTTTTCAGCTTCTATTGAGACTCTGCATATCTCGAAGAGCCGGCGAATCCAGTCGCTCTTTGTAACAAATATTTTTTTTACTCGAGAAACCCCTTTTTAATACAATTTTTTCATCGCCTCCTTGCCGCGTGCGGTAATCGATGCGGGGGTGGAGAGCCAGGGACAAATAATTGCGAGAGTGCAGGGTTCAATAGAGAAGAAAAAAAAAAACCACCCATGACAAATATTTTTACGATATTATCGACAAAACCGTCTTCCGGAACAATAATGATGAATGATGATTACGATGACGATAATGTGACGAACGCGTCTGTTATAGCCTAAAGCGCCCACCTTAGAGTGAGAGAGAAAGAAAATTTTGATTAAACAAAGAATTAAAAGACAATTATTTATAACGTAATCGGTTAAGCTTTGAGATCTTAGCCGTGGCCCTTCGACGCGAGCGGACGACGAAGTTGACATATTTGGCATATAGATTGATGAAGAAAAATTAAAAAGTAACAGACAAAAAAATACTATATCCGTTATACTATTTAGCTTGCGGTGTTGAGAGCAATGTGCTATATATTGTAAAAGGATATTTAATTATTGTAGATCCTGTTGTACGATCGCGGTGCGAGAAAAAGAAAAAAAGAAAAAATTCGAGTACTCTGTAAATGTGGCAGGGCCAGCCTTTGAGTTATAGGAGAAAATCAAATTTTACTTATAATTAACGTTCGTGCGGTGGAAAGCACAGTTCGCGCCTCCGTTCGTACAACAGGCTCCCGAACCATACGGGTTGGTTGTAGCGACAGTGGCTCATTTTCTTTTATTTACGCGTTATCGAGTTGCTGCAACGATTGTTTATAATCCACGGTAAATAAATTATTGAAAAAAAAATCTACAAACGATGCGAAACTCGATCAGAGTTTGTTTTGTCAAAGTTCACTGAACAATGTACAATTCCACTGTTTGCAACCATCCTCCGAAATGATACAATAATGTGTACGAGGATAGTCTAGCTATTGCGCAATACTAATGATAATAGTCTGTAACAAATTGTTTTTTTTTTTAATTTCAATTAAAAAAAAAATAGAGTTCCAAGGTGATTTGTCGTTCTGGTTGTGGTTACTTCTACACTCTGTACGCCTGTAATGAATTCATAAATCATATCATGACTCTGGTATTGTTCGAGTTTTGTACGTTTTGCAAATTTATCCTCGCGGTATGAATAATCGAGAGAAAATTGTACGATCAGTTGTTTGTCACGTCAACGCGCTTGTTTTGAATTATTGAACAGATATCGATCCGTCGTTCTATTCCAGCGCGAAACGAACGTAAAATTACGGCGAATAATGCTTTATGAGTGTTTTCTCTACTTTGTTTACAAACATGGGTACAGTCTTGCGTAAAGAACTAAGACTATACCAAGTTGCAGCAACATGTTTTATTATCATTATTATTATTATATATTTTTGTTTTATTAAAGGAAACGACTGTAGCAAATTCTAATGAATGTCAGTACAAATTGAATAATAATATGAAGAGAGAAGCACCGAATAATGTGTGGAAGATGATGATGAAAAATGAAAACATAAAATCGTTGGCAACCCGTATTTTTGGCAATACAGAAGAAAGATAAGCTCGTATAGTAATGTACACGTATTAAACTAGTAGCCGATGGTGGTCGCTGAACCAATGAGCCATTTATTCGTTTTAATATTTTCTCGACGACTGAAAGTTTAAACAAATTGATAATGATAATAATTATCTTATATGACATTACATAATTCGTAGAACGAATTTTCATTATTGCTTCTCATGCTAATAAACTAGAAAATGTATTATAGATATTGTCAATCAATAAATTATAACGAATTTAAAATAAAATAAAGAAAAAAGATTATTCATTCATTGGGTGGCGCGTGGGTGTGCGAGCAGTGCGATTCTACGCAAAAAAACTACAGAACATCAGTAAGGCTTCTTCAGTGAAAATAGAAGAAAAAAAAAACTGAATAAAGCTACGAATAGTTTCTAGCTCGACATATTACTTCCATCGGGATGGACAGCGGATTAGCCTCGTGCTCGGGATTGAGAGAAGCGAAAAACTTTCGGGTAACGTGAAAAGCGCTTCAATAGTTCATCGATCGATGAACTAATCGCATGTCGCGTTATATACGCGACGGCCGAGGATCGACCAATCAGAGACGAGCTCTCGTGCGCGGTGCGCGCGCCATTATTTTTGACATTTATGCGTTTTGATATTTTCTCGACGATTGAAAGTAAAAAAAAATTTATCTTGATAATCATTATTTTGTACATTACATACTTCGTTGAACGAATTTGCGTTATGGTTTCTCATGCTAATAAACTAAAAAATGCATCATAGATAATGTCAATCAATTAATTATAACGAATTGAGAATAAAATAAACAAAAAATGCATTCTTGGAGTGGCGCGTGGGTGCCGAGCGGTGCGATTCTGCGCACAAAGCTGCAGCGCAGCAGTAAGGCCTCTACAGTGAAAGTAGGCGAAAAAAAAAACTATGAATAATGCGCTACGAATAGTCTCGAGCTCGGTATATCACTCCCATCGAGATAGACAGACGATTAGCGTCGTGCTCGAGATTGAGAGGAGAGGAAAACTTTCGGACAATGTGAAAAGCGCTCGGATAGTTCACCGATCGATGAACTAATCATACATCGCGTTATATACGCAACGGCCGAGGCTCGACCAATCGGAGACGAGCTCTCGTGCGAGGTGCGCGCGCCATTATTTTTGCCGCCATCCGGTATTGCCCTCCCCCCACCACAGCGACTAGCCGACATCACGACACCCAGCCACTCTCACGTTCATACATCAGTTGCAAGTCGTTACTCCGAGTGTCTTCTATCAGTCTAACAATCGTCCGGAAAAACAATCACAAACAGGTAACAAAAATATCGATGCTAGAAGCTAAAACCATCTCAATTCCGTCGCCGCAAGTCCCGCGAACATTTCCACGCGATCAGAGACCACAGTTTCGAGTGCAATAGACAGAAATATCAAAAACGCTCCGGTAGCGTCTCCCACGCAATGAAAAATACATGTACGCTGTCCGCCATTTTAGGCATTTACTCGCTTTTGGAGGGAAATTTTTCCACGTTTCGCTGCACACTTTTCTTTTCTCCGACGCACCAAATCGCGACTAAAAACACTTTTCCGTGACCGCGAGTTGTCGAAAATCGTGCAATCGTGCGTTAATTGATTGACTCATATATTTTTTTTTCTTATTTATTCACAGAAATGGCACGTACAAAGCAGACTGCCCGTAAGTCCACCGGAGGAAAAGCTCCGAGGAAGCAGTTGGCGACCAAGGCCGCTCGTAAGAGCGCGCCATCCACGGGTGGTGTCAAGAAACCCCATCGTTACAGGTAAAACTCCATACCTTGTAAAAACTTGAAAATTGTCTATAAAAAAAAATTACTTAATATTTAACGTTTGATATTTATTTAAATTTGCAGGCCCGGTACCGTAGCGCTCAGAGAAATCCGAAGATACCAGAAGAGTACCGAGTTGCTGATAAGGAAGTTGCCCTTCCAGCGTCTGGTTCGTGAAATAGCGCAGGACTTCAAGACCGACCTTCGCTTTCAGAGCGCGGCCATCGGAGCCCTCCAGGAAGCCTCCGAAGCCTACCTCGTCGGCCTCTTTGAGGACACCAACTTGTGCGCGATCCACGCGAAACGCGTCACCATCATGCCAAAGGACATTCAATTGGCGCGACGAATCCGCGGCGAGCGCGCTTAAACGGCCACGAAACGAGAACGGCATCGATATATCCATTTATTCACCCTTGTCTCGTGTTTGGAAACATTGTCCTCTCAAATATTACAGAATTTCGTTTGCGTTCTCTGTATACGAAGGATTTATGAAATAGTTATCACTGCCAATGCACTCAACCGGCACATTCGATTAACCGTTAAAAGAAACGAAAAAAAAAAACAAACAAAAAGATCGAGCACATTTGATGCCCATTATTATTTGGCATGTCTCTTGCTCACCGCTCGAAACAACGCGAAGCTCTCTTCTCTTTCTCAACGATTGCAACGGGCAACGTTAAAATCGGCTCCGGCCGATCGCCGTTGCCTCGAGAGAATCTCAGCGAAAGACCGAGTCGGCTTCGTGAGATTGGAATCGTTCTTTCACCGCGAGATCGAGTCTCTCTGTTGGCATTGAAGAATCGTTTTCGAATGGAAAACGATCGGGCCGTTCAAAATTGATTCTTATGTACAAATAGAGTATACTTAATATTATTTAGAAGTTAGACTAGTTGTTTAAGATAAATAACTTAACTGCATTTCAATCGTTTTTTCAATAGCCTTAACTGTGGTCGCTTAATCGCCTCAGTTTTTACTTGTTTCCAAGTGTTTCAAAGCAATTCGTGAAGCGTAAATCTTCAAAGTGTAGAGAAAAAAAAAAGATGACCTCATATTTAATCCTGGGCGCTACTCGTCATTTTTTTACGTTCTGGAAGGCAATCGTAAATCCATTCCAATTAACAGTAAAAAAAAAACCCCACTTTAATTTGTGTGCAATCTTAGTGGCTCACGTTTAACCGATGTTCCCAGGTGTATAAGATTACGTTCGAAGACAAAAAAATTTTTATATCGTTCAGCGATGATGACGTCAAAAAGAAAAAAAAAATCAACTTACTCGTCGAGTTTCTCGATACGAGAGATAAAGCTCTGTAATTTTTAATGCCCACTCAATTGATATGTAACATTGTGTACTGTGTAGGAGACACTTTAAATATATCAACAAGAACATAACAACAACAAAAACGCTACTCATTGTTTGATTCCAGTAACCACTATAGTTATGTTCAAATCTCGCCTTAATGAGCGAGTCCCGCATCAATCTGCAAACAGCGTCGGAATCTTAGTGGTTCACGTTTGATCGATGTTCCCAGGTGTAAAAGATTACATTTCAAAACAAAAAGTTTTATATCGTTCGGAGATGACGTAAAGAAATATCAACATATTCGTCGAGTTTCTCGATACGAGAGATAAAGAATTATAATTTTTAATGCCCACTCAATTGATATGCAACATTGCGTGCTATGTAGAAGCAGCTTTAAATACATCAACAAGTACATAACAAAAAAAAAAAATGACTCATTGTTTGATTTCAAGTGACCGCTATTGTTATCTTTATCTCTGTACGAATCTTGCCCTAATGAGCGAGCCTCGGCATTAATCGGCAAATGGCGTCGTTCTAACCTCTCCCGTTACGATTGCTCAGACCTAGAATCGTCGCGCCCGAACCAGAGATCATAGAAAACAATAAATATGCATGAGTCATGATCTCCAGGAGCCGCGAGTACCTGGAAAGGATGTCGATCGAATATTCAATAGTCGTTTCCGCCATTTGCAATTTCACGGAGGCACAAAACCTCTTGAAACAATAATAATAATAACAACGAACAATGTGGATTTTACGCATCGGATATTTTTTGCCGCAACCTCGGGAGAGAGCAGAGTCGATGAGCGAGGAGATATTCGTGTCACCTACTTTTATCGTTACGACGCGGTTATAACTCGAGAGCTATCCTGCAAAGGTAATCGGCATTTCATATGTTATCTTAGATAAAGCTGCATCGGGTTCGTTGTGTTCGTAACCTGGCCCCGCTCGAGAGCGATATTTTCCGGGAACGTTGAGGCTAGTCCCGTCGGCGTATTTCACGATACGGTCGAGTATCATCTTGGAATTGGGTAGTACAGCGTTTCGTGTATAAAAAATGACAAGTGCACGTTAAGCTCTCGTCCGTGGGACGTGCGGCGAGGGTGTGTGCGTGAGCGCGCACGAGTGTAAGTTCTAGATGTTGTACTTAGCGGTTAGTGTAACGAGCCAATGGTCTCTCTCGTCTCACGGACAGAGGCAGATAGTCGAGACGCGATTGGTCGAAAGCTCCCGCGGGCTTACGTTGCTCCTCTCGATTCAATTCGTAGGGGGTAGGGACAAGGGAGCCTCGACTGCTCTCTCAGAAGAGCGTCCACTGCCATCGAAGTACAAGGAGTCCGTAGTACCTATCTCGATTATATTCGTGAAATTTTGCGCGCGTCAGAGGTGAGTGCTAAAACAAAATATCGTCCCATCGTGTTCGTCTCGTGGCGTGGAGCGTTTCGAGTACACCGATGACCGTGCGACGATTCGGCTCGTGCGTAAAAACGTGAAAAATTCCCCGTCGCTTTCGCGGACCCGTCCTGTGTGTTTCTGCCGCCACCATTTTGTAATTGTCGTTTGGAGGGAATCGTCTGTCCGCCCGGATCACGGCTGACCGCGCTTCGCGACTCTCCTTTCCCACCCGAGGGGACACGTGATGAAGAGCCGAGGTGTCATAGTTTACGATCGAAAATTAACGCGTTATCTCGCTGGATCGACGAGAGAAACCGATCGGCGATGGGAATTCGCGTCGAGACGGTGGAAAAATCGCAATCGTTTTTGGAGTTTTTGTTTGCTCTCTGTCTCAGGTAGACAGGACGAACGCGAGTTTGTTCCATTGCGCAACTCGACCGATTCCCCGTTGCACGGTTCCGCTGCACTCCCCCTCCCCTCCTCGTACAGCGAATAAAATCTCGACCTCCCCACTCCGCCGTCCCGTCACTCTCCACTCGCCGCTCGTAACGTTTCACTCTAATTATCGCGTGCGGATTCAATTGCTCGCTGTGGCGAAATAACTTACGTGCCTCCCTCAATTTTTGTTACTTTGTTTATTTTTTTTTATCTTTCGCCCAATCTTCGTAACCGCAGCGCTATTCATGCGTGCGATAAAATGATTGTACATTAATACAAGTTTTCGGAGTTACAGATTGAACAATGGCACGTACCAAGCAAACGGCTCGTAAATCAACGGGAGGAAAGGCTCCGAGGAAGCAGCTCGCCACCAAGGCGGCTCGTAAGAGCGCGCCTTCCACCGGTGGTGTCAAGAAGCCCCATCGTTACAGGCGAGCGAAACTCCCATTTTTGTTTTTTGCCGCTTCATTGAGGCTGGCATTAATCTTAAAAAGTGGTCGATTTTCAACATTTTTTTATTACGCGGTTATTAGAAGAACGGGTTTTTGCACACGAGTAGTACAAGGTGTTATGAAGTTTGAATTTTGTTATTATTGAAAAATATCAATTAACAATGGAGTTACTAAAATTAACAATTAACATCGAATATCGTAACTTAAAATCTATTCATCCGATTGAGTTGAAATTTGGACAGATCCTTGATTATAACATTTTCTATCTAATGACTGGATGATTTAAAAAAATGTTCATTTATTTGTTAATGACAAACGATTGAGGCTGTTTGTTATAAACAAATAAATTGACATTTTATAAAATCACCCAGTCATTAGATAAAAAATGTTATAGTCCAAAAAAATGTATAATCTGCCCAAATATCAGTTCAATCGGGCAAATAGATTTTGGGATACGATGTCGGTTGTTAATTGTTATTTGTTAATTGTTAATACCGTTGTTAATCGATATTTTTCAATAAAAAAAAATCAAACTTCATAACACTTGTACTGTGTGTAAAAACGTGTCCTTATAATACAAGCGTTAAAAAAAACCGACCTGTTGTTTTTGGAGCAAATCCTTATTCTAGCGCCTTAATGCACTTCGGTGTCGAACGACTAATAAATTGTTATCGCTCGTTGCAGGCCCGGTACCGTAGCTCTTCGTGAGATCAGAAGATACCAGAAGAGTACCGAGCTGCTGATCAGGAAACTCCCGTTCCAGCGTCTGGTTCGTGAAATCGCTCAGGATTTCAAGACCGATCTCCGTTTCCAGAGCGCCGCCATCGGCGCCCTCCAGGAAGCCTCCGAAGCCTATCTCGTTGGTCTCTTCGAGGACACCAACTTGTGCGCTATTCACGCCAAGCGCGTAACCATCATGCCGAAAGACATCCAGCTCGCCCGGCGAATCCGCGGAGAGCGCGCTTAAGCGGATCATATCTCTAACCATCATACATTACCGTTTACTATTATTAATTATAAAATATCCATAGTAATAATACTTCACGATATGGATGAATCACGTTCATTCCTGTTCATTGTAAGCATTGTTTTTAACGACCCTTGAACGCGGGGCGCGTAGCTTCATTGTCGGTAGTGGAATATTGTGAATATGTTTTCTTATTATTTTTTTTTTATTTTTTTGAATTTCACAAATCTCTTATTGCGCAAACATGTAAGAGCGATTTTGTTCAAAGTCTCACTGAAGGACTTTTCAATCCTCGAAGAGGGGGTATTAATTCGGCAATTTGTTTTCTTTTCTCTTTGGAATTGACGATGGCAGCTGCTCATTATTTTCTTCTCGATGATTGGCACTGACAGTCTTTACGACTCTTCTCATAATTTTTTTTTTTTTTATTCTCCATTAACTATCATCAACCTCGTAATCATCTCAGCATCATCATTTTCATACTTATAATCTTACGCACCATAGAAATGTGCATTAGAAAGTAAGAGCGAATTTTTCTATAGTAATCCACTAAGGATAGGTCTGTGTCAGGCTGGCTCTTTGGTTGTAACGAAATGACGTAAATCAGATCGCAAGTATTCATTATCTTTTGTGTGGAGAAAGTTTCATAAATAAAAATGACAAATTCTGAGGACATCGGGCGTTAGTTTCGTTGACTCAATACAACCTTGCGTAGATCGAGGGAAGAGGTGGGAGATTGGTGAGTGGGGACAATAATTCGAAGCAAAATCAATTACTGTACCACATGTTTATTTCAGGAATGAGCAAAAAAAACAATCGAGCACTGCTGCAAAAGTTTCATGAAATAAATCGTTGTGTCCAGCTTAGACATATAAAATTATCGAGAATCGCGATATTTTTTTAAATTGAAATTACGTAAATTGGATAACAAGTATTAATTATCTATTGTGTGGTGAAAGTTTCATAAATAAAGATGACAAATTCTGGGAACATCCGCGTTAGTTTAGTTGACTCATTACCACTTTGCATAGATCGAGTAAAGAGGAGGGAGATTGGTGAGCATGGACAATAATTCGAAACAAAATCTGAGGATATCCGCGTTAGTTTCGTCGACTCGATACCACTTTGCATAGATCGAGTGAAGAGGAGGGAGATCGACGATTAAGGTAAATAATTAGAAACAAGATCAATTACTGTACCACATGTTTATTTCAGGAATGAGCAAAACAAAAAAAACAATAATGCAATGGCTGCAAAAGTGTTACGAAATCAATCGTTGGTCTAGCCGAGAAATACACTGGATATAAAATTATCGCGAATCGCTATATATTTTTTTTTTTTGTTTCGTTAAATAATCAATGCGCCGATACAAGATGCGTGAGCGATTGCACAGTTTCGAGAGTTCACTAATTATCAATCTTAGACCGACGCGAAATTCTTGATTTTTTTCTTCTTAATAATCGATTACAATTGCCGGAGTCTCAGTTTACGCCGCAGTAATAAAATACCTCTTCTGTGTCTTGTCCGTGAAAGAGGCTACTCGAACGCGAGTTTCGCTCTCTTCTCTCTCGACGACAGATTCTGACAAAGTGTATATATCTACAAAGCTGCTACAGTTAAGAGAGGCGAAGACAATTTTATTTTACATAATCGTATCTTCACTTAATATCGTTAGACAATTATATATATTTACAAAAGTCCTGCTGCATCGGAGCCGCCCAGCCGAGCTTCGACGAGCTTGCGCGTTTCCATTTGCTACACACGTTGACGATAATAAGATTTGACGATAGATAATCAGTAAAACGCCGTCCATGCAGATTTTTAATATCAGAGATTTATCATCCACGGTGGGGAGAGGAAACGGCGCAATTACAATCGATTGTGGTTGTTGTTGCCGGTGGCGAGACCTCGCACCTGTCGTCTAGTCCTAGTCGAACAGAGTCAACAACTTCTCGTTACGCCCAAGCTCGATGTAAACACTTAAACGGAACCATTCTATGCTGTGCGCTACAAATCGAACGGACATTAAAAAAAAAACAGATCTACGCAGTACTCTACGGTACATCGATCGTCGAAGCTTTGATGGCTGCATGCTTGATAAAAAATGTGTGTATCAAAGAGTTTGTACTTTTTTTTTCGAAACGCGGTACAACGAGTGGGCCAATTTATTCAAAGTCGATTATAAAAATGAATATTACTAAGTTACTCGTCGTATTATTCGACTATGTACAAAAATATTATTAACTTCGAACTGGTCCATGTTTTTTTTTTTTTCGAGAATACTCAAATTGTCGATAATGAGAGTATCTTCCACTAAAAACTAATATTACGATACGCGAATAAAAAAAAAAAAATGACACAAATTTTTCTACGTGTTACAATAAATTAGAAATTGTATCTAACGAAGCGGCGCTCGTATACTCCTACAGATGAAATTTTCGTGCTTATTGTTCGTTTTTTTGTAAGCGGACGAAAAAGCCAGCGCCGCGCGACCGGTGCTCGACGCGTACAAAAAAAAAAAAAAAACGAAAAAAAAAAATCGTAGCCGCGATTGCAACATTAAATTGAGTCGTAACGACCGAGTCACTGCAGTTGTAAGAGTATCGCGCCGATCTCCCGGTGAATACACGAAGGTGGAAGAGCAAAACTGGATTCGTTAAATGAGGAAAACTTATTATCACGATATGCGGAAGCACAACCGGCGTGTTTGTAAAGTAAGTACGGAGTATCGGGCGATAGCGTGTGACGTGCGATTCTCGGTTTCCGTGTCAATTAGCTTCCGCACGCCGACGGCGAATGATTTGATTTTTTTTTTCTTCGAGAATCGCAGATACACGATTATCCTCAGAGTTCGTGCGAGACGAAAAAAAAAAAAAAAACGCAACGTACAACGAAAGGGACAAATCCTACACATTGAAGTTGCGTTACCTGTACAGATCCCGTACAGCTTGTTCTTCTCGCGATGCGTTGCGGCGGGCGTTCAGCTTATTCTCCAGGGCCTGCGTTGAGAAAAAATGACAAAAATTATTAGTAATTGTTCTTTTCTGTATCGACGGACTGGGCAGCGCGACAATCCGTTGCATGCGGTAAGAGGCAGAAAAAAATAAATAGCTGGGATTAACAGTCACAAAAGGCGGCGCACGCAAAAGTGCACGTGGATGATTCGTGAACGAGAAGCTGAACGAGCAAGCGAACAAAAGAAAAACCATAAATAAGACCTGTGTATTAAAGAGGCGAAAGGCTCGAACGGATCAACGAGAAGGATGTTTGCCGGGGGTTGGAGACTCTGTCAGCACTTGAACAGCTTGGGTTGTTGGCTAATACATTGAACCGAAGGTGATTCACCGGTGTACGGCGCCGTATCGTTTTTTCGTCCACCGGGACAAGAGCACTTGACTCTTCTACAGTCCATGCAGACCCACCTGTCGATCTACCAAAACACCGACTACGTAATACTCGAACGGTGCGTGAAACTCTGGCTCTACGGGAAACGGTGAGCAACGGATTCGGGTAAAAGATCGCCCTGACGATATCTGCACGAGGCTAAATTTCATCGAGCTATAACGACTGGGATTTTTTGGAGAAGTTCACTTGGAGAATAAAATTGTACAAACGAACAATTTTTTTTTCTTCCCAGTGCAGTGCATTGACAGAGCTTTGTCGAAGATGAAATTTGATGTCGTGCTGATATCTTCAGAACCATGAAAAGATTACGCAGAAGATCTCTGCACGAGACTAATTTCATGAAGTTATAACGACAGTGTTTTGCATCGCGCAAACTTCGCTCGGGGAAGTTCGCTTAGAGAATAAAATTCTGTATGTGAACAATTTTTTTTTTCCCTAAAGCAGTGCATTGACGGAGACTTGCCGAAGATGAAATGTGATGTCGTGCAGATACTTTTGAGGGTCATGAAAATATCACCCCGAAAATATCTGCACGAGACTAAATTTCATCGAGTTATAATGACTATGTTTTGCATCGGATAAACTTCGCTTGGGGAAGTTCGCTTGAAAAATAAAATTCTGCAGGTCAACCTTTTTTTTCAAGCGGTGCATTGACGGAGACTTGCGGAAGATGAAATTTGATGTGTAGATATCTTCAGGGCCCTTGGAAAAGCGAGTCGGGGTTCGGATAACACGATAATAATACAAAGGACAAAAAAAAAAAGAATTTTATTAAAAATAGCACAAAGACTAAGGGATTTACAGTGCTCGTGCTAAAAAAAAAAAGAAAGCTCCGAAAACTTTTTAATAACTTTACACGATAGAGATAAACCGTTCGTGCTTTAATAATATAAAGCACGATTCGGTACTTCACTCACCCCAACTTTTCTCATCAAATCCCCGATCATGTTCATCGCCAGTATCCTGGTCGAAGGCGTGAGTGGCACGTTCATGTTGTTGTTGTTATTGTTGTTACCGATCACGCCCCCTACAACGCCGTTTCCAACTAATTGGCAAATAGGAATAACAAGCTTATTAACTATCAGGTGTGGAACAGGTGACGTCGATAGGTCTCGTACAAAAATAAATAAATAGATAAATAATAACACTAATTAGTTTAAATCTATCCCGAAAAAATGTTACATACATGCCGAACGTTACCCAAAGCATCTCATGCAAATTACTGAAATGAAACAGATGTTTTTAAAAGTAATATGTTTCTTTATTAAATTTACAAAAGAAAATCGTCTAGATGAATAATTACAAACGATAAGGTGGTTTCTTTGAGTGCGCAAAAAAGAACCAAAGTGTGAGTCGCGATACGAGTGAGTGAGTGGTTTCTTTTCTACATGCATGGGTGTCGTTAACGAATTTCGAACGCTATGCGTTATGAAAAAGAGGCGAGCGCTTTTTTGTAAACGGAGCGAATGAAATCTTCGACAGTTCTCAGGATCTCAGTTTCTGTGGAAAGACGCCATTCACTTGGAAACTCGAGCGAAGTTGTGCCTTCGCTTCGTGAATGAAAATATATTTCTTGTTTTGCGTAGTGCACTGTACATCTTACTTTTGAGCGGCTGAGAAGGCGGATGAACGGGTGGTATGCTCTGCGGCAGTGGACTTATCGCCGGAGACGAGTGCGTCTCCAGCTCGACCTGGAGCTTGTTGCTGTCGACGAGGCTGCGCACCCGCTCGGCCGCGGACTTGTCGTTGTCCGGATGATTTCGCTCCAAAACGTTGATCTCTTGTTTCAGGTCTGCAATTCGATCAACAAATTTCATTTCTCGGCCATCGTGCGTCTCCATGTGCTATATTCTCCCAATATTATATAATTCCATATGCTATATTCTTCCAATATTATATTCTCGAGATTTCGGCGTTCATAGCATGTGGGAGTGAAATTCAAAAATTCTTAAGCACTTCCATATGCTATATTCTCGAGATTTCGGAGTTCATAGCATATGGGAGTGAAATTCGAAAATCCTAAAGCACTTCCATGTGCTATATTCTCGAGATTTCAGAGTTTATAGCATACAGGAGTGAAATTAAAAAATCCTAAATCCTTGGGTGACCTTCAGATTATCTCCACGAATCTGTCTAGCTCTTATTTTTTTTAAGCTAGTTTTTCATTTCAGTCTGTTGTTTATATACTTTTTTTTTAAATCTGGTAAAGGTTTTAAAAAATTGTTATTTTTTTTGCACAAATATCAAATGTACCAAATCTATCAAATTTACCAAAGGGCTCGTCCCCGTTGAATAAATAATAAATAAATAGTAAATGAATAATTCATTAATAAATATGCTCACCTCGGATTTCGTCCATTAATCGCTGCACGATCATCTTCAGGCCCTCTTTTTCGTCGAGTTCCGACTCCAGTAGGGCATTCTTTTCAATAGCTGAATTGAATTTAGCCTCGATCTCCTCCTCCGTCGCTATGTTTATTCTGGAAAGGTATTTAAAGAGTAAGGACCGCTTTTGACACGACGAAAGTTGAATATTTCGTCGGGGCCAACTTTGTACCTTTGAGCTCTCTCCAAGTCGTCATTCTTCTGCTCCAGCTCTCTGATGTACTTGACGAGGCTTTCGTGCTGCGATTCTAGCTCCTGTGCTCTGGACTGAAAAAGCGTGCAGTCTGAAGACTGTTGATCCAGTCTGCTTCTCAGCTGATCCACCTCTAGCGACAGTCTAGAATTCTTCTGTCTCAGCTCCCTGTTGGCCTTCTCCATCTGCTCCAGAGAGTTCTCCAGCTCTTTCTCCAACATTTGCGAGTTCTCCTGAAACTCCTCCAATTCCCTTTCGACATCGTCCTTCCTGCAATGTTAAGAAATAAAAAAAGATTAGGCGCTCTTCGCTGGACCAGCAAAAAACCCTTGTGGATCGACCGACCGTAAAACTTTGGGTTGGCTTTCGGTTGTTTTCTAACAATCTACTCCAACTCAACCAGCCGATTGGTGTGCCAAACCAACTCTGATTGCAACCTCCCGGAGGTTGGTTTTTGGGTGATATTTCAAAACCAACCGTTATATGTGTTTTATAGAAAGTTGGCTTACAGTTGAACTTTTCCGAAACAACCCAATTTCCGACTCTAAGTCAAGAACACTGATAGCTTTTGACTTAGGGTTCGAAATGGAGTTGTTTTAGCAAAATCCAACTGTAAACCAATCTCTTACCCGAGCCATTTAATGGGCGGTATAACAGTTCGTTTTTTAATATCGCCAAAAAATCAATTGTTTTTTTAATATCGTCAAAACTCTTGAAGATTGGAATCGGAGTTGGTTTGGTGCACCAGTCGACCGGTTGGTTTCCAGGATCATTTCAGGTTGGTCGAAACACGAGTAAGACAAGGAACTCCGATAATCAATTGAATTCGTACCGTTGGTACATCTCCTGGGCGAGGTTCATCCAATACTGGATCTCGTCGTCCTTCGAGGAGAACTCCGGCACGTCGATTTCCATCATCTCGAAGCCTGTGCAAAACTGTTCTCTCGTATTCGTCACTGTCTCGTCGCTCCGCACCCGAAATCCCCGCGGATTTTTGTGAGCTTAATGATTCGCGTATCGAAATTTTCATTCGTGTCTCATACTCGTTTTTTTGTTTTTTCGGAGTTATACGTTCATTATCTGCGAAAACGAGACGAGAGAAGCGTCGAGCGAGGGAGGACGAGTGGGGGGGGGGGAGAGAATTAATCACTTTGCATTGTCAACTCGCTTGTCCCGCTGGCCGTATCGATGTACGAATTGCGTGCTGGTTTTGTTAACTGCACGACAAATGTTGACGTTCAAGGCTGCGAGATACGCGTCGACGATCAAACCGACCGACCGAATTGCGTGACGTTGCGCGACAACGGAAAAAAGACAACCTGACCGAGGACCAAAACAAATCGAATCGCGTGACTCACTCTCACTACTGGGATGTTCGGAAAGATCGTTACAAATTCGTTGAAAGCGAGGGTCGAGGATGTTAGACCGACTGTCGCATGTTTCGAGAGTCACCGGGTAATCCTTGTCCCGTTGCACGACGAAACGATCTCTCCGAAGCAGCGGAAGAGCCGCGTATTATCTCAAAATCAATTGGGATTGTCAAAACGTACGTTGGTTGGAAGGTGTTATGTTTACGGATCACAAAATGGCGGAACTGTGTGCCGCGAAACGCCTACCGTCGCGTTCCTTAATTCATCCGTTTCTGCCGCTGCGTACATAGATATGAATTCAAAATGCATTTGATGCGTGTCACATATGATCTTTTTACCAGTTTCCTACGTTCCTTAATCCATACGTTTCTTCTACTAGGTTATTAGTGATAATTCGATAGAAAAATAAAAAATGTTCTCCTGACTTTCCGTTTGAAAATCCTATTTTTGAACCGGAAGAGACGTCACGCCAAAACATTCTCAAAATTTCCTTGTAACGTGACTTCCCGTTTGAAAATCTCAGTTTTCGATCGGAAGTGACGTCAGGCCGGAAATACGTTACTTCCGGTCTGAAAATGTCATTTTTTTAACCGAAAGTGACGAATTTCCGGTAAAAAAGTCGTTTTCAAACTGGAAGTAACACCACAACGAAATTTTTCAAATGTTTTTGCGTGGCTACTTGTTGTTTCCATTTAATTTTTCTATTTAATGATAATTCCAACAATCCATGCATTGGAGATATCCAATGCACCTTGTGGAAGAAACCTGTGAATTAAAGTGAAGTTAAACATGTTCTCGCTCCACCGAAAACTAATGCCACTATCTCTCTCATATTCCTGGCTCCGGCGCGTGACTTTCACTTCACCTTAAGGAGCATAGGAAAGTGGGTAAAAGGACGTGCGCTTGTCTCAAACGTGTTTGGAATTTATTTCGAATGTAGCCAGCAACAGAAACGGATGAATTAAGGAACACACAACTGCTGAAACCGAAACCGGAAGTGCGGAGACCGTCGACGGTTAGCGACACGCTAGAGTTCTCAACCGTGGCTCGATATACTGATACTTACGGTTATATGTTCAGTAGAGAGTGCTTTGTTCTCTCAGAGTAACTCGCTCGATTGTTAATCGAATGCAAAATAAATGAATCAGCATATTTTTAACAAGACGCGCTTTTCGCGTCTCAACTAATGACTTTGCTCAAAGTCCAACTAACTATGCTCGTATAATGCATCATGAATGAAAGTTATGTTTGGGAAGTAAAACAAGGAAGTAACACAGTGTCTATTTTGTAAAATGTTTCGTATATTTCCCGGTCATTACACAGTAAAAACACGATTACTGCGCAGCAGCAGGACCCGCAGCAGCGGTGGTCGTCGCAGCGGATGCAGCGGCGGTCTGGGCCTGTTCCTCGCGGATGCGGTCCTTCTTGAGTTGTCCCATGAAGGAAGCCTTGTCCACGGCGGTTTGGAAGCGACCGTGACCGAACTTGGAGCTCGTATCGATGAACTTGAGATTAATCTTCTCGAGCGCGGCACGCTTGGTGTGCACCAGCAGCGACTGCAATCGAAAAAAAAAAAAAAAAAAAAAAAAAAAACAATTATTACATGTTTTAATTGTACTCGCAAAATACGTAATTTTCAATCGTCATAGTTCTCAGTCCTATCATTAAATATCACGTGGTAGTCATATTGAATAATTAGGCTCTATTCGTTGTTCATCACAGAAATCACAAATCGATCGTTCGTAAAAATACTAAAAAATCGTTCGATCGAGCGTACCTTGCGAAGAGTGATGACACGCTTCTTGGGTCCCATGCAGCATCCCTTGATCATGATGAAGTCGTTGTTGACTTCACCGTAGTGGGGGAAACCACCCATGGGCGTGATGGTCTTCTCGCTGAGATCGTACTCGGTCGAGGCGTTGTTCTTGACGATCTGAAATAACGATAATTTCTCTTCGTGAGTCGATCGTCCAATTTTACGCAACGGAGAATAAGGCTCTCGATCTTTGAGTAATTGTCGCTTGATTTGGAGGCCCGAAGGAAAATGATTTTTACACCGGGTACTATGTACAAGCCGTTTCGATCTGGCCTCGATATTTTAATATTAATCGACTCTTCCAATGTGAATGGAAGATCAATCAAGCGCGAGGCTCGAGAGTAAAAACCGATCGATCGTCCAATAAATTACCTTGCCGTCCTTGGTGTGGATACCCTGTCCGATCCTGTAAATCTTCTTGTTCATCTCCGTTCTGTGATGATAACCCTTCTGACCGGCGCGGGCGACGGTGAAGGACACTCTGCTCGGATGCCACGCACCGATACAGGCGACCTTCCTCAGACCCTTGTGAGTCTTGCGCGGAAGCTTCTTCGTGTGCCAACGCGATGTTACACCTGGGGTAAGAAATCGACTATTAGTTTCCAAACATAAAACAGATTTCCTTTGAATAATGGATTATTTTTAGGTAGACTTCAGTAGGAAGGCAGCATGATAGTATCTTCATAGTGATCAGCAAATGCACAAACATGCTTTCATCATATAGTCTGTGTTATGAGGGAGAGTTCTGTCCGTTATTTTTTATTTTTTTGTAGAAATATGGTTTTCCAATTACCCTTGTATCCTTTTCCCTTGGTGACGCCGATAACATCGATCATCTCGTCGGAAGCGAATACGTTGGTGACCGGAATGGGCTTCTCGAGGTGTTCCCTTGCCCACTGAACCTTCTGGTCGATGGTTCCGCCGTTAAGCTGGATTTCCATGATGTTGGCCTTCTTCTGGCGTTGCCTCAGAAGCTTCATCTGTAAGAGCGAACAAATTGAAGCGCATCTTCTACGAAATGAACGGCAAGGCCGAAGATCAAAATATTCCGAACACGTTTTTCTCCGAAACAGTTTTATAAAATAAAAAAAAAAAAACGATCTGCGGGTCCCATTGCGCATTTGACTAACGCAGTGAATCCCTCAATTCGTTTTTCTTTATATGAAATCGTTTCGAAGAAAAATGTATTTAAAATTTTTACTTTAAGGGGAAATTTTAATGTAATAATTTTTATTTTTATTTTAATGTATTTAAAATTTTTACTTTAAGGAGAAAACGATAGTGAGAGAAAGCGTCTGGTTACCTGGGTGTGGGCAATGATGCGAACGACCTTGCAGTACTTGACGATTTTCTTGAGGTCCTTCTCGATGGACTTGCGACCGAGATCGTCCTGCCATTTCTTCGAAGCCTTGGTGAAAGCCTTCTTCTTACTCTTGTACCTATACAGAAGCAATGGCAAGTTCCGTCTTTCTGCGCGCGCACGTTCGCCGATGTCCGTCTGTAACGCGTCGGTCTCATCGTTGGACGAGAGGAGACCGAACGCATTCTCGGATTCGCCGATAATGGAGCTTAATTCATCAAGCCTCATGGCTATTTCCAAGTTTATTCTCTCATCTTTCGAGCGGAGAGCTGACGTTTTTTTTTCGGTTTAATAATCGGTTTTTTCTAAACTCTACTTGGGCTTTAGGGATGAATCTACGAAATTCGTGCGGCAACTACTCGGCAACGTGAATTACATCGTCTCTTACCAGTTCTTGTAGAAACGTCTGCGACAATCCTCGGACAGATGCTCAGCCCAGACGGTCGTAAGGGCGCGCAGACCGTGAGGAGTCTCGATGTAACCGACGACTCCGACGACGATCATCGGAGGAGTTTCCAAAATCGTCACTGCCTCGACGATCTCCTTCTTGTTCACCTCTGTAAAGTAAAGCAAACAAATTATTGCATGCACGAAATTCTTTGAATCAAAATAATTATTAATTAGTTAAGAAAAATATAATAATAAACATCAATAAAATTTGTGATTTTACAATGAAATCTCTAACGTATGTTCTGTGTTATAATTGAAATACTACTTATATAAAAGGGCAATGCCCATGAATAAAATAAATAATACAGAATAATAAATATTTACATTTTTTTTTTTTTTTTTTTTACTGAATCACAAAATTTGAATGATTATTTGAATGAACTGTCCCAGGCATGGTTTGTCTCAGTGATCTCTGCCCAATGGGCTACAAAGAGTTTATGGAATATGCCGTGTCTCCACGCGCTCCTACATAGTAGGGGGCAGAGTTTATCTCCGACGCTGTGGCCAAGAATATACTGCACAAGATCAAGCAGCTCGCGAACCACTACTGAAGCCGGACTAGCTTACGCCTATCCAGCTAAAGTAAAAGCGTCGTAAAAAAAAAATCGTAAGTTCGAAAGCGGGAAATGTGGACGAAAAAAGTTACTCACTTGATCCAGGACGATCGGCCTCACGGACGACGTGAGTCATACCGGCCTTATAGCCGATAAACGCCGTCAAGTGCACAGGCTTGGTCACATCGTCCTTGGGGAAAGCCTTTACCTTTCCGCGATGTCTTTGGGATCTCTTCTTGGGGTAGAACCCCATGGATCCGTGACGCGGCGCGCTGAACTTGCGATGAGACTGAAAACAGGCGCGACGAAAAAGCGACGTTAATAAATTTATCCGCAATTCGGTCGACGAGGGCGATTGATAGGGGAATTTTATTTCAGACCGCCCTAGAATAATATCTTCATGGTTAATCAGTTTAAACCATAAACATTAGTATCTAAATCATCATTGAGTGTCGGGGGAGACCGCGTGGCCGCCGCCATGTCGCGCAACAAGAAAACTCTCTTGGCAATCTTTGAAAATTGATATTTCTAGAACATCGATAGTTCGTGCAAAAAATAATTATCTCAGGATGCACAGGAATGCTTACTTATCATTGCAACACGAGGGACGAATGCACGTATGCAAAGATGCTTGAGATCGGGACGGATTACAAATCGTCGTGAAGGTACTCACCATTGCGCGATCCTCGGAGGAAATGGAGGAACGCGTGGGGGAGCTCGCGCTTTTATAGCCCAGAAATGGCGGCCGAACAGTTCTGCCAACATATTTTTTTTCTGCTTTTTTTCTTGGCTCTCAGGTGTACCAGCCGTCCGGAATCACCGAGTGTTCAGAGCACTGCCATTTTTTACATATTTTCCTCGACCCAACTCCGAAATTTGATTATTTTCGCTGAAGCAAGAACGTCCGCGAAGATGGTCGAGCCGAAAAATCCGATAGAGAGTTTCATTTTCGCATTGTACAACATGGTAGACAAACCTGTCACTTTCTTTCGAGGTATTATCTAATCGTAATTTTTGGGTTATCCCCACCGACCCGCTGTATCACTTGTTAATCTACGACAGAAAGGTTTGTTGATTCTCATACTCGCTTACTGATCACAGAAAAGATCGTCGAGCCGAATCAGCAGCATTATCCCTGGTATCATCAGAAGTACCGTCGCGTTCCGACGATCGACGAATGCTACACCGACGATTATTGCTGCAAGTTCGAAGCCGATCAACAGTACGCGCGAGACAAGTAATTTAAAAAAAAAAAAAAAACCTTGGCAGAGAGTACGCGCTTCGAAGCCGCTTTGCAACGCCGTCTTTTTTTTTTTTGTTTTTTTGCAGGCTTGTGGACAACCATATTCTGACAATCTTGAGAAGCCGGGCTGAAGATTGCAGGGTGTTCAATGCACCCGACAAAGAAGTCTGCCAGGAACTCCAAGACATCTACGAAGACGCCGCCGCCAATTGGTTCTCCAAGCGTAGGTTCATCAATGCGACTGGCACTAAATTGTATGTGGAATAATCAAACTGCAATATTTTAGTATTTTTTTTCTGCAGATGGTGATATTGGTCCCAGGCACGATTCTTTGAAAGTGTACATGAAGCAAAAGCACCGTATGGTGTGGGAAAGAAGGCACGGACCCATCGGCTCTGGAATGAAGACGAAGGAGGAGTGAGACTCTGCCGTTTGTAGAAATACTGTAATATTAATGCTGTAGATAAACATAAAGGATAACGAAAAATGTCGGTCGCTCGGCTGCACCGCGAGATGATTCATGGGCCTTCTTCAATAAAACGTTGTTGCAACTTCATCTTATCGGAATGATTAATTCTCGTCTTGGGATTGACGATTTATTTATTATCGTGAAAAAATTTGTTGCATATTGTTCTGGCTTATTCTTAGCAGGAAAAATACGTTAGGCTGATTTATCGACGTGACGGAGTGGAATGCTTGGAATTCGATGTCTCTATCCCGATTTTCGGCGCGAACGATCGCACGATCCCTGCTCGAACGGAAAGCGTTTTACCAACACGCGACATCGGCATTATCCTCGGCACGAAAATGAAAATGTTTAAATACTACGGTCGGTTGCTCAATGAATATACAAACGTACGACAAATTAGCATGTATTACGAATAAATAAATGTAATGCGTATTGCGTACTTATCGCTAGTAAAATACCGTTCACAATTAGTATTAAAATAAAATTTGAGATCATATAGATATACGTATCGGACAGAGTATAGATCCTATATTCTACAATGGTCTTATCTTATATCGCCTCCGAATTTTTATGAAAAAAAACAACAACAATCGACGACACATGATTTGACAAATAACTTACACATTCGTTTGTCCTTTTTCCGATAAAATAACTGCAGCAAATTTTTTTTCAGCATTGACAAAAAAAAAAAAAAGAAGGAAACACGCGCGACGACCGTTGAGGAGCATCCGTAAAATCACAATAATGTTTGCCGTTTTTTTTTTTTTGGTTTTCTTCTTTGCTTCCGATAGTTGCGAGCATGCATATATGGATATACCGTAATTCACATTACCTACGTACTAAACATTACAAATGTTTTTTTTTTTTTTTTAGGAATAAAAAAAGTATTGTTTAATGGCTCGTATCGGTGATGTTCACATTGGAGGGGGTTGGTGGAGACCTTTTGATATATCACTTTTCCTCGACTGCCAACTAGAACGTTAGAAAGTTCTCTTCGCCTAATATATTTTTTTTTTTTTCATATAAAAAGAAACTATAACGATTTGTTGTAAAAAAGTGGCTGTTGCACCGATAAACGAAGGAGAAACAGTCCAATGAGAAATATCCATCTACGATGCCAACGCTATGTTCTTTTTTTTCTTTCAAATGTGCGAGAATGTCGACAAATGAAAAGATCGAATAGAGTTGCACATACGATTCATTATGACGAGATTTTAGTGATGTGCATTCGAAATGTGGTGATGAAGAATGCGAATACTTACATTAAGTATATGTGGACTCTGAGTTGCCGATGTAAAAAAAAAAAAAAAAAAACAACTTGGCAAGTATGAACGTATCGAGCGTGGGCTCGGACCGTGACTATCAATAACTCGACGCCAACATTTCCGGAGCATCGTTCGAAGTGCGTTCGGCCCGAGCCTCGGCCGATGCCTTATACTGACGCTAAAACTGATTCGACGCTTTGTACCTATCGTTTTCATTTCTCATTTATCACAGTCTTATGAAAATGCTATTGTGATCTCAGCGGTGAGTGAATCCGCCGATAATCGGATCACTCGGTATAAAAGCGACGCGATATACTTGTACAGTTGCATTTAGTGGACCATCGCTGTGTACTCAGGTATTGTGTGAAATCCACGCTCCTACGGTATGGACGATAACGCCGAGACGCTTATCGCCCTCTTATCAGCGGCGGTTCATGAATCGATCGGTTGATTGAATTGTGCAGCCAGACGCCGTTTTCCTGCGAACACTAAAAAAAAAAGTTAGTTTTAAAATTTATCGGTATGAAGCACGGTGTAGCGCAGGACACCTCTCTGCATTCAGAAAAAATGCATCGAGGGTGCTTCAGGCGTACAATCCGAACCAAAAGTGAAATTCAGTGAGAATAAATTCATATGAATACTGATAAATCAAGCAATTCATTTAAAATGAGAAAATAAAAGCTTGTCTGATCTTTTTTTAAACAATTAATTTTTTAAATCATGTGTTAATACCTTTTTGGCATTATTATTATCATGCAAAATCAAAGGTCTTGAAATCATTAATACGGCTGATTTTTTAAAGATTTTTGGCATATCGCAAAGGACAAATTTTTATCGAATAAAATTTTTCGTTGGTTATGTGTTGATGCATCTTCAATAACTAACCGATGTATTTGAAACTTTATACTGGTAAAAAAAAGTGTGCTTCAAAGGGTTATCCGAATCGCGCACCACAAGAGTAATCGTATCCGAGAAACTTACGTCGCTTGCTAGGCGTGGTGCTGACCCGTTCGACAGTCTCATTCTCCGAGGTACTATAATTCTCGGAGTCCGTGAGACTGGCGTCCTCCAGCGAGTTGGCGAGTTTCATCGACTCGATGTTCTCGTGGTGGCTCTTGGGTGATTCCTGTTCCTCCGGAAGAACGATTCTCTTAGGCGCTAGAGTCATCGACGGCAGAGGTAGTTCCGACGGATGAGGAGCAATAACCATATTGCGCTTGGACGAGAAGTACGGCGACGTGCGCGGATTGAGAGGATTCGGCGCCGCGGGCAGCAAGCTCTTAGCGGGCGAGAGTAAGTTCGAGGCGCTGTCGACGAGATCCATTTGATTCCATGGATCGAGCGTAAGAGGTGGAACGTCGACGTTCACGTGAGAATTTTGCGAATAATTGTATCGGGGCGGCGTGGCCCAGACCGAAGATTTCCACTGACCATCGCCGCTGGTCTCGTGCTCGGGCGGCGAGTCGTTCTTCGCCGGAGTCGAAGGCAAGCCTCTCGGCAAGATCGACGGGTGCGTGAGACCCTTAAGAAAATTATCGCCCGGGTTCTCCGCGGGCCACTTGTGAGCCTCGTCGTCGGCGGTCGTCGGCAGCGCCGACCAATGACTGTCGTTCTTCTGCCACGCGTTCTCGCTCGTTTTCTGACCCCAAACGTTCTGGCAAGCCATCTCGCCCTTCCACTTGTCGCGCTCCTCGGACGTGAGCGAAGCTGTGGAGACGTCGACACGAGAAGACTTGTTGCTGCTCAGAGAATCGTTGCTCGAGTCTCTGTCCCTGTAAGGAGAAGAGAGCGTCGAGGGTAACGGAATTCCGACCGCGGCGAGCTTCTTGTTGAGGAACATCCGATGCTTCTTCTTGTGACGAGTGTCCTGTATGATGACCGTGCAGGGCAGAGCCTGAAGCAGGGCTTGCAGCGTCGGGTAGCCGTACTGGACGGCTTTGCACGCCGTTCCTATCACGTTCACGTAAGCGCCCTCGAACTGCGAGAGGTTCATCTTGCCGCCGTGATGCATCATGACGCGATAGAGATTGGAAGCGAAGCGCTGAAGCGGCGTCAGTTCGATGAACTCCTCCTCGCCGACAACGGAGAAGCTGACGACGTGCGAGAGATCCTGCTGTATCTCGTTCACGTCGCAGGGACTGCCGTAGTAACGATTGTAGAGCGACTGAAACTGCTCGACGGGCAAGCGTTGCTGCAGCTGGTCCATCAGTATTCTGCGGCACTGAAGTCCCAGCTGCTGGAGGTGCGATTTGTCGACAAGTATCACGATCGGTCCGGTCGCCATTTGGATTACTTTGACGGTGTTGGAGAGCTTGTTGAGCAGGGCCGGGACCGTTTCGCATTGGAAGGCCTCCGGACGAAGGGCGTAACCGAATTGGCGCAGGAAAGCCGGCCCGACATTCGATACTGCGAGTCCACCGCGGGAACGCGTAACGAGCTTGCCTATCTGCTCGCCCAGCACACGGAGACCCTCCTTCTCCGTCAGACTTATCCGTCGCTCGCCACCGTTCGCGTCGTCGATCTTTATGACGTGCGGTATCGCCTCGAATAATTCTATGAGCTTCGTGAAGCCATAATCCGAGACCCGGCACTGATGACCGAAGTGGTGATGATACGAGGGCACGAATTTGTTGAAGAGCATGCTGCACTGCGGCGCGTGACGCAATAATTCTACGACCTCCACGGCGAATTGCTTCGTTCTGGCGACCTCCTCGGGAGTCTGCTCGCGCTTCGGTATCGCTATCATCTTGTCGTCGCCGTTGAAAGTCGTCACCGCTACGGTGTTCTCCGATACGTCGCTGAGAATGTCGCCGATCTCGCAGACTCCGTAATCCACGACGTCCCACGGTCTGGCTGCAATCGTATTTATATTCACATTTTATATATTATATTTGATTACACATTATAGATTGTATATATATTATTATAATATTTTATACGTTATATCGTATATATATCTTGGAAAATAGGGATTTGGTCATTGGTTTGGATGTTTGTACCCCCTCCCCACTTCCCCACGAGCTGAACCCCCTTTCGGTAAAGCTGACCGCCAACCCCGAGTTTTCATAGCATATAGAATGGATTTCGAATTTTTATTCTATATGCTGTAATTTGGGGATTTTGGTTTTTATAGCATATGGAAAGGATTTCGAAATTCCATTCCATATGCTAGATTTTCGAAAATTTGGTTTCCACAGTATACGGAATGAAGTTTGAAATTCTAAAATTCCATTCCATATGGATTGGATTTTCACATGCTATGAGCCATGCGAGCCACGCAAACGCTGAGCCAACATAACCACTAGACTATATATACTATTAACTACATAAATATTTTTATTAGTTACCGATCGACAGATCTTTAGAGGTAGTTAGTTTTATAAATGACTTCATGAAATCGGAGTGCTGTCTTTCGTAACAGTAATAAACTCGTTTTACCTATGACCCGGGCGTAGACGCTTGGAAACTCCGAGAGGGTGATCTGCTTGCTGGCTTGAGCCTTGAGGACGCGAAGGAGATCGGACGTGAAACGTCGGACTTGGGCGCGGTGAGAGAGCGTCACCATGCGCTTGTTTCCTTCGCCCATCACCTGGACGGTGTGGGTCAGCGCCTCGAGGAGATCGATCAGCTTCGTGAAACCATAGTCCGCCACTCTGCACTGTCTCCCGAAATGATGGTGGTAGGCCGGAATAAATCGATTGAAAGACAGCTGGCAGTGCGGTGCCGTTTTCAACAGATCTACCAACTCCCTACTGAAGAGTCCCAGTTGATTCGCCAACGGTGGGCTCACGCATTTGCTTTCTGCAGGAAGCAATCGACAATTTTGAGTATAAAATATCGATGACTTAATTTACGGTACACTCGCCACGGATGGGGCATTCACCTTCGTGACTGTTGTCGTGGGCTTTCGTTCCCATCCATACGATGTACTTGACGCTGCCGATGCCCTGTTTCAAATCCACGGATTGCAGGCACGAAACCAGATGTTCCAGAGGCACGCCGTTCTCGTCGACTTCCAAGGGTTGCTTGAACTCCGCCTCGTAGCAGTTCGGCAGACTATAAATTAAATCAATTCACGCCCGTGAGTACAAGGAATAAAAATGCGAAACAATTCGTCACTCCGATGGATAAATACCTAGGCAAAGGTAAACCTCCGTTGTGCGTTGTGAGCAAGCGGTGTATGCGAGCGCCCAGAGTCTTGAGCGAAATTTTCACGTTTGGTAACGAAGCCATCTCCTGCTCGGCCCATCCCTTGTCGGGCCAGGGTTTTTGCGTGTGGAGCGTGCAGTAGGGCAGTTCCAAGTAACCCTCCTGCTAAAAAATAATCCCCGCGGTTTTTTAAACATAGTACATTTTCAGTGTAGACCCGAGAGTGTGCGCGGAATTGTGTCAGCTAAAATAATAATCGCTCCGACGAATGATCAACGTTATTTAACGGCAGGAGGAACGCGAGCTCGACTCCCGCCGCGAACACTCAGACTCGGCTTAATGTTATAGTCATCATGATTGAAAATCACAGTTCTGCTCCTCGGCGATGAGTGACGACGGAACGGGCCGAGCTTACCTGCGACATGTTGCTAAGGCAAGGCGACGGCGTGTTTCTGTGATCCGGATTGAGGGAAACCATCCGACCGTCGGGATCCTCGGTGACTATGCAGACGTCCTTCATCTTGTACAACTCGGAGACGCTTATGGATATCATGAAACGGCTCTCGTACATCTCGCGGAACTTGAAGAGCGGTAGTTTGTGACCAGGTACTTCTTGCAGCAGCATAACGATCTGCGATCTGACGAGCTGGGGATTCGGCCCGCCGGTGTGAGCGTACGATATTAAAATTCTCTTGTAGCCGACCTTGCGACGGTGCAACTGCGATATCGCGTACTGAGCCTCCGGCAACGATGGCACTTTAACGCTTGCCGCGAAGTTTCCGTCCGATTGCATAAAAACGGATACGTGCAGAACCTGGAAGCAGACGGGGAAAACGTATTAAGGTACGAAACACTAGCGAAACCAGTGCTAAATTTTCACCACTGTTCATCCAAAATGTACTTAGTTGACAAGTGTGCCACACATTAGCTACCTTAAATAGGGAAATCTATTATAACAGAAGAAAAAATAATTTCTTACCATTACGTGTTCCATAAATATAGAAGATAGCACACGCTTTATCTCTTTGGGATCCATGTTCTGATCGAGGTTCGTCACCTGGAGTTCGATAGGCGAGTAGACGCCATTGTCCCTACCAGGGACACCGCGACTGTTTATCGGATTGAAGAAATTCTAAACGGAGCAGAAAAACATTGGTCAATGATCTTCGAAGAATCTCGGAGATTTATTCGTACAAACCTCCACTTCCTCGTTCTCGGGTTCGCTCTGCTGGTAGGGCGAGGTGCGGCTCGCCTGTTGACTGATTATCTGCATCGTCGAGCCCTCGTACGGGGACGGAGTTCTCGCGTTTCGCATTTGCATCGGATGATGACCGTTCCACTGGAGGTCTCTCGCTTGCGTCGCGTACATGGGCGACGGGCTGCGGCGCTTGTAATTATTCGGCTGACCGAATCCTGAAAATATACGAGAAGCCGGTGTAAAAAAAAAATCTTCGAGACCGAACGGAGCCGAAGCGGCTGGAAAAAAAATGATCACCATTTCCAGTGAATCCGGGAGGAAGCGGCAGAGCGCAGTACGCCGGTGGCCTCGGTAAATTCCACTCTTGCGGATGATTCATGGGACCGTGAGCTCCTCGAATGCGTCTCATGCCGTCCGGCGTGTGCGAACCCCCGTTCGTCGCTCCGTTGTCCCGAACCTGCGGAACTTGGACGCGCTTGCCGAAGGGCTTTCCCCTCTCCATCTTGTACTGCTGCTGCTCATCCCAGCGAGCGTACTGCTGAGAACCGGCGACCTGCCAGACCACCGGTGACTGAACCCGTGGAAGTTCGCCGTACGATCTGTTGTACATAACATCGCCGTTGCTGCTGAAGGAACGTCCGACGAAAATCGGCGGCGGTGGAATCATCCTGGAAAAATGTTTCGACTCGTCAGAATAAATATACCGAAGGTATCGAAACAATAGTTTAAGCTTCGCGTAAATAATCTTTGGTCAGATAAGATCAAAAAAATTCATCGTCCGAATCTGCAAGGATTTTAGTAAATCGACTCGCGACTCGAAGACTCTCTCTCGGCTTCGCGTCATTCCAAAGAAATTTCATGGTGCCCAGTAAAAAGCACTTACGAAGTTCAAGGAAATTTAAAGACAATTTCCAGGTTCTGTTGCGACATTTATAAAAATAAAATACGCATATCGCGCACGAAGTACGAAATAACATTTAGTTCGATAATCTTTTCGTTTACGTTGTAATCGGTTCAGAAAAAAAAAACTAGTTCTATGCACGAATGTATATACACATTTTTTTTAGGATGGTCGCTAGTAATACAAATTTTGAAACAAGTTCAAAGTTGCCGGGAAATAAAAAAATTCAAGGACATTGGGTGAAATTCAAGGACATTCCAGGACTTTTTCAAGGACAGACAAGATTCAAACATAGTTCCAGGACTGTACGGAATTCAAGGACTGCTGGACACCATGCAAAGAAACGTGGTTCTGTTGACAAACGATTGTTCGCGAGAAGCGAGCTTACCCAGGGGGGGCGTTGATGGGCGCACAATGGACTCCATTCCAGCCGGCGAACGCTCCGACGACCGGCGACGACGAGGGATAATGCGGAGTGCCCGGGAGGCTTCTAGCACCAGTTATCGAAGCACTTGCGCTATACATTTGTATCGGCGAGCTTACCGCTGTTGCCGACTCGCTCACCAGCTCGATCGCCAAGTTGCCCTCTGAACATCGAAAATACATATCGGTTAGAAGGAATTCGCGGGAGAACGAGAAACTCTCTGACGCCATTTAATGGTCGCTGCCCGTAACGGCTGCGAAATTTTTGAATATCAAATCCACACACCTTGAGCCTTGCCGACGCGAATTTCTTTCTCTTTCAGAAACTTGACGATTATCTTGCTGTCATAAACGTCCTCGCCATCCATACGCTTCTGGGCCCTGAAGAGAAAAAAAAAAAGAAAAAAAAGGTTGTTGTCGGTTAGTTCGAAAGGTCGTTGGTCGACGAAAGCTCCGCAGAGGTTCGTGACCTCTAAGGTACGCGAGGGACCGTGCGAAACGAACTACTTTTCAATCACTCGGGAATCGGCCGCGCTGCTCCGAAACGAATCGAGGAATTAAAAGCAAGCTCGGTTACAATAATTCTCCGGTATTTTCTTTTCGTTACTCACCGAAGTGGATTGCTCGAGATCGGAGCATGGGACGGGACGACGACGAGACCAATCGGACGATTCTCACAATTTCTTTTTTATACACTCGGATAAATAAATAAATAAATAAAATATCATAATCGTATTACGACACGGTATTCGAGAAGGAATAATTTTTTTTCTTCTTAATAACGCGATACGTATTAATATATTAATTAAATAGGAGACAGTTCGTGGGAGATCGTGCGCGTCGCGTAGCCAAGTTAAAGTCGTTACATTGCTGCCGGTAGTTCGAATCCTCTCTTATTTATAAGCACGTCCCCACTCCAGGTGGGCCGATCGGTCTCGCTGTATTCTTGAAGATTTTTTTTTTCGCAGGGATCAAGGGTCTTTCATAACTGGAAGGTGGTAGGAATTTGAGCATGTAGAAGTGGCGGGTATTTCGAGTGAGGATTGTACGCGAGGGAATCGTTACCTGTCCGCTGTGTCCTGTGAACTGAAGCGGATTGTCGCCACATTTGCAGTGATTTCTATCACGCGTCCTCCGCAATTGTCCGAGAGACGCTTTAGACGTCGCTTTATAGAGTTTAGATCCTTATCCTTGGGAAGATTACTAACTAGAAGATCACAATACTCGGAAACCTGAAAGGTACGTGGGTTATTACAAGTGTGAAACCAAAACCCGGACACCGGAGGAATTGTTTGACGGTCGGGAGAGAGATTAGAGGTGCGTTCTTGAATGCGGATACGCTCAGCTTTGCGCTCTTTTAGGCGTGTTATTGAATGCTGATCGGTTTGGCGAAATCCGTAAATGTAAGAAATATATCCACGTGTATACGCAACTGAAATAGGCGTTCTTATTTTAGTCCTATCTGCTCTCAGTTCAGGGTTTAGTTTTTACCCGAATCTGCTCTGATAAGTCTTTTTTTTTTTAATTAAAACGCACTAAATTTATCTTGCGGAAATAATCGGATTTGCACAGTGAAATAAGTACTAACGTTTCTTGTCGACAATCGGCCACAATTATTTTCTTGTTAATTTTACCAAAAAAAATGTTGTCCATTTTACAAAAATGTCTGTTAATCTTACAAGTATTTTTTGTAAAATTAACAAGAAAATAATTGCGGACGTTTGTGGACAAAGTTTGTTAAATGAACAATGTTCTTATTTTTACCCCGTATCGTCGGTAATTTAAAAAAAACCCCACTGGCGGTCGACAGTCACGAATAATAGAATACATAGTTGAGCAGATTTCTATTCAAGAACGCAACCTTCTATTCGTCCGCTGCGAGTGGGTTTCTAAAAAATTGCTAACGGTACGTCCGATTCTTTCCGCGGGATAAGTTCCGTCCGTTTTTGATAACAAAAGAGCGCTCATCGGAGCAGATTCGGGTAAAAACTAAACCCTGAACTGAGAGCAGACTGGATATAAGAACGCATGATTCAGCTGCGTGAACTGGATAAATCTCGAATATTTCTGGGTTTAACCGAACGGAGCAGAACTGCATTCACGAACGCACCCCGGCTGTTAAATCGGTAGGAAAAAAACCCGAGGGGGGTTTGGACGGTAGAATACGACACGATTGACAGACAGAAGCTACGTGAAACTAGATACGCTACTTGACAAAAAAAAAAAAACAAACACAGAACTACCGGAAACAGACATTAAAACAAAACAAATGAACGTCGCATACAGTCTGTATTCTCATAAAATAATTTTTATTGTTTCGATCAGGGATATATTGTCGTTCGTGTTTATTTACGAAAAGCATCGGTGACGAACAATGTTGGGTCTTTACCTTTGACGGTGTCCTGACTGGCAGACTCTCCATGAGTTCTGTAAAGTTGAAATGCTCGTTCGCGCACAGAATCAGCGCGTCCGACGAGTTCTCGTGGTGCAATAGTATAACGTGGATTTTTTTTCTATGCCGAAGATCGCTGAGATCGGCGGCGAAATTAACGTCGCTGGATATGACTATTATACAAGCCGGACTTCCGTGGATATCGGCGAACCTTCTTATCGACTGCTTGAGCTTCTCGTCCGCCGCGTTCTTGTACGTTGCTGCTACGTGTATCAGGTTGACCTAGCGACGAGGGATCGGTCAAAGATCGTCCTACAACTAGCGTCATCGAGGTCGGTTGTTAAAATTAAATTCAATAACGCACCTGGGCGTCGTTGAGCTCCTGTATAACTTGCTTGTTCTCCTTCTGAACGTCGCACACTACTATAAATTCAGCCTCTCTGTAGCCATGGAAAAACGTGTCCCTGATAACTTGAGCAACAGCCACAGCCGATCGGCCCTTCGGTACCTGTTCAGTGTTCAGAAAACATTAACAGCTCCTACAGAAAACCCCGATTTACATGAATTAGACGAATAAAAAAGGTTTGCACATTTAGCAAACATTTCCTGTAGAAAACGCCAATTTACGAGATTACGCAGATAAAAAAAAAGTTTGCACATTTAGCAAAATTTGTTTGCAGAAAACGCCAATTTGCATGTATTACACGGCTTAAAAAAACGTTTGCACATTCGGCAAAAATGTTTGCAGAAAATACCAATTTACAAGCATTACAAAAAACAGATGTTAGCACATTCAGCCGAAACTTTTTGCAGATAACTCCAATTTCCATAGATTACACAAATAAAAAAAAAGTTTATACATTTGGTCAAATTTTTTTTTGCAGAAAACGCTAAATTACATGAATTACTCGAATAAAAAAAAGGTTTCCAAATTAAGCAAACATATTTTGCTCGCGAAGGTCATCGAGCGATTGTTAAATTCACAAACCCCTTTTACCGCGCGGTAATTTACAATTCGTAATTCCTGGTGCCTACCTGGCAATTTTCGATGTCCCAGAATACACCAATAGGGGGCAGCCAGTTGGGTGGATTTTTTGAGTTCAGGGGGCTGCCGTGATGAAGGTAGGCATAGTCGTACTGGTAGTGCATCATCGTCGGATGTTTGAGGGTGCCGGCCTCGGTTTGACTGTCCACGTCAGTGTCGGAATTTGTGCCGGACAGGGTCCTCGCCCTTCTCGACACGATAGGCCTGGGAGGACTGGGTACATTTTTTACAGACAACAACTCCAGCAGCTTGTCGTTCAGTCCCTCTATCTCGTCGTCTTCCGCTCGTTCCAGCCCCTCTGGGCCGCTGCTCTTCTCGTACATCGTCTTCTCCAGCATGCCGGCGGCTAAACGAACAATAAATTTCCTTAAAACAATCGGTAACACAGGTGTTCGAGTAGAAACCGCAAATTCGGAGCAATTAACGAAACAGCATGGTTTGGAGTGCAGAAAATTTTTAGCGAAATCGTGGAAGTAGAACGAAAGTCTGTCTCGCAGAGGATAAGTGACGCGGTGTAAATTCCAATAGATAACGGCAATCTACAACAAAGTGGAACAACAGAGTCTCCGAGCGCACAAGCGATGTCGATGTTTCGGTGAAATTAACAATGGTGTGGACGAATTACCAGCTCGATCAGCCCATCACAGATTGATATTCGAACGCCAATTTTGCCGAGTTCCAACACTGCCAATATCGAAGAAATAGTTCCACAAGCCTCCGCACTGTTTTTGAATGAATATTTGCATCTCGTGGAAGTGCACGAGAAGGTGTTTTTTTTCGGTGACGGCTTCCGAACGAGCGACACTCGGTACGCAGTGTATGACAAATGAGTGAGGTTCTTCGGTTCTCGTAAGTGGAAGCACCGGAGTGGAGGGTTTCGCGTTGTATTCGTTTTGCCGGAAATGCGGTGGCGCCCCCTCGCGGATGGAGTTTCCGTTTAATCGACCGGGCTTGTTCAAATCCTCGGAAACCGTGCACGCTCCGTTATTAATTTTAAGCAGTTTTTTTGCTATATTGAAGAGCTTTTAACACCGCACAATGTAGAATTAATGAGTTATAAATTTATTACAGACAAATGAAGCGACGTGAATGAATGGGGTGATGAAAAGCGAAGCGAAGCAGTAAAATCCAACCGAAGTTACGGCGCGTCGCCGATCAGCGCATGCCCGATCGGAGTCATACAATTAATAATAACAATAATATCCGCACCAGTCGTTATCTTCAGAGGCTCAGAGATTCGATTAATCGAAGTGACAGTGGTGTTGAAAAAGGTTATACGCTCGGCAGCAGTGACGAGCGAATGACAATTTGGCAATAACATCGAGCCTAACTCTCTAATGCCGGATTTGGAGTAAACGTAGAATAAAACATATCAAAGACTGAACGATGTTGAAACCCAAGGCTCTTACTCAGGTGCTGAGTCAGGCGAACACTGGCGGTGTGGAGAATACATTGTACGCAACAATCCGAATGACTCTGTTGTGACAGTTTATGTCGCGTGCTCCAAAAAAAAAAAAGTTTCCATAGTGAATACGAATAATTTTTTTTCAGATTGCTTAGCCGGGACGGCGGTCTCTTGGCGTACAGCGGTTACGGCGACAAGGACGCGAGGGTCACCGCAGCGATAACGAGCAATATCTGGTCAGCCTATGAAAAGAATGGAAGAAACGCCTTCAAGGAGGACGAGCTTCAGTTCGTCCTGATGGATTGCTTGGTAATCGACTAAGCGACTCGTGAAATTTTTCGATCTTAACGATCGTTTTTTTTTCTTTTCTAATTGTTATTTTTTCATCAGGAAGGCAAAGTGGTTATAACGGAAGTTGCCAATCTGCTACTGTGTCTGTACGCTAGGGAAAACGTGGGCTTTGGCCTCCTCAGAGAAAAGGCCCAAGCGCTGGCAAAATATCTGGATCAGCCACTGAAAACAATCGCCAGCATGCCCTGAACGAAATGGCTTTGTACTTTGTATCAACATCTGTATATAATAACTTATCGTTTAAGCGACCTTTGACCGACATTGATCGTTCGCAACAATAATTGAGACTGTCCGAGTTGTACAATAAATTCTTTATTTAGATTACATTACAAACTGGTGGAAACATTTGATCTATTACCATGAAAAGCTTCCTCCTGCAATTACGGACCAATAATATTCCCAATCGCAGGATCGACTTTTGCGAGTGAAAAGTTTGGTGTAAAATAAAAACAGAATTGCACTTGCATTGCTAAGAGATTGAGAGAGTGTCTATGGTTCCCATAAATAGGGTTTATTGATGAATCATATTGGATTGCTTTGTAATCGATTACACAACCCGTCAAATTTACCGATCACAACGATTTTTTTTTTCTAATCGATCGCTTGCTTGGTAGTCGATTAAACGACGCGCAAAGTTTTCCGATCTGAACGATCATTTTTTTTTAAATCTTTATAATCTCACCAGTGAGGCAAAGTCGTGATAGGGAAAGTTACGAATCTACTGCTCTGTCTGTACGCTAGGGGGGACATGGACTTTGGCCTCTTCAGAGAAAAAGACCAAGCACAGGGAAATATCTGGACCAGCCATTGAAAACAATTGCCAGCATGCCCTAAACATTTCCTTCGAAGCCACACAAAGCACAAAGCCATTTTGGCTTCGTACTCTGTGCCGAGAATTGTACATAAGAACTCATTCTTTAAGCGACCTTCGATAGACATCGAGTATTATCGATCGTTCGCGACAATAATTGAGACCGTCCGAGTTATACAATAAATTCTTTATTTAGATTACATTACAACTGATGGAAACATTTTTTCTATTATCATAGGAGTTTCCTCCTGCAATTGCGGACGAATAATATTCCTAATCGCAGGATCAATTTGTAGTTAAAAGTTTGGTGTAAAATAAAATAGAATTGCACTTGCATTGCTAAGAAATAGAGAGATGGTGAGAGAGAGTGTGTGTCTATGGCTTTCCATAAATAGGGTTACATTGATGAATATTATTTCTTGACTTTCGCGTCGTGTAAGCTTGTGACGAAACACCGAACATTCCATAATGAAACACTGGAACTAATAAATAAAAATTCTTTGCTATGTTTATTTGTTGCTGATATACCGGACGAGTTTGAGTAACGTCGATTATAGTTATTTCTTCTTTCTATTTATGCATTTTTAGAATCTGCACGGATACACGTATATATCTATATACTCCGATTATAGAAAGAGGTAGAATCCTCTGCTCAAAAAAAAAAAAAAAAAAAATGGAAAGAAAACATTTAATCTATAATCTGAATTATCGTACTAAATTTAGTCGGTCGATCTTGCCAACGTCTTACAATTACTCGTATTAAAAGGTCTCTTCCAAAAGGTATTACAAAAACAATCGTCCCGTCCCTAGGCGGCGAAACATCGAGTAGTCAAATAGCATTTAAGAAATTTGTCTATGAAAGTACAAACTCCTTTCGTGGATGACCAAAAAATGACGCGCGATATATCGGTGTATAATATTTATATATATCGGTGAGGAAAAGTGAATATATTATTACAACGTTTTTATTTGATTATTTCACACCGAGTTCGAGATTTAATAAATAAACGATCTACAAAAATGTAAAGTACGTTTGTTTTTCGTGTGCCAGATTGTTTGCACGAGATCTCGTGTAAACTTCGGGCAGGTTGTTTGTAGTAGCGGATGCTTCACAGTATTTTTTTGTTTCACGATAATCAGAATACGCTGATTAATCGTTTTAGCCGTCCGAGCCTGCCCGTCCGTCTCGATCGCGGATGCTGTTTCAGACTCCGAAGATATAAAGACATTTTGTGGCGAGGATGTGCTCGTAATCCGACGATAATCGTCGTTCTTCGGATGCATCATCCGGCACTTGATTATTATCCGTTTAATCGTACGTTAATAAATACGCGTGTTTTGCCTCCGCGTGACTTAGAACGCCGACCATGACTCGATAAATATTGTCCAGGGCTCGTCGTCGTAGGCCTATTGACAATCGACGACCTATCACCGTCATGGATTCGCCGAATCGCGTAACAGCATCGATATTTCCCTATCACAAATAATGTGTACCGATTTCTTGTCGAAACAAACAAGAGCTAGTTTTTTTATGTCAGTCGTACGCGACGTCGAACATTAAAGCACGAGTACTTGGAACAAACTTATTACATACATTTTATGCTCTCCTCGCGATGTTTCCTCATTCGATCAATAACAATTAACAAAATTGAATGGTCACGTAGTTTTCTTTTCTTTTTATCGAGAGCACATTTTTCGTTATTACATTTAATCTCAACTACCTTCCTACCTGATCGAATAATCGTCGAGCTAACCGATTAACTATTTCTTTTCTTTACGTGCATTGACGGGTGTACAATTACCATGTATGTTTATATTAAATTGTATCGTTTTTATAATTAAATTGTCCATCGCGGCTCGTCAGCGTCAGACAACAAACCAGACGATCTTTAAGTTAATGGGCTACGTGTTTTTAATGTTATACATCGTTCTTTTTTTTTTTCTCTTTTTTTCGTAGCGGCAGTGCGAAGGTGAGTAATTTAGACATCTCCCTTTCGTGTAAATGACACAGATTAAGAAAACAAAAAAAAACAAATAATTAACCGACTCTACATACAATTTCGTAGAAAAACAACGATCTATACAAAACCGGAAACAGGTAGTCGGTTACGGTATAATCGTATAGAAATTTCCTCGACGACATTTTATCCTTCCGTAAATGCTATTGTCATTTAAAAAATTGCTTCACAAATATCCAAATTCCTATTATGTCCGAGATGAGTATAGGTCATTGAGAGCGATGTTCCTTTTGATTTGTTTGTAAATGTGTTAATAAGGCAGATCATCAATGAATTTGTTTCGACTCTGTGGCTTTCCTTTCATGTGTGTGTACGCGAGTGTGCTAAGTTCATGGTGAGAGAGATCGAACGTATAGCGCGCTCGCACGTACAATCGCTTTCACTTATTATTTTATCGTCTCCCGTATACAATAGTCGCTCTTGTATATTAAATACTATTAGTTTTTAACAACCCTTAACTCTTGTACATGTTGCACGTTTGTTCTTACCCCCTTGTTCGTTACCACATGAATTCGCATGTGACTTACACGAATAATAACATTTATATTAAGCTGCTGAATAAAAGTAATAATAAAAATAAAAATAAATTTAAATTAAACAAAAAAAAAGGTAAAACAGTCTTCATCTTGTTGCTGCGTAGTCGGTCTAGCGAATGGAGAGGCGGAGGAAGGGATTGGGCAGGAATTGAGATTACATGCGCGAGCCCTTCTGCTGCAGTACCTAAAAATGCAACCCAATGACTCCGTCTTAGTTAAATTGTTTCATCAACGATTTCGACTCTCTAACAATAATCCATCATTCCGCTAATAATTCACTACAGCCGATATATAAAAAATTAATGATAAAAATGTACTTATTCGTTTCTATATTTTTAAAAACCACCACCCTTTGTAAAATCACAGAAAAAAAAAAAAAAAATTGTTTACCAATGAAAAAAAAATGCTAGCATGCAAAATTTTACTTCGTGCACGAGGATAATTGGGCAAAAATCAACCAAATCCATTTACAACGACATATATCCTTTATTCGATGAGTAGCATGCGTTACAATAATCATCATTATTTTGTAGAAACGCGTTACAAACAAATTCTTCGGAGGTAGAAACACATGCTCATGCATTTTTATCACTGGATCGTTAGTTTTCGCATTAGTGCCAAGAAGATTCGACGAGTGTCTCGGCGGACGAAGGCGCGGGGGTTAATATCGCGAGGATGATCGTCCGCGAGACCACTCGTCGATCCTTCTTGAATATCATAATCGGAATAATTTTAATTACTAACGGTTAGTAAAGACTTTGGTTACTCATTGGAACGGGCCGACGCGCCGTATAATAATCGTGAGGTACAATAACAAAATATTTTGCGAAAAGTACGGTAATCCATTTTTTTTTTTGTTTACCCAAAAGAATTATAATACTGTAAAATACTGTAAAATTTAACGTGCGCGGGATTCAGGGTGTAAAAAAATTGTAGGCCACCGATAATTACTAGGGATACAAATGGACACAAAGTACAAAAACAATCCCCTCTAATCGCGACTACTTTGGCTTGGATGAGGGTGCGAATGATGCGAATGGGGTACGGGTACCTTGACTCGATCGGTGGACTCCTGTTCCTTACAGCTCAGTTGACTCGCTCCGTACTCTCTGCTCACCACGCATAGGAATTCCGCGTGGTCGTCGTTACCGTAATTGTACTGAGATCCGATATTGATGAGCTGCAAGATAAAAAAGCAAACCATAAGTTATCTTCAAGCCTGCCTATAAATCCGCGGTAAAGTAAAATATTTTACTACATATTTACGTGAAAAATGTTACAAAGGTATGGTACAAAACTACATTTGTATCATACATTTTTTACATTTTACGTCGATGGATTAAAGATTTCCTGAATGGGAAAAAGAAAATTCTTTCAATTTTGATGCCAACATCCGACCATTTTTTGGCATCGCGGTTTTCCGCGATCACCGGGTTTTCCCTCATAATAAATGTACTCCAAATTTTTATATAATTTCAGTAAATGTACTGAGATCCGATATCGATGAGCCGAGAGATAAGAGAGCGAACCACAAGTTATCCTCAAGCCTGCCCGTAAGCTTGATGTAAAGTACAATATTTTATTAAATAAATGTACTACAAATTTTTAACATTTTGTCAAAATCAATTAAGAATGTCCTCAATGTGATAAAACCATATGTACAGATTCCTCAAAATTTTGTCTCCATTATCCATTATCTATAATTTGATCTCTAGGTTTTCCCCGATCACTTTTTGTCATGCCAGCTTTTCCGGGATCTGCGGGTTTTCCCTGACCGGCGGAGATGCCGTGGATCGTCGGCAACGATTTAATTGGTCGTTCTACCTGTTCGAATTTCCATCCGTCCGACATGGTCGAGACCATCTGAGTTATTTCGTCCTCGTGACACTGGATTACTCTGTACACGTGCTTCTTCGAGTCCCTCTGAGGCCGCGTGTCCCTGAGTATGATTCTTTCGTTGACCAGCCTAATGAGTTCGGTGATGTTGTAAAACTCAGCCTCCTCAAGCACGCCCTCCTCCGCGAGATCCTTGTTGATGACGAGTTTTCCATGGCGAAGATAGTTGAGTACCGGGCTGAAGTAAGTGGGATCTCGGTCTATGAGATAAGCTCCAGTCTCGTCCTGAAAGTTGGGTTTCCAATGACGATCGGTTACCATGGCGTTTGTTGGGCCAGCACAGATTAATCTTATCGACTAGCTATCGAAATACGAACGCGATATTTCGCTCGAACGCACGAGAAAAGCAACGGGATTACCGTTTAACATAACAATCGTACGAAAAACATTTCAAACTACGCGGGAATAATAGTCCATCAACTAACCCTGTCCGTGTTGAGATCGGAATCCTCTTGACAGAGCCGATACAGGAAGGAGTTCGTATCTCTGGCCAGAGTCGTCTTGGCCGTTAAGAAGTATGTCCCGCCGACATTCAGTCTCACCCACTGATTTTTACAACGCTTCGGAAGATTATTCTCTGTCATTTCGTGCGAATTCGTATCACTGAAATCCGCCATCTTAGTTACGACGTTCGGCCAACTTCCGGCCGACGCGCTCAGCTGGCTTCCTGCTAAAACTTCGGAACGCTAAAACTCCGGTTCCGAACGTCTCAAGTTGGTAAGATATCACTTGGGCCAAACTCGTTTCAGCCAAGATTCATGTCCGCCAGAATGTAACTAGGCTGCAGAAAGACCATGTACATATATGAATCTCATATTATACCTTATATCTTCGAAAAATGAGATTGTTCAACCGGCAGTGACGTCGTCAAGTGGAAACGTCACTTCCGGATTGAAAATTTCATTCATCGATGGGAAGTGGCGTCATTTAGGGAATACGTCACTTTCGGTTTGAAGATCTCATTTTTCGACCGGAAGTGCCGTCAGGGAAACGTTAGGGAAACGTCATTTCCGGTCGACAAATGAGATCTGCAAACCGGACACTTTCAGAAGTACAAAACTGGTTCCAAGCTTCTGCAAATACTATTGAAATTCACCCTCGTGTTCGATCTTCCGGTTGAAAACAGTAGTGTTATAATAATGGCGGCGGTATCAATAATATGCGCGGGAGATCGGAGTACAGTTCCATCTTTGGTCTGGGATCCTATGTTTCTCGCGAATGAGAGGTGTAGTATCTCGATGAGCGTTAATATATTTATTAATTAGTGACACACTCGCGAAGGTGACATAAAATCTTTATTACAAAAAATAAATTAATTCATTCTACGTACAAAAATACACAATTAATTAATATTAATAATACTCTCTATTCAGTGATGATTTTTTCTTTTCATAACTATTGTTAAGGTATTCAAAATCGTTTTTTTAGTCAAGTACGAGACCAGTCTGCAAAGTGAAGTACAAGTTGGCAACAAAAACATAGAGAATAATTGGTGCGATATAACAATTTCATTCTATGTATATTGGTTTTTTTTTCCTCATTCGACCGAACGAACGCGATTATCGAATGATTAAAAGAAATCACCGATACATTGAACTATAAAACAGTACTTCACTCATGGTTTGAGAAGGATAAGCTCAATATACTTTATCAGTTCTGCTTCTAATATATTATGGCTGCTTAAAACTTGCACTATGAATTGTACTATAAACTCTATACAAAGAATAGAAGGTATATAGACATTAATAATATGCTTTATACAGTTTAAACGATAATATCTAAGTTTAACTTAGTTTGAGATTTGAGTGGAGAAATATATTTGTCATGTCGAAAAAAAAGGTTGTCTTTGGAGGAACAGAGACTCTCGCTTACAACGAGGATGATTGAACCTCTCGCTAATTACCTACATACTGAATACTGTACACTACACTTTCGTCAGGTTCATTTTGCGACACAATCGATACATGTGTTCTCTAATACTATTGTGCCCACATCGGTATATTAATCGATCAAGTGTAGCAAACAATAATTTTTTATGATTTTGGCAAGCTTCGTGGATTATTTAATTATCTTAAAAATCTAGTCGTTGCTACTGGAACATCTACAATACTAGAGGCTATATGAATAATTTTCTTGCGGTTTTTTTCGTTGCGAATTAACAACTTATAATTTTTTTTGTGTATATAATCGAATCTATATATTCGCCGAATGGACGAGGCTCCAGATAAATCTACTCTTAATCGGAAAATATTATGTCATTTTTTGCGTGTTTAGCGAGTGGTTCACTCGCTTTGGCAACTTTATCATGTACAATTTTAAATAGAGATTGCAAGATGTATACTACGATACCACCCGCGACACCCGTTTAATTAAAATTAAAGACGACACTTAATGTACAATTTATACGCCGCGGACTATCGATAGTCTCGCCGACGAGCGACTCAGGGAGGAGCTTTAAAAAAAAATATTGATGACAGATGAAGAATAAGAATTTGCAAAGGCATTGGGAATCCTAAAATGATATCTTCATCTAATCAAGTGTTGTACAATATAGTGCTTTGAATTAAAAATAACTAGCCTCTTCTAACTACAGTTGAACCTACGCTATACAAGCTATATTGCATACTAATAATATTAATACATCATTCAACATTTACCTTTGTACTCCATTTCAAGTCACATTTTTTTTAACCGTTCCCCGTAATTACTCTCGCCGTCACGGCGATCGATGTCTTTCAACTTTGCCGCGAATTCTTTCTCGTGCTTGCTGATTATCGCCTCGACTTTCTCTCCAACCTGCTTAAGCGCCGTACCGTAATCCTCCTCCAAACGCTTTCGTTCGCTCAACAAGAATTTATCCTTGTTCTCCGCGTGTTCCTGAAATTAAGGGAATTAAATTTATATCGAGGATCCCCGAAGACTGACTTAAGCAGGAAGTGTCGTTACATTCCCAGCCAAAAGTGAGATTCAGAGTATTTTGAATACTTCCTAATGGGACAAATATCTGAAAAAAATCAACCATTAGCACTTTCGAAATGGTCGATTTTTTTCGGTTTTTTGTCCCATTGGGAAGTATTCGAAATACTCTCTCAATCTCACTTTTCGCTGGGAATGTAACGAGACTACCTTCTTAACGGGCAAGCCCGCAGCATTGTACGAACCTTCCAATTGCGCGCACGTGTCCTTGCCGATTGGTACCTCTGTTTGAGAGCGCCGATACTGCTCTTCATCTCCTCCTCGTTTTCCTTAAGCGATTTTATTTTGTTCACCAAGCAACTCTCCACCTCTTTCAATCTTTTTATCTCCTCGCTCATTTTTTCCTCGTTCGCCTTTATATCGCGTACTTCCTCGGCCCACTCGGACATCACCTGTGTCATGAAATTCCTGTCCTCCTCAGCGTCGTTCTCCTTCCGTCGCAGCTGTTCCTGCAGTTCCTGGATCTTCGTATTTCTCGCTATGAGTTCCTGATTAAAGCTCTCGAGTTTCGCCTCGATCATTTTCGTCACGAGTTTCTCTTGCGCCTTGAACGAGGCTTGAAGCTTTACTTTTTCGGCGAGCATCGCTTCCCTCATGGATTCGATCTCCTTGGTCTTCTCGTTGCATCGGACTTGCAGCTCCAGCAAGGCGCTCTTGTATCTCTCCTCAATGCCCTTTTGTTTTTCTCGGTGCTGTTCCTCTATGACTCGCAGTTCCTCAGCGACTTTCTGCTCCATCTCCTCGCGAACCTCCCTTATCGTAACTTCCCTCAGCTTTCGCACATCCGCACCGTCGTCAGTCGAGCTCCTCGGCGACAGATTCAATTCGACGGACACCTGTTTCTGACTTTTTACATATTGCTCGAACTGCTTCGCCTGATTCTTCAGCTTCATTACCAACAGATCTCGCTCCTCCTTGATCTTCTCGAAGTCCTTCAATTTGTGCAATCTCTCCTCTTTACCCTGCAGATCCATCTCCAGCTGTTTGACTCTCTCCTCGAGAAACAAGTCGGCCGTTCTCTTGTCTTTTCCCTCGCTCGACATCATCGACAACCGCTCCACGAGCTCCTTGTACCTGCTCAGTTCCTTCTCCACGCTCTCGGACCCTCGACCCGTAGAGTTTTCGGTCGATCTGTTCAGAATGCTCTCGAGATTCGCTATCGTTTTCTTTTTCTCCGCAACGTCGACCACTAATTTTGCGATGCGCTCCTTGTACTCGACCTTGTCCTTCAGCAAGCTGTCGTACTTCTTTCTCATAGCGTCGTTCTCCAATTGAATACGAGCGATCTTCTGTTTAACGTCCTCGGTGCTCTGCCGTCTGTTCTTTTTCGCCTCGGACAATTCGGCATCGAGGGTCGACATACGCGAGAGCAGGTCGTTTCTCTCGGTGGCAACATTGTCGTACTTCTTCCTCAAGCTCTCTTGGGCGATCTCCATCTGAGCTACTTTCAATCTCGTGTCGTCGAGCTCGGTCTGCAAGTCGGACATGTGTCGTTGCTCCTCCACGGCGACCGATAATTTCTCCTCGAGACGTTTACAGTCATCCTCCAGTCGTGCAATCTTGTCCGAATGCTCGGAGCAATGGTCGGGAAGGAGCAGGCTTATTTGATGATCCGGATGAGCATTTCTCAGTTCTGCAAGAGCTTCTTCTTTTGCTAAAAAAAAAAAAAAAAACAAATAATTACTCGTAAATAAAACCTAATAATTACTCATATCTGAAACTCAATAATTACTCATAAATAAAACTTAATAATTATTCATAACTGAAACTTGGTGATTTTTCATAAATAATACTTAATAATTAATCATAAATACAACTTCCATCTTCACAGCCGGTATCCACTCACCTCTTTCTATCTCTTCGTGTATCTTTTTCGTGTAATCCTCCTTCTTCTTTCTCTCGTAACTCAGATCTTTCTCCAATTCGACGATTTTAGCTTTGTACGATTCGCACTCTTTAGTAAGCCTTCCGGCGATCTTCACTTGCGCCTCGAGATCGTTTCTTAGCCTATCCATGCCCTCCCTCTGAGACTCAAGATTAGAGTACTGCTCTCTCAACAGTCTTATCTCGCTTTTGTGCTCGCTTATGAGCTGCTCCTTCGTACCGCAGACGTCTATATACAATTCCTTGACGCGGTCCAACTCTTTTTGAGTCTGCTCCAATTGCACTCTGCAAGAAAATGTATGAAATTATTAATTTACCTGTAGAATCAACAATGTTCCATCTGATTGTACTCACGTCAATTGCACTAATTCAAGCTGCGATTCCTGCCGCACTCTCTCGACCGCTTTCTCGTGAATTTCCAAGTACTCCTTGTTGTACTCATCGACCATTTCCTTCTCCTGTTGTTCCACGCTCTCCTGATGAAGCTTACGAAGAGTCTCGTGCTGATTCGCCAATGTCTCTTCGAGCTTTCGCTCGAGCGCAATCTTCTCCTCCCTCAGTTCCTCGTAGTGCGTCTTGACGTCGGTAAGATGGTCCGAGAGCTTTTGTATCTGAGCGTTCGCGTTCACGGTGTGCTCGGTCAGTACAGCTTTGAGCTCCTGCTCGAGTTCGTTGACCCGCTTCGCGTAACGGGCGGCCTCCTGCTGGCAAGTCGAAGCCATTTCCATTGCTTTGCCGAGCTCCTTGTCCTTCTGGGCAAGAGTGTTCTCCAGTCTATTTATCTCTTTCCTCTTCACTGCCTGTCCGGCCAGACACCTCTGCAACTCTCCTCTCAATTTGTTCGCGATGTCGTCGGCTCCTTTGCCCCGCGACTTGTTGTGCAGCTCGCCGAGCTTCAGTTGCCTGATGGAATCGGACTGGTCGTCCAGACTCGTGGCCAGCAACGAGTCGTACTGAATCGCGTCATTCTTCGCCATTTCCAATTTGTGCTGCAACTCCTGCACGGTTTTCTGCAACTCGTCCTTCTCCTGCGTCAGCATCGTCACTCGTGCCTGAAGTTGCATGGCCTCCTGGGCGTTATTGTTGGCCATCAAATTTCTGCAACGGGCTTGACTCTCCTCCAACGCCTGCGACAAGCGATTCATCGTGTCGCCCTTCTCCACCATCAGAGTCTCGTGCGCTCGCCGCACGTCGGCCAATTTGTGCTCCAAAGCCACGTACGAAGATTCCTGGAAGCGGCGGAGAAAAATCGATCGTTAGTTTCCGGACGATGTTTAGAATGAAAGTGAAAGGCTTCGATATCGATACGCACCTTGACGTTCAGCTTGTCCGCCAGTACGTCCAACTGCGTCTGCATGTTCCTCATCTCTATAGCGTGCTTCTCCTGCGCCTGCTTCAGAAACTTTTCGTTACTCTTGTCGGAGGCGTGGAGCGTTTGTACTCTCTCGAGAACCGCGATCTTCTGCTGGAGGTCTATGACCGAATCCCTGGCGATCGTCAGCTCTTGCGACAGCTAAGCAGAGATAGACATGGGATTAGTGGAATAAAGGAGGTAATTTCATACGTTACTGTGTTGAATTTATGAAAAGAAAATAAGATCGTACATTCTGATTGGTTTTCTCCAAGACCGCGACGTTTTCCTTCAGCGACGTTACTTGCGTGTGAAGCTCGACGATTTCAGCTTTGGCGTCAACTAAAAAGTAAGAAAATTACAATTGTAATCGCTATTATAATTTTAGATTACAATCATTAATTTTTTTTGTTATAATTAAAATATGAATGTAAGTAGGCTAATGTAGTAAACAGGAGGGAAACTCAAGTCTAGTCTTACGTTACTCGTTGAAATGATTAAATCGTATTTTGTCATATCATTAGATGTTACGCAAATCCTAGCTGTTAATTTCAACTGTTTGAATTTTTTTTAATTCCGGGGTTTTTTTGTTATCTTCATCTTAATTTATTATTTATTATTATTACATAAAGTATTATTCTGAGCTCTAAATTAGGATTTACTGTATAACGGGTTCTAAAAGGGGAAATCCGTAAAATAAAATAAAAATTAACAAATTAATTTTTTTCATGTTATCGAAGATTCTTACCTAGGGCATTCTGTGCCTGGTTTCTGGACAGATTCGATCTCTCGATCTCCGCCTGAGCCAGTGCCAGTTGCCTGCCCATCTGGCCCTTCTCCTCCTCGTTCCTCAAATTCCGTTGCTCCAATTCCTCCGTCAATCGTTGAATCTCTCTCATCCTCACGGAATAAAGAACTTCCAGTTGCTCCTTGCTATTGTACTCGGCGGTCTTGTACGCGCTGACGTCGTTGACGGGCCGTCCGTTCGGACTCGTTTGGAAGCAATGATTGTAGTGGTCGGAGCTGACGTCGTTGTCGCCGCCGCCGCCGCTGCTCCCGTACTCCTTGTTCTGCACGTTGTTCTCGTACGGCCCGATGTACCCGTTGTTCGGATAATTCTTCCCCTTCGCATCGAAGTGATTCGACGGAGTCTCGTAATGGAACGGATAAGTCCCGTGCGTGTCGTAGCACTCGCTGACCTCGCCGTCGCGCTCGTGAGAAAACACCGAATTCGGCGGCCTGGCCAGCTCGTACGGACTCTCCGCAGTCCTCTCCACCGAGTTGCCATCCTTGTTGTTATTGCTGTAAGTGTTTCCCCCTCCCAGATACAATCCGTACTCCCTACGAATATCCGATATCGTCGGCCCTTTCTCTCCCTCCGTCTGATTCAACGACGAGTTCTGCTTGTAACTCCTATCGTCGTTCCGATCGTAAATCCCAAATTCGTTCTGAAAGTGCGATAACGTCGGTCCCTTGACGATTGGCCGATCGACCGAGTCGTCTATCAGGCTCGATCTCTCCGGGTCTCTGGTAGTGTCGTGGAAATGACTGCTGTTCATGGAACTGACGTCGTCGTCGTCCTCCAGGTCGTCGAAGGCGTTCGTCAGCAGATCCTTTATCTAAATTTACAGAAATTCTTTTGAATATTTTTTTTTACCCTACGTTACATTCCATAAATTCCGTATAAAGACTCCGTCCTGTGTGTTATACAAATCAATAAATAAATAAATAAATGAATAAATAAATACATCCAGCTCAGACGGTAAAACAGGAATGGCAGCGCTTTGGGACGAATTCCAACGCTCCTTACAATAATTTTCTTATCGCCAGTGCGCGGAGTCTGGACTCGGCAGGAATGTTTTCCAGCTCCGCGCATCGAACATTAAGAGAGCTTTAAAACGAAATCCTCACCTCTTCGTTGCGTCGCTTGATATCCTCCTGCTCCTCCTCCTCCTGCAGCCGCTGCGTGCTCGCATTTAACTCGATTCCCTCTGGGCCCTGAAAGAGGCTCAGGCCCGGACCCTCCATTCCTGCCCTATCTTGCATCAATGATAATTCTCTCACTCAAAGTGCAATATAATGCGCGACATAACTTTGTTTATAACGCCATAACCTCGACGCAACAAGTGGGTCATCGAGAGCCAGTCTCGTCCTTTGCGCTCACGAGCTTCAACGAGCGTCGACAAAACTTTGTCTGGCCATTTCGCTAACGTTTGATCGAACGATCGACGCCCACCGTTTCACTGCTTTTTCACACTTATCGGGACTATTAACACGGCGAAGTGCTTGTAAACAATCTTTGAAAAGTCAAATAGCATCATAGGAAGTGGACACGCGGGAAGTCGAGTTTTCCGGACGCCCGCGCACTCCCATTGGCCCCCCGAGTCGTGTGCGCTTGCTCGCGGCCGAGAGCAATTAATCGTAGCTATATGTTTTTTGTTGTTACTTAAATATATCTTTCGAGCCGCGGCGAAACGGACGATAGCGGGGTGTGACCGTGACGATATTTGGGCGAGATTTTTTTGAGGAGAGACAATTTGTCGAGCACAATGCGAGCTGTGATCCAGAGGGTAACCAAGGCATCTGTTTCAGGTTGTTATCGCTTGAGGTTATACGGACGCTCTTTTGACCACGATTCTTCTTGCGCTTCTCTTGTACCGAAGGATGTGTGTTTTTTTTTTTTTTTTTATCGTACTTTCGTTCGTAATGCCCCTTGCGTGTCCGTAATTATTTAACGAGAATAACGGACTCGCTCGGGCATTCGAACAAATGCGAGATGCAAACATTGGTATTTCGTAGCGAGTTTGAGAGAGCCAGGGCGCATGCGTGTTTCGACTCGAACGCGCGAGCCTAATACGAATGTGTGTTCGTGCTGATATCGTGCATGCGGGAGCGTGGGTAAATTTTAACCGGCGCACATTTTGCTGATATCTCCGATAGAGATCCTTGAGAGCATGTGGTAACGCGACTCTGGGTGGAGCTTGCGAAAGCTCGAATGCGCTGAGAAACCCGAGCGGAAGAATCCGATGCAATAACGATGTCTTTGTTCTATTGTCCTATTTAATGTTGTTTCATAGACACCAACTATTATATTGTTTTTAGTCGATGGGGAGGTCGTCAGCAGCATCGGGAACGGCCTGTGCATTCTGATTGGTATAAAAAGAGACGATACAGCTACAGATGCGGAGTACATGTAGGGCGATAGTATTGTTTGGGAAATGTATCTTGCCTAACATAGCTTTTGCACAACAAATGACCATTCCTCATTTCGCAGAGTACGTAAAATATTGAATACCAAGATATTCGACGGGGAAAACGGTAAACGATGGTCGGCGAGTGTGGTGGACAAGCAGTACGAGATACTGTGCGTCAGCCAGTTTAGTCTATACCATGTTATGAAAGGGAACAAGCTGGACTTTCATAGATCGATGCCGGCGCAGCTGGCTGAACCGTTCTACAACAATATTCTAGCCGAGCTTGGAAAGAAGTACAAGCCTGAATACATAAAGGGTATGTACTGGTGTGCGAAACCCTTTACGGCGGTAATAATAATAATAATAATAATAACATGCGCCGTTTCTCAGATGGGAAATTTGGCGCGATGATGCAAGTACACATAGAAAACGATGGTCCAGTGACCTTGGAGATAGAATCGCCGATAAAGCAAGAAGTCGGTGCGAGCGGTGAGGCCGCGCGATAGAATAACAATAAAGAGCTTTGAGTAAAATAGCTTTTTTTTCGCAACAAATTCAGGAGATGTGCCACTTTTCGTGCCTGTAAGACGTGCGCATGCGTTTCTCGCACTCGTGCAGAAGTAAAATTGGTGTGCGAGAAGGAAGATTAGTGTGCGAGAAGTAAAATTAGCGTGCGAGAAGTAACACTAGCGTGCGAGAAGTAAAATCGGGCCGACGTGCATGCGCAGCGCATTATATACGCCACTTTTGCCACGCCTTACATGCACGAACAGTGGCATTTCTCGTGCATGCGTTCCACAAAGTATTAACTTCTCCAAATCCCCCCACTTTCCTGTTACCTAACCCTCGTTACTCAACTCGCGCGTTTAGTTCTCGCGTGGGAGAGCGCGCAGACACGCACGACGGCGCGTGCGCCCGCATAGGGTGCGTTTCGACATCAGCTGCTCGCGGCTCGTAAACACCGAGCCTATAATTTTTAACGTCCATCCAAGTAACGTATTGAATTTAATCGAGTATGATGACAGCCGAAAAATTGATTCATCTATGATATATCTCGTGAATCTATGAAAATCTCGGGACGACTGGAGTGGCCTCGTCAACAGCTGATGGTGACGTGACGCGTGAAGCCCGAGCGCTACGTCAAGCTCGACAGATGCGTAACCTATCGCGACGTGAAAGCCGGTCAGCCTCTCGTATTATTTATTATCTAAAGTATCCTAGTCTATAGGAGCTCCGTCATGGACAAAATGACGAAGAAGGAGGCTGTGGAGAAACAGAAAGAAAAGTCTCAGCGCAGCGAGAATCCCGTAATCGCTGCTGGTACGTTACGCACACTTGGCGAATTTTTGCGCGGGACATTCAAACGCACTTTCATCGATCGAGCACTTTTTCGCGCTGCAATGAGATTCCTTCTTTTCGTTTCTTTTTCAGACAGTTCTCCCATCAAGGACAAGAATAGCACAGACAAAAGCAGCCTCGAATCCGCCAAACCCAAGAATGCTCAGGTAAGCAACCATAAAATAGAAAACCTAACTTGCCTCGTGCCAAACAAATTTTAATAACAATAATGAATTTACAGAGAACCGAGGCCCCCAGACGATCGGAGACCGCTGAAGAACTGAAAAGTCAACTGAATGTACTGATGAATTCTCTGGCAACATTATCAGCCGAGAAGTCCAGAATGGAGGCAAATTTTCAGGCGGACAGGAAACAGCTGAGAATTGAGAGGGACGAGGTAGAAAAGTTCATACCATTCGCACAGTACACACTCTTTCGACAAAAGATATAAAAAGTGATTATTTTTTACATTGCAGTGCGAAAAGCTGGTCAGAGAATTGAAGGACAAATTGAAGCGTTCTCAGAATCACACTCATTCGGAGGTGGAGCATGTAAAGTACAGACTGATTATGGAGCGTCACGAGCGGGAGAAGGAGCAGGCTGACAACTCGGCGATGATAAAGTATGCGCGAAAAAAAATCGTTTACCGTTAATATAAAAATTTTACCGGTTACCGATAATCGATAACGGATTCGTTACAGGGAGCTCCAGCGACTGATAACCGACGAGCGACGTGCCAAAGAACACCTGGAGCAGCAAGTGAAGGAGCTCAAGAACCAAGCTGCCAGCAAGACTCAGAACAAGATACTCGAAGCCGAGCTCGAAGTGGCGAACAACAAATTGAAGCAGGCCGAGGCGGTGGTGAACGAAACTCCGCCGGTTCTGTTGTCACTGCAGTCCGAGATGGCGGCACTGAAGAAGCAACATCGGCACGCTATTCACGAAGTGCGTTAACAACTCGGCGAACTCCGAGATCGATTAATGATAAATTTTTCAATTGGATTCAGGAACGTAAGCGAGTCGCAGCGGCCGAGCAGCAAGCCAAGGCTCTTGAGATGGCTCACGAGACGAGAGTCGCAGGATTGGAGGGACGCCTCGCGGAGCTTTCGGAGACGGTCGGCGGATACGACCGGCTGAGGCAGCAGGAACAACAGGCCATACAGAAATTGAAAGAACAATTAGCCATATTGCAGGACTCCGGTCGGAAGGAACTTTCAGCTACGGTCGATTCGAGCCAAGACTCGGCGAGACTCGTCTCGACGATCCGCGAACTCTACGCTCGATTGCTGGACATGGACAACAAGAAAAGCAACTCGGCGAACGTTCAAGGTACACTGTAAAAATTAATTGTAAATTTAATATACAGGAACTTAAAATTTGCTCACATTACTTGCATTAATTGAACATTAATGTAATTTCTTTTGTAAAATAAAAATAACACAAAAAAAATTGTTTACAGCGCAGTTAGAAAAATTTAAATTTAATGTACAATTGTGATGAAAAATTTATATACTTTTATAGTAAAATTAAAGTAAATTCTTAAAAATAAACTATTAGTCAAGTTTTTAATGTACTGTACATTAATTTTTCATCACAATTGTACATGAAATTTGATATACCAGTTTTGCATAAAAACTTGCAGCCAGGTACTTTAAATTTCGTACAAATATTTTTTACAGTGCGGTGATGGATCACTTTTGCGAATCATTGCTGACGAGTAAAAATTGTTTTTATCTTGTAGCGCTGCTGAAGAGTCTGAATCTGTCCGACGTCAACAGCGACGTCGACTACAAGGAGAAGTACGAGTCGCTTCAGCAGGAGTTCGAGAACTACAGGCAACAGATGACCGCCAAGCTTGACGGATTGTCCGTGAACGGTGCACCGTCCAGCCAGCACAATCGCGCGAGTCTCATCGAGTCGCACAAGAAGATCGCCGACACGACGGAGCTTCATCTCGCAAAGACTTACAGCAGAAATTTGGAGGAGAGAATACGCAGCTTGAACAGGGAAGTTAGCGGCAAGGAGAAGGAACTCGAGACGAAGCTGAAGCAGCAACAGGAACAAATGCAGGACGAGCGCATAAAGTACGAGCGTGTAATAGCTCAGAAAGACAACGAGTATCGAAGCAAGATTTCAGCTCTGGAGCATCAGCTTTTGCGTCAGAGGGAACGATCTCTGGCCCTCGTCGAGGAGAAGGATCAGGAGATCGCGACGTTGAAGGCGTCTTTTCACGCGATTCTCACGAAGAAGGGATCCGCCTCGTCGTCGGACGTCGGACGGAAGCTCTCGGGCTCTTATCAGCCGGTCGAACCCAGCGCGGATTACGTGACCGCCCTGCTTTCGGTCGACAGTTCACCTATGTTGCATTACTCTCAGGAATTGGCGAGGCGAGAGAAACAAGTTTCGGGATTGAGAAAAAAGAATACTGAATTGGAATCGACGATACGGGAGAATCAGCGGGAGTACATTCATGCTGCGGAGCGGCACAGGGAAGACTCGGCGAAACTGGAAGCCAAGATAACGAGGTATGTTAAGGTGATGTGGTATAACGAACCGCCCACCTGCCCCTCGCCCATTGGTTAACAAAAACTGTACTGAATGGCGTTTTGAGACCGTTTTTCCCTACGTCTGCTGATTTCCTAGGGAAAATCAATATTCTTTTTCATGCTTAGTACAGTTTTTGTTACCGGAGGCGGTATTTAGTAGCGTCTCTTAAGGAGGTTCGAGCGCTTCGCACTAGTCAAATGAGTGCTACATTTTTAAAGACGTTTATTAGTACTTCATTTAACTTGGTGGGAAAGTAGCGGTTTTGCGCCCATTTTCACACCTTGGGAAATAAAATTTTGTAAGATACTCGGGGAAAAACGTTTCCTGAACTCGTGTGATTGCAACACTTGCCTTCGGCTCGCACCGCAAACTCACACTCGTCAGAAAAAGTTTATCGCACTTGTGTCGTAAATTAGTAATTTTGTAACAAGTGGCGAAAGCGTGCGAAAAAATAACTAGAGTGTTAAGAAAGTGTGCGAAAAAGTAGCTAGAGTGTTAACAAAGTGTGTAAACTAGTCTGATCTGCGCATGCGCAACATTTTTCTCGCACGCCTTACTAAAAAGCGCCACTTTCGCCACGCGTTACAGGCACGAAAATTGGGACTTTTTGTGCACGTATTATAAAAAGTTTGTATAAACGACTAAAAATGTAACACTCAATCAACGAGTGTGAAGCGCTCCAACCTCCTTAGCGCCGCGGAATCCGTCCGACCCACGAAATTTATTCACCTCCGAAATTTCTCTTTCAGGTTGGAAGCCTGCAAGTCTCGGGAGGGAGCGAACCTTGAGTATCTAAAAAATGTATTCGTTAACTATTTGACCAGCAACGACTCGGCGAGCAAGCGCCACATGTTGAACGCTATAGCGACCGTGCTACGCTTTACCGGCGACGAGATGGAAAAAATTCAACGGGTCAAGTGACGATTCGACGATGGAAAATTGATAATCTCCGACGAGCTAACGGAATTCTCATTCTCTACGCTATGTACATACAAGATATCTAATTTATACAGATGCTAGTGTTCGCTAGTCCAAGTATTGGTAGAAAATAAATGCTACTTTTAGCCGGGTTTTTATATAAAATGACGTACTAGCAGTTGCAAGCATCGGCGTATCGCTATCGATAATCGTAGTCGCTCGATGTTTTTTTTTTTTCACTGCAGCATTGCGGAAACCACTCATACCCATACACACAACGGGATTATTTATAATTGTGCATTTTGAATTTATTACATCAATATCTTTACATGGAATAATTACGTTGGTTGGCATTGAAAAAATATTCTCAAGCAATTCTTCGTGGGTACATGACGCCTATATATACCTACGTGCACTTTGGATATTTACGCGAATACCGCTACAGCGCGTTTTTTTTTCATCTTTTCTATTCTTATGAATAATAAAACAATCTACAATAAACTCCATAATTATCTGGGCATATACTATAAATTGCATCGTCAGTGGTTTTTTTTATATACAAAAAACGGGAGGAGTTGGCTGGTTGTTGTCAGTCACGGCACCCGAAAAAACGTGCATTATTTTTTTTTTTATTTCATTTTATTTTTCTTCTGAAACTTGGATTACGTTGATGGACGTGTCGTGACACCCTGCTGCAGTATGCTACTTTATTCCATATCCAATGAACCATTGAACCAGACATTCACGTGTTCTAATAGAGTATGTTTTGTGATATTCGATTAATTTATTATCAACAAGACTGAACAGCCTCGACGATCCAGCAGAATATTTCGAGCAGGAGAGAGAGAATCTTAAGGCAGTGATTCCTCAGTTGTAGATTTAAAGCCTGAATTCAGGGGCTTGCGTACCGATTGTTTTGACGGTACCTCGAATATTTTCATAGACACGTGTACGTTCCATTTTTTTATTTTACTATGCACCTCGACAAGGGCAATCGTCGTCTCGTCACTTTTATACTTAATAACTTTTTTTTCTTGCAATTCGTATTTCCGAAAATTCATTGGTGCACCCTCAAAGGCATTAATGCCGTTACCAAAACGTCGGTCATTCGGAGCTTAGAATATCGGCGATTGTCAACACAGATTACATTTTTTTTTATTCAGTAACACTTGTTCAATAGTTAATAAGTAGACATAGGTATACAATATATATGCTTTTCTCAATATAGATCTGGTTAAGTATATTTTTTTATTCTTGTGTACATCCAATCTGCCTCGTGTCGACTTATATTTCCAATTATTGAATTATTTTCGTTTCTTCTTCCTTTTTTACACCCAGTGTTCGTACGATAATGCCTAATGTAAAAAGAGGCCCTCAACAAATGTGTCTCCGAGAACGAGTTGTTTCAAAGGTGGTGGCCGAAAGTTCTTTTTATTTTTATTTTCTTTTTTTAATTTCTATTCTCAGCAACGTATTTCCGTGTGTGTGTACACGTCTATTTTTCTGTTTTTTTTTTTTTAGTAGTAAATGTTATTCAATGCATCAGGTATATCGAAAATACAGTTCTCTTTCCAACATGATTAAATTTCGAAATTTTCTTTTATTTTAATTTTTTTTTTCTCTGTATCTAGAAACAACGCTCCCGCGCGAGTAAAAGTATTCGGTAGATAAACTCATTTACCCGACAGAATGTAATCCTTATTATCGTGTTTAATAAGGCATGACTGTTGTCAAATCAACATATCGAAATTGCTAACTACCGTCCGAACTTGCCTTCGCTTCAATACGTATTTTATTTTTCGCTTATCTATAACTCTACTCAAACTGCATTAATAATTAATTCTCCCTATCGTGGAATTTGCATGAACGCTCACGCAAATTGTATTTCTCTCGGTTTTACAGCAGAGGATTGTCTACATCGATATAATATTTCTATATCCTTTAACTCCAAATGACAATTTTTTTTTTTTCCTCTAACGAACTATCCAAGGTGACTTTATCGAACTCAAGGATCCTGGAAGGTCGAGAAAAAAAATATGCAAGCGGATTTCAGCCTGTGAACGGAGAAAGAAACGCAATTATCGGATCGGTACGTTAAATGGATAGTCCTGTGTCTTCAACCGCCCGAGAAATAAAATCACCGAGCGGTAATTTTTTTTTTTTTTCGTTTTCTCGCCCGTCCCGATTTAGTTTTATATCCGAAGCAAATATTTTATAAAACCTACCACAACACGTGTACGTTAGAAATGCCGATACGGCAATTTGGTCCATTAAACTGGTTCACTGATATACATATATGTATGCGTATTCATTCTCTCTGCGAATAATAATCTTCCATCTTTCGTCTTTTTATGTACAATAAACTACTTACTGCGTTGATATATATAGACACTTAATTTTTTTTCTTTTTCTTTCTATCTTGTGGTAGAATTATTTTCGCAATAGATTCGTATCCTTGCGTGACCTTACGTACTCGATTAATCGATAATTATGTAACAATCATTAAAAATAGTGAAAAAAAAATTGAAATAAAACGACAATAGAACGATAATTAGAATAGATAAGAACTAACAGAACGGAGACGCTAATGGAAAAAAATGTGCAAAGTTGGACACAGTCGATAGCATCCTTTTTTTCTCGTCTGACAAAAAGGATGGGAAGTTTAAGTGTCCGGTGAAGAAACTGCCAGCAGAATAGCCGCCATATACCTTTACTTCGTTTTTTTTCTAGATCACAGTCACTCGTATGGCTGCTCAATCACGGAACAAATTTCATCACCATTACAATTTTTTTTTTTTTTTGGAGACGGATAATTCTGATCGGAGAAAAAGTAGTTAAAGAAGAAATCAAGCGAAAGCATACCCGAACGACCTTACGTGTACTGGAAAGTAGCTTACAAAGTTTACGCAAGTACAAAATATTATCGGTATTTCGTTTAATTGAGCGGGGTGGAGGGGAGGGGGGCAATTACGAGATGCGCCTCGCTCCGAACAGGACTCTATCGAGGCAGGAAGGACTATTTTTTTTCTCCAGCGTTGTCCGACTTTCCAATCGTCGAGTAACTTTAACGATGCGGGAATGTGTGTCGCGTAAACTATAAGACTGCGTTTCACATAACAGGCTCCCCGTTGTTCTCGAACGACTTGTTCCTATCCGTGCGCTGAGACATCGACAACGAGCTCGTACATAAAAAAAAAAAACTACAGAAACGGACGCCTAGGCCTGAACTTCCTTATCGGTGGGAGAACAAGCGACAAATAAAACAAACGAAGAAACATGCGGAAGCAATAATAATAATCCTGTAAAAACTTCGAACGGTATTTTTTTTTTCTCTTTTTAATTGATCGTGTGCATTAGTTATAGAAACCGAGAAGTCGGCAAATCATTCCTCCTTCCAGCGACACGCCGGCGTAACTTTGTTACATCACATTAAAAAAAAAAAAAAAAAAATCAATAGAAATCATAACTTGAGTGTTGAGGCAATAATATATATTATATACAAATCAAAGTGATGCAACACTTTTTGGAGGGGTTTAACTTTGGAGAGGTGTAAGGGGAGGGGATCGTCCCGAGCACAGATAGTCCATGACGTATAAAGGCCCATCATCATCGTATAGAATTACAATTTATCCTAATCCTGCCTGCGTTACGCGAATCAATTGTTATTTATCCTACGGATCGCCGCAATGCCGTACACGCTTTATGCATGAAGATGTGTGTGTGTGTGTGTATATATATATATATATATATATATCCGATTCTCCGTTATGTCACTGTAGCATCTACTGTGTTTAGTGAGTTTATTATATGGTATTTTTTTTTTCTATTTACAAAATATATGTTGAATAAACATTGTTTCTATCCTAACTACAGTTTTGCGTGCCGTAGCGCGAGACTTCGTTTATTTCTCAAGTGTGCCCTTGTGAGCATTCCGACTAATTATATTATCTACTTTACAGCCAAATTCAACAATCCTTACTAAAATTCAACATATTGCAGCAATAGCTCAGCGTTTCGCCAACTTAAAAGATATATATACATACACATATATATATCTTGGAGGGAAAAAAAAAAAAAAAAAAAAAAACGATAAACGGAGTAAAAATCACATGGATCACAATAGCAAAATGATTCAAGGAAAAATGAATAGATCCGTTAAAACATTCAACAGATTAAAGATGTATAAATTCGTGGACAATAGTCCGGAGACCTCGAAATATCTCATTATTTTCTTTTTTTTCTTTTTAAAACATCGACGTTTCCGTTTTCATGTAAATATCTCTATTGCACATATCGTAAAATCTGTACGTTTCCGTTAATGTTCGTTTAATCATGACATTCCGTTTAACGCGGATAACTCGAAGAGCCAACGTCCGCTCTCGCGTGTATAGTAATATTAATAATATTAATAATAATAATTAATAATCAATAAAACAGAAGGGGGTTGCCATCCCAAATAGATGCTCCGATATGCTACAGATAATCAGAGTAAAATTCGTCGTTGTTATGGCCCGAAAAAAAAAAAGAAAAAAAAGCAAAGGACCCGTTGCAGGAAGAGCGATAATTGCGTTTCGCACATACGTTGAATTTTAGCAAAGCTCTAAAAACAGTCGATAAGTACCTTCGAGAATATTGGAAACGAGTTACATATTCATTTCTATACCAAGTTTTTCGGCTAACAGGTATAATTAATTACTAACAAGGGAATAATAACGCATGCCTTCCCTCGCTTTGTCGCTGCACGATGGCACGTTTTCATTTTTTTTTTTTTGCTGTTGTTTTTTTTCTTATCTCTCTGACAATGTGTGATAAGCGACGGATCATCGCCATGAAAAAAAAAAAAAAAAATTGATAATAATAAAATAAAAAACAATCCCACATATTCAAGACTCTCTTCGTGAATAGTCATTTAAACTCTCTTGGATATATCTCCCTGGCTCGACGTACCACAAATATATTTACACGACACAATGAGCATGGGGTTCTGCTCAATTATATAGATTTTTTTTTGTGCAATTGTTCACTGCAGATCATCTCATTTAAATTGTTCAGTAGAGCTCTCTTCTTTTCTCATTCCTTACTATATTCATCATATATAAAGTATAACTAAAGTATATAAACTCTGATTTCATTTCATAATTTTTTTTTTCTTTTTTTTTATCATTAATCCTAATATTCTCTGATTACGATTCTCTCTACGCCGAATCTCTCTTAGTATTTTCAACAATATTTAACAATAGCATAGGCCTTTTTCTTTCTTTCTTCAATATATCCCTGGCGCGTCAATTTACAAACATCAGTTACACCGATCGATCGGGGGACTCGACTAACGGGGGGGATAATTGGTTGGATTGCGAGTCGTCGCAATGCGATAAATTGTATATTGAGCTGCATCGATGACGGCGTGCGAGTGCCGGGCGTCTCTGCAATTCCGACAATCCCGGCGCTCGCCACGAACGTGAACGCTCATTTATCTCGAAAAATATATTCTTGAATATATAGATTAAAACAGCGCTTTGTTTACTCGTTGATTGCACACGTACACAAGCGTGACGGATCTAGTGGACAAAAATCATGACAATCCGACAAGAGAATTTTTCTTTCCTATTCGTTTCGCTCGACCGAAGAGTCGAACCGTTAAACTTGGGCGCAGGAGAGTCCAAAGCACGCGCGACTTCCGACACGGGGAACACAGCTTTTCTTGAACACATCGATTTCACAACAATGGATTTACCTCTTCTCGTGCGAGAGACCGAGAGCCGGAGAGAAAGGTCCCTCGAAAAATATTTACTCGCGATAAAACTAGTGTAATAACTGACTGTCGTACATTAACACGCCTTGGAGTTTTTTTTTTTTTCGCCACTCTAAAATTGTATGCCTATGCCGCGCGCAGCTTCTTATTTATATACCAAGGGTTCGAATTGCACTGATGCCTCACAAAACAAACAACGTTTTACGCCTTGCAAGGAAACTGTACACCAACGATATTTATAAAAACAAAAAAAAAAATAAAAAAAGAAATTTGAAAAGAAAGAAAAAACCAAGTAAGCCACACTCTCCTCTTCAAAGGATTATGATGTACTCGTGTTGTGGAGTAAGGGGATGCAAAGTATCACAGTTGGCACATGGGCGCTAGCTGCCACTACTGCTTACGGGCAGTGAAAGCGGAGCTCCCATTGACGTAGGAGGAGCGGTCAAGGGTCCTGGAATCAATATCATACGGTATAGAATGATGATCGATGTAATCAGCGACGCCCCCTACTACTCCTCCCCCCTGAAACGGATACACTGGAAAAGCGAATTTACCAGCAACGTTTGGAGATGGCTCCGAGACAGGCAGAGGGCTAGCTAGACTGCTAGCGCTCATCGGAGTCGAGTTCGCTTTCATCTTTTGTCGAACCTCACGAATCTTGAGCTGCAGGCTAGTCTTGTTTGGAAATATATCCGAGTGCTTGGCCTGGAAGCTCGATGTTGCCTGAGTCGTGGGGAAGTAGCCGTAATCGTGAAAGAGCTGCATGACCAGCTGTCTGCGTTGCTCGAGCACCTTCCTCGGGCCGCGTTCGTTGTCGCTTCTGCCGACCCCGGCGGCGCTGCCGACTCCGCCTCCCGGTGTCTTCGGGGTTCGCGGAGAATTCGCCTCCGCTTCACCTCCGACATCGGAATTTATCCTGAACGCCTCGATGTTGAAATCCGGACCGAAGAACGTATTTCCGGTCAATTTAACGCTGGTCGTTGACTTTGGCGTGGCGGACGCCGAAATTTCCGACTCGCCATCGTCCTCATTCACTGTTGATAAAACGATAAACGGTATAAGTTTAATTCAGTGGATGGTCGTGTACACTGAGAAAGAAAATATTTAAATAATATTAGTTAGTATTATTTAAATAATATCTAATAACAAAGTTTTACCGAGATTATTGTCGTTTCCCCAAATACCAAAATATTTCCCGACTAATTAACAACAGCAGGCGAAAGCTGGCACATCGAAGCGAACGCAAGCGCAGTAGACGAGGGGAGTCACAGGACACCTCATAATATTTTCGAAGTTTACTCACTTGTGGATCTATGAGGTCCCGATACGGGTTTCTTGCGATAACCGTGCAGATTCGACGGGTGATGACCGGTAGTTCCGGGAGTGTGAACCGATGATCCTGCTGGGGTGTTCATGCTTATAGCACTCGGACTTTGTATATCCTCGGGCTTGAACTCCGGCAGGGAGGAGAATTTTTCTTGAAAGTTGACCTGCTCAAGAACCTTATCCATTCCATCCTCGACGTTCTTCTTGAAGAAGGATCCCTTCTTCGTGGACGGAGAGGGAGAAGCCAGAGGTTCGGCGAGGCATGGCTGCTGTTGTTGCTGTTGTTGCTGTTGTTGTTGCTGTTGTTGCTGTTGTTGCTGCTGCTGCTGTTGCTGCTGCTGCTGTTGCTGCTGCTGCTGCTGTTGCTGTTGTTGCTGTTGTTGTTGTTGCTGCTGCTGTTGTTGCGACTGCTGTTCCGAATTCTGGGACTGATTCGTCGGTCCTCGATTCTCGAAATGTTGACAAGACATTGGCCCATGGTCTCCTGCATTTGATGTGGGAGGCATTGCTGTCGAAAAATCGAATGCATTAAAATGACTCGATTTTTCTTTAACAGACATTTGAACACGGCGCTACATTACAAAGGCTGATTATCGTTTGAGGAATTTTTTTTTTAATCTTAAGATTCGTGAAATCCTAAGCAACTCACCCAACGACTGTCTCCGTTGCAACGGCGCCCTGCCGAGCTGCGCCGGTGTCGGCGCGAGCATGAACGGACCCTTGTTCTGTGCGGAATCGTTGTTTCTGCCGACGGTTTGATCCTCTATCGAGTAAGCCATGTTCGAAGAATGCTCGTTGTTGACCTGATTGCTGTGAGGCGTCTGAGGCGTGTGGGGCGTCGAGGGTTGCTTGTGTTTGTCGCACGACGACGATAACATCATGCTCATCGCGTCCTTCCTCTCCTGCTCCACCTTGGCATTATTCGCTGCGGATAATCGAAGGTCGGACGGTCAAGTTTACATTCGAGACGATGCCGGAGCAACGATTAAGCGTCCACTCGAGCGTACTCACAGTAGAACGGTACGTGGTTTGGCAGAGGATTCTCCTTCTTGTCCATCTCGGCGAGTCGTGCGATCGAATGGCCGATCCCTCGATGACTGGGCGTACTGGGATTCGAGTTCGTAACTGGATACGATTTGGCCACTATCACACTCGGAGTTTCAACTTTGTTGCCAGCAACTAAGTTCTGCATCGTTACGTTCCGATTGCCAGCCTCTGCAATAATCAATGATTTTTGGGTTCAAAAAAATAGTAAATTTAATGTAGCGGACTGGAAGTTCTTACGCAAAAATTGGTGCATTAAATTTAATGTACAATTTTCGTGCAAAATTAATGAACTTTTAGAGTAAAATTAAAGTAAATTATTAAAAGTTTTTAATATATTGTACGTTAATTTTTCATCACAATTGTGCATAAAATGTATTATGCCAGTTTATGCATAAAAACTTCCAATACCAGTACATTAAATTGTGTGCGAATTTTTTTTTATAGTGTGATCTAAGATAAGGTTTCTGTTGAAGTCAATCGAACAGTGCTTACCGGAAATTGGTATTTGAAAGCCGCAGTATATCCTCGGGTGCTGCGTCGCCGGTCCGAGATACGGCGAGCCCTGCTGCTGTTGCTTAGAAATAGCCACCATATCATTATCGAGCAACGTAAGGGTTATCGGGGTTTGGTAGGGAACGTCTGAAGTTGGGGGACGGTGGACATTGCTCAAGGGCTGCAAGGGCTGCTGCTGTTTCGACAGAGCCATCATCGGTTTTGATCCAATCTGTTAGTGCCGTTTAATTTTCGTTACTCAAATAAAAAATGTTATCCCAAAAGTTATCGCGATTAACACAGGAAAGTGGGTAAAAGCACGTGTGTGCTGCATTTCAAATATATTTTGAATTAATCTCGATTGTGGCTAGCTACAGAAACGGATGAATTGAGATGGTTCGTCAAAGTTACGTCAAAAGCTACGATTACTTTCAATCGAATTTAACGTCAATGAATCGTGATGCTGCTCACTCGGTCTAACGGAGCTTCGACGTGACGACGATGAGGTGGAAAAAGTTATTAATAAATACTTACCGAATGAAGGACAGGCGCAGACGTGAACTTGGGTAGATTGCGTCCGTTCTCCGTGTGAACGCTCGCGACAAGATTGTTGACGCTGTACTGGGTGCTGTACTGTTGATCATTCTTTATAGGCTCCGGTTTGACGACTTTCGGCGATATCGGCATCGTTATGAAAGCTCCGCCTTTAGGTTGAAAGCCAGAAACGCCCGTTGGATTTACCGGACTGTGATAAGGGTAAGTGGTGGACAATACCGAAACCGTGCCACCTTTGTCCATGGAAGTGTGATGATACTTGGTCGTCGTCTCTATGCCCGTCGCTTGAAGCAGAGCTGCGAAATAAACGTTCGTCGATCAACACCGGCGATGACCCTGAGAGCTTCGAATTTCATTGAAAAAAAAAAAAAAAAAAAAAAATCCCTCGTACCTTTGATCGGTTTAGGACGACAAGTCACGTCGGCTTTGACGTTCTGGCCGTCCCTGACGGGCGAAAATCTTCCCTGCCCGTAGTTCTTCTTCTCTCCATCCTCCTCGAGAGGAACGTCGTTGTCGCTGTCCGCCATTTTATCTTTGCATTTGAGGTCGATTTCCGGTTGAGGATCTTCACAGATGACCATTTGATCGTCATCCGATCCGTTCGTCTCCTCCTCCTGCTTGACGGTGGACTCCGAGGTGTCGCTCTGCATCGTCACCTCGGAGATCCGGTGAGGGACGTGGGCTGATTGGTTGACATTTTGCTGAGGAAAAGATGAATTATCGATTGAGTATCGTTGTGAGAAAGCGGGAAATTCGACGGTAACGAGCTGTAAATTTTTACCTCCACTGCGGGAGCTTCGTTATAGACTACTGTTGCAGGCACGTAAATTTCTTCGGAGGTCCTCGGTGTAAGTGGCACGTCGTCCAAGGGCGGACCCATGTCCATCTCTTCACCGGCACTGTTCAACTTTCCTCTTGGCTCGCCACCCTTGAAGCTCGTTGTCGACGATTTTCTTCTATCCTTGCTGCACCACTTCCAGTCGGGATGAGCCTTAAAGTGAGCCTCCTTCACCTCCGAGGCGAGATCGTGATATTTCTGTTTCTGATCAGGCTCCAGAGCGTACCACCATTCACCGAGGATCTTCGATACCGTTCGATTGTCCTGATTCGGATGCCGCTGATGCACGACGGCTCGATGACGTTTCGAAAATATCATAAATGCATTCATCGGACGTCTTATACGGGGGTCCTTGGTCTGCAACATTGCAGTTCTTTTCACAGTTTGCTACAAGTATGGCAAACAACAAAATTTGTCAGTTTCCGCTACGATGGAGCGGCACAGATTGGGAGAAAAAAAATTGCGCACGGAGACAAAATTGATAGTGAAATTTGAGCTATTTTTGTATTCTAAATATTTTGACTAGATATTCTCATCCAAATAGTAATAGTTAGTGTAAAAATATTTATAATGCATAGCTGAAATCTTACTATCGATTATGTTCTGTACAAATTCAGAACACATAGATAGTAAAACGTTAACTATGTTTGAATTATAAATATTTTGA